>OX465277.1:111056425-112256425 GCA_949987645.1 Tachina grossa
CTATCATCACTATCATCATCATCATCGCCATTCTCAAATGCATACAACAGTAACAACAAACAACACAAATATTGCTGCTGGTACAGCTTCTTCATCATCAATATCATCCGCATCAGGCTACTCATCGTCGCCATCTTCAGCATCATCCGTTTCAATAAATCATCAACAGCCGTCGTTTGTAACAACATCTCCAACCGTTGCTGTTGCTCATCCAACATCAATGCAAAATGTAAATCAACAACAACATCAACGTCATGCTCAACACCAGCATCATCCACAGCAACAGCAGCAGCATCATCATCATCAGCAGCATCATAATCATCAGCAACAACAACATCAGCATCATCAGCAACAGCAACAACATCAACTTCATCATCAATTTCATCATTTGTCTCAACTGGGCCATTATCATCAGCAACTTTAACAACGTTTTTATTACATGCTCTTTGCATTGTAAGAATTATTTCGATTATACAAAATTTCTTTTGCTTTCCTTTCTTTGGTTCATTTCCCTTATTGTCGTAATTTACATTTGTTCTTTGTAACCATAATTTTTTCTAAATTAAATACACAAATAGCTTTTGTGAACGTAAATCGCTTAATTTGGCTGTTTTGTTAAAGTTTAAATTTTAACTGATTATTAGTTTTCACTTTATTCTCACATAATCAAATTTTCACACTATGTTTTAAATTAAACTATTTTCTTGAGCTTTCGGTCAGTTTATATTTTGAGTTTATTATCTTCAATATTTCGTTAACCTTCGGTTAACTTCTTCAGGATATATATTTTTTGGTTTTTTATGATATCTAATTTTTTCTTTTTCTTTCAAATAATAAATAACATGCTCTTTTTCTTTCAAATAATAAATAATAATAATAAACTGTTATTTATTATTTGAAAGAAAAAGAAAAAATTAGATATCATAAAAAACCAAAAAATATATATCCTGAAGAAGTTAACCGAAGGTTAACGAAATATTGAAGATAATAAACTCAAAATATAAACTGACCGAAAGCTCAAGAAAATAGTTTAATTTAAAACATAAAAAAAAGGTCGAAAAATTAGATAAAAATTTTCACACTATTTTCAATTACATTTTAAATTAATAATTAATATAATTAATTAATTAAAACATTTATTAATGTACGTACATACACACATATTTCTTTCATTCTAAAACGATTTTTTAGTTAAAAATTTATGTACTTTCTGCAGCTATGGACAGACATCCTTTCCATTTAACTATCAAACAAACTGCAATTCAATAACAGGAGGAGTACACTATAATATATCATGGCCATGAAAGCATTATTAAGTTTATCGAAAAGTTCTACTTGCACATTGAGAAAAAAAAAAATATATATATATATATTTACAGTCGTTCGATCGATTATTTATATTGAAAACAAGAGCAACGCCAGGCCGTTAAATTACAATTTTTTTATATAAAAATTTGGTAGACTGCTCTATGATGTTAAGGTCAAAATGGTGCGGTGAAATACATATGTACATATGTGGCGCTGATAGAGCTGCTGAGTACGTGCCGAGTGTTGGCGTTAGTTAGTGTTTAGCATAAATATTTTGATCTGTCCTTGACCAATAGTTATTAGCTTATCGCTTGTTTCGAATCTTAGCTACTTATGTGATAAGTGTTTTTCTCTTCCGGGCAGAATTTCTTGGGTTAGCAAACAGAATCGAAAGGCGATTATATCCATATAACGAAATTAGACCTTCGTCTCGGAAAGATCTGAGGATTAATAATAAAATCTCAAACTTCCTTAAGCTGACCGTACACATATGAGCATATCGAAATAGCTAAAACTCAGATGTTCGAAAATATTCTTAGTATCATATCTATTAATAAAAAATTATTAAAATAAAAAAATCTTCAATAAAACATAACAAAGTTTTGCCAAAATCAAAGAAAAATTAAAAAAAAAAATTAAAAATCTAATTGACAAAAAGCATTTTGAAAGAGAAAATCCGAAAGCAACTACTTAGTAAAAAAAGATAAAACAAAAATTTAAACAAAATCAATTCAAATTCACCACTTAAATTTCATTACATACATAAAAAATACTCAAACTTTCACTTAACGCCTTCGCGGTTATGTTAAACTCAAAATAATGTTTTTACCATTTAAAGTTTCCAATTTCAAACGGCTGAATAATGAATGAATAATGAACAATGTCATCTATGCGCGTTCTCCACTTTAAAAAATTAATTTCAATATTCCTGAAATAGGTATTGTAACCTATTTTCAGAAACACAAAAATACTTTACATTTTTGTAATGGAAAAACTATTTTTCTAACAAAAAAAAAAATTACTTATTTATTTATTTGAAAAATATAGTACGTAAATGACATGTACTTCTAAAAAATAATTATGATCAAATCTTAAACAAAATGTATATAAATAAAATCTACAAAATTTAAATGATTTATTTAAAATAAATTATTTGTATTTAGTTAAAAGCAATATCACAGAATATTTAAAAAACAATTTGAGATGAAGGATATGATAAATTTTTATTAATATAAAAACATATGTAAGTTATACTTAACACCACCGTTTAATACATATTATTTAATTTTTTTTTTAATTTCATTTTAAATAATTTAGTTAAAGGAAATCAATGTTCTCTTACACAGACTGACAACTTTATATTTTTCTACTCATTATATCCGCAATGAACAAACAATATTAATAATATTATACCCTGTTTCAATAAGTCAGACAGGCGGACTCGTCTAGAAAATTTGTATGCAAAAAAATTAGTGCTTTTCATATAAATTTTCTACTCAAGTCGAACGTCCGTATTGTGGAAACAGGTGGTTATACTTATAATATTAAAAGTCACTGCTTCGAATAGATATATTTTGCTTTTAATGAATGTGAACACCGAATTCACCAAACTTCTTAGAAAACCATAAAAAAGCTTTTTAAAAATACAGGCCCTTATTATGACTTACATTCGATTTTCGATCATTGCTGGCTATCGAACATCGAGTATCTAATGTCGAATTCATATTATGAGGTGCTGCACCAACTGACCACACACAGTGGACCAAACACAAGAACTCTGATGATGGTGTGGTGGCCATTGAAAAAAGCAGGTTGGTTCGTTCAGAAAATTTAAAATTAACGTTGGTGTTATTTGTTCCTTAAAAATTATCACATTTAATTTTGCTTACAGAGCAATAGGAACTTGAGCCTAATCAAACCACAAATATAGAAATATATAAAGTTCGAGCAATAATAATTAAAACTAACTAAAATAAATCTTAGTGACCAAAACGGAATAACTTTAAACGTCAAAAATCATTAGAAACGCAGCAAACAAGTACTCGTAATCAGCATGTACGTTTTAAAGTTTAACCTTTCTTTCTTATTACGAGAAATTTTCTTATTGATGAGCAACCAATCATTGTATAGGATTTCAAAATCATAGATATAATTATATGCTGGGGTTTCAAATTATTTTCGTTCACAAACGTTTCACGTTTTACAAGTATGAACATGTTTGCTTGTTTGTTTATTTCTAAAAGTCGTTTAGTTCGGTCAGCGCTTAATACCCCTTATTATGTAACTATTTGCCGATGTCACGTCAGTAAAATACCAAAAAATTTGGCTTTTGTCGAAATCAGCTGACTGCTATTGACAGCCTCATGCTATTTTCTAGACCTTAGAGAAGAGAAATATACTGTCAATATCATAAAATTCTCTTCGAGAGCGAGTAGACAAATCGCAAACTTTTTATTTATTGTATTGGCGTGCCGTTGACAGATACATAGTTAGAGAATAATGGGAAATCCCCATTTTTCTACACCATCTTCGAAAATGTACTATAAGAATTATTATTAACAGATAAAAAATAAAACTATTTTGTTAGCATTAACATGGTTAATTGATTTAATAAAATATTGAATTTCAAACAGTGTAGCAAATAAACCATTTTTTTTTTTTTTTTTTTTTTTTGGGAAATTGTTTTATATTCTATCTAATTACGAGTGTCATATTTCGACATTTTTGTCGTAGATTAAAGCATTTCTTTAATGTGGGACAAAAATGTCGAAGTCGCAATGCAGCACTCTAACCCCCCGTTTCTACAACCCAGACGGTCGGCTTGACTATAAAATTTATATGGAAAGCACTCATTGTTTGAGTGGTTTTCATACAAAGTTTCTAGACGAGTCGTCTACCTGAGTTGTGGAAACTACATATTCATTCATTATATTTTTTCATTCGATTTCATTATATAAGAAATACCGAAGTACATATATTTATTTGACATTCAGTCTTTAATGTATTAAAAACTTTTGTTTGTTATGTTTGTTAACCACCGCCTATATGCATTTAATTTCTGCTTAAGAAACTCTTCAGTAGACTTCAAACCAAACAAAATTATTCAAATAAACTTAAAACTTTAAAAAATTTGTTTCTTTAAAGAAAGACTTAATATGTTATTGCGAATCACATATGCAAACGTAATAAGTTTAAAAGCTTCAAAAAAAACTCTTGTAAGAATGAATTTAATGGATTCAAAATCGAATAAAGATTTTTGTATTAGTCTTTTAAACTTGTTACGTCTTTCTATACAGTACAAATGAAGATTTTTAGGTGAAAAATTTTGCATTGAAGTCTACTAAAGAGTTCCTTGAAGCAGGAACGAAATGCATATAGATGGTGCTTGACAAACAAATCAAACAATTTATTTTTGCTTTAATTTTATTTAACCCTTTCAAATTTCAAAATGTGTTCATCATTCTTAAAATATATTTAATAAAACAAGTTTATTATGTAAGTTTTGTTTGTTTGTATATTCGACCCATAAATAAACGTACATACACACATATCGTTACCTTAATATAAAAAGGCCCTAACTCATTATTTTTTGAAATCGAGATTTTTGCATTTTTCGACACATCAGATGTTCCACCGAAGTATACAAATAACTCGATAACGATATGTCTGTATATATTTATATGTAGCATTATTTTTATTTACAAATTTATATTATTTAATTAGATATATTTTGTACATATAAAAGCATATATACATATTTTTTTTTATACACACATAAAATTAAATTTTATTTGTATTAAGTATTTTTCAGCTTATTTTTAAGTACATATATACATAAATACATATTTTTGGTTTTTTTATAATATTTTTTTTATATATATAAAAATTTATAATTTTACCGTTTTTTGCAGTTTTGAATAAATATGGTTTTTTGGATTTATTTCAAAACTCACTTAAAAAACACTTTTACTTGGCATTTTTAATTTCAACCTTTTACATACACACATATATGTACATACATACATACGTACATATGCATATGTGACGCGCAAAATAGAAAGGGACCTAAGGGTAAAAACCTGTTTTGTTCAGGAGAGCCATTTTAAAGATTTAAATACGTGTATCTTTGGTGTACCATCACTGAATAAAACGCGCATATCTCTGGGAGGGAACACTTTTGGGGCATGGGATCGGTCTCATTCGATGCTCAGATGTTGTCCACATCAAAAAATGAAAATTGATTTTTTTACGCTTAGGTCCCTTTCTCTATGCGCTATCACATATGCAGATTTAAGTTAAAAATATCTTTGGAATAAAAAACTTATAAATCTCTTCAAATTGAAGATTGTATAAATAATGGAAATTTTAAATACATACTTAAAAAGAGAATAATGTAAAAAAGAATTAAAATACCTGAAAAAAATATTCATAAAACTGCACATGGTACATATAAACATTTTTCTGTAAAGCAAACCAAAAATTGTTTAATCAGAAAGTGTTTATGAAAATAGTGTGTGTGCTAGGTAATAAAACATTAAAAAATTCTGAATATCATAATATTCTGAATTTCGTTCGTTTCAAAAAAAAAAAAAACGCCATGTTCCACAACTTGAACGATCGACTTGAGCAAACAATTTATATGAAAACTTAAAGCACTAATTTCCTTGATTGTTGTAGAAACAGGGTTTTAAATACTTTAAAAAATACTTAAGTGTATTTACCAGACGTTAAGTCTGCAACGTATTAATATGTATGTATGACGAATTTTCGTTTGTTGTTGGTTAAGCAACGTGTTACACTTAATTAATAATATAAATTTAAAAAATACTAATTTATTTATACATTTCGTTTCTGCTTAAGATGAGTTACTTAAGCAGAAGCGAAATGCATATCCATGGTCTGTAGTAGAAATGTCCTACCTCAAATAATTTTAACTTTACCGGAGAAGGTAAAAATATAATAGAAACTGTAATATTCACAATGCAATTTTTTTGTAAAACTACTAAAAGCGTTATTTTTTACACTATTGCAATAAATTTTTGTGACGAGGTGTATTTGTGTGAAATGTATTGGAATCACTAAAAAACTCAATTTCGTAAAAAAAAACACGAGTTAGTTGTATCAAAATTTTTCGGCATGTAGCCACTACTAATAATTTTAAAAAATGCAACCAACATGGTGAAAATTTCCGTGAAGTCATCGCCCCATACGCATGTGGCTTTTTACATGCCGTGTACTATTTATATATAGGCTTAAGGAATTTGAATTGTCCCTAACAGATGTTACATTTTTTACTTTCTTCTCTTCATCGCAAACCAATAACCAACCAACGATTTGCAAACCTGTTGAAATAATTGCGATGATACGAGAGCTGTTCTTTAACACAGAGCTGCTTAACGACTGTGGAAATATATATTTTAGGCAACACCTGCCCTATGAATGTGTAAGCAACCAAGAAGCAAAAAAAATATTCTGCCGACGTTATTGCTTGTTCTCAGCAATGAAATTGCTACGTGAAGACCCAGTGTTAAGTATAGAATCAATTTCAAACAGAGATGGGTGCGTGCAGTGTTTTTGGTGTTACGCGAACATACACGACTCAAAAACAAGTGTTCGTGACAAAAAAAAACTGATTTCGTGAGTGGTCGGATCGTATCGCGTAGACCAAAATTGCCACGAAAAAACACGAAAGAATTTTAGGTGTAAAATATGAATTCCCAATAAAGAAAAAAAAATTATATTTTGTATCGTCAAACACGCAACACCAACAAATTCCTTGATAGTGTATGAGTCGCTTAAGTTAAAGTTCTGAAATTAAACAAAACTATGTATTTATTTGAACATAAAAAGAAAAATTTTTTGCCATTCAATTTGATTTTTTTCGCACGACACAGTGCTTCGTACTTGTTGGAAATCTTGGTAGCCGTGTTCGTGTCGTGTCGTGGCATGTTGGAAATATTTGTCACGTATCCATCTCTAATTCCAACTTCAACTTTTTCATAGTTATCAAGGATTTCCTTAGACCGGCTTATTTGCGATTGGAACCGAGCCTAATGAACAACTTTTTAAATATCTCACTAATATTTAGAGTTTTTTAAATTTCTCTTTAATTTTTTTCAATTTAAACATGCAATTTTTAATATCATTCCAAATTGAAATTCTTAATTTTATTTGGAATTGCATTCAGTATGCAAAGTTGATATTGGTACACCCACAAGTACAAGTAACTGTAACATTCATATTTTTCTTGTGAGGTTTTTTTTTTTTTTTAAATCAGCGTGATTTGAAATGTGATTCACAAAACAGGCTAGAATTTTTGTGTACGTAAGTATATGAATTTTGTTTTTTTTTTAAAGATATTATGTTTTTAGCTTTTCTTTAAAAATTTTGATTGAATTGTGGTTTTCTTTAAATTTTTATTACATCAAAAATCCCTAAACAAAAATCTTACAAGAAAAATATCTTTTGAGTAATATAATTTATTACAAAGGAAGTGAGGGATTTTTTTAATGAGGGTGTATGAATATGAATTTTGCATACTGTATATAAATATTATCGATAATGTTCTCAATGAAAATTAAAAATGCTGTAAAGAAGCCAAGGGGTCTAATCTGTAATTCGAAGAGAAAGACAAATTAGTATTTTAATTACTTTCGATTCGAATTACAAAGTAAATATCCAGAGCTCTGAGAAAATGTAGGTGAAAAGCACCAGTTTAATGTTTTTTAAGCTTTCTAAAAAAAACGCCCGAGAAATGTTAAGTTGGCATCGTTCTGAATAAAACAACTCCAATTTTTCATTGCAAATTATTTAAACCCTAAAAGTATGCAACTTATTTTCATAAAATGAAAATTTCCAAATGTATTGGGAGTACAGTTAGTTACGTAAGTATGTTGTAATAACATACACTTCATAAGACAGGTACATACATATATACATAATTAATATGCATGTACTAAATTTGATTTGAATATACATATATATAAAATATACATATTTATAATAGTATGTATGTGTACATACACATTAATAATATTACTATACAACATACAACTAATAAAAACATTTTTTAATTTAAGCAAGGATTTTAAAGAAAAAAAAGTGTTCTTTTAAAATAAAACAGTAAATATATACTTTTAAAAATAAAATTATATATTAATTATAACACAAAATAAACACAACTTTCAAAGAATAAATACATACATAAATAAATATATTGTAAATTATGAAACTTGCAAATAGTAGTTGTTAAATTATTTTACAACATAATTAAAAAAAACAAAAAATAAGAGAGACTTTTAAATAGAAAAAAAAATTAATAACGATAAAAAAAATTAATTCTTGTAAAGTTTTAAGCACCTCTAAATAATAATAAAATAAATGAAAAAATTTTCAAGAACTTAAATCTCGTAATATACAAGTATTAGTAGTTTACTATATTGTTTAATGCTGTTTTTAAAAGTTTTTATTCGTCTAAATATTAAATTACTTATAAATTTATATACATACACACATAGTTATATGAATAAATATAAAAAATTATAAATACTTCGCTTCTATTTACATTTAAAGAAAAAGTTAAGCAAGAACAGCAATATACATGCATACAAATATTTATACATACACTAGTTTATAGAGTTTAAAATATAGATATCTACTATACATAAATAATATACATAAATATTTAGAACATATACTATTAAGATATACATACAATTTGCAAAAAAATTCATTTAATTACTAAGCATATTATTATGCCCACAATTTGAAAATTAATTAGTAAATCGCAAACTCCCAAGCCCCTCTTTCACACACTCCGACATGAATCTGAAAATTTTAAGCATAACAAAAATATTTCAACATATTTTTTCATCACCCTCCTCAACTCCTTCCCAACTAAAATAAAATTAATTTATTGAAAAAATCAACAATGCACTACGGTTTTAATTGCTACCAACTCATGATTATAGTCTGAATTTAATTTAAATTAAGAACAGAAAATTGCATTTAAAACAAACATTGGCAAAAAATTTGGTGACAGCAAATTTTATATTTAGGGTCAAACCCACGATATCGACAACGTTCGACTTGTGGCACACTTACATTCAAAACAAAACAAATTTTAATATTTTGTTGTTGTTTCAAATGTAAGTGCGCGACAAGTCGAACGTTGTCGATATCGTGGGTCAGGCTTTTAAACTAATATAACATACATAAATATGGTGTTGCAACAAAAAAATTTCATATACATACGAGTACATTTGTACATATGTATGCAAAATTTTTTCAAATGTTCTATTTTATGCGATTTAAATAATCTCAAAAATAAAAAAATAATCTATTGTCACGAACATTGTGACAACCAATTTTGCGCTAATATTTTAAAGCGAAACTGCAAGTCTCAAAAGTTTGGTGGCCCTAAAAGAAAACAAAGAAATAAGTGAAGTAAATATACCAAAAATTGTGACAACTAATTTTCGGAAATATTTTTAAAGAAAATTTACCAGTCGTAAAGCAGCTCTGGGCGAGTCAACATCACGCGTCGTTGGCAATTATTTCTTAAATGCAACCAGGCCACTGTTGTTTATTGGCCTTCGAGAGTTTTGCGTCTCACTTGCACTTGTTAATGGTTACCGCAACTAACTGTATCGCTTACAGTTAGTTTTTTGTGGAATTTTCCATTATCAAGTGCAAACGTTTTTAATAAGATTTAACTGGTGGAGACCATAAAAAACTCTAGGAGTGGATCTTGGAAACTCCTACTTCCTATACGAAGGTATAGGTCGTTCGCAGCAACCAAAGGAAGCTTCTACACGTGGGATACCCTGGCTTTTTGGCTACGTGATTTTGCCATTTTTGTTCCATTTGGAACACAGAATACAAAAAAAAAAAAAATTACGTTCGCCAATTAAAGCACTTTTTCAACAAAACTTGTGACAACCTATTTTATGTTAGTATGCTTTAAGGGGTCACCAATCAGTAAACAAAATCATCCGTAATGCAGTAGTTTTGATTTAGCTGCCTTTTGTTTAAGTGCACTTTGGACATAACTGCCTAAACTGATAACTTTCAGTCACTATTCTTTAAAATCCCATACAAATTCGTTTTTTAAGTGCACTTTCTATACTTGCACATTTAAGATAAGTGCCCTAAAATTTTGGTAATTTTAAAACATTTTCATACAAAAAATCAATGTTAGCTGCACATTGACTTAACTGCACAAAATATATTTTTTCTGTAATTATTGTTCAAAATCCTCTTTTAAGTGCACTTCGTATACCTGCGCATTTAACATATTTTTTGACAGTTTTAAATTATTCTCATATAAAAAATTTAAGTTAGCTGCACACATTAAAGAAATGTTGCTACATAAGTATGCAACCATGTATGTGTATAAAACTGAAGTCAAAAATTGTATACCTGCACATTTGGGCAGGTAAGTGCATTTAAGATAGCAGCATTTTTGACTTATCTGCACAAAAAGTCGTGCAAAGTTGATTGTGCAGCTAAGTCAAAATTACTGTATACATATGTACATACATATGTACATATATACAATAGAGACCTGCGTAAAAGGTCCTTAAATGTAAATACGTCATGATTTTTAAATGTATTCACGTCGCATGTATTATACTAAACCAATAATAAATGCTGTCGTACTATAAGCGAAGCACGATGTATGTATTGGTGTACGTGTATACCAGTGTTAACAAGCGATCTCGCAAGACAGCTTGTTTGTAACAAACACTCAAAAGAAGTAATGTTGATTAGTGTATGCTTGTTATTTTTCATATTGTACGTTTAAGTGTGTGTGTAATATGTAGATGGTAAGCTATTATGTGATTAACCGCATACAACTAATTTTAATGCATGCGTGTGCCTTTGCATGTGCGCAGAAAAATAAAAAATCATACACACATACATGCATGACGTTTGTACACGCGCTCATGCGTAGAAAGAATCAAGTATCACAAATTCTTCCGTCACGAAGTGTTTTCTTCTTTACTCTTATACCTACAATACGCAAACAAATTTCTTGCAAAAAGTGTTGTTAACGTTTGTTTTATAAGATTTCGCTGTAGTAAAGCATTTGAAAAATCCCTCATGTCTTGAAAGTTCTTATAAGATGTCTTATGCAGGAGACTAATATACAAGAAGCCGAAAGTCTAAAGTTGTACGAAAAATTATATAGTAATATTTTTCAGGAAAACTGGATGTGTGGAAGTTATTGTTCCAAAAGTTGTGACAGCCAGCTGGAAGAATTTTTATAAAATCATAGCCCCAAAATTTGTGACTTTCAGTATATTGGCAATAATTTAAAAAGCATTTGAAAGTCTCAAAAGTTAAGGGCACCAATAATTAAAAAAATTATTGTCACAAAAAATTACAAAAACAATAACAATAAAAAATGTTCTAAAAACTATGACAACCAATATTTTAGTAATATTTTTCTGAGAAAATAAGCTTAAAAATTTATTACCATCAACTAATAAAAAAATTAGGACAACCAATTTTATGCAAAGTCTATTTCAGAGAAGCCAAAAATCAAGGTTGTGATAAAAATTGTTACAACCAATATTTTTGTAATATTTTTCAAAAATTATTATTATCTGCATAAAAAAAATTAAATTTCTCAAAACTTGTGACTTGTTTTGTATGTAAATCTGTTTCAGAGAAACTGAAAATTAAGCTTGTTCCAAAAATTGTGATAACCAATTTTCTGGCGACATATTTAAGAGAAACTAAAATTCAAAAACTATGGCATGGCAAAACTAAAAGCACCAATTAATAAAAATCACTGTCCCAAAAATTGTGACATTCAATATGATGTACAATCTCTCTGAAATTTTCAGCAAAAAAAACTAACGGAAATCATTGTAATACATATTTAAAAATAAAATTAAAAGCCTTGAAAGTAAGAGCCGTAAAACAATGAAAGAATCAGTGCACAAAAGTATATGATAGTATGAATACTATGTATGTATACTGAACTTATTAAGAATCAGGTGCGAAAAAATAATCGAAAAACATAATTTTTTATGTGGCCGTGTTCTGCCCCTTTTGAAATTCGAGTGATTTAATGAGTTTCATCCCAATCTTTTCCAAAAAGCTTTTGCTGAACTTACACATTTATAGTATTAGCAAGATTTATATTCACTTGCTATTGATTCAAATGCAATTTTCAATTTCTCCGAAAAATGATTTTCTCCAAATACGGTAATATTTAAAAGGAATTTTTTATGGACTATCATAGTCAAACTCAAAAATTGTAATGTGTAATTTATTTGCTGGAATATAAATCGCTAAAAAATTAATTTTTTGTTCACCACTTAAGGAGCAATATATTTTTTATTCATAAGAATTGATGTCACAAAAAGAAATCTTTGTGGTAAAATGTTGTTTGTTGTAGAAAATACTGCGAAACAAAGCTTTCATATATTTTTCATGTCACAAGTTTTCTATCACAAAATTTTATATACATATGTACCCCCTTATGCAAAAAAAATTTTACTTTAGCTTTAAAGTTCATAGTAGTTGATAAGCACTTTAAGGCTAACATAGCTTTATTAAAAAATCATATGCAAAAGACAACTTTAAATATTTTGTAATTTAATAATAAATACTGGTAACACCACCGTGTTCAACAACCATTTCACAGCTTATGATGTACAAAATTTAATACAATTTCATTCGGGTATTCAAATTTTTTTTTATTTTTATTAAATAAATTTTTATTATCTTGAAGTAAAGCAACCTCATTTAAAAAAAAAATTAGCTTCTGACTTAATAGGAAAACAGATAAACGCAACCATGAAGCAAAAGTAAAAAAATGTGAAAAATTATCACAATTTGTTTTATTCGAATGAAACGAGTATTTGAATATCCAGCTTTTTTCGATTTATTTTGATTGTATGTACATCACTAAAACATTTTTGTATAATTGTATTTATTTTAATATTTTTTTATGGATTTTGCTATGTATTTCGAAGCAGTTGGATAATTTGGTGATGTTTCCCATTGCATGACAGAAATAATAAATTTAAGATGAGAGCAGGCACTTCTAGCTTCATTTTCAGATGTAACATGAATCAGTACGTGCTATATTATTAAAAATATTTGAGGTACAAAACACACATTTTGGAAATATCAACTTAAAGTAGTCTTAACAAACGTGGGTGCCTACTTTAGAATTTTTATACAATAATTTTTTTAGAATACAACTTTACTTAACATTGCTTGGCAAAGCTTTATTAAGTTTTTTTTGCATAAGACCCGTAGGTACATATAAGAAATAATGACAAAAATATTTTGTAAAATGTACATTTATTAATAAATTGCATTTGAATACCTAAAAGTTATTTCATATCTTCTCTAATTACAATTAAAAATCTAAAAATTTGTTGATCAATTCTGTGCCAATTTTGTGCTTAAAAAAATTTTTAATTTCAGAATTGTAGAACTGAAACTCCTTCATTTTATATAAACATACACTAAGTAAAATCCTTTAGGTGTTTTTTTCCGTAAATTTATTATATTACATTTCCTAAAGGGGGTGTGTTTTAAAATTCGGAAGAGGTTGTTATGTTCATGTATTCCTTCATATTAATTACTTTTTACCACATAATTAATGATAATTATCAACATACTCCTAACATTTGCGTCTATTTCTATTGACCGTAGTGCTATTGCCAATATGTATTAACCCTTATTCTGTTTGTCACGTCAATACAATACCAAAAAGAATTGGGGACTGTCTACCCTTGTCGAAGACAACCGACTACTATTGACAGGCTTTTGCTATTTTCTAGGCGTTAGAGAACATAAATAGATTGCCATTAGCACAAAATTGTTCTCGAGAGCGAAAAGACAAGCCTCAACTTTTTGGTATTGTATAGACGTGACCTCGATGTTGACAACTGGAATAAGGGTGATTGACAACAAATAACGATTTTTTTTTCTTTAACGACTTTATCAAAAACAAATTATATTAAAAGAAGATTAAAAATAGTTTAAAAATTATATATCCATACATACATACATACATACATATATGAATAAATATAAATTATACAAAAGATATAATATGAAACGAAAAAAAACTACAAATAAACATATAAAAAAATTTAAATATTGAGTAAAATAAAAATTAAAACTATTTAAGTATATATTTCAGATGAAATACATATACATACGTATACATATATAAATATATATATAGTATATAAATAAATAAATAAAAACGAAAACTTAAATAAAAAATAAAAACAACTTCAAAACTTTCAAGCTTTTTTCTCAGAGCGGGTGAACAAGGAAAAGATAAATAATTTAAAGAAATTTTTTAGAATTCTAACAAAGATTTGTTAGTGCACCTAGGAATGGAGAATATTTTTTTTATTAATTACTCGTATTAGAAAATGAAAGATTACATAAAAGATTTACATGTTATCATTACAAATACTTAGATCAAAGAAAATTTTGTGATAAGGACTCTCTAAGAAGAGTTGGGTTTGAGTTGAAAATCCATAATGCAACCATCCGCATAAAATAAATATAATGTGCTGCCGTTGTACGAACTTTCTTACAGAAGAGACAAAGCGTATGCGTCTTACAAATTGATATAAAAGTGAACTTAAAAGAAAGTATCACGAGTGTTCAGGAAAAAATGGGGAAAATCTCACTTTAGTAATCGCACAATGGTAACGCTGCACATGAACCAATTTTGTACCTACTAGATTGCTTACTTGCAAGTAGAGATGGGCGCGTGTCGAATTTTCCCAACACGACACGACACGATCACGAATACCAAGACGCTCAACACATACGAAATATGCACGCGAAAAATTTCGTCAATACGATACTGCACAACACCCACGAAATATTATTGGTATGTGATTGAAGACCACAAAATGTAATTGATTTTTTTCAAGATAATATAAGTTGGCACTGCCAGCTGATACTATCTACCACCACATCTGATAGTATCGGTTTAAGTACAGAACTTTAAGCTTCAAAGGCTTTTAGAATATCAACAAATATGCTGGTGTTGTGTGTTCGACGATACAAAATATTAAATTTTTTCTCTACTGGAAATTCACTCATACATATTTTACATCTAAAATCGTTTCGTGTTTTTCATGTCAATTTTGCTCGACACGAACAGGCACGAAATCAGATTTTTTATCACGAACACTTCTCGTGCGTGTTCGTATCACGGAAAAAACACGACACGCGCCCATCTCTAGCATATTTACAAGCTTGAAAATGAGGGTTGAAATAATGATCATTAAATTTCACATGAAATTAATAAATAACTTATCATAAAATTTTTATGATCTTCTGTCTGGAAAATACGCTCGTTAGCAAGAAAAACCTCATTAAGATATTTGGGAAATTTTATTTCTTTTATTTCATTATTTTTCCTGTCAATTTTAACAGTTTTTAAGTTTAACTTCTTTTGTGATATCAAGCTAATTGTGCCTAATGTTTGAATGTTAATAAAAACCCATTTATTTAAGAGTTTTCCCCGACGTTTTATAAATTTTTTGTGTACTTTCTCAAGAGGTCATAATTTCTAGAAATATTAGCTACATTAACACAGTGGAGTTCGGTTATAACGAACAACGTGTACTTAGTAGTTTTAATATAAATAGGACTGCATGAAAACTGACGGACAAAAAAATCACTGGTTTTTTGAAGACACAAACAAATTTTAACTAAGAGCAGTTAAAAACATCAAGGTACAAAAAAAAAAGAAATTCTCTAAATACACACAAATTTTAAAATGAAAGCAGAAGTGATTAGCAGACTGACTTCTTTAATACGATTAACTGG
The DNA here is from genome assembly GCA_949987645.1 of Tachina grossa. Taxonomy (NCBI): domain Eukaryota; kingdom Metazoa; phylum Arthropoda; class Insecta; order Diptera; family Tachinidae; genus Tachina; species Tachina grossa. The sequence goes on from OX465277.1 coordinate 111,072,566, forward strand.
ATATCGCTCACTTACTCAAAAAATGTCATAACTCAAAATAAAGGCAATTTTTGAGAAAATGATGCAGAATTAATCCTCATATCATTCTTCATATTGTGTAAAAATTTCATACAAATATCTTTTTTACTTAACTCCTGAAAGCAAAATAATATTCTTTTGTAAAGTAAAGAAAGGAAATAATAAACATTATGCCCAATTTTTTTTTTTAATTGAAAGTGTTGAACAATTTTGGCATAAAATTAATAATTCAAAGAATTTGCTAGACAAACCAATATTTCCTAGTTTTTACACTCACAGCAGTGCTTGTGCAGAAAGAATTCTTTTCGAAATTAACTTTGCTTAAAAATACATATGTAAATCCTTACTAATATTATAAATGTGAAAGTGAGTTTGTTTGTTTGTTTGCTACGTTTCCACGCCCAAACCGCTTAACCGAATTAGAAAAATCTTTCACCATCTATTTCAACTTAGCTGTCAGTTATAAAAGGCGAAGTTTAACGCATGACGGATTCACTGTGCCCCGGCCTTCATATTCAATACGTCTGCGTTAACGCAAAGTACAAAATTTGGTCGACTTTTAACTTTTAACGCACTTTGAGTTGTTTGAAAGCTAACACTTGTCTTTTTGCTTTCTCTGTGGTTGTGTTCCACAAGATTTCGTACAAGTTCGAGCTAATGAGAGAAAAAAAATACTTTCTGAATATACGAAAGTTATTCAAAATTGCTGGAACGTAAAAAGCCATAATTGCACATCTTAAAATACTAATGTTGCTTACTTTTTACTTTAAATTTAATTTAGAATATAATAATTTAATGTAGAAAAAGTACGAAACATACAGTAACACAATAATAATATTTTATAATTATTGCATTATTGCTTATATTATATGTACACTAAAAATTAAATAAAACTTAAATTTGCTTGTTTTTAAAAGCTTGGCCCTGCCCTGTTTTTCTTTTAATTCCCTTTTTGCATGTAACCCATTTTTTGCAAAATACCCCTTTTGCGACCCTCTTTGAAATTCGCCAACGGTAACTCTGCCGACAGCAATAGATTGGGACTGTATGAGCGAGTACGAATGAAATGAAACAACAACATTTGTGGTAGTTGTTGTTGTATTCAAGAGTATGGTGGGTTGGACGGATATATGGATGGAGGTTAGAAAATCTAGGCATGTATATATTTGTTTGCATGAGTCTGTCTGTTGATGTTGCTACGATTGCTGTTAAGGCCGGGGCACAATGAATCCGTCATACGTTAAACTTCGGCTTTTTCAACTGACAGCTAAGTTGAAATACATGGTTTCTTATGAGGGCTGTTACATTCAGTACGTGTCGGTCAACGCAAAGTACAAAAACTGGTCAACTTTCAACTTTTTGCGAACGTTGAGTAGTTTGACAGATATTGGTTGATTTTTTTTGGTATGTTCTGAATTAGGTTTTTGTGTTTTGTGGCAGCAAAATAAAATTAAACAAAAGATATAAACGAAATAAATAAAAAAAAAAATTTAATTAAATAAATAAAATGGAGAGTCAGCCTATTGAAGCTGTTCAAATGCTTCCGTCAATAAAGAACTCATTGTGCCAACCTTCTCCGTCGTTGCGATAATGTCAGTTGAAAAAGGCGAAGTATAATGGTGAGTATACACGATACTACAAATCGTACGATAAATCGTACAAGTATGTAATTAGTAACGTGTATCATGCTGTCGTACTTATGAAGTATACTTTGTAGTACGAAAATCAAAAATTTTTTATTTTTGTGGGCGGAGCTTCGATAAGTATGATAATAAGTATTGTGTATCATGCTGATGAACAGCAAAATTACTTTTATGAGGAAATGATTTAGAAAACGCAGTGTTTCTGCGACTCAATTTTAAAATTAGGTTTATGTAGAGGATATTTTAATTAAAAAAAGAAAATAAAATATTATTTTAATCATTCTCTACAACATGCCCTTTTTCTTTTTGCATTATTTTTTCATTCTTTTCCACTGCAGTTCACTTTTAATTAATAAATCCACTACATTATTCATTTATCTGCGTGGGTATTGCCTTAAAAATTTCCTTTGAAATGAATTAGTATGATTTGTAGTAACGTTTATGTTAAAAAGCGTACTATAACTCATACTACGCCAAGTACGAAAATAAGTATCGTGTATACCCTGCATAACGTATGACGGATTCATTGTGCCCCGGCCTTTAGTGCTGTGATTGCAGTTGCTGCTGTATACATACATACATACACAATTCTATCAGCGGTGGTGTGAGTGTGTGTTATAAAAACCTATAACACGTTCGTTAAATTTATCATTCGTTTGGCAATTCTCAAACGTTCAATAAAAGCATTCAGCACAAGTCAACGACAAAGTTGGTTGTTTATTTTGCATTTTTTTTAATAATTTAAAAAATTAATTAACGTGAGAAGCAAGTGTTGTGATTAGTTTTTTTTAAATCATTTAAAGTATATAGTGCAAAAAATTTTTATTAAAAATGCCTTTTGCCCGGGATCAACTTGAGTCAGTTATTAATGAAAAATTAAGCAAATCGGAAACAATAAAATTAAGAAATAAACATATTGGGTAAGTTACATTTTTTTAAATTTTAATGAAGTTTAAAATGAAAGTGAATTTTTTTTAATTTTTAATTCATAAGTTTTGAATTACTGTTATTATTATTACATCAGAAGGCGAATTATTTTATTCGATATTGATCGAAATTTTTAAATATCTGCATATACATACATAGTTAAACTCTTTTGAGATTTGGTTCGGTGTCAAGTGCTCTAATTTTCTCCTGGTCATTAACCAAAAATTTAAAATAAAAATCAAGTGATACCAAAAAATTAAACTAGACTTACATACATGTTTGCGTTGTCTTTAATATCCGATTCTAACACAAGTTTTTGATGAATTTTTACAAAAATTCATTGTATTCAGTATTTTTTTAATTTTTGTTCGTAAAGCCAGGAACTGTTACTTTTAAATATTTTGTAGCCATATCTGTATTAACTATTACTCTGGAGAATCAAAAATAAAATTACCAAAAGCTTTAAAAACAATATACGTACATATGTGCCCTTAATTATAAAAATGGTCTAAGTCATATATTCGATTATATTCAAATTTATTTAATATTCATTGAATATTTATTAAAGTTTTTTTTTTAAGATTTATTTAATAATTCGAAGCTAAAATGCATATGAGTTAGACTAATTTTATATTTATGTGCATACATACTCCTACCTACAGAAAAAAGTAATATAAAAAATTTTGTAATATCAATTAAACATTAATTAAATTTCTACCTGTAAAAAATTTGCTATTAGCAATGAAATAATTAAAAAGTTAATTGAATCAATTAAATTCTTAATTGAAAATAATAATTGGTGAACAATTTGTTCTGTGTAGATGATGAATGTGTGAATTTAAAATTTTTAGTTTTCTTGATTAGCCACGCATAAGTGTTACAAATTTGAGAGATTTCGCAAAAATCTTAAGACGACTTAAGGTAAAACCGAATTAATCATATTATTATGATTTTTCATAGTCATAAGTTTTAAATATATTTTTTATTAACTTATATTAAAAGTAATTTATGCTTTTTTAACCCCCGACTAAAAAAAGGGGTATTATAAGTTTGTAGTGTGTGTCTGTGTATCTGTGTGTCTGTCCGTGTCCACTTACAGGCTGGATCGAGGATTCTTAGCTATGTTTGAAGAAACTCGGTCCAGCCGATTAGAAGATATAACATCTTTTCTGAAAAAAGTCGGGGGTTTTTAAAATTTTTAATTTTTGTTATTATTTCAAAAATTAATATTATTTGGACTAAAATGTTCAAAAAATTATGCGGGTTGTTAAAAAATAGTTTAAAATGATCAAATTTTATTTAAAAAACCGGACCATAACATTACGTTTATATTTATTATTTTTGAATCTAAATTTTCTAACTTCATACAAAATTTCGGTAAAAACTAATACGTTTTCTTTTATAGCAAAAAAAAAAAACTTTCACAAGAAATAAAGTGCTTTAATTGCGCTGCACTTAAAATAATTGTAATTTGCAAAATAAATAAGTTTTCATTAATATATTTGACTACACGAAAAACTTGTAAAATAACTTATATTATAGCTTAACTATAATTTGGATCTAGGATATTTAAAATTAATATTTAAAATTTCACAATTACAGCAATAGCAATATCTTCACAGATAAAACATATTTCTCCAATCAACAATCTTTACTTGAAAATAACAAAAATTAAAAATTTTAAAAACCCCCGACTTTTTTCAGAAAAGATGTTATATCTTCTAAACGGCTGGACCGATTTTCTTCAAACATAGCTAAGAACCCTCTCGATTAAGTCATCTTTCAAACAGAAAAAAACTAAATGAAAATCGGTTCAGCCGTTTGGCCTGTACGTGGACACGGACAGACACACAGATACATAGATACACAGACACACAGAAACACACTACAAACTTATAACACCCCTTTTTTTAGTCGGGGGTTAAAAATAACTAAATAACAAAAATTAAAAATTTTAAAAACCCCCGACTTTTTTCAGAAAAGATGTTATATCTTCTAAACGGCTGGACCAATTTTCTTCAAACATAGCTAAGAACCCTCTCGAATCTTCCAAACAGAAAAAACTAAATGCAAATCGGTCTAGCCGTTTGGCTTGTATGTGGACACGGACAGACACACATAATTAATTAGATTTCTAAATAAAAGTTTAAAATTTTCAATTAAATTTTTAAACAAACGTCTAATTGGGCCAACTAAATTTTTATTTGTATATTTTTCCATTAAAGGTCAAACTGAGGAAAATTTTAAAATTTAACTTAGTCCTGGCTTAGATGATGAAATTTTTCTTGGTAAAACTGTTACTTCTTTGATGAGAGGGGAAAGGGGAAACTGGTTTTCTTCTGTTGTTCGTTATTTCAACCACGAAATTAGCTACACCTATAGAATATAAAGTTTCTTCATGAAAAATTTCTTTGTGTTAACTTAAGCGCAAGTTTAAAAAGTAAACTTAAAAATTGCAGCGAGAAAAATTTTTGTTATTTAAACTGAGAGTAAGAAAATTGTTAGGTATGTGAAGATTATTATAGCTTATTATATTTGTTTCCATATTTCAAACTACGGTTCTATTGCTCACCAAAAATATACGGATGGAAAATTATTTCGTTAGGCTGGTTACACACACAGCAATTTTTGTTGAGCAACTATATATTTAGTTTGTGGGAGAGAGAGGGGAAAATATGGCCTCTGCTATTTTATTTATGTTCTCTTCTCTCTCCCACAGATCGGAAAGTTGCCAACAAAATTATATTCTAAAATATTGACTAGGCGTTTGCTGAGTACAAACATTAAAAATTAAAAAATAAAAATAAATAAAAAAGTGCATATACATATCGCTCATTTGCTCAAACAACGTCATAACTCAAAAAAACTAGTTTGCCAGAAAACGAGTTTAAAATTTGCAATTTACGCACAACTTAATGGAAAAGAGAATTTTATTTTGCTTTCAAGAGTTGAGTAAACAAGATATTTATATGCAAATTTTACATAGTGTGAATAACGATATAACAACTGTGCATTATTAAATTCGATTTCTGAGTTATGACGTTGTACGTACATACATACATATCGTTACTTTAATATAGAAAGGGCCTAACTCGTTATATGGCAATGACATATATTAAACAAATAATAATATTGCATTGCATTGTAATCTATGACAATGACAAAACAAAGGAAAAACTCAAACAAAATTTATATTTTTCATGATAATATTTTCAAAAATTAATTTTATTGTGGTTTTAATTTTATTCAAAATGAGTTTGTAAATCCTATTTTGAGTAAATAAATAATATCCCTAAAATAGATGAGGAGAGTAGAATTAACATCGCCACCGAATCCACTGTTAAATATAAAAAAGGTCTAAGTAGCTTTAAGTTAATACTATTTCTTAAAGCAATATTTTTCTAAATTCTACTTTTTTTTGATATCTTAACCAGTGTCTCTTAAGGGCTTTGAACACGATCAAAATGCTTGCTGTCAAGTTCGTGTACGTGTGCTTGTCGGCTTGATGTTACCATGCTTGATGCCCCACCAAGCATTAATTTTTATTTTGATTTTGTGCTGTTCGTTTGGTTGAAAAAAATTATAAAAAAGTATAAATAAAGAAATTCAATAACAATAATGGCAGCGCTGCTTACAAAAAAAGAACAAAGCAAAATAAGAAAGTTATAACACTTCTTTTTTCTTCACCAGTCAAATTTATATTTTTTAATTCCAATATTTTGGGCAACCGTTCACAATGGAAATATAATTACATATAATGAAAATTTGTACGCGCTCGATGGGGTAACAATATACACGCATTAACCAGTGACAGGCAAGCATGCCGAAAATCAAGATTTTTTGATTTTCCATCAATCATCGTTAGTGTCACACATACTAACAAATTTTCACTCATACTATAACCAATCTCAGCAAGCATTTTGACCGTGTCTAAACCCCTTTAATCAATAATTCAAGCATGTTGTGTCCTTGAGGATAATTTTGCCTTTTAAAAATAATTTCTCATTTCTTTGTCAAGGTTATGTAGTATATGTATGTATATCTTGTTGCCAACTATAAAACTGCAATAAAAACAAAAAGGCTTATATTTTGTTGTTTTCGCTGCAGTAATATTAACATACATATGGACGTACATAAATATGTATGTGTGTACGTTATTTGCTAAAATCAGTTCGTTGGCATTTTGCATTATTTATTTGTACCTGCGTAGAAAACGCGATATTTTTCTCTTTTTTTTCTAAGGAGAGAAAGCAACCTGTTTATTCATTTATTATGTTATTGTATATATTATTAAATAAGCAAATAAGAAGAATTTAGAAAAAAATAACAATCTTGGGCAAAAATGTCACCGCCACTGTTACCATGAATTTACTCTGTCACGAAAATCATGTAAAAGTTTTCATTTTACTTGTTTGAGGTTGAATTATATTTTAAAATGTGCTACAGGGATGGAATTTATGATACAATTGTAGTATTTTTTGGTACATTTTCGATCTTGTTGGTACCGTGGTACTACCGCGACATATTCGCAAGTTGAACTCTACCAGAAAGCACGTGCTCTATTTTAAACTACTACAAACATAATTACTATTACTTGTTTATTGATAAATGAGCTGTACTGTCCCGAAAAACCTGACAGTTCGAAGTTTTGGTGGTCATGTCATGAAAGATTTTTGTACATAAAATAGATTCAAAATATAATCTCACATATTATCACTTTTGTAATAGTACTAATCGAAGAGGTTTTTTAATAAAACTTCAAGAATATTTTGGAACAGAAATTCATATACAGCCTTATTCAAAAAAATATTTTACTTGCGCTTTAAAGTTCAGAGTAGCTACCAAGCAATTTAAGGCTAACATTGCTTTGTTAAGAAATTGTATTCAAAAGACAACTTTAATTATTTTGTGAATTAATAATAAATACTGGCAACACCACCGTGTTCAACAACCCTTTCACAGCTTATGATGTACAACATCGAATACAATTTCATTCGAGTATTCAACTAATTTTTTATTTTATTAAATACATTTTTATTATCTTGAAGTTAAGCAACCTAATTTATAAAATATAAGCTTCTTACATGGAAGCAAAACAGATAAACATTTTTATGAAGTAAAAGTAAAAAAAATATGATGAACATAGCATAATTATCTCAATTTATTTTATTCGAACGAAATGAGTATTTGAATATCCAGCTTTTTTCGATTCGTTTTGTTTGAATGTACATCACTAAAACATTTTTGTATAATTGTATTTATTTTAATATTTTTTTATGGATTTTGCTATTTATTTCGAATCAGTTGAATAATTTAGTGATATTTTCCATGACATGACAGAAATAATAAATTTAAGATAAGAGCTGGCACTTCTAGCTTCATTTTCAGATGTAACATGAATTAATATGTGCTATATTAACAAAAATATTTGAGGTACAAAATACACATTTTGGAAATATCAACTTAAAGTAGCCTTAACAAACGTAGATGCCTACTTTAGAATATTGATATAATAATTTTTTTTGAATACAACTTTACTTAACATTGCTTTTCAAAGCTTTGTTAAGTTTTTTTGAATACGACCCATAATCTTTATATACTTATGTATCAACAAAATCGCTCTATATTGTATGACATGGAGGCTAAATACAAAAAAAAAATTAAAGGATAACAATTCTTTTATCAGGACTTAAAAAGAGTTTTATTAATGAACCATTTTATTGATATAACATATTATTAATAATGTATGTTCTGTTCATTTAGAAATGCAATATGAGTAGGAGCGAATTCACATATTTTAATCAAGATCAATTTTTTATTTCACCAATTGTACGACATTTTTTAAAGAAGATGGTGTAATAACTGATCAATATATGTGACAGCACATAGAGAAAGGGACCTAAGGGTAAAAAAAATCGATTTTCACTTTTTTTTTTATGTTGACAACATCTGAGCATCGAATGAGACCGATCCCATGCCCAAAAAGTGTTCCATCCCAGAGATATGCGCGTTTTATGATATGATGGTACACCAAAGATACACGTATTTAAGGGTCTTATGCAAAAAACTTAATAAAGCTTTGCCAAGCAATGTTAAGTAAAGTTGTATTCTAAAAAAATTATTGTATAAAAATTCTAAAGTAGGCACCCACGTTTGTTAAGACTACTTTAAGTTGATATTTCCAAAATGTGTGTTTTGTACCTCAAATATTTTTATTAATATAGCACATACTGATTCATGTTACATCTGAAAATGAAGCTAGAAGTGCCTGCTCTTATCTTAAATTTATTATTTCTGTCATGTAATGGGAAACATCACCAAATTATCCAACTGATTCGAAATACATAGCAAAGTCCATAAAAAAATATTAAAATAAATACAATTATACAAAAATGTTTTAGTGATGTACATACAATCAAAACAAATCGAAAAAAGCTGGATATTCAAATACTCGTTTCATTCGAATAAAACAAATTGTGATAATTTTTCAAATTTTTTTACTTTTACTTCATAGTTGTGTTTATCTGTTTTATTACCATGTCATAAGCTCATATTTTTTAAATTAGGTTGCTTTACTTCAAGATAATGAAAATTTATTTAATAAAATAAAAATTTATTTGAATACCCGAATGAAATTGTATTCGATTTTGTACATCATAACCTATGAAGTGGTTGTTGAACACGGTGGTGTTACCAGTATTCATTATTAGATAACAAAATAATTAAAGTTGTCTTTTGCATATGATTTCTTAACAAAGCTATGTTAGGCTTAAAGTGCTTGGCAACTAATATGAACTTTAAAGCTAAAGTAAAATATTTTTTTGCATAAGGGGGTAAATCTTTAAAATGGCTCTCCTGAACAAAACCGTTTTTTACCCTTAGGTCCCTTTCTATTTTGCGCGTCACATATACTGAAAAGTAAATAATGTATGTATGTACATTACATTGTATACAAATTTTTTTTAAGTTTGTCTTTTTAATATAAATTTAAAAAAAATTATACCTCCATGAATGAAAATGAAAGATGAAAATGAGAGATTTGCTTCACTACAACATGAAATTTTCATGACACGTTTTTCTTTGGTGAAAAGGAGTAAGTCTGATCTCGAATACTGATGTGGGTAAAATTATAGGGAATATGTACTCCTTTCTACTAGCGAGTAACTACAACACTTCACAACAAAATTAAATCTTTTCCAAAATAACACGATTTAACAATATCTGCATTATTAACTCCAAAACGGCATATTTTGAGATATGACTATGTTGCAACAAAGGAAAGATATATTCAGAACTTTTAGAAAAAAAATTTTTAATTTTTTTCATATCCGATTGGGGAATAAATCCCATAATCTGACAAAACTGGATGTGAGAAACATGGGAAGATGCAAAAAGAGAGTTAATGTAGAATAGACTGGGATGTAGAATAGCTCTCGGGTGGTTGTAATTATTTTTTAAATACGATCAGACCTGCATTTGTTGTCTGGCCTCCGACGGTTATGCGTCTCACTCGAACTCGTCAATAACTAACCTCAACTAACTGCAAGTGCTCGTTTACACTATGCAAGTCTTATTACTAAGCTGATTAGTGTGTTAGGAGAGAGAGATGAGGGGAAAAGAAGCGTTTATATTCGTTCCCCCCTTCTCTCTCCTTCAAACTAATCAGCTTAGCAATAAGACTTGCATAGTGTAAACTAGGACTAACACTTACAGTTATTCAAAACGTGCAAAATGAAATTTTTTTGTCATTATCTTATGTGCTTTTATTAGATATTTGCAAATGTCATATTTGTAAGGCGTGATCATGCATTAGTCACGTGTAAGTCGTGGTTGTATTTTTAAATAATAATGGTTTAAAAAAATAACGTGTGTGATTTTAGCTAACTTTCTTAGGCTTGTTAAGAAATATATTTTTAATAATTCGTATCCGAATTCCTTCAGGAGCGTGAGTAATTAAAAAAATTATGACTTTTTGCTTGTTTTCTTTTTGGTTAAGCACCGTTTATATGTTTGTCAATTAATTAATAATTACTTTGTATGGTTGGTATCCATCTCCCGCACCTATACTGCCAAGATTTAGTGTGCCTCACTGTTCTAGTTGTGAAGATATAGGGAGTAATAATAATCAGTTTGGGGACAGCGGTACCCGTATCCTCCCTCCTATACCGCCAAGATTTTGTTAGAACATACAGTTTCTGCTAAGAGTCACCCATATTTATTTAGTGACCCTCAATACTGTAGTTGTGTACATATATATGAATTGATCCGCGAAAAAGGAGCCTTTAGCCCCACTGTGCTTTGGCAGTATTTGCGCATAATTAAAAACAATCAAACTATACCCCAATTAATTGATTTTCTCTTATTCTTAATAATTTCAGTCAAGCTTGTCAATTGTTCTATCGCTCGGATCCCTTAAAAATCGTACGAGGTCAGGGACAGTACATGTACGATGAGCAGGGCACTCGCTATTTGGATTGTATTAACAATGTAGCTCATGGTAAGTATTTTTAATTATAATAGTATGTAACTGTATTAAAAATAATTTTCAAGGCAAAGGGTCTTAAAAGCTTTGCCCCTTCGAGAGGTTTAAATATAATAATTTGATTAAACAAATAAGTACCTCTAATTTACGCAAAAATTAAACGAACTGCGTCAAACAAATATAAATAAGTTGGTGTGTATTTATGTACACAATTATCAAAAGCATCAACCTTAGAGTTCATTCAATCATTTGAATACAATCACTTGTATGTAGTATATTTCTTTGAAGTACAAGAAGATAGGCAGGAAAGCCATCATAAACGTTTTACCACACTTAGGCAATAAAGTTAATAAACTTTATTTGTTATCAAATTATGTATGTACATACTTACATACATATATGTACATATCGCTACCTTAACATGTATATCGAAGGCCCTAACTCATTATTTTTTTAAAATCGTGTTTTTTAAATTTTTCGATAGAAGAACATCTATTGTATCGAAATTGAACAAATCTCGATTCCAAAAATAATAAGTTAGGACATTTCTATATTAAGGTAACGATATATATACATATGTACATATATGTGACAGCGCATAGAGAAAGGGACCTAAGGGTAATAAAATCAGTTTAAATTTTTTTTTTTTTTTTTGTGGACAACATCTGAGCATCGAATGAGACCGATCCCATGCCCCAAAAGTGTTCCCTCCCAGAGATATGCGCGTTTTATGATGTAATGGTATACCAAAGATACACGTATTTAAATCTTTAAAATGGCTCTCCTGAACAAAACCGGTTTTTACCCTTAGGTCCCTTTCTATTTTGCGCGTCACATATAATTAAAAAATATTGTGTTATTGTTTAAATTGTTTCATTATGTTTATTTTTTAATAAACAAACAATGCGCCTTAGAAATAACCTTTATAAAGGTTTTATAATTATAATTATAATGTGTTTTTTAATCTAAAGAAAATACCTTAAGATTTATATCAGTGGTTGACAAGTAGAATGAAGCACTCGATTAGATGAAAATTTTTTTCAGTTTAATATTAACTTTTATATAGATAGGCGTGAGGAAAATTATTTGCAAATCACTACATGCATACATGAGTGATTGATGGCCTCATTATTTTAACTATAATTTTATTAATTTTATTTATGTTTTTAATGTGTTTATATAAATGCTTAAAATTAAAACTACAGATTTCCTTAAACATAAACATTTTTTTTTGGCTTATACAATTTTCGCAAAACAAATCTTATATAGAAACTAACTGTCGCGTGGAATTTAACAAAGAATATTTGTTCCCATCCTTACACCTAGTTTTTAACTTAATATTTAAGTACGTAATTAGCTAATTTTTATTTAAATTTAAATTGTATTTTAAATGCGGTTTAATTTTTTCAGTTGTTAATTAAAGTTATTAATAAATTAATTACTTTGAAAGTACGGCAGCACTACAAAATTTCCCAGTATTATGGAAGGATTTTCAAACAACAGCCGATTAACACAAATAAGAAAGTTAGGTTATCAAAACGAAGAAAATTAAAATTGCGTAAGAACACATTTTATGAAACCAAACGAGCATCAGACAAAAAAATCAACCAATTCAATAAACAGAATATAAAACTAGGCCTAGCAGTTGAAATATAAAATGCCTAGTTTTATATTGTTTTTATTGAATTGGTTGCATTTTTTTTTGTTTTACTTTATATTTCTTTAATAAAATAAAAATATTAATTGGAAGTTTTCAACTTTAACCAAGTCCTTAAATTTTGGGTTCCAAACATAGCAACATCAGAATTTTCTTAGTGTCCCACTTTAAGGGCCCATTTCACCAACTCTATTAAAATATCAATTCATATTTAAATGTCGATTTTGATTAATTTTTGTATGGAAAAATTATTTTTAAATATGAATTGATATTTAAATAAGTTGGTGAAATTGGCCCTAAGTGTGAGTAGCTGTATATGACTTAGACCACTTTCATGTCAGTGCTGTTTCCTTACAGAAATAATTGCCAATAAAGTATGCAGCTCCCTAATTTTTAATTTTGCAAAGCACTGAAACTTTTATCAAATGTATGTCACATTTATAGAAACAAATAATTCTACAGTTCCACTTAGAATACCACAAATACGAATGTAGTGTAGCGAATGAATAACGCCTTTAGTTTACTACTTAACTATTTTCAATTGTAGATAAGTTAACTAGAGCAGTACACAACTGATTAATTAATTGATTAAAAAAACTATATATATACATACATACATACTTATAAATTATTGCAAAAAAAAGTTAATGTCCAAATATCAATGTTCAAACCTTAGCTGCTAAATTTTGATTACGATTATAATTTAATTATTATATTCCATTTTAAAAAGAATCATAGTGCTTATAAAATTCTCTAGTAAACGTTTTTGATTAGTAAGTAATTGATTAGGGTTAAAAGTAATCTAAAAGTAATCTGGATTACTTGGCATTACTTGAAAATAATCGAAGGGAATTACAAGTAATCAAAACGATAATTTGATTAACTTGAAAGAATTATTTTTGATTTCTTTGGATTATTGTCAAAGTATTCGAATTATTTTTCTGATTGCTTTTCATTATTTGATAGTAATCCCAAGTAATTCCCACTATTTTTAGATTATTTTTTTTTTGCAAATCAATTAGTAATTATTACAAACTGTAAATTATATAAATCTATTCAACTAATTCAGCATTTATAAATAAATTCAGTAAAGTGCGGCTGTTAGTATATTTCCACCGGCATGATTTAGACAAATCATGATGATTTGTGCAAATCATGTTAATTTATATATGATTTTCCATACATTTTGCATATGGATAAATCACCTCAAAGTAGTTGATTCATTATAAATAATGTCGATAAATAATAAATAAAACCCTGCGTTGCTTTTAAAATTACAAACTCCATCCTTGAGTCATCCATCAATAGTGATTGACAATTTCGAAAAAAACGACATTCAGGAATATTTAATCAATTTAAATGTCAACTACATGTGAATAAAATTCACATTACAGCTGCAGCGCCCAGTTCATAGAGCACGTGCATAAATTGAACACGCAAATTCGAACAACAAATCACTCACAAGCTCGGTGGAAACACTTTGAAGTGATTTACTTAAACCTACTTGATTTAAAGTCGGTGGAAACATACTATTTGTCTCGCATACGATGGGTTCCGTACAGACACTACATACGTACATATACATATATGTAACACTATACGAACTTTATCCTATATAATTGAACGTCTTACCTGATGTTGGTATTTTTTTTTTAAATTCCAAGTACCCGGTAAACTTTTTCGGTTTTTGGCGATTTTTTAAGTTTTGGCGTGTTTTTGTTTTTGGGATTTTTTTCGGTTTTTTGGCTTTTTTTAGTTTTCGCGTTTTTTTTAGTTTTTGGCAATATTTTTGGTTTTCGGCGTTGCAGTTTAGTTTTAGCGATTTTTTTTAGTTCTGGCGCTTTTTTTCGTTTTGACGATTTTTTCAGGTTTTGGCGATTTTTTTATTTCGGAACTTTTTAGTTTTAGCATTTTTGAAAATGTGAAGAGTTTGCCTCTTTGCAAGTTGTCAAAATTACATAGTCAAAATTACATTAACTGATATAATATCCTTCAATTGTGATTTTTTTTTAAATTCCAGTGTTAATTGATTGTAGACTACATCAAAAATACACTAAATTTGAAAATTTCAAGTGTTTCTATATAATTATCTGTATATTGCATTAGGATTTCAAAATTTTCCGTTGCTCGTTTCAGAACACTCTTTAATTTCTAACTGTCATATATTTGTAGCGGCAACGTTTTATATATTCTCTGAAAATTTCAGGTCCGTAGCTCTTACGAGCCTGTGATGGACAGACAGACATAGTAGCGAAAACAATACGGTATACGAAACCACCCCCCCCCCCCCCCACCCCTCCAAAAAAAAAGAACTCAAGCTTAATAAAATAGTTATTATGTAGTTGAATAAGGTATAATGTAATATATTTTCTTAATTTAAAAATATGTAGGTATGCCATCGTATGAGAAACCAAAATAGTAAGCAATAACAAATTCATGTCCAAGGTCATCCCTTTGAAATATAAATAGTTTCTGCTCCAAACTTGTAATCGCATCAGCTGACCTATTTTATCAAAATCAACAGGAAGAGCTTCCCAGCAAAAAATTTCAAAAAAGGTAATCGAGTTTGGAATTAAGCATTTTTGGTGGAAGCTATTCCTTACTGGATTACCAACTTAATGATTTTAACAAGGCGTGAGACTAAAATAATCGATTCTTGAGAAGTACTTACTTTTTTTTATTTGTCAACATTTCATGTAATCTATTTCATCTAAAAAAAATCATTCTCTTCATTTAGCAACTTGCACGTCATTTTTTTAAATTTTAGGTAATGTGATTTGTAAGCGAGTAATGAAAATTGGCAATCAGAAAAGTAAGTCATTATATGGCAACTAGTTCTAATGGTAATGTGTAATTTTTTGCTGGGTTTATTTAAATACATACAGTCACACAGATAATAATATGTACGTAAGATTTAAGCCAGTGAACAATTTATGATAATAATTATACGTACCCTAAAACAAATATTCATTTAAACAACTAGGAGTAATTAGTATTTATGTACATAGTTGAAAAATATTTTTCATACACCAATCGTTTTTAACGAAAAAAAATTTCAATTTGGAGCAACTTTTTAAAAACAAAAATTTTCAAGGTGCCCCTACAAATTATTATCTTAGCGACTGTATTTTTAAACTATTTTTATTATGCCCTATTGTGCTGTGCAGCAGATAATAAATTTAGAAAAATTTTACAAACACAATCATTTACTATTCACGTGTGATTTGATTTATACATACATACATATGTAATTACATACGTGTATCAGTATGTATGTATGTATGATTATTTGTAGCAACCCTGCAGAAAGTGCGAATAGTGAAAATGTACTGAGTCGCTTTTGACTTTGTCACCAGTACTACTCTACAATTATTCCCCATACAATACTTTATGCTATAGACATTTAGCATGTGCTTGTCATTGAAAATCTACTAGTAACACTAAAACAGTTGACTAGGTAGTGAATTCATAGTTCTTATGGGAACATGGAGACATACCAACCAGACATTTACTGGTACATTTCTATACCTTACGTACATACAAATTTATATATATTGACAAGTTGTTGCAAAATCCACCAGAAATACACCACATCTGTTTTCTCTATTTCTTTTATACTGACGAATAGAAGAGAAATTGTAGACAATGTAACTACTACTAGAATTTTATTGTTGACATAGAGACACTTGGCCCCAGTCTGACTGCAGGGAATTTTCCATTCTAATTTAAGCTTTATGAGAATAAAGTCTACAATTACTGATTACACATTTCGCTATAAATTAAAAATATTTTTCAAGTTTTTGTCAGTACATACATATGTATATGTATGTAAGTATGTACATAGGTATGTATTTATGTGTTTGTACTTTTACAAACGTGAATTTAAAAAAGGACAACAAGTAGCAACACGTTTTTATGACTTAATACTCGTGAACAAAACGAACTACGAAGAAATTAATAAAAATATTCCATTTCAATATAAATAATGAAAGCGGGAGGGTGTGTACTGAAACATTTCAGATGAAAATGATAACAAAGAATTTATTTTACGTCAACATTTCGGAGCGTATTTGGACTAGGGATGGGCGCGTGTAAAATTTTTCCAACACGACACGACCCGCACACAAATACCAAGATGTCCAACACGTACGAAACACAACACGACACAACACGGACGAAGTCAAATTTAATAGAAAAAATCTTTTTTTATATTTAAATAGATACATACATATGTATATGTATGTACATATTTTCGTTTAATTTCAGAACTTTAAGCCTAAAGCTATGTACAGACGATTGTCAGATCTGGCAATGTGCTGACAATGTACTGGCAATCGAAAATTGGCAGCACAATATTTCTTGTCAGTTCACACGGTTGTCAGAAAATCTTACAATTTATTGCCAGTCGGCTGTATGACAATAAGGGCCTGACCCACGATATCGACAACGTTCGACTTGTCGCACACTTACATTTGAAACAACAACAAAATATTAAAATTTGTTTTTGTTTTGCATGTAAGTGTGCGACAAGTCGAACGTTGTCGACATCGTGGGTTTGGCCATAAATTCATCTGACAAAATCGTCAGCAGAAAAATTGTCAGTTCACACGGTTGTAATAGTAGGTACAGACTTAGCAACGTGTTTATGCAACCAGGCATTGCATTGCATTGTCGGTCGCATAGTGTGTAGTCTTGTTTATGGTTGCGTTCGAAGTTGCATTCGAAGTTTCGAAAATATCAAAATGTTTTGATGTTTATGGGTTGCATTGTAGGTTGCATAGTCTGTATCAAAATATGCAACATGTAATATAAACGTGTTGCGTAAACACGTTGCAAAGTGTGTACCCACTATTATATGCAAAACTTGTTAGATCTGTTGTTATGCCTTGCCAGACTTAAAGCATTTGTTAGAAATTCTAAAATATTTATCTTTTGTGTTTGTTTTAAATGTAAAAAGTGAAAGTATAAATTATTATGGACCATAAAGAAGCAATTGCAATGATTTTTTCTGCATATATTTTATCATCAATTTTTTCTTTAAAATCAAGCATGTGCAGTGTTGCCCATAGAAAGAATTCTCTTACAGTGACGCCATTGTCAGATGCATAAACTTCGCACATCTGACAATATTAAAATGTCTGACAAATATCTGGCAATAATTTTACAATGTGTTCACACGATTGTAAGATGTCTGACAATTTGTTGTAAGGTGCTAGTCTTGCAATGGACTGACAATGCTTTTTCTAGCAACGACGTCTGACAAAAATTGTCAGTTCACGCGGTTGTAAGAAATTTTGGGCACATTTTACTGGCAATATTGTAAGATATGACAACCGTCTGTACATAGCTTAAGAGACCTTATCAACAAATTTGTTGGTGTTGCGTGTTTGACGATGCGAAAAGTTAAATTTTTTCTTTACTGGAAAATAATGCTTATATTTTGCTAACACGATACGACCACGATACGAAACATGAAATTAGATTTTCTGTCACGTGTCCATCTCTAATTTGAAGCAAACTACTAATTATCTTAAAATTTAAAATCTCGCTAGTCACAACAACTTGTTAGTACACACACATACATATACATACATATGTACATAGATACTTATGTACATACATATATAAATATGTTTTCTATCATAAAAAGTTACGCAGCTACCCAACAGAAAAATCTCGTGAACTACACGTGATAGATGAAAACTATGTCTGTATTCAATAATAAAAATAAATAAATTTGCCAAAACTAGTTACACAAAATTATCGTGCGTTGACTTGTTTAGTTAGATATCTGGTCTTCAAAAATTAACAATCACCAAAAATTAATTTTTAATTTATGCATATTTTATAATTGGAAAATTTTCATATGCACATACATACATACATATGTACATACATACATAATACATAGTATGTATGCTCGCTTCATGTGTATGGAACTCAAATTTTTTTATATCGTTACCTAAAACGTAAACTACCCTAAATGATGTGTATATTAAAAATATTATAATGAATAATAAAATCGCTTTGATTGTAGGAGCCATACATTTAAAAAATCACGTAGGTACTAATTTAAGCTTGGATCACTCGATTGGCACAATGTACCAATTTTCGTCGGCTCACTGAAATAAATTCATAAGTAACAAGGTATATTTGATTTATTTCTCAACTAATTGAAATACATATAATTACATCAGTGAGCCGACGAAAATTGGTACATTGTGCCAATCGTGTGATCCAAGCTTTAGAAAAATTTAGTTGTCAAGTATATGATTAATTAAAATTACTGATGGGATTTCAATTAACTAAATTTTGTGTGGTCCATTTCACCAATATGGACTTGCTACATATTTTATTTTTAGTGCAAATTGTTGCTGCGATTTAGGTGAACCAATCTATTTTTATCAGCACGAAAACGATATTACTTATAATAACAATAAAATGATATCACTTTTTATTACCCAAATGATATCGATTCGATATCGTTATAAGAACGTTTGTATTATTGGGTTTACACCCAACTCTTTTTTTACACGGTGAATATGTAGGATCACGCAAAATTAGACAAATTTAGTGATACGTTCCATATCTTTAAAAATCGTGCAATTTGAAAATATACAAACATTTACTGAGTAAAACGAGCAAAAAATTTAATATCAAAAAGTTATATTAAAAAAATACATATCTTCTTCTATATATATAAAATCGTGGAGTGTGTTTATTCCTAACGCATGATCTCTGGAACTATACGAGCTGTGGAGCTAAAATTTTCAACATAGGTTCGAGTCAATACCCGGTAGGTTTTCGTTTTATTTTTAACCCAACAAGTAACCACAGGGTGGAGTAATTTGGAGTTAAGAAATAAATTATTGAGAGTACGACAACGTTTGCCGGGCTCAGCTAGTTAAATAATAAAAACAATTAATTTGCATAAGAAAAATAAAATAGAGCCTATTCCAAGCCTGAAAAATTAAAATTAAAATTAAATTTTACATTTACTCCTCGGTTCCGGATAACAACCATGCACGCTTATTACAGACAGGAATAAAAATATAAGTAGATATGTCAGAAATTTACATATATGTACATACATATACGTTTGTATGTAAAGGGTGTTTTTTATTGAGGTATAGAACTTTAAGTTGGCATCACTTTTTTAACTGGCGGCCATTTTGTGAGCTGTCAATTGATTAATATTTAGTTTGGTTTGCCATTTTATCATGAACAGGTTGACAAAAGAACAACGCTTGCAAATCGTGCAAATTTATTTCGAAAATAATGGTTCAGTTCGCGAAGTTTACCGCAAGCTCCGTCCATTTTATGGTCGACATAATCGTCCATCAGAGCAATTAATTCGGTTAACCATGGATCGTTTTCGCACTACGTTTACTCTATGTGATAATACGCATCCGCAGAGACGTCGAACAGTGCGCACCGAAGAAACAATTGCCGCTGTAGAGCAAAGTGTTGAAGAGGACCCGAATGAATCGATTCGCTACCGTGCACAGCAATTGGAGCCGACTAACCGACTATTTTGTTCCCGAATTGGATGGCATGAATGTGGATGAGTTGTGGTTCCAACAAGATGGCGGTACATGCCACACAGCGCACGTCACAATCGATTTATTGAAGGAAACATTCGATGAGCGCATAATTTCGCGGAATGGACCTGTCAATTGTGATTTGACACCATTGGATTATTTTCTTTGGGGATATGTGAAGTCGTTCGTCTACGCCAACAAACCAGAAACGTTAGGGGACTTGGAAGCCAACATTCGTGGCGTTATTGCCAACATACGGCCCCATATGCTCGAAAAAGTGGTTGAAAATTGGACCTGTAGAATTAGCATTATTCGAGCCAGCCGCGACGGCCACATGCCCGAAATCATATTTAAACATTAATGGCATAAAATTATCCTTCCAATAAAGCCAAATTGATGGACATTAAAACGATTTTCTTGTGTTTTATTTCAATTCGAAGTTCTATACCCCTCAAAAAAACACCCTATATATGTGAGGGCGAATTCTAACATTGTACGGAAAACTATACATTATCGGCCTGTTTCACAATAACGAATGAAAACTTTCGACTGAAAATTAATATTGAAAACAACAATAAAATATGAAAATTTGTTTTTGTTTTCAATATAAATTGTAAGTCGAAAGTTTTCTTTCGTTATTGTGAAACAGGCCATATATATTTTTAAAGTGTTTTGTTTCATTATCTATATGTAAAAATTAAAACAAAAACTATTCTGCAAAAAATTCGTAAAAAAATAATAATATAATAATAATAATATAATAATAATAATTTCTTCTTATTTTTGAACCGAGTTATTTCAAAATCGTGTAAAAAATACCGTGTAAAAAAAGTTGAGTGTACTTACATACATATGTATCTTTAAATATAAAAACTAAAGGCTCAGTTAGCCGACTGTAATGTAAAGTAACTGCAACAGTAAGAAACAGCTGATCGATTTTGTTATGTGAAAAGTAATGAAAGTGGTTATAGAGATGTAATGTAACGTAACCTACTTTTCATATAAAATTCTCAATCAGCTGTTTCCTACGTTACAGTTACTTTACATTACAGTCGGCTAACTGAGCCTTAATCCCTATTTCCCTTGGTAACGGCATCACGCATGAACGGCTGGACCTATTCACCCAATTTTTTTTTTGTTTTGTTTGTTATTGTCTGAAGAAGAATGATATGAAAGAAAAAAATTAAAAAAGTTGCGCGGAGCAGGGTAAAACGTGAAAAATTTGTGTGTTGGTATTTCCTCTGCTTTTGATAATATTGGTATTGGATACAGTTTAAAGTCTACTAATTTTTTTTCTCGATGCAAACGAAATCGCGGGAAAATTCAATTATTTTGATTAAATATAATGGGATTTCGAAAAAAAAAATTGAAAGTATTGCCATATTGCATTTTGGGTGACGATACGTCTATATCTTGAAATATTTAAATTTTAATAGTGTAATCAACATATATTAATTAGCACATGGTAAAAATTCTTAAAATCGTATCTACATAATTTGATTTTGCTATATATAGTAAGCAGCATCTCCCAAACTTCAAAAATCTGTTAATTTAAAGAAAAAGTAGCTTGTACATTAAACAAAATCAAATTATCCAAGTAAAATTCTAGACTTTTAACAAAATCTATACACAGAAAAAAAACTTGATGTAGAATATATACTTACATATAATATACATATATATAGAAAAACTCTTAAAATGTTATTGAGAAATACTTACATGAACATTACGAGTTAAAAATTCTTCAAACAAAACACAAGAAACACTTTTATTTGAGAAACTTAAATGAAAATTTGGCGGATTAGTTGTGTGGGGTAGAATACCCTCATATTATGGCGATAGGAAAGTTCATAAATTTTTGGGCAATATATGCGCAAATGTATTCAATCATTGAATAGACTATAAATAGAAAAAAGTTCAAATTTCCTTATAAAAAAATGTCAAAGTCATTGTTTGCCTAATTAAAAAAACTGCTAAATTCTCAATGTCAAAAAATCTTATCAATATTTAATAATAAAAAGGTTATTGCAGTTCAAGCAATATAACGTAGCGTCTACACCTGATAAATTTATATTATGATAAATGCCAAATTCAATATGATAAATTAAACATAATTTTTGTGTTGGTTTTTTTTTCAATCCTAGACTTTGACAATGGTCATGATATAAATTTATCAGGTGTGCGAACTAGCTTATATATGTACATATTTACTTAGAATATATTTAAAATTTAAAACATTTATGAAACATTTAAATTCAATCAATTACAATTTTTAAAAAGTAATTGAAAATTCACATTTGCATTCGCATTAAAAATTTGATAAGGCTTGTCGAGAGCGGTGCCAATTGTAATTATGTTGCTGAACTGTGAAATTTGTGAGAAATTTTTTGTTTGATATTTGTTATTGATTTATCTGGGCTTCATACTGCATTTTATTGGTCAACTTATCAGTACAGACTTTCAACGAACTCACACGTTTGTATGATAATTCTCAAACAATAAATGACCTTCAAGGAAGCGTGGGGTTAAGTGACACCAAGTCACCAAATCGCCAAAACGAAAAAGCGCCAAATAAAAAAAAATTTTAAAACAAAAATATATCGGCAAAAAACCAGAAAATCGCCAAAATGAAAAAAAACACTAAAATTAAAAAAACGCGGAAATGAAAAAAAGCCAAAAACCGAAAAAAATCGCAAAACGAGAAAAAAGCACAAAAACTAAAAAAAAATTACATAACTGAAAAAACGCCAAAAACGTCAAAACTAAAAAAACGCCATATTAAAAAAAACGCTCAAAACCTAAAAAACCAAAATATTAACAAAATTCCAAAACTATTTATTATATAGGCTAAACTTCGTATAGCATTACATATCTACGGTCCGTACGGAACCTTTCAACCTTTCGTGCGCGAGTCAAAGTCGCATTTTACTGAATTTATTTATAATATTCAAATATCGAGTTTTATTTTCGATTTAATCGTAAGCGACAAAAATTAAATTTTTCAGGAGAAGGTATTTTTAACCACCACCTAAAAAAAGGTTGTTATAAGTTTGTAGTGTGTCGGTGTGTCTGTACAAGTCCACGTATAGACCAAACGGATGGACCGATTATGATTTAGTTTTTCCTGTTTCAAAAGGTTACTTGATCGAGAGTGTTCTTAGCTATATTTGAAAAAAATCGGTTTAGCCGCTTAGAAGATATTGCATCTTTTCTAGATTTGTTCGGGGGTTTTTTAAATTTTTAATTTCTGTTATTATAATATTAAATTTTTTTTAATACGTAAATTGTCGCTTACGATAACATTTTACAGCCCATATCTTAAAAGTTATCAACAATTTTGCCATTTTGATAATTCTGAGCTATGGGTAGGACCGTAAAATTTCAATTTCAACGAAAACAACAATTTTTGACTACATATCGCTTACGATTATATAGGAAAAAGGCTCAATATTATTAAAAAATTAAATCGAAAATGGGGCTGGATATTTTGTAAAAAATATCGATTTAATTCCCTTTTTATAAAATTCTTTCTGCTCTATTATAAACTAAACACAATTGAACTAACATCATTATTATGTACATACATACATATGTATATTCTATTGAAACTTCAAAAATATTTTCTTTGAAAAGCAAGAAAAATAAGAGATAAATAGTTTAAATTTCCCACTTAAAATCCACAATAACTTCAAAATCTTGACTCGTTCGAAACGTAATACGAGAAAATGTTTCGCGATAGTGCTGCAAATCAATTGATTGATTACAAAAATAACATGTGTGCGTTGTCGGGCACAATTACCACCAGCAGTGGGAATCCCGTAGGTATTAAGGATGCGTGTTTAAGTGTAGGAGCAAATGGCCCTTTACTGCTGCAGGACTCCATATTTCTTGATGAAATGCAGCATTTTGTTAGGGAGCGCATACCGGAACGTGCAGTTTTTGCCAAAGGTGCAGGTGCATTTGGTTATTTTGAAGTTACGCACGACATAACGAAGTTTTGTGCAATCAAAATGTTTGCAAGGATTAAAAAACGAACTCCGTTAGCGTGTCGTTTTTCCAACTACAGCGGAGAATTGGGATCGGCTGACACAGTGCGTGGTCCCAAGGGGTTTGCGGTAAAATTTTATACCGAAGATGGCATTTGGGATTTGGTGGGTCAAAACTTACCCGTATTTTTTATAAATGAACCAGCATTGTTTCCCAGTTTGATACATTCACAAGGGCGTAATCCGCAAACAAACTTGAAAGATGCGGATATGTTTTGGGATTTTGCAACACTTCGACCAGAGTGCATACATCAGTTGTGTTTGATGTTCGGAGATCGTGGTATATCAGACGGTTATCGTCACATGCATGGCTACGGTGTGCACTGCTATAAATTGATTAATGCGCAAGGAGAACCGATTTATGCAAAATTTCAGTTTCGCACAGATCAAGGTATACAAAATTTGGATAATAAAAAGGCAGCCGAGTTGCAAGCTAATGAACCCGATTATGCTGCACGTGATTTGTGTAATTCCATTAAGAATGGCAATTATCCAAGTTGGTGCTTGTATGTGCAACTGATGACTTTTGATCAAGCACAAAAATACAAATTCAACGTTTTTGATGCAACAAAAATATGGCCTTATTCGGATGCTCCTTTGATACCGGTTGGTAAAATAGTCCTGGATCGTAATCCTTGCAATTATTTTGCTGAAATCGAACAAATAGCTTTCAGTCCTGGCAATATGGTGCCCGGTATAGAGCCTACGCCGGATAAACTTTTACAGGCACGTATCTTTGCCTACACAGAGTCTCAGCGTCATCGTTTGGGTGCAAATTTTGCTCAAATACCGGTGAACTGTCCATATCGCATAGCGGTTAAAAACTATCAGCGTGATGGTCCCATGACGGTGACTTGCAATCAAGGCGGCTCGCCCAACTATTATCCCAATTCATTTTCTGGTCCTGAAATTTGCTCACGCACCAAAGCTTTACAAACTTGCTGTCCGGCGGCCGGAGATATTTATCGCTTCAGTAGTAGTGATACGGACGACAATTTCAGTCAAGTTACCGATTTTTGGGTTTTGGTGTTGGACGATTGTGCCCGTAAGCGTTTGATCAATAATATAGCCGCTCACTTATGTTTTGCTAGTATTTTCATACAAGAACGTGCCATTAAGAATTTCAGCATGGTTCACGCTGATTTTGGTCGCTTGCTAACGGAGGCCTTGAATGTAGCAAAAATGGGTCAGTTATGTGTGGATTAAAAGAGAAGTTATAAAACATATTTTATTTTATAATTCTGTGCTATCTTTTAATAAAATATTATCCCAGAAATAACTTGCATTTAGTGGTTGAATTGTAGATAAAAAAGTGATTTTCTTTTTTATTTTTTTATTTAAGCTTAAATGGAAAATAAAATCATAAAGAGTATTAAAACGACACAAGAAAATGTTTTCCAAGGGTATTTACATATAAGGGCCCTAACAACACGTTAATTGAAAAGTATTCTTGCCCAGCAAAAAAAAAATTATTTATTCAACGGATTTGTATTTTTAGGATTCCGTACACCAAAGGTGAAAAGGAAGCCTATTGCTTTCGCTACGCTGTCCGTCTAAGGCCATTTCCTCGAGAACCGTAAGAGCTATGGACCTGTAAAATTGGACAGAGTGTGTAGAACTTTAACAGCTACAACAACAAATACATAAGAGTTAAAGGTTAAAGGGTGTTCCAAAACGAGCAACGAAATATGTTAAAACCCATGTCGGTTTCAAATCCAATTCCGATAAGATTGGTTTCTATGACACCCCTTACAATTGTATGTACTCGTATATAGACACTTGAAATTTATAAATTTAGTGTATTTTTATAATTTTTATACAGACTACAACAATTAACACTAAAATTAAACAAATTAATGTAATTTTGACAACTTGCTGTATCTTGGAAATCGTAAGAGGTCAACTCTTGAAATTTTCAAAAACGGTAAAAATAAGAAATCCAAAAATTATAAAATTGTCAATCCGAAAAAAATCGCTCAAAACCAAAAAAAAAGTCGCCATAACGAAAAAAAGCACAAAATTAAAAAAATCTAACACTAAAATAAATAGCCAAAACCGGAAAAATCGCCAAAATAAAAAAAATTGCCAAAACGAAAAAATCGCCAAAATGAAACAAAAACACCAGAAACCGAAAAAATCGCAAAAACGCGAAAAAAGCACCAAAACTTAAAAAATCACCAAAATGAAAAAAATCGTCAAAATGAAAAAAAATAGCCAAAATAAAAAAACCCGAAAAAAACGCCAAAACGAGAAAAAAGTGCAAAAACTAAAAAAATCCAAAAATAACCGAAAAAATCCCGTAAACTAAAAAATTCCAAAACTATATATTATATAGGTTAAAGTTCGTATTGCATTACATAGCTAGCGTCCGCACGGAACCCTTCGTGCGCGAGTCAAAATCGCACTTCACTGAATTTATTTTGCCTTTTAATCATTATAAGAACTTAATTCATCCGAATAAATTAACATCTAAAAAGTTTTAAAATCAGGCAACATGCATGGTTGAATCTATAAAAACGTCTTCGAACAGGCATTGATTCTAGAAATTACTAGATGTGGGTTACACCACTTCTGCGCTGACAGCCTCATATATAGCGTCCGTACGTAACCCTTCGTATACGGTTCAAAGCCTAAAGTGAATTCATTTATAAATAGTAAATTATAATTACTTATTGATTACTTTTGCAAATAATCTAAAAATAACGAGAAATCGTTGGGATTACTGGCAAATAATCAAAAGTAATCGTAAAAATAATTCAATTCACAATAATCCAAAGAAATCAGAAATAATTCTTTCAAGGTAGTCAAATTCTCGTTTTAATTACTTTTAATTCTCTTTGATTATGTGCAAGTAATGCCAAGTAGAGCTGTGCCAAATCGTTCTTTTCAGTGACCGGTCATTTTAGTTCAATTAGCAAAAAAATTGACCCGTTCGTTCAATCGTTCACTTTTGAACGACAGTATGAAACAATGCTATTTTGTAAGAATAATAAAATCGGTTGTATATACGAGTATTTAAATAATGCGAATGAATTAATTGAAGAATTTATTAAAAAAAAGTTGAATTATTTATTTAAAAAACTATATTTAAACTTATTTTATAAATAATTTCATGTTCTTTCGACTAGAATATTGTACATTTTATTTTAGCTTAATACTTAGTTTAATATTAAGAAAGGTACTTTTGTTTGGTTTTACTATATATTTTTTCTTCCGATAATTAATAAAAGCATTGTAACTCTTTTATCGTTATTTATATATCAAAAGCGCATCAATGTTTGAATGTTACTTCTCAAAGTTTAAGTTAAAATTTTGTTGTCAAAAATATTTTACCGGAAACAAAAAAAAAATATCTCATGCACTACAAATTCATTTTAGATTGAGGTAATGAAATGTATGTATAAACATATATACAGTTAAGGTGTAACATCTTTACTTTGTAAAAACACTTTATAAAAAACACTAGTAAAAATACTTCTTGTGAAAAGAATATTAAATCAAATTATAAAAGTAATGATGGCAGTGCCACAGCGATGCTAAATAGAATTTAGTATACACGTACCTAAACCTTTTAAAACACAAAAACTCAACTCAAACAAAACGACATAACATAAATAGCAAACATGAACGAAAGCAAATTTGACATAAAAGACTTGAAACACAAACTGAATGAACGAAAACATCGAGCGGTACACTAAAAAAAAGCGTTCAGTAAAATCACCGGATCAGTTCGTTCAATTAAGTGATTCGTTCAATTTAACCCGTTCGTTCATGAGCTACACAGCTCTAATGCCAAGTAATCCAGATTAAGGTGGAAGTACATAACTCGCGTTCAATGCGCTAATGCGATACACGCGTCTGTCAAAAAAGTTGAAATGGTGTGTTTTCATAAGGTAAGTTACACAGTGAAGTTTGCGAGGCGCGTACCTCGCAAAAAGTTGAAAATTCTTCAACTTTCACGCGTTGTATACAAAATAACAGCTAGTGTTGCCAGATTCATAAGCTAACATACGCAAATATGATTAGAAATTAATTTTTTATTAAACAATGGATAAAAAATGCATTAAATATTTAAAGAAATATAAAACGTAAATGCAAGACGAAAAAATAGCCGGCATAGGCTTTAAATTTTACAACTAAAAAAAACCTCAAAAGCGTGTTATGTAACTATCCATTTGTATAGCGTTAAACGTTTAAAAAGCCAGAAAAGCGTTGCCGCGTAACGCGTGGTATGTACTTCCCCCTTTACTTTTGGATTAGTTTTAACCCTAACCAATTATTTGCTATTCAAAAACGTTTACTAGAGGATTTTATAATAACTACGATTCTTTTTAAAATGTAATATGTATAATTAAATAATAATCGTAATCACAATTTAGCAGCTAAAGTTTGAGCAGTGATATTTGGCCATTAACTTTTTATGCAATAATTTATAAGTAGATTACATATGCTCTAAAAATATAGTTTTTCTTAAAATCAACTAATTAATTACATCTTGTGTACTGTTCTAGTTAATTTATCTACAATTGAAAATAGTTAAGTAGTAAACTAAAGACGTTATTCATTTGCTGTACTACGCTCGTATTTGTGATATTCTAAGTAGAACTGCTTGTGTTTCTATAAATTTGACATAAGTACATACATACATTTGATAAAATTTTCAGTGCTTTGCAAAGAGAGGCAGCTGATCACGTGTAGATCAACTGCATTCATCATGCAGATTAAAGCAAGAACGTTTTATTTATGTATGTATGTATATAAATCTTTTTATAAAGACGCATAAAACACTTTGTGCTAAATGCAAATAAAAAAATATAACAAAACAATTGAATACAGATCAAAAGATTTGAATAGAAAATTTAAACAAGACAGCTAATAAGTGAATAGGAAAAATGGTTTGTATTTGAATTTGTTAAATAACAACAGACTTTATATCAAAAAAAAAAAAAAAAAAAAAAAAAAAAAAATGCAACTGTACAATATGAATATACATATGTACATATGTATGTATGTATGTACATATTTATTTAAGAACACA
Organism: Tachina grossa; assembly: GCA_949987645.1. NCBI lineage: Eukaryota > Metazoa > Arthropoda > Insecta > Diptera > Tachinidae > Tachina > Tachina grossa. The sequence continues at coordinate 111,101,918 of OX465277.1, forward strand.
CACACACATTTTTTAACACTTGCTTGTGTAAAAAACAAAAATCTCAATAAACTTATTAGAAAGTGTTATAACAAGCAGAAAATCGTTATACAAATTTATTTTTTAGATGCATATGTATGTACAACATATGTACATATGCACGAGTATTTTAATTCAATTTTATTATTTATATAATCTATTGCTATGGTTTTTAAACAAAACTAAATAAAGAACATGACTTGCTGTTTTACCAGTATATATCCGCACGAGACATGAGACGTTCACGTGTTTCACAGAAACAACAAGTGATAAGAAATCGGGTGCTGCTCAGTTTCCTCAAAGTACAGCACGAGATCAAATACATAAAAACATAAATCGTCGCCTTTAAGGTTTCATTGATTAGAAATAAACATGAACATGTAAACAATAGCATTGGAAAATTTTTTTGGAAGATAAGAAAGCAACTAGAAATTCCTTGAACTATTTTCTACAATTATTGATCTTAGAAGTTATTCAATTTGCTGCTGAATTTCAGTGCAAAAATAAAGGATCTTCCAATAAGAGGAAATTGCCGGATTGGATTATTTTTTGATTACTTTTGATTCTTTTTGATTATTTTGTTGTAATTTCAAATAATTCAGATTACTTTTCCATTATTAGTAATCGTAATCAATTAGTAATCGTGCGAAACCGAATATAATCGTAATTTAATCAATACTTCACCTTTCAAAAAAAGTAATCAAATTAGTAATCAGTACGATTACTAATCATTACTTAAGTGGGTTTCAGACTATAATAGAAGTATTAATACTTTTGTGGAAAATGCAACTCTGACATGTTGAGTTATTGTTTTTTGAAATTTTTTAAACAGAAATTAGATCAGGGAAACATTTTCGTCAAAAGTATTAATACTTGTATTATAGTCTGAAACCGCCTTTAACAGCTATGATTTTATATATATATATATATATATATATATATATATATATATATGAACCTAAATTAAAATTGTACTAAACTTTTTTAAAATTTTTATTTTTTTAGTTAAAAAAAGTAACAGCCCAGCTAAAAAAATTATATATATATTTTTAATAAATGAATGTATATAACTATATATGAATATGTATGAATTCATGTATGGAAATGTATGGGATTATACATCGCAAAACTATTATATATGAACTAATATATGGGCAAGTCCCAGAAACAGTCTACCAGCCAAAAATTTTTGAAATTAATCCAAATTAATTTTTTTGCGGAACATTAGACTCGATATCTAATTTTATAAATATGTAAAAAAATATATTTCGATGATCATTAATACAAAAATTATTACCAAATCCTACCTCACCTCAGGTCTCTTAATGTTATACAAAAATTTAACATTTTTTACATGTTCATATCATTACTTTAGTGTTAACGTAAGTGGTCAACTCGAAAGCCATATTGTTATTCATTCAATTCTCTTAGATTTTGGCAAAAAAAAATTTCTTTTGCTATTTTGGAAACAGTAAAATTAGGTATAAAATGCCAGGTCCATCCAGGTCACGGAAAATTAGGTTTTTTATATTGTGGGCAGAAAAAAAATAATTTTTACAATTCTTCTATAAATTTAAATAAATTAATATCCTGCTTTTAAGTAAATAAAATTATAAAATTCTACGATTAAAAACAAAAAAAAAATATATATATATATATTGGCTATTTATGGTCAGACTTCAAGAAAAAACATAAACACAAAAAAAATACAGCCCCAGCTAAAAAATTATATATGGTCCACATATTTTTAATATATGAATGTATATAACTATATATGAGTATGTATGAATTCATGTATGGAAATATATGGGATTGATTATACATGGCAAAACTATTATATATGAATTAAGATATGGACTAATATATGAAATGTATTATAATATATATGAGTCCATATATGAAAATTTAAATATGAAGCTCTTCATATGTGGATCCATATATAGAAATAAGATTTAATATAGGGAGCCATATAAGAATGTATGCATACATGATATCTCACATAAGATCGTTTTTGCAGGAAAACTTTTGTTACAAAAAAAAAACCATTCTTGTATGATTTTATACATTGTGGCCCCATTCAATATATCAAATAATTAAAAGGATAATCCAGTCATTAAATTTATAGAAAATAACAAAATTCTCTAGATAAGAAACAAAGATCATATTACTTCAAAAAATTATATTGAAAACTATTGTTAGACGGATTATTTTTTTCTTTTATAATTAATTTGAGTAGTTTTTAATCTGATTTCTTAAATTAAATTTTATGTACGAATATGAGTTTTTAAATAATTGATTCACCTTTTGACTTAAAATGATGAATGAAATGACTTTTAGTTCGTTTTGAATTATTTGTCCAAACAAATGTTTCATTAAATACAACCTCCCTGTTCAAAATCTAAAAAAAGTAATTTTAGTAATTTAATTTATTGCACAGCAGTGCGCTTTTGTGAATCAAGAGAGTATGAATATGCACTTTGCATACTGTAGAGCGAATATTTACACATACATGTATGAAAATATATGAATATATGTAATCATATATGGTCATTACCCTCATTTTTCGGATCCGAACCATATATGGGATATCATATATGTTCCATACATATTTTTTTAGCTGGGATCTTAAATAATAATAGTATAATATCGTAATATACCGATTGTACCGATATCTTAAATAACCGATTTCGTTAGAAAAAAAATCAAGTTCGAAAATTATGTCGCTTAAACTTTCTTGGCGGTTATGGCACGATATGCTCACAGATAAACCATTCTGTTGTTATTGAAAAATAATTTTTCCATATTCTGAAAACAATTTGTTTTGAAATCGATAATTTCCAGGGAAAAAATCAATTAGAAAGCTCAATTATTGCAGCATTTTATTTGGCTTTCAGGCTTCACATGCTTTCAAATGTACTAAATTATCAGATAAAAACAATACTGTTTTTCGTTTTCCAAATTTTGCGATCTCAAAACGAAATGGCTTTCAGAACATGGCAGATTAATATTACAGGCTCCCAGCTAAAAAAAATATGTATGGAGCATATATGATATCCCATATATGGTTCGGATCCGAAAAATGAGGGTATATGGACATATATGATCATATATATTCATACATTTTCATACATGTATGTACATATGTGTAATTTCCCTCCACAGTATGCAAAGTTCATATTAATACTCTCTTGATTCACAAAAGCGCACTGCTGTGCAATAAATTAAATTACTAAAATTACTTTTTTTAGATTTTGAACAGGGAGGTTGTATTTAATGAAACATTTGTTTGGACAAATAATTCAAAACGAACTAAAAGTCATTTCATTCCTCATTTTAAGTAAAAAGGTGAATCAATTATTTAAAAAACACAAAACTGATATTCGTACATAAAATTTAATTAAGAAATCAGATTAAAAACTAATGCAGTTAATTATAAAAGAGAAATAATTCGTCTAACAATAGTTTTCAATATAGTTTTTTCAGTAATATGAACTTTGTTTCTTATCTAGAGAATTCTTTTATTTTCGATAAAATTAATGACTGGATTATCCTTTTGATTATTTGATCCACTATTTATAAAATTATACAAGAATGTTTTTGTTGTATTTTCTAATGGATTTTCAGTTCACCAGTGATAAAATACCAAGCATTTTTGATTGCAAAAAAGATCTTATGTGAGATATTATGTATGCATACATTCTTATATGGCTCCATATATTAAATCTTATATATATGGATCCACATATTAAGAGCTTCATAATGAAATTTCTATATATGAGCTCATATATTGTAATAGATTTCATATATTAGTCCATATATGAGTTCATATATAATAGTTTTGCAATGTATAATCACATATATTTCCATACATGAATTCATACATACTCATATACACTCATATATTAAAAATATATGGACCATATATAATTTTTTTAGCTGGGCTCTAACAATAGTTTTCAATGCAGTAATATGAACTTTGTTTCTTATCTAGAGAATTTTATTATTTTCTATAAAATTAATGAGTGGATTATCCTTTTGATTATTTGATATATTAAATCGGGCCACAATGTATAAAATCATACAAGAAAAACATCATAAATCATCAAAAATCATATAACAAAAGTTTTTCTCTTTTAAACGTTGACGGTACGCATATAAATTTGCATACCGTATGTATTTTCTAATGGATTTCCAATTCACCAGTGATAAAATCTAGGCTTATTTGATTGCAAAAACGATCTTATGTGAGATATCATGTATGCATACATTCTTATATGGCTCCATATATTAAATCTTATATCTATATATGGATCCACATATGAAGAGCTGCATAATTAAATTTCCATATATCGTCGCTGTTTTAACTAACTGACCTAACTGACATATTTTTGAAAAATGAGTTAAGTCCTCTACTAGACTTTATAAGTCATAATACACATTGACTAAAATTTTCATGACTGTAAGCATTACTTTTGTGCCAATATAAGTAAAACGATTTCTGACGCAGCCATAAGAATGAATGTATAAAACAACCATAAAAGCTGCTCTCCTGTTAAATTTCTAAAATGTTAGTTAGGTCAGTTAGTTAAAACAGCGACGATATGAGCTCATATATTATAATACATTTCATATATTAGTCCATATATTAGTTCATATATAATATATAATCCCATACATTTTCATACATGAATTCATACATATTCATATATAGTTATATACATTCATATATTATAATTATATGGGCCATATATAATTTTTTTAGCTGGGATATTATTAATTTTAATCACACAATTCTTTAAAAAAAAAATAACCAAATAAATAAATAAAATTATTTTTATTTTTCTTTCAGTCGGCCACTGTCACCCCACTGTTGTAAGAGCCGGTTGCCTACAAATGGCAACAATTTCCACCAACAATCGCTTCTTGCACGATGAATTGGTTCAGTGTGCAAAAACATTGACCAGCAAGATGCCAGCACCTTTATCGGTATGCTTTTTTGTAAATTCCGGTTCAGAGGCTAACGATTTGGCTTTGAGATTGGCACGCAATTACACTAAGCGTCACGATATTATTACATTGGACCAGTAAGTATTAAAATGCAATTAAACAGTATAAAAATGGAGTTTAAGTTCCAAACATAAAACGATTTGATATTATTAGGTAAAGAGCATTCAAATTTGGACTTAAGAAAGGTTTTTATTTAAAGCAATCCCGGGGGGCTGACATAAATTGCCCTCAGATTGCCTTAAATCAAAGCATTTCTTAAGTCCAAATTTTAATGAACGAAATGTTAAAATACTTTCACAAAAGGTCCGCCAATAGGGACTTCCGAACTTTGACATTTGTTTTGGTGGTCGAATTGGTTAAAATTTAATTTATTTAGCCTGTTTTGGCAAACCACCGTGGACGGATATGGGGCTATTCACATGCATATTACGTAATGTTATTTGAATTTTTTATACCCTCTCCCCTTTTGTAAGGATTTTGGCAAAATTTTCCGCATAAATTTTTTAAACTGTAACAAAAGCAATACGATACATCAATTACTTTTTTGGTACGAGTCCATTTTTTTACATTTTATATGACTTCTTATTTTTATATTATTTTTAATATTTTCTGTCAAATATTTCAATTAATATTTTGAATGAATCTATTAAAGCTTTTAATCTTTTTAATTGAATTTTTATGAACATGTAAGTATTTCAATTAAATTTTTAATTGAACTTATATAAATATTTGAACTATTTGATTAATTCAATTGAATTTTAACTGAATTTAAATGTAAAATTTTTTTTTACTGAAAAATTTTCAATTAATACTACAATTTTCGTGAATGGTTGGAAAGTAAATAATGTTTGAATTGAATATTGTTTTTACTTCTTCCTGTGTGAATATTCAACTTTGTTGCTATAGAAAAATTACAAGTATAGTTAGGTCCGTGATTTTTCATTTAAGGTGATGATATATTTATTTATTTTCGCGAAAAAAGCAAACAATTTAATTTTAAGAAAACTGCATTACTTAAAGCTAAATATTCATAAAGAAGGACATTTGTAATTTACTTATTTATCTTTTCTTTTCCGTAGTGCCTATCACGGCCATTTGACATCGGTTATGGAAATCTCTCCTTATAAATTCAATCAACCAGGAGGTGATCCCAAGCCCGATTACGTTCATGTTGCCCCCTGTCCGGATGTATATAATGGTGTTTACAAGGACAACGAGTATCCCAATCATGACATGACACAAATATATGCAAATTCCATAAAAGACATTTGCCAAAGCTTGAAGGATCAAGGTAAAGGTGTTGCTGCTTTTATTGCTGAGTCCCTACAAAGTTGTGGCGGTCAGATTATCCCACCCGATGGTTATTTCAAAGCAGCTTATAAGGCTGTACGTGATGCTGGTGGTGTGTGCATTGCCGATGAGGTGCAAGTCGGTTTTGGTAGAGTTGGCACACATTATTGGGCTTTCGAGACTCAGGGTGTAGTGCCCGATATTGTGACCGTTGCCAAGCCCATGGGCAATGGTCATCCAGTAGGTGCTTTGGTAACAACAGCTGAAATTGCTGAAGCTTTCTACAATACTGGTGTGGCATATTTCAATACCTATGGCGGCAACCCGGTGTCATGTGCAATTGCTAATGCTGTTATGCGTGTTATTGACGAAGAGGGTCTACAAGAGAATGCCCGCAAGACCGGTGAATATCTACTGAAACAATGTGAAGAGCTAAAATACGATTTCGATACTGTGGGTGATGTGCGTGGCATGGGTCTATTTGTTGGTATCGAATTGGTTAAAAATCGCCAATGCAGAGAACCTGCCACTAAAGTCGCCCATTGGGTTGTCAACCGCATGAAGCAAATGCACAAGATCTTGGTATCGTCGGACGGTCCCAATGACAATGTCATCAAACTAAAACCCCCCATGGTGTTTGATAAAGAAAATGCCGATGAATTCTTGCTCGCCTTCCGTGAATGTTTGTCTTTGGTAGCCCAGACAGAAAATGCTGACGATTTGCCAGCCATTAATACCACCTCTTCTATGAAGTCCAGTAGTAATAACGGAAACAACATTGAATCCATGGCGAGTAAAACTCAAGTTTTTGAACGTCATGATCATTTAATTAAATCAGTTTAATTAGAGTTCATCATTTATTTTGTACATATGAAAATTTTTATTCAAATCCAAAGTTTTAGTTTTAAGTTCAGATATATATGTATGTACGTATGTATGTTCATTTTTAGTTCTAGCATCTAGAATTATCATAATTTTTTAAAAAAAGTTTTTATTTAAGTTTTACTGATGCATTAACATCATATTTTGCAAAAAAAATACATATAAGTATATTTTTTTAAAATAATAGTAACCCATCTTTAAAAATATTTAGTTTTAAGTTGCTGTATTACTGTGAAGTAAAAATCAAGCAAATAAACTTATAGATTGTATACATAAATACATAAAAAAATAATAGTTGTTTTTACAAAAAGAAAAAAAAAGGTTAAAATTCTGGGCCGGAGAACAGTTCTCCCGTAATTACATAATTATTACTTTTAATCAAGGAATAATTCCTTACATCAAAATAAAATATTTTATTAGCCCTTTAATTAAATATGTAATGTAATTTTTTAAAGGCAAGAAATAAATTTTGAATGAAATGGACTATGGGAAATTTATATGGTTTGATTTATTTTTGTTTCCCCATTTTGTTATATTTTTTTTAGTATCCCTTAAAAGAGGCTTCGGTCTTAGCTACCCATCTAAAAAATAAATAAAAATTATCTTATCCGATAGAAAATTAAAAATAATGTTACGTTTTTCTCTCTATCAAAACGCTTTTCTGTAGATCCGAACATTTGCAAATGAATACAAGAGCCGAGTGTAGTAATTAGGGTTAAGAATGATACAAGTTTTATTTACAAATACACTTAAACTAAATTAATCAAGAGCTTATATAAACTAATACAACTTAAACTACTGAATTACACCCAAATATTCACAACTGGTTACCACTACGCCTTTCTCGCTGTAGTTTTCTCACGTCTCTTAGCTGGCTGCGCAAGTATTCACGTGACACCTCTTTGTCTGCTGCTCGTCACTTACGAGACTCACTCTGCCGTCACTCACAGTTGATATACCAATACCTCTTTGTCTGCTGCTCGTCACACACGGCACTCACTCTGCCGACACTCACAGTTGATACACCAATAAAGACTCACTGGCTTTACTTACACTCTTACACACGTCTATTCGCTGCGCTGTTCCCTTTACTCCAGTCGACATGATAGACTCCACAATAATCTCAATTCCACGACAGACTTTGCTGTCACTATAGACTGTCCTATAGTTTCTCCTTTACTCCAACTCACGAGTAAAGCACAGACTGCTCTTAACTATCAACTCACCATGTATCGCAGACTATTATTAATTCACAACTTAATTATTGATTGATTGACTTGTTCGCAACTGACTCACAACTGCAACTAACTAACTCATTGGTTGCGTCACCTCTTTTTATATTCCACACAAATACCACTAGAAGTTTCAAGCAATGTCTAGACGATCATTATCATCTTATATGCTGTTTACAAAGTGCCTAATTAAGTTCATGTGGTAACTATGTACATACACATGTATATGCATACGTGTGTACATCATTAACTAAGCAATGCGTGGTGGTTGTTTACCTTTTGCCTTTCGTTTGAATTGGCACGTATGTATGTATGTAAATATGTGAATCTTCTTAATAAGCAGATTCTTTTTGTTGTTGCTTTTGCTTGCTTACGTGTTACGAATGCTTATTTAGTTGTTTGCTACTATTCTAGATTATTCGTTACATTGACCCTGTAGGAATATTTTCGCGTAACACTTACATTAACCTTGTTGGAATATTTTTGTGTAATGCTGCTTAACCTTGTCGACGGCCATTTTCGTAACAATAAGAAGAAAAATTTTCATAAAAAAATTGGCGGCGAGCCTTAGTTTCCGAGTTATGGGCCTTTAAAATTTTCATACCATATTGTGGCCTTGTGTTTCTCTCTGGAACCCTAGGAGAATATATATACATACATATATATAAAGTTTTCATATAAAACTGTGATTGTGCTTTGTATTTCTAAATGAAAGAAGAACTTTGAAGAGATTCTTTAGTAAGCAACATAGTTTTGGGAAAACCTATAGTATCCAAAATCCCTAAGCCCTAAGCGCGTGTTGGGAAAAATCATGGCTGAGAAAATTGTTAAGACCGTCTGAAGGCCGAAACAGTGCCTTGCTGGGAAAAATCATGGTGGAAAAAATCCTTGAACTCGCCCAAAGGCCGGCTGTACTAAATACATATTGTTACGAAAATAGCCGTCAACAGTTTTAAGGCAGCATTACACAAAAATATTCCAACAGTGTTAATGTAGTGTTACGCGAAAATATTCCTACAGGGTCAATGTAACGAATAATCTAGAATAGTAGCAAACAACTAAATAAGCATGCGCAGCCAGCATATATGTATAAGCTTGACAACAAAAAAAGCGTCTGTTTATTAAGAAGATTCACATATTTACACACATACATACATGCTAATTCAAACGAAAAGCAAAAGATAAACAACCACCGTGTATTGCTTAGTTAATGATGTACACACGTATGCATATAGACATGTATGTACTTAGTTACCACATGAACTTAATTAGGCAGCATGTAAGATGATAATGATCGTCTAGACATTGCTTGAAACTTCTAGTGGTATTTGTGTGAAATATAAAAAGAGGTGACGCATCCAATAAGTTAGTTAGTTGCGAGTTAGTTGCGAGTCAGTTATTGTTGTGTTGTGAACGAGTTGCAATCAGTCAATCAGTTGCGAGTGAACAAGTCAAGTTGATATCGTTGAGTTAGTGCTAATTAGAAAGTAGTCAATTTAAGAACTCGTTAGTCAGTTGATAATTAAGTTGTGAATTAATAATAGTCTGCGATAAAGTGGTGAGTTGATAGTTAAGAGCAGTCTGTGCTTTACACGTGAAAATTTGGGAAAAGGAGAAACTATAGGACAGTCTATAGTGACAGCAAAGTCGGTCGTGGAATTGAGATTATTGTGGAGTCTATCGTGTCGACTGGAGTAAAGGGAACATCGCAGCGAATAGACGTGTGTAAGGGTATAGGTAAAGCCAGTGAGTCTTTATTGGTGTATCAACTGTGAGTGTCGGCATAGTGAGTCTCGTAAGTGACGAGCAGCAGACAAAGAGGTGTCACGTGAATACTTGCGCAGTCAGCTAAGACACGTGCGTAAACGACAGCGAAGAAGGCGTGTGGTAACCAGTTGTGAATATTTGTGTGTAATTTATTGTTTAAGTTGTATTAGTGTATTTAAGCTCTTGAGTAATTTAGTTTAAGTGTATTTGTAAATAAAACTTGTATCATTCTTAACCCTAATTACTACACTCGGCTCTTGTATTCATTTGCAAATCTTCGGATCTACGGAAAAGCGTTTTTATAGAGAGAAAAACGTAACAATATCAAAGATCTACTTAAAAGCTTTTAAATCATACCAATACTGGCTGCATTGGATGGAAAAAATATAATGTTATTAAAAATGTGTACTGGATATTTAGAATCTCATAACTGGCCCTCCGCTATTTGTTCCAATTTGAATTAAAAAACATTTGCTTTTAGCAAAATTAAAAACAAATACATATTCACCCCTATTCTGCGTTTCGATTACGTTCCCGCATTCAGTTAAACACGGATCGAAAAGAGGTATTCTGCCAAAAACCTGAATCGAAAGAAAAAGAAGAAGAGAAGAGTATGTTCAAACCTGCTGCTTTGCAAAATTTTTAGCGAAAAGTGGGATTTAGTGCAAAAAAAACAGTGATTTAACATTAACACAAATACATAATGCAAGCCACAGACCTTGCGACCGTTGGTACAGCACGTTGATTTATCAAGTTGTGTGTTTTGGACACAAACTATAAGGGCTTTGGACACGATCAAAATGCTTGCTGTCAAGTTCGTGTACGTGTGCTTGTCAGCTTGATGTTATCATGCTTGATGCCCCACCAAGCATTCATTTTGATTTTGTGCTGTTAGTTTGGTCGAAAAAAAATATATAAAAAGGTCTAAATAAAGAAATTCAATAACAATAATGGTAGCATTGCTTACAAAAAAAAAAAAAAAGAACAAAGCAAAATAAGAAAGTTCTAACACTTCTTTTTTCTTCGCCAGTCAAATTTATGTTTTTCTTCTTTTAATTCCGATATTTTGGGCAACCGTTCACAATGGAAATATAATTATAATGAAAATTTGTACGCGCTTGATGGCATAACAATATACACACATTAACAAGTGACAGCAAGCATGCCGAAAATCAAAATTTTTTGATTTTCCATCAAGCATCGTTGGTGTCACAAATACTAACAAAATTTAACTCATACTATAACCAATCTCAGCAAGCATTTTGACCGTGTCTAAACCCCTTATACAACAACGTGTGCAACATTAGCGCACAAATTCATTTCACAAAAAAAAATTTTGAGTAAACATGACATCGGGTACTACTGCGCATACATATTGTAGTCGATAATTTTTTTCGTGCAAAACGAAGAAGAAGAATGTAAAGGGCAGAAAAAAATTTGGTAAAAAAATTTGGTTTATATAAAAAGAAACATATTCTAACAACACACTTTTGAAAACACTAAAAGAAATTGAGCCAAAAGACTACAAAAATTACATTTGCATGACATTTTAAACGCACATTTAAATTCGTGCGTGACGTTTCTTTATATGACACTACGAAAATAAAAACAAAATGAAATGAAGTTGTACAACATACTCCTAAATTATACAACCTGTCTATACAATTTGCCAATAAATCAAATCTTTTTAATCTTTCATACAACCGAGACACAACTTCATAATACGACCCCTCACACTTTACAATCTCAAATCCAACCTGCTCATGTTGTACCAACGGTCGCAAGGTCTGTGGCTTGCATAATAATTAAATATTGCGAAAATTTTTATTAAATAAATTCTTGCAAATTTAAGTACAGAGAGTTAAAAAAAATGAGATAAGCAAGAGGTATTTGTGGCCAAACTTATCCAGTGTGAAGAATCTTCTCGCGCACGAAGGTTATATTTTAATTTTTACACATAATTGTAACACAAAAATAAAGTTTATTTGTTTAAATTTAATTAAATCCGTAGAAAATATCGTTTTTCGTTGCCATTAAATAGGTATGCCAACTTTTTATACTGTTCTACCTGTAATAAATTAAATAAAAATCGCATTTCAGTACAGAAAAGCAAAACAAAGTGTGTAGTTCATTAATTAAAACTTCTTTTGCATTTAATACTTGCATTATTTTTTTAATTAATCATTTTTTTAAGCTAAACAAACAAAAATTTAAAACGCTACGCCACTAAAATAGCAACTTACAAGAACGTAGTTACTATCGAAATGCAGAATACATAGAATCGAAAGAAAAATCTAAGAACGGAACGTAGAATACCAAAGTTGCCAAACGGAGAAACTTTCGATTCGAATCGAAACGCAGAATAGGGGTGATTGTTAGCTAAAGTGCAAAAAGAAGTGACTAACAAAAAATTCGAAATCGAGATTTTGATCGATTATTATGAATGGCATTAAACTATATGTCTTACAAAATTTTACACTTCTGTGTTCAAAAATTACGATTTTATTTTAATAGGTAGACGAGAATTTTTTATTGTCTTTCATAAGCCGGCAGTTAAATGTTTTATTCGACAAAATGAGTTTGATGCGGAACTTTCTTTCTATTTTGAATTCTCTTAGATCAACTAAATGGATTTAATTAATTGGACAGCAGTTTAACTTTTCGAATTTTGTGTAACTTAACAATTTTGTGTATGCAACTGCAAGCCAAAACTGCGAACTGTTACGATTAATATGACAGCTTAATTTACACATCGCTACCTTAATATAGAAAGGTCCCAACTCATTATTTTTTTGAATAAGAGTTTTTTTTTTGTATATTTCGATGGAAGAACATCTAATTTATGGAAAAATGCAAGGATTTCAATTTCAAAAAAATAATGAGTTAAGGACTTTATATATTAAGGTAACGATATGTATATATGCATATGAAAATATAAAAATACTTGAGAAGAAAAGGAAATTTATTTTTATATATACATACATACTTACATAACTATGTACATATTTACGAGCACGAATGTTATGAGATAGAAACTTGAGACTTTTTGTAATCATATAATAATTGCAATATAATTATTTTTGATTTATTTGAACCTTATAAATTTGTCGTAGATCATGTCACTTTTGACTTAGAATCACAAATCTATATAATAGTAAGGTTTCTTCTCACCTAAAATGGTCATCTAAGTACATATAGGATGTTTAAGTTAGGAGAAAAATTTAAATAGATTTTTTTTGACTACTTAATTTCAAACTAGATCATGCTAAGTGTACTTAAACATTCATAAACAGGGAGGTTTCTTTAAACTTGACAAATTATGCTAAGTAGGTACATTTTTGCTCCTAACTTTTGATAGATTACTATCAAAATTTTACAGAATCTAAGTTAATAAACGATGAATGCAGAAATGCTACTCCCAGCATAACATCCCAGCAAAAAATAAAATGAATACTTCTTTAGAAAGTACTTCTAAATTACTTCCAAAATGGGTTATGCATTTTATTCTGGTTTAATGAAGTTATCTTTAATCACATATCTAAAGTAATGACAAATCAACTATTTTATTATTATTATCCTCTAAAATAAAAACCCAGTAAAAAAGTGAAAAAAAATAGAAAAAGCACCACAACTACTGATACGAACCACTTCAAACTCTGAGCAAGCCCGTAAGCTAATAAATTGACTGATTGATTTAATTGTTTAAAAGTACCAATTCTTCAACTTCATAAATAAACGAAAACTAGAACAGATTTCCCTTCTTTTTTCTTCTGAGACAATTATTTTAATGAGTAGAATACTTTTAGGAATTAAGTAGCTTCCAATTGGGTTAATAAATAAGTGAATAAGCACCATTTCCTAAATCATGTTATGTCGACTTAGCATGCCAGCAAAAATTCAGTAAAGTGCGACTATGACTCGCGCACATAGGGTTCCGTACGAACACTAGATATGTAATTTAATACAAACTTCATCCTATATAATATATAGTTTTGGCATTTTTTTTTCGTTTTTGGGGTCTTTTCGGTTTTTTTGTTTTGTCGTTTTTTGCGTTTTTTCGGTTTTGGCGATTTTTTTAAGTTTTGGCTCTTTTTTAGTTTAGACACTTTATTTTCTTGTTTTGGCGATTTTTTCGGGTTTTTTGACGTTTTTTTCATTTTGGCGTTTTTTTTATTTTTGGCGATTTTTTTTAATTTTTGCAATTTTTTGTTTATTTAAATTTTTTTTTTAGTTTTGGCCGCATTTTCACGTTTTGGCGATTTTTTAAATTTTTTGCGTTTTTTTTCATTTTGGCGTTTTTTTTTCATTTTGGCGATTTTTTCGAATTTGGCGATTTATTTTAGTGTTAGATTTTTTTTTTAATTTTGGCGATTTTTTTCGTTTTGGTGATTTTTTTAATTTTTGGCGATTTTTTTTTTGGTTTGGCGATTTTATAATTTTCGGTTTTTTTAGTTTTACCGTTTTTGAAAATTTCAAGTGTTTGCCTTTTACGGTTTCCAAGATATAGCAAATTGTCAAAATTACATAGTCAAAATTGCATTAACTGATGGACCACCCTTTAATTTAAATTTTTTAAATTTTAGTGTTAATTTTTATAGTCTGTATAAAAATACACTAATTTTACAAATTTCAAGTTTCAATATACATATGTTCATACAATTGTATGTATATTACATGGGATTTTAACATATTTCATTGCTCGTTTTGGAACACCCTTTAATTTTTAATTCTCATGTATTTGTTGTTGTAGCGGCCAAGGTTCTACATACTGTGTCCAAATTTCAGGTCCGTAGCTCTTACGGTTCCTGAGAAAATACCGTGTGACGGACAGACGGACAGACGGACAGCGTAGCGAAAACAATAGGGTCCCTTTTCACCTTTGGTGTACGGAACCCTAAAAAAGCACCACAACTACTAATACGAAGCACTTCAAACTCCGAGCAAAAAGTAGTGAATTTTACATTAGCGTGTCATTGGAGCGAAGTGGTTTGTTTTTGCCAACCCGCGAGTGAGTAAAATTTACTTTTTATTTGCTATAAAATCTCTAAAATAAAGTGTGATTTTTTATTGGTGAAGTAAATCCAATATATTTTACATTTAGGATGTGTTTCTTGACCACTTTTCCAAGGAAGTGGTGCTTATTCACTTATTTACTAACCCAATTGGAAGCTATTTAATTCCTAAAAGTATTCTACTCATTAAAATAATTGTCTCAAAAGAAAAAAGAAGGGAAATCTGTTCTAGTTTTCGTTCATTTCTGAAGTTGAAGAATTGGTACTTTTAAGCATTTAAATCAATCAGTCAATTTATTAGCTTACGGGCTTGCTCGGAATTTGAAGTGGTTCGTATCAGTAGTTGTGGTGCTTTTTCTACTTATTTTTTATCACTTTTTTACTGGGTTTTTATTTTAGAGGATAATAATAATAAAATAGGTGATTTGTCATTACTTTAGATATGTGATTAAAGATAACTTCATTAAACCAGAATAAAATGCATAACCCATTTTGGAAGTAATTTAGAAGTACTTTCTAAAGAAGTACTCATTTTATTTTTTTTTTGGGATATCATGGAATGGGACCGTCAATGTAATGTATGGAAAAATTCAAGGATTTCAATTTCAAAAAATTAGTGCATTAGGGCTTTCTATATTATGGTAACGAAATTTATGTATATGAAAACATACAAAAACCTGAGAAGAAAAGGAAATTTTATTTTTATATATACATACATACTTACATAAATACATATTTACATGCAGTACACTAAATAAATAACGTACATTTAGCTTAGTTACAATTAAATATACAACAGAATATTTTAGCATAACAAGAAACGAAAAAAAACAATAATAATAATAATAAATACAAACATATTAAAAACTTAAAATATTTTAAAGCGAAAAATTAAATTAAATGAAAATTACTTTTAAAAAATCAATTATCTAGGGTACAAGCCGGGCTCTCGCATCACTGTCATAGTTTCCCAGTGTGAGAGTGGTGTCGTGTTCGGCATCGTCCGCCAAAAAATTTTGTAGGAGGGGTGCTTCTGGGCGTGATGGTTTGAACGTAACGCCTTCATATATTTCATAGGGCTTTTCATAATAAATACATATCAAAAAATTAAAACGATAATTTGAACGAAAAGAAATAGAAATGTTGATACAACTATCAGACCCACCTTGGCGGTTTCCAACAATATTTCCGACCCATGCGTTGCCGTTGAGCCATGCAGTGTTCTCTGAATCGATGAACCAATGAGTATTTTTTCCCTTTCGACTTCGAACGAGGCGGCTGTCGTGTCTGATAAGCTGCCATTTCTGCTTGACAAGAGTCCACTGTCCAGTGTTCCCGTTTTGTTGCCATGTTGTGGCAAGAACGACGCCAATGGATTCTGGAAATTCAGGTTACGAATAAAATCACGTGGACCCTGCTTTTTACGACGATAATAAATATACCCCGCAGCAGAGAGCAAAAGAAGTAACACGATAGTTAACGTCCAAACTACTGCTGTTGTGTGGGACGTACTCGACAGTTCTTTAGCATAAGTTGGACGATTGATGAGCAATGCGGAAGCGATAAGTTCATTGCTGGCATCGCAATATTTAGTTTCACTTACAATTGAATCGCCACACATGCATTCGTAGCCAAACTCCGATTGTACACACATACCTCGACATTTCGCCATATTGCAGGGATTACGATTCATGGGTTGACGTGAAGTGCCATCGACAAGTATGTTTTCGGCATTGAGTATATTCAAATTTAATGCCTTACACTTTCTGCTGCCGTACATATCACAACGCATGGCCTCTTTTGATCCTAAATTAACAATGAATACTTGATTCTCATACCAGGTTAGACCCGAAGGATACATGATAATATTGAGTTTGTGCATAATTGTAATGGGCTTGCTTTTTGGTCCTGAACGATAATTGATTGCTTTTAAGCTCTTTTGATGCATGTCGGTGAAGTAGAGAATTTTCTTATAAGGATCACAGGCCAAGGCGGTAATAAAACTCATTTCGTTCGTCAAGAGGATCTCCCGTTTATTACCATCCAAACTTGCCGAAACTATGCGTGAGTGATGGGAGGCAAATGTTTGAGTTTGCACAACCACATAAAATAAACGTCTATTGTAGGCATCTACAGTCAGAGATTTAATCATTTCATAAAGTTTTACTTTCAAAATGGCACCACACATTTTGGCTGAGAAAGAGCATACTTGGATCTGGTGCACTGGAGAGCGGCTGATGACATAAACGTTGTCTATATGAGCATATACAGTAAAATGTTTAACTAAAATTTTTACAGCTTTCAAATATTTCAAAAAAAAAAAAAAAATTACCTGTTATCCAGTCTACAGCAACTTTTCCTGGTATTGGCACTTGCAAGGCAGACTTAACTTCAGCCGTATCCACATCTATTTGGTAGAGAATATTTTCGTTGGCTGTGGTAAAGTAAGCTTTACGCGTTCTAACATTTAAATCAAAGCTATTTATTTTGGTATCATTAGCTTTCCAAGCAACTCTCAGGATGACGGGCTGCTCCGTCATGCTACGCACTTCGTCGTAAGTGGAAAACAATAGAGACCTTTCCCTCTCAATTGACTTACATGTGGTCTTATCTGGACGCAACATAAAATCGGGATAACAAGAACACCTGTACGATCCGCGAGTATTTTCACATAATTGAGCACAAGGATCTTGTTCTTCACATTCGTTGACATCAAAACATGATCGATGATCTGAATCAAGCTTATAACCGTTAAAACAAGAACAAACAGCCCCCGCTGGTGTAGCCTTGCATTTGCCATCACAAGGTGGTTTACCGCCCAACGGCTTACAGGCCGTTTTACATAAAGGTCCCTCATCGGCTCCCGTATCACAATCCTCTACATCATCACACACACGCGATTCATCAACACACTCACCATCTCGACAGCTCCACATTTTTGGTCCGCAAGGTTTCTCATTTGTTTGAGTATCCATTGAAGCATTCCATGCACCGTGCCTAGAGCAATTTTCTTCATCCGAGCCATCAGCACAATCTTTTTCTTTATCACAACGAAATTCGTTGCGTATACATTGTTTACCACTTTTACATTGAAATTCATGGATTTGACACATGTTATCACAGTCGGCCTCGTCCTCTCCACGAGGACACTCGACGGTACCGTTACATTTGGCGGAAAGATCTAAACACATGTTCGGATTACTGGTACATTCAAACATGACTTTCTGCTCGTCACCGCAAAACTTTATGCGTTTTTTGCCCGTCGACATGTCGCAATTGATTTCATCTGACATATCTCCGCAGTCGTTGTGACCATCACACACCAGACGTTTGTCTAGACATTGGCCGAGCAGACATCTATGCATGTCGCTGGGGCATTCTTTTACACCTAATTTTGCAATACATACTTATGTAATGAGTTAGTTGCTTTATTAAGCACTTTTTTGTACTTACCACATTTTTCATGCTCGTCAGAGGCATCGGAACAGTCTATTTTAAAATCACATTCCCATGATTTGGCAATGCAAGTGCCACTATTACATTGAAACATATCTTTGGCGCAGACAGGACGGGAACTAGCTCCCTTACCTTTAGTCATATCACAATTCTTTTCATCAGAACTATCACCACAATCATTGAATCCATCACACATGACACTAAAGTCCACACAGTTGCCATTATCACAGGCATGTTGATGACCATGACACAATTTCTTCTTATCTAAGTATATAGTATATAAAAAGTTTACTTGTTGAGGGTTAAGCACATAAGGTATTTAGCATTTCGTTGCTGCTACAAAACTCATTAACCAACAATTAAATTACTAAGCAGCAACGAAATGCATCTAGACTAAGCACGTTCACAGTCGTATTTATATTGATAAGCGGCGGTTAAAAAGAAATAAGAAATTAAGTATCTTCAAAAAACTTTATTCGGCCTATTTTTTTGATTTTCCTCAGAATGGAAATAGGAAAATTTATATGTATGTATATGTACCGCACAAGTTTACTCGTTAAAAATTATTCCGTACTTTTTCCTCATCCCATTCATTCTTAAGGAACATCATAAAAACTCACCGAAATTTTCACAATGATCTTCATCGGAGCCATCATGACATTGCTTTTTACCATCGCAACGCTTGTCAGCTTCTAGACACTGCTCGGCATTATGGCACATAAATTTACCGACAGGACACATAACTTTAGGCTTTTGATTATTCTCTGGGTCGCAATCTTCTTCATCCGAATTATCAGGACAATCTTTACGATTATTGCATTTCCGTGACATTGTTAGACATTCGCCTGAACGACAACGAAATTCGCAATCCAATGCATCGACACAAGATTGATTTTTGGCATCTTTAAATACCAAGCCAGCTGGACAAAGACAACCCGAAGTCAATTTACCCAAAGCCACACAGATATGAGAACAACCACCATTCCAGTGTTGACAGGGATGATCATCGCTTCGGAAGGGTGTACTGGCTGTCAAGGGAATACGAATGGGCATGGCATGTGTTGCATAAACGTCTCGATTTACTTCAATATCGAAACGTTTCAGCGGTCCCAAATTGCTCTTGTGCGTCCAATGTATCGTGTTCGATTTAAGTTCAGACCAAAAAATATCTTCATCTACTAAAGCTATAGCATAAGGTCTCTTCAAGCGAGCACGGAACGTGTAAGCATGTAAGCTACGATAATCGGAAAATGAAATACGACCCAGATCGCTATCACCCCAATACAAGGTGTTGGTGTCAAAGTCTGTAGCGAATTTAATGTCATCGTCGCCCAATTCATCTTCAAACACATGCGAGTGTTCACCGAGCCCATTCAAAGATTTCTGATCAATATGCACATGTCGGCGGGACTTCAAAGCAACAAACATTATGCTAAACAAGACAATGATATGATAATAGCACTTGGGCGCAATAGCATTCATTTTCTTACCCATCATCTGGTACCAAAGATAAGCCAATAGGCGCTTCCAAGCCAGAAAAAAATGAAACTACAGCCCGATGTCTTGTTTGCAAGGATAGCACCTCCACCACATGTCTCTCAGAGTCACTCCAGTATAAATTATATGACAAATGATCTAAGAGTTGTGAAACATTTTTAGCTTCTAAACTTTTTCTTTTTTTTAGTGAGCTTCGCATTGCTTACCAAAAGCTAAAGCGGTAATATTCCCCAAATTTCCCTTAACTAAAGTCCTAACAGTATTACTCATCAAATCC
The DNA here is from genome assembly GCA_949987645.1 of Tachina grossa. Lineage (NCBI taxonomy): Eukaryota > Metazoa > Arthropoda > Insecta > Diptera > Tachinidae > Tachina > Tachina grossa. The sequence continues at coordinate 111,122,356 of OX465277.1, forward strand.
ACTTCCTTGATAGTTTTTTGGAAGTTGTCCGCCACAAACACAGAGTTATTTACACTGTTAAAGGCCAGCTGATGTATAAACATATCTAATTTATGCGTTTTCGTAATGGTATGACGTCCAAAGGTCGTATGCTCCATTTCTAGCAGATTTCCACGTACTCCTAAGAACAACCTTTGCTTCTTATGGGTCTTCACACAGCGCAATTGATCAGGACCCAGCTGCATGCCATCAGGACAGGCACACGAAAAACTATTATTTTCGGCGAGTAAACACAAATGGGAACAGCGTGAGCTTTCGCAGGCATGAGAGATTTTCTTTTGCTTCGAGGAGTGATAAATATGTACAGCATATATAGTGCGATCTTTCGTTATAATTTTATGATCCTTTCCATTGAATTTGTTGCAAGAATGTATACTCTTTGTTTCCCAATCAGACCAATAAATATTATCTTCAAATATGGCCAAGCCATACGGATGTTTCAGAATTTCTTCCAAAACCATTCTGCGATCTGTGCCATCGGTACGTGCACTTTCAATCGTACCCATTTTAGCATCAACCCAGTACATACGATCATTGTACATGTCCAAGGCAATACCATTTGGCCAATGAATATTTTCGCTAATCAAACGCTTCGAATTGCTGCCGTCCATAGACGAACGGGCTATCATTGGATTTACCCCCCAATCAGTCCAAAATATTTGAGAGCGCTGAGGCCATAAAGCCACACCACGGGGCTGATGGACATCTTCGGTAACTAGAACTGCACAGAAGTGGCCATTGTTGGAGCAAACGGCTATATGATGCATAACATTATCCGAAAAATAAATGTTGCCTAAGAAAATATTGAATTTCACTCTTCAATTTTAATCATAAATACACGAAGATACATATGTGCATATATACATACATACATATGTATGTATGCTGAACTATCACTTACCAGTAAGCCAGTCTACTGCCAAATCTTCGGGAGCATCTAAGCCAGACGTTAGCAAAATTTCCTGCTGCGAACCATCAGGATTTGCTTTAACAATACTTTCACCTTCATTTTGTATATTCGTCCAATAGACATGCTCCCCATTATACGACACACCAATTACCTTTGTTAGATTCTTCGCCACTGTATAAACTCTCTTAGATCTCAGATTAACGCCCATTACCGCCAACTGAGTGGTATACAATAACAAAGCTTCTTCTCCGCTAGCCACACAAGTGCGGTTATCCTCTTGTAGCGTATAGCCTTCATCGCAGTTACATCTATACGTTCCAGGTAAATTAACACAAGCCTGACTGCAAGCGCCATATTTCTCTAAACATTCATTAATATCCACACAAATATCTTCTACTAGTGAATGTTTAAAGCCTTTTGGACATATACATTGCGGACCCGATTGTGGCATCATTTGACATTTTGAGGCTGAGGGACATGTTTTATTCAGACAATTATTCGTAGCCGTACAACTAGGTGATTCATCACTACTATCGGGACAATCATTTTTACCGTCACAGACTTTTTCTAACGCTAAGCAAGTAATGTTGTTGCTGCATAAGAATTTACCCATTTGAGGGGTGCAGATGTCACCTGGGGTAATAAAAGGTATGTACATATACAAAAAACTGTTTTCCAGAAAATTTTAATTTAGTAGCAGTGCAGCGAAACATTGAAAATATACTAGAGGTAAAGATATACGCGTGAGTGTTTTTTTGGATCACGTTACGCACGCTCCCGAACAAATATTCAAGCACAACATATTTCGAAACTTTTCACGATTACACGCGCGCACGAACAAAATATTTTCACACACGCACGCTCACTTACGGGTGTTCCAGAATTCTTCCCGGTCACCTACACTCACGACAAAATATGTGCAAAATTATAATTTAAATTTGGTTGCGTCTGGAATCCTTGTGTGTGTGTTTTTTTTTAGAAAAGATCTTTATGTTGAATCACTGTCACCCATTTAATCACGACGTTTGCACGTTTCTAATTACGAGTAAAAGCTCCAAGTCGACATTTATGTTTTATTTTAATTTACGCGTGTATAAATTCAAAATTGTATTTACTTACACTTAACTTTAATTTAATTTAATATTTCATTTTGTAAAAATTAAATAACGGATATAGAATCGTGAATATTTTGTCGCTCACTGGTGACAAAAGCTTGCAAGGACGGCCAAGACTACCCACTAAGCTTAATAAAAGACTAAACCGAATAAAAAAAAGCCTGTTACTAATATCAAAAATGTGTAAAATTACTTGTTTTTTTAATAATACATAATTTCTGTTTGCCTTCCATTATTTCTAACGACTTTTCCGAAATTTCAAATTACTAGTTCAGAACATTTTACTCACGAAATAATCAAATATTTCACTCATGCACATTAACTTTTTAAAACTCACGCTATTATAACTTAACATTTAACATTTACATGCGTAAATAAAATTTGTTCTCAAACTTTCCATTCCTAAAGATTTAATTTAATTTTCTGCCTCAACATTTACATGTACATAAATGTTTTCCCACTTACCGCAATTAAGTTCATCACTTCCATCACTACAATCATCGACGCCATCACACAACCATTTTTTACTTTCCAAACAACGTTTGTTTTTACAAAAGAATCCCTTGCAATTGGCCTCAGCGGTAAGGCAACCTGTGGTTTCGTCCGAACCATCACGACAGTCCTTTTTGCCATCACACATAAAATTCAATGGTATACAAGAACGATCCGATTTGCAAGTGTATTCATATTGACTGCAATTACGTTGTAAAGAATGCCAGCCACCAATACCAAAATCTTTCGAAGAGCCACGTCCGCTATCAACACAATCCCATTCATCTTCTCCACCAGGGCAATTTTCTATGCCACTACATATAAGGTCAGATGAAAGACAAGGTCCATTAGATAAAGTACATTGAAACCAATCGGGCTTACGGCACATTTTCAAATCTACAGAAAAAAGCAACAAAAAATTTATGAAAAAAAAATTAATAGGGTTATGTTTAAAGTACATTAAAATTTCTTTCTCTTTCTATTACGTTACCTCATTATTGATCTTATATCCATATTAAATTTTGCCAACTTACCACAATCAATTTCATCCGTATTATCAGAACAATCTAAGCGGCCATCACATAATTTTGTTTTCAAAATGCATTTACCATCTTTACACATAAATTCGTCGGGACTGCAATATCCCGCCGCACCAACAGAGATTTGGGAAAATAATCCTACTAATAACAATTGCACTACTAACCCATGAGACATCAATTCATTGAAAAATAATTTTTTGCGTACATTACATAACGATAGTAATGCTGAGAAAGCCCTTAAACAAACAAAAAATATTAAATTATTTTTCATGTACAATTTAAGCATTTACTTACATTGACTTTTAACAAAATACACGATTATATATATTACACAGTATATGTATGTAGGTATGTATGCAATTATTTCAATCACTTTACATTAAACGTTTAACTTAAATTAATGTTCAACAGATCATACATTTAGACACGTATGCACACGCACTGAGAACCTGAGTTTCAATAATAATTAATTATTTTCACAAAACACAAACAACTTGTTTGATACATATTCATGGAATTTATTGGAAATACCGTTAGTTTTTTTTTTGTAAGACAATTCGAAGTGGATAAATAAATTCAAAACAGCCTTAAGGTATGCTATAATTATTTCATATAAATAACATAGCACATTTGTCTAGCCAAGACAAAAACCATAGAAAATTCAAAAGTACTGTACAAATCAGACACAATGGTTATATGCAAATAAAAACCGCCAGCTGAGTGTTTCGTCGCAATAAATGAGAAGATTGGAACTTTTGGTCGGTGTTGCCGGAAGGAGGAGAAAATCCCTACATATAGATTTTAGGCACTTATATAGTAGGAGCGTACGGAAAATCGGACAGATATTGTAATGGGGCCAAAATGTAGTTAATTTTTCTTAAATTTAATTTTTGGTAAAGAAAATACATATATCGTTAGGTAAAATGCAAAAAGGCGTAACTAACAAAAATATATTGTTACAGGAGAAGCAAAAAACTTAAATAAAAACAAACAAACTTGTATTTAACTTTAATGGCATGCGTAATAATCAGTCAAAAATTCGATTTTGAATTTTTGTTAGCTACGCTTTTTTGTAGTTTAGCTAACGGCATGTATGTACATAATGTTACGTTACGTTGAAAAACTATTGATTTCATTTAAAAGATAAACATATCGCTACCTTAATATAGAAAGGCTCTAACTCATTACTTTAATTTAATCGAGATTTAACATTTTTTCGATACATTAGAATGTTCGTCTATTGAAAAATACAAAAATCTCGATTTCAAACAAATAATGAATTAGAACCTTTCTATGGTATATCTTCCAAGTTTTACAAAACAGCAGAAAAGATTGCGTCGAAAAAATGAGATCAATTTTAAACTTTCAAGTAATTTTTCAGAAAAAAAATACTTGATATTTTGTCCAGAGGTAATTTGGGATATGAAGATTACATGGGTGCCATTAACTCAAAATCTGCTTATCTCGACTTAAGCACTTTTTCCATTTTGCTACAGTATTATTATTTTTATCGCAGTCACTTTAAGAAATTTATTATTCGATATATTTTTAGTCACTTTAAACATTTTTATGCAAAAACATAGGCAATCCACAGTACTTGAAGTTTTTTTTGTTTTTTTTTAACTACGAAATTTAAAAATTTTTGCAGGAAAAAAGTGTTTTTTTTCAACGTGTAGGGAATACATTACTGGAACCATGCAAACGCTTATACAGAATTTTTTTTCAATCATAAGACTGAGTTCACACAAGGCAATTTTATTTGATTAACTTTTTAAGTTAAGTTTTAACGTTAAAACCCACTGTTAAAAGCAGGTTTTACCATACAAATTGTTTTTGTTAAAACCAAATTAAAACCATTTTTGAATAGGTTTTAAGTTGGTTGTATGAAATGCAACCTTGTTTTCGCTGTGATAAATTCAGTGCTGCCAAGTTGAAATGGCCGACAGCAGCTGATAATGTTATGCCAGTGAATAACAATAGATGGCGCTTGAAAAATTTTCAACATAAAAATGGATGCAGCAGCAACAATAATCAGAAAATTATGAAAAAAAAAGAGTTTTTTGGAAGTAAAACAAAGAAAATATTTTAAATTGAACTCTGGAAAGTGAAAATGGACAATATGATTGACATTCATCTGCCAATCAAAAAGGTTTATCTTATAATGTATATGTGCATTTTTATATTATTAACAATATTTCCAAGCACTTCTTCATTCTGTATAAGAAGTTCCATAACTTAAAAAAAATTTATTTACAAAATATAAAATAATTTCCACTTTAGAGCGCATTGTGAAATATCTAAGTTTTTCATACAAACAAAAACAGTTGAACAGTATGTCCAACAAGTGTTATTAAAAAGCAGAAAAAATGCAACAACAAATACACGCATTTCGACAGGAGATTTATTTTATTTTTGAACAAAGTTATTAGACAGTCTGTGAGTTAAAACCTGAATTTAACAAACTTGCAGTGTGAATGCAAAATCAGCTGTTTATGGTTTTAACGTTAAAACCAGGTTTTAACTTTCAGTGTGAAAACACTATAAGGTAGCGACATGTGTGTACGTTCTTTAAAATAACGAACGAAACCATGTTTACGTTTTTATAACAAATTTAATTATTTTAATGTGAGTGACAACAAAAGAGTTTTAAAATTAATGAAAAATCGGTCTACATATTTTTTATTTGACTTCAACAAAAATTTTATTTAATTTTGAATGCTAAAATGTTAACTGTCAAAATAAAGTAAGGGTTATTGGAAAAACACTTAGTTCTAAGGCACCCCATTACATTTGAAACAACAGCAATATATTAAAATTTGTTTTTGTTTTGCATGTAAGTGTGCGACAAGTCGAACGTTGTCGATATCGTGGGCTTGGCCCTAAAATTTTTCTTTCAAATTGTGTTTGTATCAAAAGCGTGCTACAACTCATACTACGCTTAGTATGACATTTAGTAATGTCTATACTCTTCATAATCTATCCAGCCTATATGCTACAGGATCTTGCGAAAATGTTCATTCATTTTTCCACGAACGAACTCTACCTGCATGTCAGCTAGTATGTAAATTTTTCTTCGCATTTTTCAATTACCCTCGTAATATCTTCTATAGGAGCGATAAGTAATTAAAAAAATCACAATTATTTTTTGTACTTATGATTTTGTTGTGAAATCGTTTTCATCAAAATATTAATCGTGTCAAAAAATCATTATTAAATGTTACTAAGATTATTTAGAATTTAAGCGCATAATAAAGGCTTAGGAATATTGTTAAAAGCCTAGCGAATTATAGTTTTGAAATATATGCATGTATGTATGTAAGTACATATTTTTTTTTTTTTGTAGTATTACGTAAATTTGCTGTAATATTTATTTATTGAACAATAGTACATGTTTTATACGAGAAGTGATTAGTTTTTAAAGATGCAAAAATGTTGTTGTGTATATAAATTTGTTAAGACATCAATAACCATAAAACAATTCATATTTTGACAATTGATGAATCTGAGAAAGAAGTTTTATGATCTTTCAACAAAAAAAAAAAAAAAAAAAAAAAAAAAATGGCATATAAATTAGTATGAGGGTGTATTGTGGCGTATTGTTTGCAAACTGGTAATAAAAGAACACGTTTAATATGATAAGCAGTCACTTTGGACTTGCAACCGTTTACGATAATTATTTATACATACACACATACTACATACAATGTGTGTACTATTATTATTATTTTTTTTGTATTCTTAAAAGAAACAAAATCTGAAATTAAATTAAAAAATCCAAAAGCAATTACTGCAATTTTAATCTTTTTCTGCATTTTGATATAAAATTAATAGATTTTTTTTAAATCGAATGTCATTAAGATTTATTTTAAAATCGCATTTTAGTTTTGCATATTTATTTATGTAGTTATTAATTTCTTCTTTTTTATTAATATTTTTTAGAATTTTTGCAATCTTTTCATTTGTTTTAATACGAGTACCAACAGAATTATTCATTATACTAAAATTTATATTTTTGATGAGAAATGACATTGATTTGTAGTTTCTTCGAAATTATTATTAATTGCACCCTACACTGGCACTGGTTGCATACACAAGCGCATCATTTTCTAAATGTCTCAATAAAATTATGTGTAGTTTTCACAATAAGCGACTTGTCTAGAAAAAATACATATATGAAAAACATTAAAATTTTAGAGTGATTCCTATTAGACCCTTGCACAAGAACACTTAGAAGATCTTTTAAGACATGAGGTGTTTTTTTCAAATGCTTTACTACAGCGAAATCTCCTAAAACAAACGCAAAACAACACTGTTTGCAAGAAATTTGTTTCAGTTATTGCAGGTATAGGAGCAAAGAAGAAAATACTTCGTGACAGAAGAATTTGTGATGCTTGCTTCTTCATACGCATGCATGTACATACGCACACAAGTTGTGTGTACGATCTGTGCACATACAAACGCATACATGCATTGACGTTAGTTGTGTGCGCTTGCTTTAAAAAACCACCCTTAAACACATAATAGCTTTCCATCTACATCTTACACACACACACTCAAACGTACAATATGCGAAATAACAAGCATACACGCATCAACACTACATATTTTGATTGTTTGTTACGAACGAGCAGTCTTGGCGACATCGCTTAAAAACACTAATATACACGTACATCAATACATCCTTAGTGATTCGCTTATTAAACGACTTCATTTATTATTGGTTTAGTATAATACATCCTACGACAATACATTTAAAAAACAAGACGTATTTACATTTCAAGTATGTTTAGGTAGCCGTCTAATTCCTATAGAAATTTCCTAGATAGGTCGCTTGCTTGTATTGTGGAAATTACACATTAATTTGGGATATAGACGTTGCTTAGCCAACAACAAGCAACCGAAAATGTCTGATTAAATTAAAGACCAACTGCCAGTTTATGGAAGACAATAAAAAATTCTCGTCTGCATTCAAGTTTGTTTTTGTTTTCAATATAAATAGGCGGGCGAGAATGTTTGATTGTCTTCTATAAACTGGCAGTAAATGTTATATAAACATACCCTGTTTCCATAACTCAGGCAGGCGACTAGTCTAGAAAATTTTTCTGAACATCACTCAAAAAAAATTCATTAATTTTTCATATAAATTTTCTACTCAAGTCGGCTTACCGTGTTGTGGAAACAGTAGGATATATTTACTACTGTATTCTTATTTAAAATTTTTGTTTTCCAAAAATTCATAAAAAAACTATAATACATAGTTTCCACAATGCAACGGACGGGTCTAGAAAATTTTTATGGGAATTACTCAATAATTTGAGTGTTTTCATATATGGTTTTTTAGACAAGTCGCTTGAAAATTGCTGCAAAAGCTTTGATTTTATTCACACATTACAACCTGTAAGCTTCTCTGGAAGAAATCACTTGAAAAAATAAAGTGCTTTAAATATAAATTTACTAGACACCTTAAAATACTACATTACAAGCTGTGTGTGAAAATCACTCAGTTTTTTGAGTAATTTCAATAAAAAATTTATAGTCGAAGTGCTCTGTAATTTTAGTATAAACCAAACGAGAATTCTACCTTACATAATGTGCAATAAGCCCACCACCAACAAGCTTTTAATTTTTTTTTTATTTATTTTTATTTAAGGATTCCAAAATATACGGTCTTAGATCTTTCCTTCAAAGTTTATTTGTGATAGCTCTTCATTAAGCCTTCTTGGACCAATAAAACTTATTCGTTTATTCTCTTTAACCAATGAAATTAATAATTCGTTTATTTTTGTTTTTTTTCTCGGATAAGCAAGTTTTTTTTTTGTGTTTGATAAGATGTTAATAGACTTTATTTAAGAAATTCATCTAATGCCAATCTGTCTTATCTCATGATTTTTTTTTTTTTTGCACACTCAGGTAATTAAAAAAAGTACGTTTATTTTTTTATGCAGATAAACCATTAAAATGTTACTTCTTTTCATGATTCTGTGGTCTAAGAAGGGGGGAAATAGTTATTTATTAATTTTTGTTCATGAGTATTTTTTTCTTTATTACTTTTTTCAAACACATACATATAATTAAAATATTATTTCTTGTTCAAATGGTTTCAAGTCGAGTTATAAATTCCCATTAATCATGCTATAAGTGTGGAAACAAATATTCCCATTATATTTCAATTTTATTATTTCGTAAAGTTGGAAAAATATTTTTTGGTGGAAGTTGAACAAAAAAAAATAAGTAAATAAATTAATTTGCACCTAAAGACCATCAGGAATGATATAGAGAAGTATTTTGGGCAGAAATAAGTACAGTAAGTAATAATACTCGTGTTGCCAAATTTAATTAAATCTATGCGCTTATCACCATTGACTTTTAGGGCGTTTTGCCTAGAAAGAAATTTATGAATTAAGTAATACTCTTAATTTTAGTCTAATGTCTTTGATCAAACTTAATTAACTTAAGCTACGGTCACACTTGTCAAACATTTGCGCAAAAAGCGTAACCACTAAATGCTAATGAAAAATCTTTCAATTCAGACAAAAGTTTGTCAAGTTAAAGAGTAGCCAATATTGTTGGATTCTATGACATTGTCCATTAGTTGTGTTCGAAACTGTTTAATACAGTAGTTTTAATTTAGCTGCCTTTTGCTTAAGTGCACTTTGGACATAACTGCCTAAACTGATAACTTTCAGTCACTATTCTTTAAAATCCCATACAAATTCGTTTTTTAAGTGCACTTTCTATACCTGCACATTTAAGACAAGTGCCCTAAAATTTTGGTAATTTTAAAAGACTTTCATACAAAAAATCAACGTTAGCTGCACATTGACTTAACTGCACAAAATATATTTTTTCTGTAATTATTGTTCAAAATCCTTTTTTAAGTGCACTTTGTATACCTGCATATTTAACATATTTTTTGGCAGTTTTAAATTATTATCATATAAAAATTTTAAGTTAGCTGCACACATTAAATAAATGTTGCTACATAAGTATGCAACCATGTATGTGTATAAAACTGAAGTCAAAAATTGTATACCTGCACATTTAGGCAGGTAAGTGCATTTAAGATAACAGCATTTTTGACTTATCTGCACAAAAAGTCGTGCAAAGTTGATTGTGCAGCTAAGTCAAAATTACTGTATGATAAAAAAGTGTCTGGATCAAAACTTTTTTCATTAGTGTTTATTGGTTACGCTTTTCTAGGCAAATGTTTGACAAGTGTGACCGTACCTTTAGACTCGACGACAAAACTTTTCATAAAAAAGTTTATATGTATATGTACATACCTATGAGGTCATCGTCGGAAAAGTGGTGTTACTGATTTTTTTTCGTAAAACAAAGCAATTGTAAATTTATTATTTTCTTTTAGTAAGATCAAAATTAAAATATTTTTTCTCAAAAAAAAAAAAAATCTATTAGCGGACAATGTACTTTTTTTAAACTTTTATCAGTCTTCTAAAAGTTCCGTTAGCTCAAAATCGAGTTACCAGGTTTATAAGTAAATAACATTTGTAATAATTATAAAAAAACATCTTTGTTAGATAATACGGTGTGACAAAAAATATTTCTGACTTGTTACTATTTTTCTGGTAGGTAATAGAAGGATGCGTAAACAGTCTTGAAATGTAAATACGTCTTCTTTTTTAAATGTATTGTCGTAGCTTGTATTATACTTAAACTAAATAATAAATGATGTCGTTTAATAAGCGAAGCACGATGGATGTATTGATGTATGTGTATTATATGAGTGTTTTAAGCGATGTCGCGAAGACTTCTTGTTCATAACAAACAATCAAAAGAAGTAGTGTTTATGCGTGTATGCTTGTTATTGCATATTGTACGTTAGAGTGTGTGTGTAAGATGTAGATGGTAACAGGGTGAGCGATGACATTTTTCAAAAAGTGGCACCAAATAGGGGATATGTAAAAATAAATTCAGTAAAGTGCGACTCTGACTCGCGCACGAAGGGTTCCGTACGAACACTTTCGGTTTTCGGTTTTTTTGTTTTGGCGGTTTTTGCGTTTTTTCGGTTTTGGGGATTTTTTTAAGTTTTGGCTCTTTTTTTTAGTTTTGACACTTTATTTTCTTGTTTTGGCGATTTTTTTTCGGTTTTTGGCGTTTTTTCATTTTGGCGATTTTTTTTTATTTTTGCGATTTTTTTTAAATTTTTTTTTTTTTAGTTTTGGCGACATTTTCGCGTTTTTGCGATTTTTGGCGTTATTTTCCATTTTGGCGTTTTTTTCATTTTGGCGATTTTTTTCGAATTTGGCGATTTATTTAGTGTTAGAAATTTTTTTTAATTTTGGCGATTTTTTTCGTTTTGGCGATTTTTTTTAATTTTTGGCGATTTTTTTTTGGTTTGGCGATTTTATAATTTTGAGATTTTTTAGTTTTACCGTTTTTGAAAATTTCAAGAGTTTGCCTCTTACGGTTTCCAAGATATAGCAAATTGTCAAAATTACATAGTCAAAATTGCATTACCTGATGGACCACCCTTTAATTAAATTTTTTTTAAATTTTTGTGTTAATTGTTGTAGTGTGTACACTAATTTTACAAAATTCAAGTTTCAATATACATAGTGTCCTGCACAAGAGTATTTATAAGACTTTTCAAGACATTAGAGATTTTTTCCAATGCTTTACTACAGCGAAATATTCTAAAAGAATCGCTAAACAACACTGTTGGCAAGACAAACCACCGAAAAAAATTACTTGCCAACAGTGTTGCTTAGCGATTCTTTTAGAATATTTCGCTGTAGTAAAGCATTTGAAAAAATCTCTCATGTCTTGAAAGGTCTTATAAATAGTCTTGTGCAGGACACTAGTACATACAATTGTATGTATGTATATTACATGGGATTTTAACATTTTTCGTTGCTCGTTTTGGAACACCCTTTAATTTTTAATTCTCATGTATTTGTTGTTGTAGCGGCCAAGGTTCTACATACTCTGTCCAAATTTCAGTTCCGTAGCTCATACGGTTCCTGAGAAAATACCGTGTGACGGACAGACGGACAGCGTAGCGAAAACAATAGGGTTCCTTTTCACCTTTGGAGTACGGAACCCTAAAAAGGGGCAAAATTAAAAAAAACGCGAAAACTACGCTAAACTTTTTATTTTTAATGTATTTTCATATAACTCACAGGGGGACAAAAAGTGGCAAGGCAGTTGAAAAAGGGGAAAGGCAGTTGAAAAAGTGGCAGTTTGCCACTTTAGTCGGTCAAACGGTCACTCTGGATGGTCAGCTATTATGTGTTTAAGGGAGGTTTTTTTTAAAGCAAGCGCACACAAATAATGTCAATGCATGCGTGCGTTTGTACCCTGTCGGAGAATGTGTGGTTGACTACAAAAATAGTTAACTTATAGTTAACTTTTCTTAGACTGACTAAAAGCTAGCTGCAAAGTCATCCAGAACAAACCCAAAATTAATTCTTAAGTTGAGTACGTAATCGAATTTTGTGAGAGCCAACAAATTTATTCTCAGCTACTTTGAAACTCATTTTAGTTTCATATTAACATTTTTCTGTTGTTATTTTAGATGGCAGCTTAGCCGAGTGGTAGCGCGTTGAGTACACAACGTGTGATTTTACATGTTCGAGCCTCAGAATTTTTTTTTTAATTTACTGACTACCAGGTGAATTAAAAAAGTCAACTTTAAGTTAGCTTAAAGTAGCGCAGAGTGAGACAATTGACTACCGCCTAGGACATCGCAATGTTAAAATAGTCAGTTGATTACATTGCAAAGTAATCCAAGTGTCAGTCAATACTAGTTGCGAAATAGTTAGCTTAAAGTTAGTTTAAAGTTAGCCAAATTTCCGATAAGGTATGTACGCAGAAAAATAAAAAGATCATACCCACAACTTTTGTGCGTATGTACATGCATGACGTTTGTATACGCTCCCATGAGTATGAGGAAGCAAGCATCACAAATTCTTTCGTCACGAAGTATATTCTTCTTTACTCCTATACCTGCAAAAACTGAAACAAATTTTTTGCAAACAGTGTTGTTTAGCATTTGTTTTAGAAGATTTTGCTGTAGTAAACCATTTGAAAAAAACCCTCATGTCTTAAAAGTTCTTGTTAGTGGTCTTGTGCAGGAGTGTAATTTGTATAATTTTAGTGTTAATTTGTTTCATTTAAATTTTAATTTTCTATTTCAGCTATTTTTGTGCTAAAATAGCTATAAAATAAAACCTGGCAACACTGGTGATATATGCATATGTAACCCTTTGGATTTCATCATAATAATAGCATAAGGTGTGTGTGTGTAATTATTAGTGTTGTCATTCGAACAAAAATTGTTCGAATATTCGAACAACTTTTTATCATTTTTATTCGAACGAACAAAAATATTCAATTTATAATAAAAAATTATTCGAATCATTTTTGTCGAATATTCGAATATTCGAACAATTTCCTTAACTACTTTATATAAAAAGTATTTTACATTCCATTACTTTTTAATTTGTTAACAATATGATAATCAAATTAGTCCAAATTATAAATACTTGTGTAAGCTTGTTTGTATGTACATATGTATATAAACTAGGGATGTAAAGAATACCAGTTTAGCGAATGCGAATGCGAAAACGAATAATGCATTTGAATTTTTGCGAATGCGAAAGCGAATGCAAATACTTAAAATACGATAAAAATCACATGAAACTTAATTTTTTTAAGAACATGAAGTTGTATTTACATGTATAAATACAAATAGCATTTTATTTAAATTGAGTCTTTAATTAAAAAAAAATTACAAATCAATCAACCCATTCGTACTTTGGCCCTAAAGCCTGGTACTCTGTTCAACATTTCATGTGAAATGCTGTCAAAATATATATTAAAAAAATTGGAATGAATTGTTCATGAAAAATCTTGGAAAAATAGTACTATTTTCATCTTGGGACAAAAATATATGAAATATATCTTCAACATTTTAAGATTTCATGCGAAATAATATGTTTCGCATGGAATTTACAACAAACAAGGACTGGTTAATATTGTTAGCATTTAAAATTTTCTGTACGAAGTAATGAATGGTACTCAACATTTTTCCAAAGCTTTGAACAGACTACAAAACAGCTAGATTGTGGATTCATTATGATAATTATCATTTATAGAAAAGTTTTCCGCTAAAATTTTAAAGCTTTGTTTGGAATCGTAAACTATTTTCGTAAAAGAAGTACAAATTTTGTTGTCTTTAGTATTCGCTTGAAATATTCGCATACATTTTAGCGAATGCAAATGCGAATGCAAATAGCAAAACTAAGCGAATCATTTGCGAATGCGAAAGCGAATGCGAACATTCGTTACATCCCTAATATAAACATACATATGTTCGCTAAACTCATCTTTTTTCTTTCTGGGAAAAGGTAATGCTTCTTTCATGGAATTAGAAGGTGTCTGTCTTATAGCTTCTGATAAAGAGATTAGAAAAAAACTGATTTTCTCTAATCAGAAGCGTTAAAAATCGAATTATTGAACGACGCAAAAAAAGCATTAAATGCCAACTTTTTAAAATACGTCACAAAAAGAGAAAAAAATTTATAAGTGTGTGTCTGTGTATCTGTTTGTTTTTACGAGTCCACCTATAGACGAAACGGCTGGACTGATTCTGATTTATTTATTTCTGTTTGAAAGGTGACTTGATCGAAAGTGTTCTTAGCTATGTTTGAAGAAAATCGGTCCAGCCGCTTAGAAGGTATCACATCGTTTTTAGATATATTCTGTTAGATCTGCGTGTCTTTGACGCCGTAGCTTTTTGCTTTGTTTTCATTTGAAAGGTGACATGATCGTATATCTTCTAATTTATACTTGAAGAAAATCGGTTTAGTCGATTGGAAGTTATCTTAAATTTTCTATATATTAATTTACTCTCTTCTTTTTTGCGATTCTGCTACTTCAATAGTAGTAGTGGAATACAGAGTTCTTAACTTATACTACAGCGTCAACTGCGGCAAAGGTTCTTAAAATTTATAAGTTTTGTTATTAATATTTTTAAATCTGTTATTGAAATCATATGTTTTTCGTGTGTAATGAATAATTTTTCGTTTGTTAATAAAAAAAAAATTAAACTAATACACATACGTGTCGTTTTTTGCAAACTTTTTTAAGATTATTCGAATATATTTTTTTATTCTTTGTTCGTTCGAATATTCGAACAAAAGTTCAAAATTATTCGTCTGTTCGAAACAAGAAAAAAATCATGAAATTTTATTCGAACATATATAAAAGACGAATAATTAACAACACTAGTAATTATTGAAAACGTAACTTTTATTTGAATTTGCAAAACTAGTAATAAATAAAATATATTTGCCTAAAATTATTCTTAATCAAACAATACGGAAAGGGTTATCCTTATTGATTTTTTCTAATCAAAGGAATGGGTCGTCACACCAGGCAACTATTTAAATATATTATAAAGGGTGTCCCAACAAGAACGCAAGATTTAAATTTGGCGCCATTCGAAGTGTCATTGTTTGGCATTTGAACAATTGTTATTGTTTGCTAGTAGAAGGTACGACATTAGTAAAAATGGAGCGCTACACTAATGAACAACGCATTCTCATGGTGAAAGTTTTGCGGCTACAGTTCGCAAATTTGCGATCAATTTGGGGTCACAATAATGCTCCAAAAGAGTCAACTGTAAAGAGATTAATGGATAAATTTGCCGAAACTGGGTCTGTTAGAGATGTAAGGACAACAAACGCGCCTTCGACCAGCTCGATCGACCGAAAATGTCGCAACTGTACGTGATGATGTCGCTCAAACGCAGGTCAAGCGCAAAAAGTCAATGGTGTTCGGTATCGTGAAATGATAACCAGGTTTTACGTGCCTAGAATTGAAGAAATGAATGTGGAGGGCATGTGGTGTCAACAAGACGGTGCCACATGTCACACAGCCAGAGAAACAATTCAATTGCTACATCAGTCATTTCCCGGTCGTGTTATTTCGCGTTTTGGAGACCAGAATTGGCCGCCTAGATCGTGCGATTTAACACCATTAGACTTTTTCTTTGGGGTTTTTTGAAGTCGATGGTTTACGCGAATACGCCGACGACGACTCAAGCCTTAAAAGAGGAAATTGGACGCTGCATTAATGAAATACCGCAGCATTTATGCAAAACGGCCATTGAAAATTTCATTAAAAGATCGCGTGTGTGCCAGCAAAGCCGCGGCGGCCATCTGCCCGATTTGTTGTTCCACACATAACCTCATTTTGTCTACTTTACGATACAATAAAGTTTTACGATTTTTTTTAAATATCTGTGTTTTATTTAAAATTTAAATCTTGCATTCTTGTTGGGACACCCTTTACATATATACCTACTCGTATGTATATATGAGCACCATTTTTCTTATAAATTTTCATGATATAGAAGATATAAAACAACGTGATATGGTGACAGTCTCTGTAAATTTTTTTAAATAGTTTTGCTTTCTCTTTCCTTGTCTAAAAGATGTCAGTGATATGATATATCATTCCAAATAAATTAATGTAAGAAAATCTAAAATAAAATTAAAATGGTACTCACTCGTCTCGAAATTTAGAATTGATATGGATTTTGCAAGTATCTTCTACAAAATATAACCTGTAATTAAAAATATACGAAAATTTAAATTAGTAATACAATTTAATACTCAGAAAATAAAAACTTTAAAAGACTTTTTAATTACATTCACTTACGAGCTCTAGTTAGAACAAGGATACTTTTTGTACTTGGGGCAACGTATGCAGTACAGGGAGTCTCAAGAAAAATAGAGAAGAGAGAGGTGTCTTACGGCACCCGGTTAGAGCTATGCTGATTAGCTACTCGTATATAAAACAAATTTCATGTTTTAAATAGCAATGCAATAAAATTATTTGTATTTTTAAAACTATTTTTTTAATATTCATACAATTTATTAATTTTATTATCTTCTATATCGTACACTAAATCATAAATAGTCACAACTCAAAAT
This sequence comes from Tachina grossa, assembly GCA_949987645.1. NCBI lineage: Eukaryota > Metazoa > Arthropoda > Insecta > Diptera > Tachinidae > Tachina > Tachina grossa. The sequence goes on from OX465277.1 coordinate 111,139,412, forward strand.
TATCAAAATGGTTTTGTTATTCATAAGCCAGTTCACTGAACAAATCTCCAACCTCCGCAAAAATTTATTTTGCAACACACTTCTTGAACAACATAAATTACTCCTGAACATCTGGAATTTTTTGAGTTGTGACTTAATGTGCGGCCAAACAGCTAATCCGATGGCAACGAAATGTAGTGCGCTTAATCTGTGCACCTCCGGGAAGGTTTTGAGGTATTATCTTTTTTAAAACTAGGACCAGGAGTTTGGTAGAGGGGAAATGTCTGCAGGGGATGACTCCTGCTCCTCCGAAACTTTAAAATCGATTTTAATGAAACTGAAAGCATAGGTATCATTTCATTTAGATGTAATGTACTTAATTTCTGCCCCTCCGACACTTTCAAACGACCACTAAGCAGCCCTGTTTTTTTTAAATTATTACTAGAAAGTGATTTGGCATCTCCTTCTTTACGAACAGAGAAAAATAAAGAAAACGAAAGCCAAAAAATGTAAACATGTAAACAAGGAAATCTAAACAAAAATTAATTTATAACTGTAATAGTGTCGATTATTTTTGTTATGAAAATCACGTCCTAGTTCCTGTGTCTGGCATAAAGTGCATAGCTCTAAAAAGTTTGTATTGTTTATGTCACTACGTGAACGCAACAACTCTCAACGGCTATGGAGAATTTATTTGTTTTACATAAATGGTAATTTGGCGACTGCAGTGCTAGAGCTTTCAATGCTGCGCCAAGCATACCTCTCATTTGAATATTAATAAAGAAGAGTTCGAACGCGGAACATTAATGTGCTCGTCTGTTTGGGACGATCTTAACCTTTCAATTCCTTTCAATTGGGAACCAAGCTTTAAATGTACAAAGCTGCTCATTATACCAGGAGCCTAATTCCTGCACTAGTAATCGAAATTGCATTGGAATAGAAATTAATTTCGAAAGCAAGAAATTTTCAGATGATGTCACTCGATACCAGACGAATCGAGTTTTTGTTTCAGCGTTGGAAAAAGACAAATAAATTCATTACACAACACTGAATAAATTGCACGCAAAGACATATGTTTATATATATGTATGTGTGCAAAATATGTACCAATAAATAAATAAATATATACATAAATGTTATTTTAATTTTTATTTAATTAATAACTTATTAATAATTAATTAGTGTAAAGTTATAGAATAGAGCATTAGCCAGAGTTGGTTAATTTTTTTATTTTATTTTATTTTTTATTTATAATACATATTCTACAAAGTAAACTTGCAGAATATGGTTGCACAAAAATGGACGGATGACTAAGACCATATGTCCATGATGTTATTAACAGTATTCTTAAAAATGTTTTTGTGACTGACTGTACACGACCTATGCCTTCACATACGGAGTAGCAACGTGGTTGTTAAGGGAATTCCACAAAAGAACCGCAAGATTATACGGTAGTCCGTGGCATATCAGTCAAAAAACAGTGGCCTGGTTGCATTTAAGAAATAATTGCCAACTGTTGACTCGCCCAGAGCTGTTTTACGACTGTTAATTTTTTTTTTTTTTTTGTTTTCGCTTAAAACAATTGGGCAAAACATTATTTGCCAAGTCAGTGGTGTGTTTTGTTATATTTAAAGTCAACTATAAATTCCTCATATTTGTATTTTTTATACGTGCATTTGTGGACACATTCATTTCTAAATAAATAATTCAAATATTGAACATACATACATTTTCTTTTCCTTCGCTTTTTCTATGTTAAACATGATTTCGAATGCCTTTTAGCTTGCGAGTAAAAACACGAACAAGGCTGCACGTTATCGAATGCTGTCATTATAAATTTCGATATGTGTTATTCGAAATCGAATGAGAAAATCCCAAAAGTTAAAAAACTCGCACGTTCGAGTAATAACTCGCTCGCAATCGAATGCGGGAATTAGGCCCCAGATTTTACACAAAGACCAAATGCTGCATCAGTACAAAATTTAAATAGTGCTGGAAATAGGCCCCAAAATGCCTTAATTTCAAAATTTAACTCCAGAAGAGATGACATAAAATGACCTCCACGCAGTTCTGAATTTAACCCCAAAAGGAATCCAACTTATAAATCTTCTTACTTGTTACTTTCAAAAGAATATATGTATGTATTTATTTGTCACAAACTGTCAGCAATCATAGTGTTAAGTAAGAAAATCTAGCAACACGCTCTGTTACACCTCAGTTTAGAGGAAAATCTTCCCACACCCTTTGGTGTCTTGTATGTATACACGAATGGCTCTAAGAGAAGGGAGAGGGTCGATATAGAGGTCTGCATTAAAGAATTCGGATTTTAAATATGCTTTCATCTCATAAAATAATGTATGTATGTTGTGCTTATCAGCTCTTTTGAGTGACCGCTCTTTTCAGCTCAGCTCACTTTACTGAAGTATTTCATTCAGTTGGCTCAGTAGCTCAGTTCATTTGTAGTGAAACATTTTATCAAGCATAAAGAAAGAGCGAAAACAGAAGCATAAAAAGTGACCGATTTATACAGTGAGTGTGTGTGTGTGTGTATGTGTGTGTGGTCATATTTACATTACAAAACAAGGCAGATGAAGTATAAAAAATAAATAAAACTAAAATACGAGTACATAGTTTAATGAGTGTAATTTGTTAGGTTATGTTACGTACATACATACATATTATGTATGTACAATTAAAATTATTTAAGGTTTCAGATATTTTAATATTATCACAATACATATATAAAATTTTTTGTATGTACTTGTGCGACAAAAGAAAATTGCTAAAAACCACAAGACTTGTATCGAACTCTTTCATTAGGTCGTTTTAGACACAAACCTATTATCAAACACACCTAAAATACGTACATAGGTTTGTGTCTAAAACGAGCTGCTGAAAGAGTTTGATGGAAGCCTACATGTAATTAATTTAAAAGGGTTTGATTATAGGTTTGTGCCTAAAACGAGCTACTGAAAGAGTTTGATACAAATCAAGAAACCACTCAGTACTGCGCTGAAAGCGCTCAGTGGATTGACCGGCTCACAGCGCTCAGTGAGGTGAATCGTTCAATTGAACTAGTTCATTCATGAGCTGCACAACTCTAATGTATGTATGTATGTATTTGAAAATTTTATAAGCACAAATCATCCAATAAAATATTTTTAAAAATCTGAATGCTGTAAAGAGATTGATTTCAGCAGCAGCGAAAATTCTGCCACTGAAAAATGATTTAGTGCAGTCACAATTATCATTTCAATATTAATATGAAACACAGCAAAAAAATATAGAATAACTTTTTATTTGTTTTGTAATTGACTGATTGCCTGCACAACTTCTGCTACTTTGGTTTTGTGATCTTGTCCAAAAGATTTAAAGAGCTTATTTTACATACTAAAGGCGGGGGTAGGGTTCACATAATGAATAATATGATGTGATAGACACTTGTGACATTTTTTGGTGTTACTTATCTAATTACTAATTTTTACAACCAATACGAGTGAGTACATACAACAAGTCTTGTACCAGTTGTATAAATTCTGCTTCACTGCTCTATTACTTGTATTTTTATTTATTTATTATTTATTTATTTATTTTTTAGTTGTGTTCGCAAAATGTTCGTTCAGTCGCCAGTGTGTAAACTTTTGTTTGCTGTTGTTTTTATTATTGTTGTGTGTCATCATCATCATCATCATAAGCGAACAACTCTTAAAAACATTCTAAGCAAATGAAATAGGTGTTTCGGTCTTTTTGTTTATTCGCAAACTATAAATGCGTGCCGTTTTATTCAAATATTCAACAGTTCTAAAACACCCGGCAATCGTGTGATTTCTTCCAAACGTTATTAAACACAACATCTTCTTTAAAACCAACCCAAAACAATTTCACAAGAAACTTAAATATAAAAAAAAACTATTTTGTAAATAATAACAGCCGCTCACTGTGATCTAAAATACCGAAAGGAAACGAAACATTAAAAGTCGCATCAGTTTTTTTTTCTACTACTAATTTTTGTTACAAAAATGGTTAGTGTGCAATTAAAAATATTTACATAATGAAAAATTTTAAAATAAAACATAAAATTGCTTTAATTGTGACACAAAAAAAAATAACATAAAAAAAATTTATGTCACCGACTGTCCTTGAAAATGTTTTGCATGAAGATACATACATATGTATGATACATACATATGTATATCACTGCTGGCCAGAGAAGCGCCACAGTGCCAAACATCAATCGGCTTTTTGTACAAATGAATGCACATACGCTTATACATTACTCTCGGTTTTCTCTCTGTGGGCAGGGTTGTCAGATTTTTTCCGACCTATTTCGCCAAATTGATTTTAAAAATCGCCAAAAGTCGCCAAAATCAGTTTTATGTAGTTTATCTTAGCAAATATTTGATAATAAATTTGCTTTGATATAACAGTTTTTGTTACAGAAATTTTTATAAAATGATCGTGTCAAAATTTATCAGAAAACCGCCAATATTACAAATAAAATCGCCAAAAATTGTTTCTTGTAAATTTTTCTCATCCAAATACAAAATTCATTAATAACTATAATTAATATAGGAAAATGATCAAACTCAAATTGTTTTAACTTCTTGCCGACGAGTTTTGATAGGATTTATTTTTGAAACTACTCATTCAACAAACTAATTTTCCTGAATTAGAAAAATTTTGAAGTTCAATTTTGTTAAAAAAATAGCTTTAATAATCGCCAACATATTTATTTATCGCCAGAAAAATCGCCATGTCGCCAAACCAAAAATTTGGACGCCAAACAAGTTGAAAAATCGCCACGTTTGGCGAGAAATCGCCATATCTGATAGCCCTGTCTGTGGGCAGCATTGATGTATATGCATAAGGTTGCAAACTTAAAATAACACAATAACAACTAAAATAATCACCAAACTTTAGAAGAAACTCTTAAAAAATATTGGTGTCATGCAGTGTGCACACTTCTACCGATATTCGGTAGATTCTACCGAATATGTTTGTGAATTTAACAATCTACCAATTCTACCGAACAAGGCCTGAAATCTACCGAATATTGTTATTTAGTAATTTAAGTCTATATACATATGTGTAAATTGCCTATTTTGCCACATAGCAGTGCGGCCGCAGAGCGGTCATTTTCTGTCATGAAAATCATTAAAACAGAACAAAGAAATCGGTTAAAAACTGAAACTATAAGTAACCTAATATTTGCCAAGAAATTGTGCCTTGGGGATGAAATATTTATTCCTACCAATGATTTAATAATTTTTGCACAAAAGTTTAAATTCATAAATGAATCTTACATATGATCTTTGTAGTTAAAAATGTTTGTTAAATAAAAGTTATTTTAGTGTTTTTTATGGGAATTGTTAAAATTTAAGTTTAAAATTTTTTAAACTCACTAATAATCCCAAATTAATATTTTACTTATTAAGTAAAATATTTTACTTAATAAGCAAAATATTAATTTGGAATTTGAAATTGATTTCAATGTATTTTTAATAAAAAAAAAATATTTTACTTAATAAGCAAAATATTAATTTGGGATTATTAGTGCGTTTAAATAATTTTAAAAGTTATTTTAGTTGCTTTATAAAACCTATGTACAAAAACTGAATTCCTGATATTTATGTATATTATTTTATATATGCATAGCATATCTATATAAAGGGTAAGGGCAAATAACTGGAGATGACACTTTTTTTTATTGGATATGCTTCATTGTTTATGGCAATTTAATTTCCAATCACATGTGAAGTTTTAAATGCGCTTTTGGAACCTGTTTAGTTTGATATTCCTTGCACTTACCCTTTATATATAAGTACATACATATATGTATTTTGTTTTTTTTTATGTTTTTTTGAAATGTTATTTTTTATGTTTCTCTGAAAACAAAAATTTCTACCGAATTTCACTCAAATCTACCGATTTTTTTGTCGGTTCTACCGAATTTAAAAAAAATTAAGTGTGCACACTGGTGTCATGTCATTAAAAATTACTGGGGAGTGCTGAGAAGTTTAATAGTTTAACAAAAGAAAGATTTATGTTCGTATGCATGTACATATATAATTACGACAAGTTTTAAGCATTTGAAGGAAAACATAATAATGACTGACATTCACAAGGGCATACCAAGTGCTACAACGATTATAATTTCTATAAAAAAAATTTGAAATTTTCCTACTCGGGCAGCGTGACCATATTAGCTCATTTAGGGCTAAATTTAGCATATTTTTTTGGAATTTAGCTGCAAAATTTCTATTTAGCTCTTAGCTTATTTTTTAGCTTTTTTCAAAAACTCATTTAGCTTTTTTAGCCGTTTTTTTAAATCTAAATTACATATTCTCAAAAAATATGTTAAAGACATAAAAAAGTTATAATAACAATAATTAAAAATTTTAAAAACCCCAACGTACTCACCAAACGGCTCTACCGGATTTTCTCCCAGTATAGGCAAGATCAAGTCACTTTTCAAATGACAAAAACAAAATTAAAATAGGTCTAGCCTTTTTGGGAGTTACGGCGTACAGATTCAGCTAAATATATCTAGAAAAGAAGTGATATTTTCTAAACGGCTGGACCGATTTTCTGCAGCTTTCAAACTAAATCAAAATCGATCCAGCCATTTGGTATGTACGTGGACTCGTACAGACATACAGATACACCTACACACACACACACACACACACACGCGCACTACAAAATTACAACACCCCTTTTTGGCGGATGTTAAAAATGATAATTTGTTAACATTTAGAAATACAAAATTTTTTCATTGGAAAATGATTTAAAAAATACAAAATGTAAATTGCTTATTTATAAGAGAAATTGCAAATTTAAATATAGAGGACATTGATTGCAATTTTGAAGTTACAATGGCAAAAGATAAATAATTAATATTACCCATAACAATTTTAAAGAGTTCCTTTGACTTGAGTTGAACGTGCATTCAGCGGCATGAATTTACTTAAAACAAAAATTAGAAATAAATTTAAAAAAGGTTTTGTATTTTAGTGTAAATGCTTTTACATTTTTGAAGATTGGTTAAGCTTATTTTGGGAAGTTTTTCTTTTGTTTTTCCTTAAACTCAAATATAATAATGAATAAATAATAATTAAAAAATTATTCAATATTTTTTTTCAAATAATAGAAAAATATGTTTGTGTATGTATATATTTAACGTTGTTTTAGCAATAAGAAACTATTGCAAATTGATCAAAGAAGTTGAAAAAAGTTTAGCTTTATTTTCTGGCTTAAAATATAAATTTTTAGCTTATTTTAGCTCTTTTTCAAACGTGATTTAGCTTGATGTTATTTTAAAATCTGGTCACACTGTACTCGGGATTAGTGATGAGCGATAGCGTGATTTTTTAATAATGTTGCTCCTTGTGAACGTGATTTCTAAATCGCTGTTTTAAACTGTGACTGTGATCACAGTTTAGCAGTATTTTGTTTGTAGCAGTTCTGTTATTTTGAGAAAATCTAATAAAAAGAGCAGCAGTGAAATTAAACAGTGACTGTGATCACGGTTTAACACATTTCAGCTCTTCTGCTTTAAAACCAGGCTGCCCAAAGAAGAACCAGAGTGCCGAACATCAATCGGCTTTTTATACAAATGAATACACATACGCTTATACATTTCTCTCGGTTTTCTCTCTGTGGGCAGCTCTGCTTTAAAAATATTTATTAGTATTGGTGTTTTGATAAATACTAATAAGAAGAGCAGCAAGAACAAGCAATTAGCAATCAACCCCGTCAGGGTGACCGATGACATTTTTCAAAAGGTGGCACCAAATAGGGGATTTATCAAAAAAAAGGGGCAAAATTAAAAAAAAGCGGGAAAACTATACTAAACTTTTTATTTTTAATGTACTTTCATATAACTCACCCTAAAAAAAGTGGGAACAAAAAGTGGCAAGGCAGTCGAAAAAGGGGAAAGGCAGTCGAAAAAGTGACAATTTGCCACTTTAGTCGGTCAAACGGTCACGCTGAACCCCGTTCAAATATTGAGAATAAATAAAAAAAATATATAAGAGGCAGAGAGACAATAAAATTGCAAATATAAAAATGTGAGTTGTACATAGTTGCCAGAAAAGATGATTTGACGCGATTTGACGATTTTTTTCTTGACAAAAGCTGAAGGTATAAAAAAAATTAATGTGGTAGCTTTATTTATTGTAAAGTAAGCATGCAAGAACAATCATAGTTTGTATGAAAGAACTATATTTTCAAAACCTGTTACTTGATAAATTCAGTCACAGTTGTGATTTTTGATTTTTCAATCGCTGTGAAAAAGTAACAGGTTTCTAAATATCGCTCAACTCTACTCGGGATATATGTGCATACGAGTATATACGAGTATAGTGGTTGGCGTATTTCGTTTGAGACTACCAAATTGAAGGATTGAATTGAATCCGGACATTGTCCGAGCTTGGTTCTCTTAGCAAATTTCAATACAAATTTTGAAAATCAATTTTCGAAAGAAAAAAATAATTGTTTCAAAATAAATTTAAAGATTGTGCGTCGATGAAGCCTACGAAGCTCAAGAAACAACATCGAATGCCTTAAACGTGACTAAAACAAATTTATACGTTCGAGAGATATCAGTGTCGAAAGTTGTTAAAAAAAGTTTTTTTTTCATTCATAACTGCATAGACTGTTTTCACACCTAAAGTTAAAACCTAGGATCAAATCGTCATATCAGCGAACGTACAACACGTCACGTAAAAGCACCATTTTCGGATTATGACATAGGTGAACGTATTGAAATCCCATTCAGTTTATACGATTGACTTATCATTTAATTTTTTTTTTCGCACGATTGTCGATACAATCACGGATGTGACGATTTGAGCCCTGTATCTGGATTCAGTAACTTTTATTACGATAATCGTATCGCTATAATAAATATAACGAAAATTTATCGACTTTGCTATTCAGTAACATATATTAACGATATTCGGTATCGGTTGAAAAAGAAAAAATGAAGACACAAGATCAAATTTGTTGAGTTTTTCTTTATTATTCTTTGTGCTTTTCTCTTATCTTCACATTTTCTATACAGAGATACCACATAAAATTGATTTAAATGCTGAATAAGATAGAGCGGGAGAATCCAGGTACTGGTTCTAACATTAAAACCAAAAACAGCTGATTTTGCTTTTACACTAAAAGTTTCATAAATTCAAGTTAATTTTCATACCCAAATGGTATCAATTGGTGAAGAATATTTCACAGTCTTAGAAAAGCAGATTAATAATCACAACACTAATTATATTTGCCATTTTAGAAACTCTTCATAATCCTAGTCGCCTTGGTTGCTTTTGCCGCTGGAGATGTTTCGCACATTGCCAATAGCTATTTGCCACCTCACTCTGTCTCATCTCAATCACGCACTGTAACTTTTACACCATCTTCCGGATATACTGCAGGAATCAGTGGTGCATACACTTCTTCAGGCTTTTCATCGTCATCAACTGCTCAGGGATCCTCCGGCTACAGCGGTAAACTACAGGTGGCTCCCGCTGCAGCTCAATCATACAACTCTGCAACTGGTGCTGGCAGCGTAAGTTCGGCACATACCACTCAAGGTGCCAGTGCTGGCCAATCTTTTACTGCTACTGGTAGTGGTTATTCAGGCGGTGCCAAGCAATTTGTACAAAAAACATATTCAGCCCCGATAGTACAACATCAAACAGTCCAGAAAACCTACTCATCCCCTATTGTACAAAAGACTTATACTGCTCCTGTCCAGCAAACTATTCAACAATCTTATACGGCTCCAAGTAAATCATACACTACTTATGAATCTTATAAGGCACCAGCTGTACAAAAGACTACCTTCTCTGCCCCAGTTCAACAGCAAACTTATACCACTGGTGCAGTTGTCAAGGAATCATATACTGCTCCGGTGGCTCAGCAAGCTTATACAGTTACTGGTAAAACTGTCAACACCTATCAATCACAATCTACTCCCACCGTCCAAAAGACCATTGTCTCCGCTCCCCTTATTGAACAGCAAACATTCTCTTCATCTGGCAAATCTTATAACAGCCACCAATCTTATACCTCTCCAGGTATTCACAGCACCATCGTTTCGGCACCTGTAGTTCAAAAGACTTTCACATCTCCAGCTGTCCAGCAAACTTTCACTTCAAAAACTGTCAAACAATCGTACACAGCACCATCTCTGGAAAGAGGTTATTTGACGCCTGCTTTACAACAGTCATACTCAGCTCCATTAACAATTCCTGGCAAATACTACAGCACTTCCCAGTCAGTAACTGGTCCAACTGCTGAAAAACTCACATATTCTTCTACCGGTTCCCAACAGACTTTCACTAGTCCCAGTAAATCGTACAACAATTACCAATCAGTATCTGCACCCATTGTGCAGCAAACAACCTACACTGCTCCAGCTATAGCAAAGACAACATATACTTCTTCCTCTTCTTCCTTTCCGCAGTCTTATACTGCATCTAGTAAGTCTTACAGCAGTTCTAAGCCTGTATCATCAACTGCAGCCCACCAATCTTCTTACACCGCTACTGATGTACAAAAAGTAACTTCTTCGCAATCTTATACAGCGCCTGGTAAGTCTTATAACAGTTATCAGTCCGTGGCATCACCTGCAGCCTATACAGCTACTGATATTCAGAAAACAACTTATACTGCCCCCGCCTCCCGGCAGTCTTATACAGTACCTGGTAAAACTTACAGCACTTATCATTCAGTATCATCACCTGCAGCATATACAGCTACTGATGTTCAGAAAGCAACTTATACTTCCCCCGCCTCCCAGCAATCTTATTCAGCACCTGGTAAGTCTTATACCAGTTATAAGTCGGTGTCATCACCTGCAGCCTACACAGCCACTGATGTTCAGAAAGCAACTTATGCTGCTCCTGCCTCCCAGCAGTCTTATACAGCACAAAAGGTTTCTTACTCTGCTCCTCTTGTCCAACAGTCCTATACAGCTCCCGGTAAAACATACACCAACTATCAGTCAGTAGCCGCGCCTGTGGTGCAACAGTCTGTACAAAAGACTTCCGCTTTTACAGCTCCCAGCTTCATTCAAAAGACTTCTTCCTATACCGCCCCAGTTGTCCAACAAACATACACTAGTTCTGGTAAAACTTATCAGTCTTATGCATCACCTGCTGCCCAGACAACCTACTCAACTTCGGCCGTTTCTCAAAAATTAACTGACGCCCCCGCTTCCACTTCCGCTTTCAAGTCTCAAGCAGTTGAAAGTTTCTCGGGACCATCCCACTCATCGCCGCTTATAGCATCTTCCGGTCTCGATACTAAATACGCTTCCAATGGTGGCTACATCTACTAATTTTTCATACTGATACTGATATTTCATGTGAATATGTGTTTTGTGACTCACTGACTCAAACGTCATTTAGTTATTTAAACATTTTCATTGGCTTGAAAACGAAATTTGTAATGATATTTTTTCACGTACATATGTATATGTGTGTACATATTTACATACAATTTTAATTTGCTGGAAAATTATAAAATTTATAAATAAAAGTTTTTAATACGAAGTTGTAAAACTGAGATTTTATTTGGAATTTTTATTGCATTAAAATTACGGTGCAGAATATACGACTTGTATTAACTTTAACTAATGTAAAAAATAATTATGTACATATATAAATTATTAATGTACTATTTATGTACGAGTACGTATGTACATTAGGGTGGGTCATTTTCCAATCGATATTGTGAAATCGATTTTTCGATAGCTTTTGGCATGAGGAAAAAAAAGTTCAACTACGACATTTGAAAAAAATTATTTTCGAGGCGTTAGACAGCGTAGCGAAAACAATAAAGTTCCTTTTCACCTTTGATGTACGGAATTCTAAAAAGAAAATAAATAAAAAAGACCTTAAGTAATATGCAGATTTCTTCTATAGCCCAACTAAATTTTTAAATAATTATTTTTCATAACATTAATTAGTTGCGTATCAAATTATGGAGCCTCGAAAATAATTTTTTTGATAGTTCGTAGTGGAACTTTTTTTCCTCATGCCAAAAGCTATCGAAAAATCGATGGCACAATATCGATTAATTTTTCTCCATACAAATCGAACAGCTCTAATGTGCATGCACATAAAATTATTTTTTAAACAGCCTGTTTTTCGAAAATGAATAAAAACAACTAATGAAACCATGTTTTCGTTTTTAAAACATTTATTTATTTTCATGTGTGTGACAACAAAAGATATTTCAGTTTTCCAAACTCATAAAATTTTTTATGTAAAATTATTTAAAAATCAGTCTACATATTTTTCATTTGACTTTAACGAAAATGTTATTTAATTTTTAATGTGAGAATCTGAACTGACTTAAAACAGTGAAAAAATATTTTTTCCTTTTATTTTTTACTATAAATTACGAAAAACTAAATAAACGAAAAAATCTAAATGGTTTTTTCTATAAGCGGATTGATTTAACTTTCTCAAGAACGAATCTTGACTTCCGTACAAAGCAAAGATGTTCCCCTTGCTTCTCTAATTTTTCTGTGAAAAACTCAAGACCAAATTCAGTATAAACAGATAATTTTTGCTTTATTTTCCACAATTTAACTGTCAAACAAATCACAAAAAATTTAAGTATTGAGTCAAATTAAAGTAAAGGTTGTAGAAAAAAAAACATAGTTAGTTCTAACTAACAACGGAAAATACGAAATGCAATGAAAACCTGTTTTAATGGGTACATAAATTGATTTCCAATTGAATGCTAAAATCAATTAGAAATTAAATTGCTTATCCCCTTATTGATAAAATTTAAAATTAATTTTAAATGAATTTTATTTAAAATTTTTCATAGAAATTTTATTATTTTTTGTATTCCTTCACTGTAATAATTTTGTGAGTGTGATTTTTTCGTTACACCTAAAAAGCTCTTTTTATGTTAAAACGAAAGCTTTAGAATATGTTTTATAAAAATCAAATTTTAAACGTTATCGTTTATAAACGAAACATAAAAACGAAAGGGCTTATGTTTTCTAAAAACAGGCTGAAAATGTAATTTGAAACTGAGTGTGTGGTGGAAAGATTATGCTATGTTTCCACTACGAGTTGAATCACATGCTTCGCTCTATAAATCTTGTTTATGAATTATAGGCCTGCGTAAACAGTCTTGAAATGTAAATACGTCTTGTTTTTTAAATGTATTGTCGTAGCATGAATTATACTAAGCCAATAATAAATGCTGTCGTTTGATAAGCGAAGCAATATGGATGTATTGATGCTCGTGTATATGAGTGCTTACAAGAGATTTCGCGAAGAGCGCTTGTTCGTAACAAAAAATCAAAAGAAATAGTGTTGATGCGTGTATTCTTGTTATTTTTTACATTGTACGTTTGAGTGTATGTGTGTAAGATGTAGATGTTAAGCTATTATGTGTTTAAGGGCCATTATTACAACTTAAAGATAGTTAAAAGTAGGATTTTATCGGACGTATAAAAAGCTTTCCATTATAGAAAATTGGATTTAATTTACCAGGTAGGATAAACTTGCCTATAATTTATCGCTCACTTTAGGTTATAGTAAAATTGTGCAAATGATAAAGTTTTTATTAGAGATGTGCACGTGAGTGTTTTCTGACTCACGACACGCATGCTCACGCAGAAAAATATTTTACTCACGCACTTTCACGCACGAATGATTTTGAAAATTTTCACGATCACGCACGCTCACGAAAAATTATATGTATTATATAATTTTCATGTTTTTTGGGTTGAAAAATAGGCTCTTACATATATATATATATATATATATATATATATATATATATATATATATATATATATATATATATATATATATACATATGTATGCTCGTGTTTTTGTAAAATTTACAATGTAAATTAAAATAAAGCAAAGTTAATTTAATATATATATTTATGATTTGAACAGGCTAAAGTTCGTATCGCTTTTTAAGCCAAATTACATGTGATAAATATTAATGAAAAAATAACACCAAAGTTAGTTGTAAATATTCTGACAACACATAATTAGTTGAACGGAACAGCTAGCCGTTTTCGAAGGCCATTAAACCTTCATCATCAGCGTTCTTCTGTGTTTGGTCCATAAAACAGAAATCTTTCATATATAAAGCAGAATTCTACATCAACTGATACCACTCACAGTGGACCAAACACAGAAGAACGCTGATGATGAAGGTTTAGTGGCCTTCGGAAACGGCTAGCTGTTCCGTTCAACTATGTGTTTTCAGAATATTTACAACTAACTTTGGTGTTATTTGTTCATTAATAATTATCAAAATTAAATTAACTTAATTTAATATAGTTTTAAATATTCGTATTCGCGGATATCATTTTAAATATTCGAATTCGAATTCTCGTATATCAAAAATTGACATTCCTCACATGTATGTATGTATACATACATAATATAAATGTGAAGGTAAGACGTATGATCAATTAAATAAATGAGAAAAGCATATTAAATGAGAAAACATATAAATTACTAGAATTTTTCTGTTACGTAACATTTTCAAAGACTCCCCCCACCACTACCATAACAAATCATAACAAAACTCGAACCCCACCCCCTCCCCCCTACAGCGTTACGTAATATATGGACGGCCCCTAAAGCAGAAAACATTTTCTGCGGTACAATTCGTCAGTAGTATTGTTGACAAAGGCACTGTTGAATCAGTAGTGTTTCTCAATTGATACTTCCTACAGGGTATCTAAGAAACATACATACATACTTACAAAGGTGTATGTATACAAAACAAAATGCTCCGAATTCGTAACGATTGGTGGACAAAATCTTCCGATTTCGGCACCGAAATATTACCGAAATCGTAACAATTTTTGTATGAAATGGTTGACATGACTTCGTAACGATATGTTGGTACGAATTCGTTACGATAAGTCGGTACGAATTCCTAACGACATCTAGGTACGATTTCTTTTTGCTTTTATAGCAGAGTACCGCTTCACCGTTATGTTGCTGCTATTGTCGAAATAATTTGCACATACTCACGTTTTTTAATATTTGTTACAATCCTTTTTTTTTATCAACATATACATATTTATTTAAAAAAAAATGTTCACAGACTTTTACTTATGTACTCAAAAATCAAAGTTTTAATGTTTACAAAAAATTGTTCAGAGAAACTACCGAAATGTCTTAACGAATTCGGTACGACAAGTCTGACTTCAGAAAAAGTCGAAACATTTTGTTTGGGGGTATTCATTATGTTAGTAAGCTCATACTACCATACATATTACTATACATACATATATGCATTTATTATTATAAAATAATTTATTTCAAATGATTGAATACAGTTACATATGTTATCTCGTGAGAGCGTGAGAGTTCGTGAGTGATTATTAAAAAAAGCTCACGCACGATCACGCACCAGTAAATTTTTTTCAGTCACGCTCACGCACTCATGCGTGATTAGTTATAATATTTGATCACGAATCACGTGAATCACACGTGACTCACGCGTGACACGATAAAATTACGACATTTGCACATCTCTAGTTTTTATACATCCGATAAAATCCTACTTTTAACTATCTTTAAGTTGTAATAATGGCCCTTAGGTTTTTTAAAGCAAGTGCACACAACTAATGTCAATTCATGTGTGCGTTTGTATGTACGCAGAAAAATAAAAGATCATAGACACAATGTGTGTGCGTATGTGCATGCATGACGTTTGTATACGCACCCATAAGTATGAAGAAGCAAGCATCACAAATTTTTCCGTTACGAAGTATTTTCTTCTCTACTTCTTCATATACCTGCAAAAACTGATTAGACGATTTCGTTGTAGTAAAACATTTTAAAAATCCCTCATATCATAAAAGTTATTGTTAGTGGTCTTGTGCAGGACTTTATTATGAATCATGCCGCTTGCACTACGCATTCGTGCATCGTGTGGCATTTTTTATGTATGTTCACACATACCTACGTGTCATACGCACGTATATACCTACATATATGTATACCAGGGGTACAAATTTTTTACAATTTTTGAAAATATCAAAATGGCCCTATCCATACCATGTAGTGCATAAAAAAACAATAAAAACTGCATCTTTAGATTTTCGATATCGTTAAAAAAGGTTCCGCGTCAAATGCAATTAAGTTTGAGATCAGTAAGTTCTAAAAAAATAAAAATATTTTCTTTATAAATTCATTAAATGATCAATAAATTATAAGTTTTTCCATTAAATATTGAATAATTTCTGTATAAATTCAATTAATCGTGATAAAATATTGAGACTTACCTACGCTGTCCTATGCAAATTTGCGAAATATTAAAATTTATTGCTAAAAGTATAAAAATAAAGCAGGCGCTGTAACTTTTGTTTATTGTGCATTAATTTTAAAATAATCGAATTTAAACGTTTGTTTTCGTTCAAAACATTGAACCAAAATCTGAAATAAGTGTCCAAGATTCAGACTCCGACTCTATCTCAATGCTCGATGATTCATTTGAAGATGATAACTATTATATGCCACCTTTAAGACTTGGCGTGATGATATGCAATATTTATATGAACTAAGACAGGATTTTAAATACTATATGGAGCACAATAAATTTCCATTTATAAACTTTAAAACTATACCACCGATTATTAATGCTAGATGGAATTCTAGAGCAATTCTTGCGATTCTAGCTTACATACTAATTCCAAAATATCGTAGCAAATTATATGCAATATGCGAATTTATATGTGGCCCTTGGTACAACATTTGGTTTTCAGACCATTGTTACAATAAAAATGACTTCGAAGCCTTAAACAAATCATTATCGGGCTTTACTAATGCTCAGAAATGCTTTCTAAGACATTGGGTGAAAGATGAATCAAGAATTCAAAAAACACAACGCAGCAACATTTGTGCGGAACGCGCCATCAAAGTCGTACAAGATATTTTCCCCCAATGCAAATCAACACGAACTCTTAATCTTAAGTTAATTTCACTTAACAAAGATAGTTTTTAGATTGTGATTTTGATTATAATCATATAATTACATTAAAAAATGTAAATAGTTAAATAATTATAAAATAAAAAATTTTGAAGAAATAAAAAATTTTGAAAAAATAAAAATAAAATCTTAAAGGGCTTTCAGAAATCGGCTTCGACGCGGAACGTTTTTGTTCCGAAACATTTTTCGGTTTCAGCACAACATCGGCTACAGCGTGCTGATGGGGCCTTATTTTGGTTGCACCCCTAATGTATACCCTGCAGGAAATTTTTTTATGTTTTTATTCTGCCATTTTCATTTCATTAGAAAATGGCATGAGAAATAAGTTGACGTCTTAGAGAATCCGGAGACTACGAGAAAATAAAGTCAATGCTTGCAGATGCCGAAAACAATATTTGTTTTGTGTAATTTAAAAAACTTTGAATAATTTTTCAGTTATTTTCTGTACATAATTGAATTTGGATTCCGGCAACACTGATCTACACGTTCATAAAACTTCTATTTTGAAAACCTGTTGCAGCACAAGCTGAGTTAAAAGGTGTCAAAGTTAGCCTATAAAAACCTTTTGTAATTTCATTCCAACATATTTTAATAATACTCGTATTTAAATTAAAAATATTTTTTAAATTTTAACTTTTTTTACCTCAAGCGCCATTAAAACTCACTAGACAATGGTTTGTTTTTTCTTCTTAATTTTCTTGCTGACAAGAGATAGCAAAAACTTATTTTTAATTGTTTTAGCCAACAAAAAATTTTTACATTCTATTATTTCCAAACTAAACATGTGTCTGACTTAAACCACTTTCATATTTTGTTTTAGGAATTTTGAAAAGAATTTGTTAAAGTTTATGTTTTTATTACTTTGGGGTGGTGTTCTTTATAAAATACGAGTATGTATGTACATACATATCTCTTTTTGGTAATCGTAGAGAGGGTCTCCAAAGTCCAAAGATCGCATTGCTATATCAGAAGACAACGCATTTGAGAAATATTTCCTTGCTATATAGTGCTTTGACACACTATATCTAAATTTAGTTAAGCTATCAGTTGACTAAATTATATTCTTAATCAAACAAAATGCTATAAAATTGTGTCTTTTATCATTCATTCATTTAATTCATTCTGTCATTGGATCCTTGTTTAAATAATTTAAGGCCAAATGTGTTGTTATTTTTAGTTTGTTATATTGGTATAATTAGTAATTCTTAATATATTTTTTTATCTTGATTTTTAATATAGATATACGGGGTATGAACCGCATAGAATGCAGCATATATGCATATACATATGTATATGGGCATTTCCACAATCATGTTACGTAATTGTCGCGTTAAGTCACCAAACAATTTAACTTGTAATTTAGAGATATTCTGTTCGATTTATTTCTATCTTTTGCTAAATGTAGATCCAAATACGTTCTAAACCAATATCTAAAATAGAAAATAAAACATACGTTTTTCTTTGAGAAACATGCTATGTCACCAAGTAACGTAACGTGACAAAAATTTTACTTTCCTGTGGAAACGCCAATATTTATAATCTTCTATGTATACAACATCATAATGTGTTTTTGTTCCTAACGCATGATCTCTGGAACTTTAAGAGCTGTGGAGCTGAAATTTTCAACACCGGTTCGGGTTAATACCCGGTAGGTTTTCGTTTTATTTTTGACCCAACATGTGACCACTGTGTGGAGTAATTTGTAGTTAAAAAAACTGAGGGTAAGACAACGTTTGCCGAGCTACACTAGTATATACATACATATATATATATATATATATATATATATATATATATATATATATATATATATATATATATATATATAGGTTAGCAGCAGTGTGCACACTTCTACCGATATTCGGTAGATTCTACCGAATATGTTTGTGGATGTAACAATCTACCAATTCTACCGAACAAGGCCTGAAATCTACCGAATATTGTTATTTAGTAATTTAAGTCGATATATGTGTAAATTGCCTATTTTGCCACATAGCAGTGCGGCCGCAGAACGGTCATTTTCTGTCATGAAAATCATTAAAATAGAACAAAGAAATCTCTTAAAAACTGAAACTATAAGTAACCTAATATTTGCCAAAGAATTGTGCCTTGTGGATGAAATATTTTTTATTCCTACCAATGATTTAATAATTTGCACAAAAGTTTAAATTCATAAATGGATCTTGCATATAATCTTTGTAGTTACAAATGTTTGTCAAATATATATAATATATATAATATATACTGATTGGTGGGTTAATAAAACAAATGTAAAATTTACCGGAGAAAGCAAGTGGCTACTTTCGCTACACAGAAAAAACTAAATTTCATTTTCAGTAACCAAATTCGTTGAATCAGTAAATATTTTATTTGAATGCGGTCCTACAAATAATTTTGTAAATTCTGATAAAAATTTTGTAAAAATTTAAATTAATCATAGTTCGGCTGAGAGAAAATGTTATTTTGAGTGTGTTGGTGTTTATCTTGCTTGTTGATAGGAACAACGTGCTGTTGTGCGGTTGTTGTTGTTTATTTTGTTTGATCGTGTTGTATACATGTAAATGCCGAAATGTAGCCGACAAACGTCGTGGCCTGTTTCTTCTCTATACAGTGTTTTGGTACAAATTAATTTAGTGTAACAGTACAGAATATTTACTGAAACTAAGTTTGATTTCAAACAAATATTTGTTTAAAAATTTTTTGGGAATAATTTTTTCTGTGTAAGAGGAAAATTTACTATTGCAGACATCGAATAATGGGTTCAGACATTGGAAGACGACAGAGAAAAGGAAATAACCAGATCGCGAATAGCAAACAGAATATTGACATACAAAAGAGCAGCGCAAAATAGCCCAAAAGAGAAATTCATTCTAAACGTATTCGACCAAACCAAAAAGTTTTTAGAGAGGCAAAAAGAGACTATAATAGTAACACAAGCTGACAAAGGTAACAAAACGGTAATAATGATGTATAGGGAAAATTATATCAGTGGTATGGAAAATGATTGGAAGATAAGACAACATACAGATTAATTCAAAGTGACCCCACACAAAAATTACAAAGAACTAACAACAAAATAGTCATGGATTTATACAAGAAAAACATCATAACAATATACGAAAAATTAAAATTGACATCTAACTCCGCCACAGCCCCAAGATTATATGGTTTACCCAAAATACACAAGCCGGACATACCATTACGACCTATATCATCTTCTATAGAAGCCCCTTGTTATAACCTTTCTAAATACATTGGAAATATTTTGAAACATATGATACTTGACGAATACAATATTAAAAATTCTATAGAACTAAAGGATAAACTGAAAGATATAACTTTAGATGATGATGAAATTCTCATTTCACTCGATATTGTCTCTCTGTTCACAAACATCCCAATTCACCTGGCTATGAAGAAATGGAGCAGTTTACAATCTCACACGAAGATTCCAAAATCGCAGTTTCTTAAGATATTACCATTTTGCCTTAAGGTAAGGGCAAATAACTGGGGATGACACTTTCTTTTATTGGAAATGCTTCATTGTTTATGGCAGTTTAATTTTCAATCACATGTGAAGTTTTAAATGCGCTTTTGGAACCTGTTTATTTCGATACTCCTTGCACTTACCCTTTATATATAAGTACAAATATTTTGTTATTTTTTATGTTTCTTTGAATTGTTATTTGTTATGTTTCTCTGAATAAAAAAATTTTCCTACCGAATTTCATTAAAATTTACCGATTTTTTTTGTCGATTCTACCGAATTTAAAAAAAATTAAGTGTGCACACTGGTTAGCACGCTGCTGGCAAGGAAAAGTAAAAAATTAGAGGCCAGCTCACTTGGGTAGTGTTGTAAACGTATTGAATATTTCAGTACTGAGTACTCAATACCAGGAATTTTTCGCGGTACTCAATACACAAAAGTAACTACTCAATACTTTCAGGGTTACATTTTATAGTATTCAAGCGAAAGTATTCCTTTAAAATACATCAGAATTATACAACTCTGTGAGTTTGATACAAACAAATATGACTCTGAACCTCATGGAGTTAGTGTAACAAATACCAATTCTGTTAGGAGTTATTTTGATACGAAAATAGCCACTAAAAAAAGTACTACAGAATGCATTATTGAACTACTTCAGTCATTAACAAATACTATTGGACAGAAAAAGTGACCCTTTAGAATAGTGGAAGGAAGGAAGTGATAAAATATAACCAGCAAGGTCCTCACAAACAAAAAAAATATTTTAAATTCTTTCAATGTCGGTAATATGTTATTTCTACATTTACACAATGACTAAGTAATAACATCAATTGTGAGAAAAAAATGTTTATTAAAAAATATTTAGAAGATAATTTAAGAGATTAATGTACTAGAAGTGTAAGAGTACGTTAAAAAATGTTTATGTACAAACAGTGTTGCCATATTTATTTTTCAAAAATCTTCAAGTCGAGCAAAAAAAATCTTTTTTTGTTACCAAACATCTTTTTTGTTATTTTATTGAATGAAAATTAGTAAAAATTCATTTAGATTCTTGTGAACTATTAAAAGTAAAGCCAAATAACACAACATATTTACTGTATAGAATGTGTGTAAGATCATTATGAAGCAAATCAGAAAATTTGTAAGTAGTTTAGTCAAAAAATCCCTCAATAATATATTAAAAGTACCAAAAGTAAAATTTTTAAAAATCTTATTTTTAGATAAGAAATCTTTTTTGTCGTTTTAACCTGTCTGAAAACTTCAAAAATAAGATAAATCTTCACATATGGTAACACTGTGTACAAAAACTAATCTTCGAACTTATTTATTTTCATTTGTTATAAATTAATTTAAATATACTTGTATTTAATCTTTGTTTTCTATATTGCATTATCTATAAAATAATATAAATAATAATTTTTAACTTCCCATATACATACATATATAAAGTATTGAGTAGTATCGAGTAACCAATTGAAAAAGTATCAAGTAGTACTGAGTATTCAAAAGTAGCCGCTTTTTAGAACACTACACTTGGGTCAATTATAATGATCAGCGATGCCAACTTGGTGGTTTTGCCACTATTTTTAGTGCTTTTTGAAGACTCAAAACGCCAAATTTTGAGCGTTAGTTTCAAACTAAGAAAAAGCAGTAAGTAGTGCTTTTAATAAATTTGTGTATTTCTTAAAATTACTTAAATAAAAATTTGGTGTATTTATTTTTTTCAGTGTAAAGCACACCTTTTTCGTCTGATATATTTCATTAAACATAATTATAGTATTATCGAAATAGAAAATAGCTTAGAAAATAATACACATTATTCACGTTAGTTCTTTTTACGCTTTTTAGATCTCAAAATTACGCTTTTTGGTGCTTTTTTTAAATTTTGATGTGCTTTTAGAGCCAAAAATGTTGGCATCACTGATAATAATCTGTTTGTGCTACCTGTAAGTTGAGAGAAGATAGAGTGAGAGAGAGAGTAGGAGGAGAGTGAAAAGGTAGAAGTAGAAAAGAGTTAATAGTTGTTTAGGGAGGTGAGAGTGTGTCAGCGGCTATGTCAGTCACTATTCCTAATATAAAAGCTCAAGTTTTTGAGTTCGATTTCCGATATCTCGGATAAGCTGCCGAAGAATATTCTGCCAAGGAGGTGCAGACAGAGATCCTCCACAGCGGGATAAAGGCATAATATATGCAGGATACTTTCCTACTCCTCCTCGTCATTGCAACTGTATTATTATGTCATTATATTATATGGGAGACCCATACGTTTAGCATAGGTTCCGAAGGCACAGTGGCCGGTCAACGTGGCCACGAGGTTCCTCAAGTGCTTCCTATTGAAGTTAATGAGATTTTTTGTTCTATGGGAGTTTAAGCGAGGCCAGAGGGTTCTCGATATTGCACAGCTGGGCTCATTGCGCCATCTGTTTTGAACTATTTCAAAAAAGGTAACATCGAAACGTCTCCAGCAGGATGAGAGTGGGAGACCACAGAGATTGTCGATATCAACTAATTCTTCTCTTAGTAGGGTTCCCCTCTTTGCCAGGTCATCCGCAACTATGTTCCCTGAAATTCCCGTATCTTTGCACTCAGTTTAATGAGATATTTGAGTGCTGCGAAAGTCCATACAGGGCTTTGCGACATTCTTTGACAAAAAAGGATGTGGTGTACACCCCTATGAGGGACTTAATAGAAGATTTGCTGTCAGTTATAATATGGATATCTCTTTTTGAAATCCGATAGAACTTGATTAAATTAATCATAATTTCAACTGATTTGAAATTATATTCCTATTAATATTATTGCGAAAATATACCTAAACACAAGCCTGATACAAATCTTTTTCATAAAAATATACAACCACACAAACACATAAACCGATGCAGACGAAACACACAAACAACAACAACTATAAACCCAAAAGGAAGAAGTGTAACAGGAACTAAAACGTGCTAATATGGAAACAATCGGGTTTCTTTCTCTGAAGTCAATGGGAGTAAGACATTCATGAGAGCAAATGAGACAACAAACTCGCGAGCATTGGTTTGCTTGAAGTTGTTATCAGTGTGCGAACTTAATTTTTTTTTTAAATTCGGTAGAATCGACAAAAAAAATCGGTAGATTTGAATGAAATTCGGTAGAAATTTTTTTTATTCAGAGAGACATAAAAAATAGCAATTCAAAGAAACATAAAATATAACAAAATATATGTACTTATGCAAGGAGTATCAAACTAAACAGGTTCCAAAAGCGCATTTAAAAATTCACATGTGATTGGAAATTAAACTGCCATAAACAATGAAGCATTTCCAATAAAAAAGTGTAATCCACAGTTATTTGCCCTTAACCTTTATATAGATATGCTATAAAATAATATACATAAATAACAGGAATTCAGTTTTTGTACATATGTTTTGTAAAGCTACTAAAATAACTTTTATTTGACAAACATTTGTAACTACAAAGATTATATGTAAGATCCATTTATGAATTTAAGCTTTTGTGCAAAAATTATTAAATCATTATTGGTAAGAATAAATATTTCCTCCCCAAGCACAATTCTTTGGCAAATGTTAGGTTACTTATAGTTTCAGTTTTTAACCGATTTCTTTGTTCTGTTTTAATGATTTTCATGATAGAAAATGACCGCTCTGCGGCCCCACTGCTATGTGACAAAATAGGCAATTTACACATATATCGACTTAAATTATTAAATAACAATATTCGGTAGATTTCAGGCCTTCTTCGGTAGAATTGGTAGATTGTTAAATTCACAAACATATTCGGTAGAATCTACCGAATATCGGTAGAAGTGTGCACTCTGGTTGTTATACATTATTGAAAGAACTCTGAAGGGCTCCGGAGACATTGTGAACAGTAAAAAGTTGTACAATTTGCAACTGGGTTGCGAACGGTTACATCTTGTTTATTATGCCATGATTATTATTATTACAAGTACACAGAAAAAAATATTTCTGCAATAAACATCTTTAATTGAAAATAAAACTAAAAATCAATTAAAAATGTAATTCAGTCAATTAAATTTTGTAATCAATTAACTTTTCAAACACAAGTCTAATTGACTTAAATACATTTTTTTTATTGATTTTTAGATTTATTTTCAATTAAAGTTGTTTATTGCAGGAATATTTTTTTCTGTGTAAGTATTATGTATTAACATAAAAAGATGAATTTCGTTGATTCAGTATGAAATACCAGTGTGCTGCTTTATCCAATGCAAGTAGCTTGTAACACGAGTGTAGATATATGGCAGTTCTGTGGTACACTTAGCGTTTAAGCCAGCTACATAAGATGCCACTCCAATTTGAATATTGTTGGATTCCAACACCAATGGGCCGCCAATTGTAGCTGTACATGGTAAAGTAACATCCTCGAGGCTTGCAATACAAAGAACGTCACTCCGTATTTGAGTAAAAGTATAGAACTGTTTACATTCTTCATTGCTAGTGACGTTCAATTTCAAGTCCGCTTTAAGTCCTGATTCGTGACCGATTACTTTTTCACCTTCATAGGAGGAATATGACTTAGCAATGGCAGGCAATCTTGTTTTATTCATAGTTGAAGAATAGTTGGTGTATGGGATTTTAATTAAAGCAATGTTATTTAATAAACTTGTAGAGTAAATGGTGAAATCATCTTTATTAACTTCGTAATGCACTTCCGCTTTTGAAGAAATATTTGCACCCAGGTATACATCAACATGATCATATCCTAGGAGACATATAGCAGCCGTCAATATCCATTCATTGCCAATCAAAGAACCTCCACACTTGTAACCGAAAGGATTTTTAATTATAGCTTTATATGAACTATGATCGAATTTGGCGGCCTGCTGCGAATCAGTAATGCAGTCAAAAACTTCCAAAGCAGGCAAATTTTCGCTGGGTAATTTCAGGGCGGTAGCGCAGCCCAATGCCAGAGCAAAAAGAATCGAAAGTGTGATGTTACTCATTTTAATAATCGAAAACAACTGTGATGCTTTTCTTCTATTCAATGCGGCCTTATATACCAATTTTTCAACATTCCAAAATCATATTTTAGAACTATAATACAACTGTACATAATAATTAAAGTTAAATAATGAAAATAAATGCTTAAAAATAAAAGAAAGCAACAATTTATATTATTTGTAGTTAAGAAAGATTAAAATAAATCTTAGTTAAAAGATAATAATTATAATGGGTATGCGTTTGAGATAAGTATACACTGAAAGGAAAATCATTCATTCAGAGAATGAAACGGTTTCATTAAATGTTCTGCACTATATTAATGAAACTTTTCATTAATACAATGAACGAACAATTTCATTGTATGCATGAAATCTTTCAATCTCTGCTCTTCATGTATTCTTCATAGTTTATTGTATATATATATATATATTGTATTTATATATTAATTAAAATCGTTACATTGTTTAAACGAATTTTCTTTTTGGCGAATTTGGGGCAAATATAAATAAGTTCCACAAATTTCGTCTTCTTATTGTATACAGTTTGTCAAACATAAATAAATCAAAATTTATTTTGTTAAAAAATCATTTCTATTTCTTATTTTTCTAATCCTTTTTTATTGCAAAGCAGTATGGTCGTCATAAATGCATTCATTTATATAATGTAATATTCTTTATTGTATAGCAGATATCTCTCTCTTTCTCTTTCTTTTTATCTATTCACGTTCCTCACCTCTATACAAACACAAGAAGGTTGTGCCAAACATCTTATAAAGATGCTTGTTTTGTTAAGATTTTTGTTTGATTCTTTTAAACTTATGTTTGTGTATTGTAATTCTCAACAACATGTTAAGAGCTTTACTATAAACATGTAAGTTTTTCGGCCTACTTAAAACATTATTTGGGTTAAACTATACTGATGAGTTCCTTAAATTTTAACAGCCTTATTTATAAAACTTAAAAAGTCTTTATAAAGATTTTTTAAAACAAATTTTCATACAAAATTTTTCTTAAAAAGCCTTTGTAAAGCCTTTTTATGTTTTATAAATAAGGTTGTAAATGTTTTACGTTAATAAATACATACACATGCGCATATATTAAGTACATATGCATTTGTATATATTAGATTAAATTAAAAAAAAATCTATATATCTTTTATTAAGTAGGTGGTTTCGAAGGGACTATAAAGGGTGTCCCAACAAGAACGCAAGATTTAAATTTTAAATAAAACACAGATATTTAAAAAAAGAATCGTGAAACTTTATTATATCGTAAAGTAGACAGAATGAGGTTATGTGTGGAAAACAGCCGCGGCTTTGCTGGCACACACGCGATCTTTTAATGAAATTTTCAATGACCGTTTTGCATAAATGCTGCGGTATTCCATTAATGCAGCGTCCGATTTCCTCTTTTAAGGCTTGAGTCGTCGTCGACTTATTCGAGTAAGCCATCGACTTCAAAAAAAAACCCAAAGAAAAAAGTTTAATGGTGTTGAATCGCACGATCTAGGCGGCCAATTCTGGTCTCGAAAACGCGAAATAACACGACCGGGAAATGACTGATGCAGCAATTGAATTGTTTCTCCGGCTGTATGGCATGTGGTGCCGTCTTGTTGAAACCACATGCCCTCCAAATTCATTTCTTCAATTCTAGTCACGAAAAAACTGGTTATCATTTCACGATACCGAACATTGACTGTTTGCGCTTGACCTGCCTCATTTTCATAAAAAAAGGTCCAATGATTCCTCCGGCCCAAAATCCACACCACACAGTGACACGTTGAGGATGCATTTGCTTCTCGTGAATCACTCGAGGATTTCCCTCACCCCAAATGCGACAATTCTGCCTATTGACGAAGCCATCAAATTGATCGCAATTTGCGAACTGTAGCCGCAAAACTTTCACCATTTTGGTAAAACAATTTCACAATGAGAATGCGTTGTTCATTCGTGTAACGCTCCATTTTTACTAACCTCGTAACTTCTACTAGCAAACAATAACAATTGTTCAAATGTCAAACAATGACACTTCGAATGGCGCCAAATTTAAATCTTGCGTTCTTGTTGGGACACCCTTTATTTCATTATATTTATGAAATTTTCTTTATGTTAATGAATAAGCTTCATTTATAATATGTAAAAACTTCATTAAATTAATGAAAAAACTACATTATATTCATGAAAAAGTTTCATTGGACTAATGAAATAGTTTCATTCTATTTATGACATAGCCGCCAAAATTAACTTCATAAATACAATCAATCATTCTTCATTGATCCAATGAAGGGCTTCACTAGCTGACTCTTAATGAAACATTTCATTAATACAATGAAGAATTTCATTGTCTGAATGAAGGTTTTCCTTTCAGTGTACATGTCGCTCATTTACTCAAACAACGTAATAACTCAAAAAAATTATTTTTTTCAGTTAATGATGCAGAATTAATTCTCATATCGTTATTAATATTAAGTTAAAATTTCATACAAATATCTTGCTTACTCAGCTCTTGAGAGAAGAATAAAATTTATTTTCCATTAAGTTATGTGTAGATTGAAAACTTTGAACTGGCAAGCTAATTTTTTTTGAGTTATGACGTTTTTTGAATAAATGAACGATATGTATATGGAATTATGTTACATTTATTTTAACAATTTAGAAGATAAGTTTCCTGAAGGCAAACAATTGAAACATCATTCAAATTTACTCCACATTAATTTTTTCTACAGTAACGCATGGTTCGAACGAATTTAACAGTAAGTTCTCAATTCGTATTTTTTTATATATCGTTGGCTTCGAATGTAAACCTGCTAAGTCCACTTTTCTTAACATTTGGCATTTTAATGCCGTTCGAAAAAGAAAAAAACACGCCGCATCGACTGGCTTAAAAATTTGCGTTAATTTGAAACTCTACATGTCGATAAAACTTTTTGTAACTTTAGAAATGCATAATTAATGTGTTTACATATTTGGAAAATTTGAATTTTCTGTGCGAGCGCACAGTTGTCGTTTGAATTTATTGTTGAAAAAGTGGGCAGAAGCACGCCTATCAAAATTTCATATTACATATATATCATGTAGTTCTCTTCACATTGCTTAGCCAACAACAAACTAAAATTCTTTATTTATTATTCGAACTCCATTTGTTTCTAATATTTATGATTTTAACAGGCTAAAGTTCGTATCGCTTTTTAAGCCAAATTACAATAATTAATAACAATTAATAATTATCACATGTAATTTGGCTTAAAAGGCGATACGAACTTTAACCTGTTAAAATCATAAATATTAAAATTCTTTATATTGTTACGTTTAAATTTTATTAAACGTGTGAGTTCTTTGGATTGTTCAAAAATAAATAACACACAATTTTTATTTGCTACTGTTTTTCCTTTTATTCTTAACGAAGCAAATTACAACTTGTCTTTACTTAATTACTTCTTATCGTTATTATCCACTTTCAACGAAGCTGGCTCGACTAATTTCTGATTAGTACTGACCCAACGATATCAACTTGACTACTTTCTGATTAGTACTGCTCTGTTCTTGCACATGCTGCCACTTTTTATGGTACAGGAACCGGTTCTGGAATGTTCGCCCGATAAGTGGCGTAATAACATGTCTGTACTTAGTAATGGCGTCTGTGCATGTTGCCATCTGTATTGTCATTTACTATTGGTAGCCAGATGTTCAAACAGTCCTCTAGCACAATCGGGAAAATTCATGTTGCTGCTTCTAGGCGTTTGTAGATAATTCGATTTGCCGTTATTTTTGAATTTCAAAGTAACGAATATTATGTTGGCAATGCGGTCTGCTACTGGTAGTACAGGGTGGTTACCATAAGTGCTCGTATTTTTATTTGTATGTGTGTATGTCTGTAGCTATGTACACAATTATTGTTGTTGCTATAGTGTTAAAAGCAGCCCCCACCCACTTACAATATAATTGTGCAATTTTTCGCATTGTACAATAATATCGTTAATGTGAATTTCATATTCGAATATATTGTCAAATATTAAAAAACTTTTTATTTTTATTTTACAATCAAGGCAGTTATGTAATGTAGTGGCAACATTTTGCAATCTTGTTTACTTTTTCACTGTCAAGAAAATTGGACAATATTTTCTTTGAAAATATTTTGTCAAAACAACAATAATATGTGCAACAGCATATGCAATAATATTGCATTATGGATGGGCCGCACAAAGATTTTTTACATAGACTATAGGATTAACTAACTCGAATCTAATAAAGATGTTTGTTGTGCTTTTTTTTTTTTTTTTTTTTTTGTTTGTTTGACGCTTTTATATTGCTATGTTTGTATATGTTAATTTTATAATAATTAATTTTAGATAAAAACTCATAAAACTAGTTTATAAACCGTTTTCATATAACTTTTCAATGTTTTTAGTGTTTAGGAAAATTTAATTTTACTTTGTTATTGGTTATTTTTCAAACAGCTGATTGTTTTTCGGCTTGCCCAAACTAGCCCAAAGAAAAATTACGGGCTATTTCGTGCAAGAAGAATAAGAAGAAGACCATTACTCTCTCAAAAGCTCCCGTACTTACCCAAACTTTGAGTACGGGAACAGTTTTCGGTAAAATTGGGATGCCGCGGGCTCCCAATGTGGAGTAACAAGCACTAGCATTACGGAACAACACATGCTGTTCTCGAATGCTTCCACACCTTCGTCGGCAGCGTTCTTGTGTTTGTTCCACTGCGTGTGGTAATATTTTACAAATAAAAAAGTTAACACACAAAACTCTAGACAAAACGAAAAACATTGATAGCCTGCCCTTCCTCTATGTTTTTTTTTATCGAAAAATATCCTATTTCTTATGTGTTTTTTTAATCTATCAATAATACAAATGAAGACTTAAAAACAAATAGTTTAGCTAGTTTGGTAATCCATTTTCTTATGGGCCTCCAAATATTCTGAAAATCATGCACTTTTTTTTTTGCAAAAGTAAGGGGAAAAAATTTTTTCTTTTTTGTTTCAGAATAAAACGTGTCTAGGCACCCGAAATACTTAATTGAGAACTCTTTGTACTTTTGGCAGTAGAATCGAGCCGATACTGTCAATGCCGTGTTGTGTTTACAATGTAAGCTTTACATAAATATTAAGGAGTGATCGAGCATGATTTACATCAGCTACACACAACACAAATACTGTAATATTTGCATTTGAGGTAAACAGCTTTGAAAGCTCCTAAATTTGTTTTTGTTTCTTTGCAAATTGAGAAGAAATATAATTTTCGACGAGATCTGGTTGGCTGCTGTGCTTTCGTCAGTGTAAATGCACAACAGCTCTTTTGTAAAAGTTTGCAACTTATGCATATGGCTTGGACGTAGTAAATAAACCACAATGGCAAGGCTGTTGTAATTTATTGATGGTAAATTTGAAAGTTTCATTAGAAAAAAAAATCGTTGTGATACGATGGACCAAAACAATTCATGAATTCCATTTGCACTGAAAAATCTTTATACATATATGCAAGCCTGATGTATATGCATTAATCGCTACCACACCTTCGAAAACAGCTTGTTGTTCTATTCTACTAGTGTTTGTCAGAATAATTACAATTGTTTTGGGTGTTTGTTATTTGTTCCATCAAAATTATAACATGTAATAAGTAGAGAAGCAAAACTAAGTTCGAACAGAAATCAAAAACCAACTAAACTGTATTTTTTTTATCTTAACATATAATCAAATAACCCGCTTTTTAATGACCCCTTGATGAACATTCATATATCAGCATCCCATTCATTATCACACGCATAGTCACACACATAATAAGTCATCAGTTATAATTTTAATACTTTTGTATGCATAAAGCCAGGATCACACGATCGGCACAATGTACCAATTTTCGTCGGCTCACTGCAATAAAGTCCTAAGTAAAAAGCCAAAATTATTATTTAATTAATTCCTGAATAAGTCTATATGGCTTTATTACCAATGCAGTGTGGTGCAGTTATGTAATTATATTTAAATTAGTTGAGAAATAAGGCAAATTTACCTTGCTACTTATGAATTTATTTCAGCGAGCCGGCGAAAATTGGTACATTGTGCCAATCGTGTGATACAAGCTTAAGACAGCAGTCGCCAAAGTGGTTGATATTGACCCCAGTGTGTTCAAAAGTTCTTAAAAGCTCGCTCGGCAGATATCAAATAGTGTAGTTGATATTTTGCAGCACACTAAAGCAAAGTATGGTTTTTACAGTGGGTAGACAAAACAAAAAAAAAAAAAAAAAAAAAAAAAAAAAGACCCATGTCTCCCAGTTTTGTCCCAACTCATGTACTTTTTTTATGGACCCCCAAAATATATCATATCTTACAAACCGTTCGGAATTTTGGTTTACTCTCTGAAGCAAAGTTGCAGCTCTTGTCATAAAGAACAAAAATTGTGAACATATGAAATCAGAAAAACTTCATCTTCAAGATCAAAATCGCAAAAAAATTTAAAAAAAATTAGATTTGTTTTCACCTTTCTCTCCTATTCAGGTCCATAGGTGGCAAACCGTACAAAATTTTAGGAAACAATCGACTACAAATATGTACCTAAGATCTCAGTAAACAACTTTCTAGAACATATGAACTTTCTAGGAGGTATGATTCTTAACACCGTTTAGGTAGCGCTTAGGTAGTGACGTTCTTTTAGTAAATGAGCAATATACATACATACGTAAATGCAATCTATTAAAGCATTAAATTTGTTGATTTTTGATTTTGTTCGATTATGGAGTTAATCGATTTCGGGATCTTAATATTGCTCCATTAATCGAGTAAGGTTTTAAAATTATTCGATTAATTCAAATAATGCAAATGTTTTTTTTTTTTTTTTTTGATAATTTTGTCTAATGTAAAAAAACATACAAACATGTGTGTTGGATTTAATTCCCTGCAGGAGAACGAACTAGTGTCCAACTAGTACTTTAGTAGTACAGAAATCACCACCACTAGTTCCCAACTGTAAACCTTCCTATACTATCTTAATGCTCAAATTAGCATTGAGTGTGTTTAGAAAACTGTTAGTACCATTGGTACTAGTTTAGGATTAGATTATTACCAGTTCTTTTGCAAAGAAAAATTCTATAAAATTGGTGGTTTTATTCCTTTGTTACCCAGTCACAACGCTAGTTAAAATTTGCAATTATTTATCAAAATTCAGAAATACAAAAGGGTAATTATAATTATTTAATTATAATTATTTTTAGATCAAGCTAAAATTTTAGTAATTATGTGATACCAATTTTCATACAGTGCAAGAGCTCTGTTAGACAGTTAAAATTTATTTTGCAATGTGGTGCCTTGGAACTACTTCATAGTACTATTATACTATCATATTATCAGCACTAGTAATTTTACACAAAAACTTTAAACCATTTTGCACTAGTTCTTGCTATTCTAGTAATTATACTAGTAGATTTTAGGCAATTATCGCCTATTCTTCTGCAGGAATTGTTTTATTATATTAATAAACAGAAAAAAACAATAAAACAAATATATACTGAAAAAATAATACAGAAAACATTTCCTTTGTGCCATGTGTTGTACAGTTATAAAAAATTATAAAGAAACATAATTATAAAAATTGGTTTAATAAAAGATAATCATAAAGATAATGTTGACGTTATTTTAAACACATTTTTTAAAGAGTTTAGATAATTGTAATTTAAACAGCTTTTTTATGTTTTATGTTAGTCCCAAATCATACTGTGCAAGTCTTATTGCTAAGCTGATTAGTTTCAGGGAGAGAGAGAGACGAGGGGAACAGCAACGTTTCTTTTCCCCCCGTCTCTCTCTCTCTCTCTCTCCTAATAAACTAATCAGCTTAGCAATAAGACTTGCATAGTGTAAATAGGGACTTAATAACACTTGACGTACAAAGTTTTTAATGTGGGCGATTCCATTTGCAGCTAAAAGTTTTCGTACGTACACGTTTCGTTAATTTATATAAAAATTATTTCACTAATAAAACGCTTACACAGAAACAAAACTCATATTTAAATTCAAACACAATATTACCTAAATCAAATATTAATTTGTTTAATTTAGGTCCTACAAATAAATTAGTAAATTCAAACGCTCAAATTTGTTATAACTTTTTTTATAAACCGATTTTTTTTTAAATCAACAAATTGTTTCATTAAAAGAAAAAGAAAAAGATGTGGCTTTCAATTTATCAATGAAAAAACTGTAGCGAATAAATTCACAAAGCGCAATAAAACAACTGCCCATAACACTATGGAACATTTTTGGGATTATTGTCTGGGGGGTGAGAAATTCCAAGTCAGGGTGATGGTACTAGGTCAGTATAGTAAAGCCCTCAAAGGGTTTGGCGTTCGTATGTGTCAGTTTTTTTTATGACCTTTTAAATTTTTTCCTTATCTTGATGTTTTTTCGCTTAGTTGTAACATTTTGGCAAAAACGTAGTTTAACATAACTCGAGAACCACTTGTCCGATTTTGATGAAACAAACTCAAAAAAATTTAGAATTACAATTTCTTTAATCCGTTCATATAACGTTTTTCTTTATAATCAACAGTTTTGCCGGTAAAAATAAATTTGTTGAGGCAAAAAAATATTTTTTTGCCTAAAAATTAATTTTTTTTTAAATTCATAAAAAATCCAAAACGGAAAAAAGGATCAAGTGTTATTAATTTCGTGTAAAGTCACATAACCTATAAACAAAATGCGACATAGATCATAGAAATCGATTAACGCGTTCTGCTTTTATTTACAATTAAGTGAAGGTATCCCATTTTGACAAGAATATTGATATTTGTTTTTATTTTTTTCAGAAAAGATGTTATATCTTCTAAACGGCTGGACCGATTTCAAACATAGCTAAGAATCCTCTCGATCAAGTCATCTTTCAAACAGAAAAAACTAAATGAAAATCGGTCCAGCCGTTTGGCCTGTACGTGGACACAGACAGACACACAGATACACAGACACACAAACGCACACTACAAACTTATAACACCCCTTTTTTTAGTCGGGGGTTAAAAATAGTTTATTTAAAAAACCATTCATAACACACTAAAATTTCAAACACGATAAAAATAAATCAGCTCCAAGCAAAAAATCCCAAATACCATGCCTTATACATAAAAGCTATTGAAGAACCTAAAAAAGTTAATACTAAATACAATATTAATATTGGATCCATTGAAAACCAAACAATTTCGAATTCCTGAAGAAGTTCACCAAAAATTCCACAACTACTCCAAATTTTTCACAGATGGTTCTGTAATGTAAACAACAGCAGGATTTGCAATATATGTTGAAAATACAGTCATACTAAAACGTGTTCTCAACTACTCTTCAATTTTCACAAGAGACTTAGCTGCATTCAAAACATGTCTGAATAATTTAGATGACCACTTAACAAGATCTCTTATCTTATCTGATAGCACAAGAGTTCATTAGAAGCTTTACAAAATATTTTTAATAACAATGTGATTGTACAACAGATAAGAAACTTGATTGCATACAGTCCTCAACATCAAATTAATTTTCTATACATCCCAAGTCACCTGAACATTAGGAGAAACGAAAAACTAGATCCACTTGCTAAAAAATCCTTATTAAAAAATATTTGCTCAGAAAATAAATTTCAGATTACAAATGTATGATAAAGAGATACTTACGAGATATTTAGGAAGATACTTGGAGGAACGACAATGAAGTCAAACTCCATAAAATAAAAAAATAAAAATATTATTCATACATTTAAACCACTTACTTGGCCTAAAAAAGATTTCATTAAGCTTATTTGATTAAAAGTATGTATTTTTTTTTATTTTCACATAAACATATTATAGAAAAGCAACAACTCCCACTGTGCAGTTGTGGGGAACGCCTAACTGTATTTGATGAATATAGATCAGCTACGTTCACGCCAAATGCACAATGTGCAAACTTTTACAAAAGAGCTTTTGTGCTTTCACACCGACGAGAGCACAATAGCCAAACAGATCTTGGCGACAACCATGTTTGCTCTTACTTTACAAAGAAACAAGAACAAATTTAAAAGCTTTCAAAGCTATTTACCCCAAATGCAAATGCCAGAGTATGTATATTTGGACGTAGCTGATGTAGATTATTACATGAAAAACGGCTTAAATATAAAATTAATAACCTTGAAATTCTGACCAAACATAGTGAATGCGAAAAAGTTTAAAAATTTCTTTTAGAATTAAATTTATATACATAAATTTATATATATAAGGGAAATAATTGTTATTTCTGAAATGTATTAGAGGGCTGCGAAAAACAGTCTTGAAATGTAAATACGTCTTGTTTTTTAAATGTCGTATGTATTATACTCAACCAATAATAAATGTTGTCGTATAATAAGCGATGCACGATGGAGGCATTGGTGTTCGTGTACATGAGTGTTAACAAGCGATGGCGCGAAAACTTCTTGTTCGTAACAAACACTCAAAAGAAGTACTGTTGATGCGTGTGTGCTTCTTATTTTTCATATTGTACGTTTGAGTGTGTGTGTGTGTGTGTGTAAGATGTAGAGGGTAAGCTATTATGGGTCTTATGCAAAAAACTTAATAAAGCTTTGCCAAGCAATGTTAAGTAAAGTTGTATTCTAAAAAAATTATTGTATAAAAATTCTAAAGTAGGCACCCACGTTTGTTAAGACTACTTTAAGTTGATATTTCCAAAATGTGTGTTTTGTACCTCAAATATTTTTATTAATATAGCACATACTGATTCATGTTACATCTGAAAATGAAGCTAGAAGTGCCTGCTCTTATCTTAAATTTATTATTTCTGTCATGTAATGGGAAACATCACCAAATTATCCAACTGATTCGAAATACATAGCAAAATCCATAAAAAAATATTAAAATAAATACAATTATACAAAAATGTCTTAGTGATATACATACAATCAAAACAAATCGAAAAAAGTTGGATATTCAAATACTCGTTTCATTCGAATAAAACAAATTGTGATAATTTTTCAAATTTTTTTACTTTTACTTCATAGTTGTGTTTATCTGTTTTATTACCATGTCAGAAGCTCATATTTTTTAAATTAGGTTGCTTTACTTCAAGTATAATGAAAATTTATTTAATAAAATAAAAAATTATTTGAATACCCGAATGAAATTGTATTCGATTTTGTTCATCATAAGCTGTGAAGTGGTTGTTGAACACGGTGGTGTTACCAGTATTCATTATTAGATAACAAAATAATTAAAGTTGTCTTTTGCATATGATTTCTTAAAAAAGCTATGTTAGCCTTAAAGTGCTTGGCAACTAATATGAACTTTAAAGCTAAAGTAAAATATTTTTTTGCATAAGGGGGTATGTGTTTAAGGGTGTTTTTTTTTAAAGCAAGCGCATACAACTAATGTCAATGCATGTGTGCTGCGTTTGTATGTGCACAGAAAAATAAAAGATCATACACACAACGTATGTGTGTATGTACATGCATGACATTTGTATACGCTCCCATGAGTATGAGGAAGCAAACATCACAAATTTTTCCATCACGAAGTATTTTCTTCTTTACTCCCATACCTGCAAAAACCGAAACAAATGTGTGCCAACAGTGTTGTTTAGCGTTTGTTTTAGAAGATTTCGTTGTAGTAAAGCATTTGAAAAATCCCTCGTCTTAAAAGTTCTTGTGAGTGGTCTTTTGCAGGGGTCTAAAATGTATAACTATAAAGAGGGCCTATATAACCTTTTGGTGTTGGGTCCTTCCAAAATCAAAACATATAAATAAATAAAAAAAATATTTACTGAAACTAAATTTTATTTCAAACAAATGTATGTTTGAAAAATTTTTGTGAATAATTTTTTCATAATTACAGAACCGATGTTAAGAAAAGATTAGCGCCCGCTGGTGTGAAGTCTACATCTGCCTGCAATTGCTTTTCATATCTATGCAGCTTTTGTTACACACCTTAAATATTTGTTTTAGAAGTTAAGCGTTTTTTTTTAAGCCAAGAAAATAACTAATTGATTTATAAATTATTTCAGCTTCATTTATTTATTTTTTTTGAGTGTGATTGTAAAAAAAGGCATGATTTTAAATGCAACAATATAAGTTTGCAAGTATGTATTAAAAAAATCAAATAAAAAATGAGGCCACAGTTATATTATTGTTGATTTTTTTTTACTTGTTTTTTTATTAATTTTTAACGATGTATGTATGTATATATTCATATATGTACGTAAATAATATATTTACACAATTGAAAATGCGTTTGCATCTCTGTGTTTTTTAATATTTTTTTTTTAACAGATGAAGTCAATATACAGCGATTACATGTGTATGAAGCGAAAATTTGGCTTAAGAACTGTGGGTTGTAAGAGGATTTTCTTTTGACGTATTTGCTAAAAGTAGACATACATATGTACATATAACAGGCAGCTTACGCCTGGTAGCGCAATATTTGTTTTGTTCGGTAATTTTTTTTTGTCGCTAGAGGCCATGACTCACTATCCTACACAATCGCACGACTTACGAAAAATTACAACCCTGATCTGAAGAATTTTTATTGTCTTTTGAAAATTTTCATAGACTCCGTTATACCAGGGTTGTATTTTTTCAAAAATCGCAGGATTGCGTAGGATAGCGTATCACGGCTTTAATGAGTACCTATATGAAAGCAACTTGTTTGGAGATTGAGAATTTTTGTGGACATATTCTAAGGGATTTTTATTATGCGTTTAATTTTATCATTTACTTTTGAAATTACCGTAATATCACAATTTGCAAAATATAGTGACATATATACGAGGGCGGTTCAATAAGTCCGTGATTTTTTTTTTTAATTTTTGACTGTAAGGGCCATACTTTACATGTCAACAGTTAATTTCCTCCCGCCAAAATTTTAACAAGCTGCGTCGTTTAGTTTGTGTTTTATAGCCATTGATATCAGACTATCGCGTAATTTGAGCAGAGAATACAAAAAAATGGGTGTCGTGTGTTTAAGCATTACTTTTTGCACAAAGGTTAAGCTTAATATATACTATGGAGACTCTTCACCATTACTTTCAATATTTAAAAAAGTCGTTTGTTGGATTTCTTTGTGGCCGTACAAGTACGGAAGATGCGGAACGATCTGGACGCCCAGTTTGGAGTCCGTACACCTGAAACTATTGAAACAATTTATAATATGATGTTAGCCGATCCGATATTAAAAGTGACAGAGATAGCGGAATTCATAGGCATCTCACATGGCACAGTGGTTTCACTTGGGTATGATAACTGCCGCATTTGCTCACAGTCGATCACAAACCCCATCGAGCGACTACTTCGCAGAAGTGTTTCAAATTGTTCAACCGCAATGCTACCCGCATTGTTTAAAGGTACCAACAGACGACATGTTTTTTACATGTGTTTTTTAAGTTTTCGACTCGTATGTTTTTCTTTATGCTTGTCAGTACTGGTTAATTTACATAAGGTTTATAATTTTTGGTCACAAACGTACATGTAGTATCACTTCTTCTTTTTCAGTACATAAATATCCACGTAGTTTGTTTTATAAATGGCTTGCAGCCGTCGAAATTTTTTTGGTTCCGTCGCTGTAGTACTGGCGACGCAAATTTGCTTTTTTAATTTTTTCTTTTTTAAACAAGACGTTAAGGTTGTATCTAAAAATCTATACATTTTTGGACTTATTTTAATAAAACGACAACGTTAAATTAAAAAAAAATATATATAATTAATTTGTCTTGCAAAATACTTCATTCAGACGGCTAATGATAGTGCACATAATCAACCGCCGACGATTTTGTTCGCACGACATAGACATTTGGAGCTGTATGTTTAACATAAGAAAATAGAGCACGCTCTATTTCAAATAATGTCTTATGTTTTTTGTCGTGTTTTTTACACAAGCAATGTTTCAAAGGTAACACACGACATGTTTTCGTTTACATATGTAAATTCTGGCACATACAATGTGAAAAACATGTCCTCTGTTGGTACCTTAAGCTGTTTTGTAACCGTGAACGAAACGTGGATACACGAAAACACACAAAAAGCCACACAGTTGTTAAAAGAGGGGTGAACCGCCGCTAAATATTACCAATTCAATTTCAATGTATTTTTAATAAAAAAATATTTTACTTAATAAGTAAAATATTAATTTGGGATTATTAGTGCGTTTAAAAATGTTAAACTTAAATTACCAAGGTATGTTTGACGCCAAATAAAGCCATGGCGATCCTTTTTTGGTATGCATGCGGTATATTCCACATTGAGTACCTCTGAAAGGGTAAATCGATCAATGGCGA
This sequence comes from Tachina grossa, assembly GCA_949987645.1. Classification (NCBI taxonomy): domain Eukaryota; kingdom Metazoa; phylum Arthropoda; class Insecta; order Diptera; family Tachinidae; genus Tachina; species Tachina grossa. The sequence continues at coordinate 111,179,117 of OX465277.1, forward strand.
ATATGGGGTCAACTTAATAAGGATTTGCAAGAAATAGGTGCAGTTTCCTTGGAAAATATCCATGAATTGCTCTCTCACACGCCCTATTCCCCGGATTTAGCCACGAGTGATTGTTCCTTGTTCCAAAATAAAAAAAAGGTTCGGCGGAAAGAGATTTGACTCCAAATATCAGCTAAAAATCAATACCTCTTTTGATGACCTCGGTATTTTTTTTGGAAGGGTTATAAAAATTTCAAAAATGTTGGACAAATTTTATAGAGTTTAAAGAAGACTATGTTGAAAAGGAAAATCATTTATTAACCAACACGGGTTTATTTCGTTCAAAAAATCACCACGGACTAGTTGATCCGCCCTCGTAAAACAATAACTAAAATATTGAGTTGCGGTAAATGCTTCCCTACGAGTAATAATTTTCTAGAACTCTATTTTTTAGCAGTGAAGTTAATAAAAACTAGATTGAAAATCGATTTACTTGAACCTTCATTAAAATAACAGCTCGATAAGTTTTGTTTTGCTATTTGTATATAATGCAGGCCATTGTGCAGAATGTTTTTTTTTCAGCCTTAATACTTGGCTAAATGTTACTGATACTCAATGAAAGTGCATTCATAAATTTTATCTTAAATATTTTGTCACTTTCTTCAAAGAAAACAAGTAAATTTTATGCGTGTTTTTGCTTGTTGTTTAGATCACGCAATCAATGTTGAATCGACTGGCAAACACTCTTCCTTTTAATGGTTCGATGTTAAACAAGATCAAATAATTGAACTTCTTATGAATTGAATGAATGAATGTTAAAATTTTTGTAAAAAGTTGGCTTAAGACCAATCAGAAAGAAATATTTATGAATTGTTTGTGAGGCCTTAAATACAATAAAATCTTATTTAGAAAAAGTCTAACCCTCTGTTTCCACAATACGGACAGAGTAGTAAATTTAATTGATAAGCACTTATTTTTTTACATTTTTTAATACAATAAAATCTTATTTCCACAAGACGGACGGAGTAGTAAATTTAATCGATAAACACTTATTTTTTTTTAACTTTTAAATTTTTTAAATGAACTGACCAACGAGCCATTTTTTTTGTAGGGTATTTCTATAGAGAAGTCTGCAAATTGTCTGTATAATTTTTTGTATAAAAGAAAGTAGAGTTACTTAAAGGAAATTTAGTGTAGCTTAATATTTCGCAACATAAACTGCGCTTTACAGGTAATTTTAATTAGCAATACGAATACAACTCTATTTAATATATTTATAATTTCAGTATGAGTGAACTATTTCACGTGACTTTATTAATTAAAATATGTCTGCTGTGGCTGCTCATCAGAGTGAGAACTTCATTTACACTTGAGCTTGACTCTAAAAGCGGGGAAAAGGTTTTTGTACAGCCGTCGGACTTAATAGTGCGAGAAAAGAGTGTCAAGCCACTAGTGTATCACTTCATTACTGATTATCCTCACCCTCACGTGCCAATAAACAATTATATAAAACCCTGGGAAGTGGTGGCTTCAAAGCCAATACGAGTTAAAAATCTTAGTGGAGCCTCCAACAGTCGCATTTTGAAAAAGAATAATATTTTATATTTAGAAAAGTCTACCAAATCGAAGGAGAATAAAGACTGATTGTCAAGCAATAAAAATTATTATTTATACAAAATTTACTTTTTTATAGTTTTAATTTTAATTAACATTTAAATATATAACAATCTTAACTTTAGTATACATAACCGCCATCGTTTGCATATTGTGTATCAATATCAGAAGCCGCAACCTCTGGACCTGGGTAGTTGTGTGCGATGAAAGAGATGGAGAGAGAAGGCAAATTATAGGAAGCAGCCTGCTGTGGGGCAGTGTAACTGGAGTCCGAAGAGAATCCAGTTATTTGTGGAGCAATGAAGGAGGAAGCACCTTCAAATGCAGAGTACCTGGAATCAGACGCCAAAGGCTTAACAGCAGGAGTTTCATATTCGGCTGTTTGATAAGAATCGAAGGAAGCAGCTGTGTCAGGTGCTGCGCCGGAGTCTGCAGTAAATCCTCCAAAACCGGCTTCCGGAACAGAGTATTGGCTTGCAGTAAAAGAAGATGCGCCTTCGGGGGCTGCCAAGCTTACAAATTTAGAAGGAAAAGATTCAAAGCCGGAGCCAATGCCAGTAGGAACCAATTCATAATGCTCAAAATTATTGCTGGCTGCTGCATGATGCTGAGGTGGCAAATATTTATCTTTTAAATGGCTGACGTCAGCGTTAACCAAAGCAACAACGGTGAATATAACAACGGTGAACAGTTTCTAAAATAAAGCAGATATTAAAAAATAAATTTTTGGAATGAATGAGCTGTTTTATTTCAAATTTTCATTCGCTTTAAAATCTAAAGCTAACACAAATATTTCCGTAGCCAGGATAATTTACAGACGATATTTTTTGGTTGCCTTTCGGAGCTTTCATCGGTTGAACGATCTTAAGCACCTTGAATCATTTTCAAGGAGCAGTGTATGATTCAATCCCTGATTTCAGATAAAGACATTTTTGCTAGCTTGCCCACACGCGATTCAGCATCATTGGAATTCCTCTCTTTCTTACCTACTTCTTTCTCTTCCTTTTCCGGCAAGTGACAGAAAAGGACCAATTAATTGGATCCACGTGAGTGGAACACTCTTTTTGGTTTTTTTTGCCAACCTGTCGACTTACCCTAATTTCAAGTTAAATTACGTGTGATAATTTTTTACAGAAAAAATGACATCTGTCTTTTAATTTTTCTGAAAAAAACTAGCAGAATGGAACAATATGCTGTTTTCGAAGGCCACTACAGCTTTACCATCAGCAGTCATATGTTTGGTTAACTGATTCATCATAATAATTAATTGAAATAAAGTCTTCCACCTTTTCCAGTGCGTTAGTAGCCTGATTCTGCATTTATTGGAACTAGTCTCTTACAGAGAAATTCCAGACTATGAGCAGCTGCTTCGAGCTATATAACCTTGATCTGCTAAAGAGACTCACGGGAGACAAAGACAGACCCAAAAAGCATTCCCCCATACTGAGACCATCATAAGAAGCAGCATCTGGTGAATAATAAGAGCACTTAGAATGATATTTGCCTTATCGCGTCCAACCAATTACTAGCAATAATCTGGCACTAGACATACAAGAACATTCTTCCAAGAGAAGACCTCAACATCACGCAGAGTCAGTTTTCTTGCAGGGTTAAAATCATAAAACTTCCAACAATTACTTGCCCGAGTGTTTATGATATTTTAAGCTTCGGTCGATAAATGATGCCTCCACATTATCATATCATCATATCATATAACAAGTGGCCATAATATCAAGGGATCCACTGGGTAATTCGAAAAGAAAGAAAATGGTTTAGAATTTACATCTTAGTAATAAGCAAATTTGAAAGTGTTTTCTTTCGTTTAGAGTTACTGAGTAGACCCCCAGTACTAAAGACTTCCTTCTGTCATCTTTCGAACTCTGGGCAATGGAAAGTGATGCTACATCCTTACCAGGTACGTAACAAAGTTACATTCTTTAAAGTGGGTAGTAACATAACTGCAGTAAATAGAACTGACACAAGACTAGTCACGTGATTGGCCCCACATGATAGGTAGCAGTCCGAGTTCTAACACTTTCTATGCAGCGTAACACGATGGAGTTTATTGATACTTTTTATGCAGCTTAAGACTTTTCACTGAACTAATCTTTGTAGAATAATATAAATTAGTTAGGTTAGTTTAGGAAAGGTGGTCCTGCAACACATCTTCACTCACAGACCCAATCGGGTCCACTGTGTTTCCCTTCAGTTAATACCCGTTTATTCAAATTTAGCCCCCAATTGTACCCAGAAGGATCCCAATTATCTGTCATTAAGCTACCCAATTCCCGCGATGAAGCCCCGTATATGCTCCAGTTTACACTTTACGTTATCACTAAAGGCTAGGCTCCACTATGTTACACAATCGTGCGACTTTTGAGAAAATGCATCCCAGGGGTCTACTCTGTAATTCGAAACCAAAACAAATGCTTTCGAATTGTAATGTTTATAACATACAAATTCGAATCGTAGACCCCCTGGTATGATAGAGTTTATGAAAAGAGATCAAGATTGTATGTTTTCGTAACTCGTGCTATTGTGTAGACACACTCATGGACTTAATGCTTTCATGGAAATGTCTGCTCAGCTATCTAAGCTTATGGCGTGCGTTGCAGCTTCGATCAATGGCAGGCAGATAAAATGTTCAATGGATTCTGGTTCCTTTGCATTCTCGCACATCCTACATAAATCTGAAGTGCCAATTTTCCAAATGCTACTCCTTGCTCTGACAGAGCCCTGACCAGTCAACGCTACTATCAAGATCCGAGTATAAAATCCTCCCTACTTCTCCATGATCTCCATGAGCGGTTGGTTCTGCTCGCCACCCAATCACGCTCAAGTAATATAAATTATGATTATATATATATATATGCAAAAATCTAAATTATTTAAATATAAAGATGATGTACTTGGCAAAAGAAAAAATTCGATACCCATATTGCCCTATTTAAAAGGAAGGTTTACCACCCCATTGCATTTTTGTCAAAACGCGAACTAGCGCGAATTTCCAAAAAAGCTGAGACCCGTATTTAATTAAATCGACCAAAGATAAAAATATGTTAATTTGGCATTTTTATTACAAACAACCCCGAACAAAAAATTCAAAAACCGTTTTTTTTAACAGAATATCCTTAAAAAAGGACATGGACGATAGTCCTTGGACAAATTGTATAAACAGTTGGACGCGCCTTAAAAAAACCTTGGACAAATTGTATAAACAGTTGGACGCGCCTTAAAAAAACCTTTCTTATGATACCCATATTGTATATGTTGGTAAGGAAACAGATTCTCAAATTGACAAAACATGAAAAAATAGACCCTTTTTCAAAATGGTCCAGCTCACGAGAGGTCAAAGCTGGAGCCGAAATATTTTAAATGTCATCATAAAAGATACCATTGTTCATTTTGAGGGGGGGTACACCTAGCACGAATTTTGCTTAAATACAATTTGAGTCGCTCTAATATATATATATGTATATAAATGCCATTCCGATATTTAACTGTAATAATTTAAAAATTATTTTTTTATTATTATTACAAATGCAATTATATTTTATTTTTAAGCAGAAGCGTTAATGGGATTCGAACTGACAGCTTCCAGCATGATAGGCTAGAACACCACTTACTCAACCACAGATGCACTCATATTTCAAGAGCATAAATATTAGTTAAGCTAAAGTTAATATCTATGTAAATAATGGGTGTTTTTTTATTGAGGTATAGAACTTTAAGTTGGCATCACTTTTTTAACTGGCGGCCATTTTGTCAGCTGTCAAGTGATTAATATTTAGTTTGGTTTGCCATTTTATCATGAAGAGGTTGACAAAAGAACAACGCTTGCAAGCAGCGCAAATTTATTTCGAAAATAATGGTTCAGTTCGCGAAGTTTACCGCAAGCTCCGTCCATTTTATGGTCGACGTAATCCTCCATCAGAGCAATTAATTCGGTTAACCATGGATCGTTTTCGCACTACGTTTACTCTATGTGATAATACGCATCCGCAGAGACGTCGAACAGTGCGCACCGAAGAAACAATTGCCGCTGTAGAGCAAAGTGTTGAAGAGGACCCGAATGAATCGATTCGCCACCGTGCACAGCAATTGGAGCTTTGTCCATCAACTTTATGGAAGATTTTGCGCATAGATCTTGGCTTGCGACCTTACAAGATCCAGCTTGTGCAAGAATTAAAGCCGCGAGACCATGCAATGCGTCGTGATTTTGGTGTATGGGCCGAAAATGAGATTGATCTCGATGCTGATTTTCATCGCAAAATTTTGTTCAGTGATGAGGCTCATTTTTGGTTGAATGGCTACGTCAACAAGCAAAATTGCCGCATTTGGAGTGAAGAGAATCCACATGAGACCCTTGAGACGCCATTACATCCACAAAAACTGACTGTTTGGTGTGCTCTATGGGCTGGTGGAGTCATTGGGCCATACTTCTTCCGAAATAATGCTGGAGAGTCAGTTACCGTTAATGGAGACCGGTATAGAGCCATGATAACCGACTATTTTGTTCCCGAATTGGATGGCATGAATGTGGATGAGTTGTGGTTCCAACAAGACGGCGCTACATGCCACACAGCGCACGTCACAATCGATTTTTTGAAGGAAACATTCGATGAGCGCATAATTTCGCGGAATGGACCTGTCAATTGTCCACCAAGATCGTGTGATTTGACACCATTGGATTATTTTCTTTGGGGATATGTGAAGTCGCTCGTCTACGCCAACAAACCAGAAACGTTAGGGGACTTGGAAGCCAACATTCGTGGCGTTATTGCCAACATACGGCCCCATATGCTCGAAAAAGTGGTTGAAAATTGGACCTGTAGAATTGGCTTTATTCGAGCCAGCCGCGGCGGCCACATGCCCGAAATCATATTTAAACATTAATGGCATAAAATTATCCTTCCAATAAAGCCAAATTGATGGACATTAAAACAATTTTCTTGTGTTTTATTTCAATTCGAAGTTCTATACCTCTAAAAAAACACCCGTTATAGTTACAAGTCTGGTTCCAGAGTAACTTGTCATTGGAGGGAACAATTAACATTATATTTGTCTTTTACTACAATACAAGACGGATTCATAATTAAATTGACTAAAGATTAAACCCCTTATGCAAAAACGTTTGTTAAAGTTAAAGCATGTGTTAAAACCGGTTTTGCCATACAAAATTCGTTTGTTAAACCAACTTTAACTTTAACAATCGTTTTTGCAAAAGGGGGTAAGACGAATGGTTACATACATTTACAGGATATGTCTTTTTTCACCATACACTAAACCCTACTTTTGGTAACACTCCCATTTTATCAAGCCATAGGACGAGACGTTTGGATCATTAGTCACCAAATTATTAGTCACCAAATTATCTCAAAAAAAAAAAAAAAATATCGCTGCCAGAGCCGATAATCCACAGACAATTAATGCTCTGGAAGACAACAGTCGCCAAGTTATTTATCACTTCCATTGCAGCAAAAATCAAAAATTTGTTTTCTTGCGAGCCAGCTGAATTGGCCAAATTTTACAAATCATATTAAAATAAAATCAAAAAATAGTAATTTTTCAAATAAATAATAATTAGCAACTTTTATTTCAACTTAAAATTCTATACCAAAAAAAAAAAAACACTTTTCACATCTTTGTCAAGTCTGTTGGCCCTTTTAGTACAAAAACTTAATATAGTTTTTTATCTTGCAATAAACTTTAATATTTCAAATGAATAAGCACTCAACTGACCATTTTGTTATAATAAAATTATGCAGAAATCGTTTGAAACACTGATGAAATAATTTGTATCCAATTATATTTATACTAATGCTTGGTAATAAAATATTTTTTTTTAATTGGATGCGAATCTAATTTCTGAAGAAAGTAACTACATATTTATTTTTATTTTTGTTCTCATCTATTAAAGCTCACTTTCTTTAACGTTTTTTTTTTCTACTCTGAAAAATTATATTCTAATTATTTATTATTCACTAACAAAAAAAAAAATAAAACAACAGTTAACAGCTTCGAGTATAAACATAACTGTAGTCAATTCAAGCCGAAACCGGAATTTGTGTTTGTCCAAAAATTATATATGTAAACATGCAAAAAGTTATTGATTTGCATTGCATGCCAAATAAACCCAGCAAACATTTTTTTTTAAATTGCAGTGAGTTCCACAAAAGAAAAAGAGTGTATACAGGTGAAACCACTTACATATCTCTACATTTTTCTTTCTTATAAAGTGGAAAACTTTAAATAATAATTAGTTAATTTTAATTATTATTCGAATTCCATTTGTTTCTATATTTTGTGATTTGAACGGGCTAAAATTCGTATCGCTTTTTAAGCCAAATTACATGTGATAATTATTAATGAACAAATAACACCAAAGTCTGTTGTAAATATTCTGACTAACAACTGGCTGTTCCGTTCAACTATGTGTTGTTAGTCAGAATATTTACAACAGACTTTGGTGTTATTTGTTCATTAATAATTATCACATGTAATTTGGCTTAAAAAGCGATACGAATTTTAGCCCGTTCAAATCACAAAATATTTAAATAATAATATTTCTTCAATTATTGAGATAAAAAGGCATTTTTAGTCCACCGTGCCATAAAATACCTTTTGCAACTTAGAAGAAATTTTTATGTGACAAGTTGAGTGCTGTCGACATCGTGGAACAGGCTATAAATTTTTAATGAGGGTGGCGTTGGCTGAAGTAGTTAGCACGTTGACTACAAAACCGAAAGATCCTGGGTTCAATCCCAACAATCCAACAGTCATTAAATAACAACACCACGCATTTTTCTGATGTGCGTTAGTGTCCCTTTGTATCAGTTGTTGTAGGAAAGTTCAGGCGATGAAGGCATAGTCACTGCTCACTGAACTATACCGACTTCAACAGATGCTAATCCTAATATAACATCAAAGCGCCCTCCTTCGTCGGTATTGTGTAGCAGAGTCTTCGTCGAAGTAAAATAACCAATAAAGTGGCTACTAAACACAGCTTCAAAAAAAATTTAATACGGCTCATTTGACACCAGAAGGCGCTGCAACACTGCATTATTACAAAAAAGCGTGCAGAAAATCAGAGTGGTACAAGAATGAAGCTTTCTTCTATCTCTTCCTTCACCACCTGTTTTCTATCACTATCCCTTTCCGAAAGAAGGTAACACCTAGTAATAGTAGTAGGCATTAATTGCCTGAGTGTTACTTCTCTTTTACAAGTTCGAGATTGTGTCGTTACGAGCGTCTCAGGAGTGTGCTAAGACTCGTAGCAATTCGATAATTAAAAGTATGTATATAAAGTCAAAGGAAAAAAGACAAAGCGAAAAAAATTGTTAAATCTGCCAAAACAAACTATTACTATATTATTATGAACAAGGTGAAAGATTTCACCAGGAAATGGAAGAAATCGAGAGACGTTACAAAGGCTTGTAGGATGAACAAATGATGGCGGGCTATTGTTGGTTCCTCGTTCGCGAAGATCCATTTGAAAAAAAAAACGCAAAAGTTTAAGTCGCTCGTCATTTTAATTTAAATTTTTTGAATTTACGCCAAATATAGTGTGTGAGCAATGAAAATGAAAATATTGTCGTTCCACAAAATCCTTAATAAAAACAATATTTTTCATCCATTTTTTTTGAATTACGTTTAAAATGTTGGCAATTAAATAAACTATTTGGTAAAAAAATAAAACATTCCAGATCTTTACTATAACGTATAAAAAAAAAAACGAAATAAAAATGAAAAATTTTGAAACAAACGTAAAAAATAGAAAAGTTTTGAACTTTGAGGTGCCATAACTCAGCCATTTCTTGTCAGATAGAAATATCAGCGGATATCGACGGAAAAGGCATTCAATTACCTTTCCAACGATATGCCATATATCTCGATCGGACATTTCGGTTGGGCTCCACAAGGGTTTGAATGGGACCATACACCGAAAAACACAAAAGTACCGTTATATAAAAAACGGTACTTAGAAAAAAAAATACAGCGTTTTTCCTGTTCAGGAGTTCCCAATTAACTTATCTAGGCATGTGGCGTTCTTGGTATTTTTCTAAATTAAAAATTTGTAAAGCTGTGTTATTAATACAGAATAAAATTCTCCAGGTCTAGTGTTTCCCGAATTGATACAAAATGGGCAATTAGTCAGCCCTGATACTGAAATGCTCAACTCAAGCAAACCGCAATATTTTTAATGCTAATGCTGGAAGAATTTTTGGTTTCCTGAGGAGCCTTATAATATGGATTTTAAGCACCATGAATGAAAAGACAAGTTAAGGTATTTTGCAGAGTGAAGTGCCATACTAACATAAAAAAATCTTCTCGAATCTTCGCACAACCAAAAGGAAATTATGCCCAAAGCTATCTTGTTTTAAATTGAGAAATAATAATGGTTTCTTAATATCAATTTAAGCTTAAGCTGTTAACCCACTATCATGAGCAACATTCGATTTTCGTCTGTGGTCGAACGAATTTTAATTGGTATTATGACGCTCATGTGAAAAAAAATGTCGCTATTGTGAATTTCACTCACTGTGATTTTTATAATTTGCAACAATTTTACAAGTTTAAGCTCATGAATCAAACAGACTAATGGAAATTAGTATGCACTTCACCATAAGTGAAACGTTTCGAATTGTTTTTCATATTAATATACTGCATCAAAAGCAAAATTCTGCTCGATATTCGAATTCGTTGCTCAACGAAATTTTCGATGCTAATAATATGAATTTGACATTAGATTTTTGATGCAGCAAGGATCGAAATCGAATACAACTCATAATAAGGGCCTAAATTTCGTTTCAATTTAAGCCACTTTCAACTAAAACCATCGGCTTCGAAAAACATTACTTAGTGTGTTCAGGATTTTGTGACATAAAACTGTTGTTCATGTCATTTCATGTTGTTGCTTTAAAAATAAAGTTCAGCATAAATTATTTTTAAAGAGTTTATTTATTTACTTTTTCAGTTCATAAATTTGTTTGCTGGGATTTTTTTTTTCATACAATATTGTGTCATATAAAGATGCGCAACTTGCTTTTGTTTTCTTTCTTCTTGCACTTCCACTCCTAATTAAATTTATATCCGGCACAAATTATACGTTGGGCAATTTTAATTTACATATTTAATACTTTAATTCCTGAGCTTTTTGTTCATAAAGTAATTTTGTTGATTAACAAATTGTTAAAAATAATTTTATCTACCGTTAAGTAATAAAATTCGTAAATAAGGCGCGTCTATAACTCGGTGACGTTTTGAATGAAACACTGGTTTTTGTAAAAAAAAACTAATTTTATTTTTAATTTTACATTCCTTGGAGTTCTACACACTTTGTACAGGGTGGGCCAAAAGAAACCAAGGGGTGTAAAAGTTTAATAACTTTTTTGTTTATTAATTTTTTTTATTTTTTCTTTCAGATTATATAGACAACACTTGGAGAATTTATAATGGAGAGGTTCACAACTGAACAGAGAACCAGAACAATACAATTTTATTATTTAAACCAGAGATCAATTATTTTAACGCAAAGAGCATATCGTCGACATTTTAACGTCATTTGAATGGCTTTGTTAATAAGCAGAACTGTAGGTTCTGGAGTTCTCAAAATCCAAGAGTAATTCATCAACGCCAATTGCACCCCATCAGGTGTACAGTATGGTGTGGGATCACATCTGAAAATGTCATTGGGCCCTACTTCTTCGAGAATGAAGATAGAAGTGCTGTAACCGTAAATGGAGAGCGATATCGGTTTATGATAGAAAATTTTTTACGTCCTGCTCTTGAAAACAGACCTGGTATGTGGTTTCAGCAGGACGGAGCCACTGCCCGTACTGCCCGAGACACAATGGCACTTTTAAGTCAAATTTTTGGAGAGCGAATAATTTCTCGAAATTCGGAAATTATTTGGCCAGCGCGATCGCCAGATTTGACAGCACCCGACTATTTTCTTTGGGGTTTTTTGAAGGAGCGAGTGTATGTGAACAAGCCAGAGACAATCCTTGAGCTGAAGGCAAACATTATTGCAGAAATTCGAACGCTACAGCCACAAGTTTTGAAAGATGTTATGGAAAATGCTCTAAAAAGAGCCCATCAGTGCGAAGCTGAAAACGGTGGTCATTTAAGAGACATCATTTTTCATACTTAGTGTAAAAAAATTTCCATTTTGTATATTATATAATCTGAAAAAAAAAATAAAAAAAAGTTAATAAAAAAAAAGTTATTAAACTTTTACACCCCTTGGTTTCGTTTGGCCCACCCTGTACAATGTTTTTCAAATTTTATTATGTCTTCCCAAAAATAAGATTTGTCGGCGACATCAAAATAGGCATTTGTTTGTGAATAGGAATCAAATATCTTTCTGCTGAGCCATCTGTTCAGGTTTGGAAACAACAAATAGTCATTTGGGATAATTCCGTGTAATAGGTCAGGACGTATGAGGGAACAATTCGTAACCCAATTTATGGATTTATACCATGTAAAATGAACATATCGCCGCACATTAAATCAGAAACAGTCACAACTCAAAAAATTCCAGATGTTAAGAAGTGGCGCGAGTATGTAACATAAAAAATATTAATAGGGCATCTTGGAATGATAGAAGTATCGTTTTAAGTACTCTTTGAGTAATGCCCGTCCTTCAAACAACTAAAAAAAAAGACGCTCATATGCAAACAAACGCATTAATTTTAACCCGAATACATACGAGTATAACTATAAATATACAACAACTATGTTTATACACATTTTTTTTAATTACGCAGCACAAACAACTATAACTAAAATGTATAGAATGTATGAGCTTCAATCACATGCATAAGAATAAAAATTCAATGACTGAGTAATCGGCTACACACAGGTACATATATACAGGGCTATAGAAAAAAGCATGCATTCAAACAGTCACACACACACCCTCCAGCATTTGTCATTCCATTTTATATACATTTTATATGCATACGGTGCATGTATCATGTGCATATTTTTTTTGTCCGATTAAATATCCATAGCCTGAGTATAAACATAATGAGACTGTTAGTATGGGAGTCAATGCGCTTGATACGCAGATGCCTTTTTTGGGTTGTAGCGTATTTTAGGTTTTCGCATAAACGAATTAGAGATGCTCGTGTACGTTGGAATCGGATATAGTCATAATTGCTTGAAAGAAAATATTTAAGCGTACGAATTTTTTGCTATACAGTTATGATTATACGCAGTCACTAAAATGAAGACCATTTGCTTATGTATTATTTTTTTGAGTACTCATTTTCTTTCTCTTTGCGGTATTTTATGTTGTTCAAGAAGACTGTGTTACAAAAGAAATTTTTTGAGATCGTTACAACTGGTTTATAAAAAAACGAAAGCATTTTCCCAATTTGGAATTGTGGCTGTTTATGATTTAGTATGCGATGTGTTTAGCCTTGCATTTTCCTGATGAAAAATAACTTTTTTCTTGGCCAAACCCGGCCATTTTCTTTTTCAAATCCTGAATTAATAGACACACTTAATTGGCATTGATTGTTGTATCCTTTTGAAGGTAGTCAGTTCAATCCAAAAGAGGGTTGCCATGACTTTATTGCCTGACAAACCAACCATTTTGGCATTTCTTAAACGAAAAACCCTGTAATTTTTTTTTAAATTTTGCACGAGAAAAAAATATTTTGAATTTTTTGTTATTTACATCATATTTCATTTACGGTCTAATTCATAAAAAATATTTTAGGTTTATTACAGGTTTATTTGACAAATTTCCCATAGAAATATGTCAAATAAGCGCTCAATAAACCTGAAATATTTTTAATGAATAAGGCAGTTAATCTTTAGCTTAAAAGGTGTAAAACTGACTTTGAGTATATACAACTGTATGTAAGTTGCCCGTGCTGAGCACACAGGTAATGAAAGGGTTAATCACAAACAATTTAAAGCTATTTGTGTCTTTGCTATTCCAGACATAATCCCAACAAATCATATCAATAAAATTATACTTTATTATTTATTCATAGTTCAAAAACATTTGAGCACTAAATAAATTCAAAGCATAACATAAGGCTGCTACGAAAAATCCCGACTACATACATATAACTCATTTACTAAAACAACAGCACAACTCAAAAAATGAGATTTTGAGGTAATGCTACAGAATTAATCCTCATATCGTTATTCATATTGGGTAAAAATTCTATCCAAATATCTTGTGTACTCAAGTCTTCGAGCCATAACCGCCAAAAATTCTTAACCGACACAGTTTTTTGCACATCGTTTTTTTTTACGAAAATCCATTATTTACGATCGCAAATGATCGATTTTGGTAAAAAAAATTAAGTTGGAAAATTATGTTGCTTAATCGTTTTTGGCTGTTATGGCATGTCTTGAGAGAAACAAATTTTTTTCCTTTAAGTTGTGTGTAAATTGAAAACTTTAAACTCGTTTTCTGGCAAACTAGTTAATTTTGAGTTATGCCGTTGTTTCAGTAAATGAGCGATATAGACAATAAATTCAACATTTCGTCAGTTGGTTATTGATTTGCTGCAGACATAACGTATTTTGAATATACTGTGCCGCAAACCAATAACCAACCGACGATTTGTTATTGAATTTGTTTATTCTAATTCAAACCAATGAAGTCATCTTATCGTTCGACCTCATCAGTTAGTATCTTTTAAAAATAAAACAATGCGATTTTTTTTTTAAACAAATAAGTAACAACAATTCTTTTAATAAAATACAAAACTACTTAATTATATGCGCTCGTTAGAAGAAATTATTCTAATATGGGAATGTGGTTGGAAAAATGTAATAACAACAATAATAATGATGGAATAAAACTTAATGGCAATTCTTTTAAAATCACATACTATTTAGCTGGAATCTTCAATAGATGTAACCACCATTTTTGCCATAAACTGTGCCAATATCTGGGATAGGAGCGGGAGCTGCCAAACCTAAAGTGGGAGTGGCTAAATTAGTTTTTTGTGGTGCAGGAACTGAGTACTCTACGCTCTGAGGGCCAGAGACGGGAGCAGTGAGGGGTTGTTGTACTGGAGCAGCAGGATGATAGTTATGGGAACCAGTTGAGACGGGGAAAGTGTGTGATTGTTGAACTGGAACAGAGAAATGTTGTTGTGCTGGTGCAGCAGGTTGATAGTGGAAGGAACCGCTTTCAACACCTGCGGAGCCGCTTACAGCTTGATGTGCTGTAGAGGTAGCAGGAAAATTAAACGATTGATGTACTGCAGCTGGAGCAGGGGCAGTATATATTTGTTGAGTGGGCAGTGAAGGCTGATGATTGTAAGATCCAGATGATGAATAGCTTTGTTGCTGTTGGCTCGAGGGTACATAGTATGTTTGCTGTTGTGGTGAGAGGGCAGCAATAGAGTGTATCTGTTGAATTAATGCGGGAGCTGAGGAAGGCAAGTTGTATTGCTGGACAGAGCCTTTATTATTATAGGCATTATTGTCTGCCGAGCTAGTAGTCGCAACATTTCCAAAGGATTGCGGCTCATGCCCAGTGACTTCGTGGGAATGCTCTTGAATTTGACCGCCAGAGGAGTAGCTTTGCTGTTGTGCTTGGCCGTGAATGGAATAGGTCTGTTGAACTGCTGCTAGATTGGGAACAGAGTAGCCCTGCTGTGCTACTGGTACAGGAGCAGGGACAGATGAGTGTGATTGTTGTTGTACAGAAATGGGAGAGAGATATTGTTGTTGTTGGGGTGCAGGAGGTAAATAAGTATTTTGGTTAGATCCTGTAGCTGTAACAGACTGTGACTGTTGTACTGGTGTGGAGGAAGGAACTGGAGCACCATAAGAAGACTGCGGTACTTCACCGGCAGAGGAATATTGCTGCTGATGTATTGCAAGGGCCACGTGATCTTCCGAACTTGGTACAGAATATGATTGTTGAAATGGTGCGAGAGCGGGAACGGGTGCGGGATATGTTTGTTGTTGCAAATTTGCAACATAGCTTTGTTCTATGGGTGCATTGTAGTTATAAGATCCTGAAGGTTGAGCATTTGAGTAACTTGCGCCACCAAAGCCTTGACCTTGGCCATTGTTTTGTTGGAACAAAAAGGTGGCCACAGGCACGGAAGGCTTGATCGATTCAATTTGAGAATGAATGTGTGACTGAGTTTGGAATTGTTGGTGGGCATTGCCAGAAGCAGGAGCAGGATAGTTGTAATTACCCAAATGGCTGACATCAGCACAGGCTAACGCTGCCAAAGAAGCCATTGTCATAACGAGGGCGAGTTTCTAAGATTAAGAAAATATATAAGGAAAAAGAAAACAAAAAGCACAAATTTAACTCTTTAACACTGAAAATATTATCAAGGTGATGAGTTTGCAGTCCATTTGTTAACAACTTCACAAGGTTTTTTGTTTGTTAACATTGTTAAAACAAAATAAATTAATTGTTATATAAGTATCACAATTGTTTTGTTTTTTAAAATTTTATTTATAATTTATTTATTTTGTATCTGCTATAAACTGACCATATTGCGTTGAATTGTGTTGCTCACGGTTACTTTTTGCTTGTATAACTTACAAAAGTTTATATTACACTGATGAACCCTCTTGGCTGATCATGACAATTTATAAGACATTTTTCCCCAAGAGATGTTACGTTTGTGTATTGGCTTTTGCCACTCGTTTTTTTTTTTTACAATACCATCCGTTACCGTTCACACAATCTTATGACCGGAAAACACGAACCTCTTTACCCTCTTCAATCATCGTTAACATCATCTTCATTATCATCATCATTGTAGACGCGTGCAGCTCTGCTGTTAAAAAGACCTTAATTAGTGCAAAAACTCGTAGCCGTAAATCTGCTCTGCATATCAGCATAGTAAATATTTTGTATGTGTGTCACTGGCCGTTGGCTTTAAACTTGAGATGGTAACTTATAAAAATCACTTCACAAAACATAATTCAAATAAAATTATGTATCAATTGTTTCGATTTAACTTTCAAATTTAAGTTACGACTTATTTTTTCGCACACATTACACACAAAATTTTAATATACACTTTAGATGCACTATGAATTCTGAACAAAGTGTTATGAGATTCAATGAAAGAGTAAAAAAACACAAGCTTTACATTAATCCGGAAAAAATACATTTCGCTTTGTAAACAATTTTGTTGTGAAATTTGATTTCTGATCAAGTTTTGCAGTTTCTTATGCTTTTATTTTTAGTAATTCTCAAATGGTTTTTAAGACTTTTTACATAAACATAATGGGTTATGTTCATAAAAAAAAAAAACAAAATGTATTTGAAATCTATTTTAAGAAACTATTATATGAAAAATTTTAAATATAACACATTTCAAACTCATTTTAAATTTTTTAAAAAAGATGGCACAATGCTTCTCAAGCCAAGATCCCGATGTACCGATTTCCATGGCCTCACTGTAATAAAGTCCCAAACAAAGAACCAAAACGGCCTTACTTCTCAATTAATTTCAGGGTAAGTCTATAGAATTGTTACCAATGCAGTGTAGTGCAATCATGTCCTTATAGCTATTTCAATTAGTTGAGAAATAACGCCATTTTGGCTCATTACCACAGAATACACAGAAGTGAAGAAAGTGACAGGTAAACAAGTAAGAGTGCTATATTCGCCTGTGCCGAATCTTATATACCCTTTACCAAAGTGCATTTATGTAGTATAGAGATACATACATAAGCACATAGTTACTTTCATGTACAAAGAAAAAAATAATAATTTTCAAACCCTAGAATCATAATTTTAGATTTTTCTGATTACTTATACCAATCTACTAGTTCTTAAAAAAATATAGAACGTGTGTTAGGTGAAAAAAAGGAAATTCAAAAAAAATGTTCTATTTAGTTTCTTTAATGCCCAGAAAAAAAATCATAGTTTCCAGCTCTGGAGCTGTGGTTTTTATTTTTATAATTTTCTATACCAAACTTTTCTTTCCAAAACGTAAAATATATATAATTTATAAAGGAAAAAATAAAAATTAATTAGACTTAGGGCCAATTTCACCAACTAATTTAAATATCAATTCATATTTAAAATTCATTTTCTCATACAAAAATGAATTAAAATAGACATTTAAATATATATAGTTGGTGAAATTGGCCCTTAATTACTTTTATATATCAATAAAGTGTAAGTGTCCCAACCGTAAACTCATCCTTTTTGATTTTCTGATTTCTTACACCAATCTCTTTCTTTTAAGAATTTAAGAAATGTATAATTTATAAAAAAGGAAAAATTTGTTCTAGTAACTTAGTACAAAAAAAGTTAAAGTTTTCCAACCCTGGAATCGTCTTTTTAATTTTTTTTTAATTGTTTTTTTTTTTTTATTTGAAATACCAATTTTATTCGTTATCAAGCATAAAATAAATTTATTTAATAAAAATCGATAGAAATTAGTTTTCGGTAGTTAATTTTTTATATCACAAAGAGTGTAAGTTTCCCAGCCCTGGAATCCTCCTTTTTGATTTTTTTTGATTTCTTAAACCATATTGTTTTAAGAGTATAAGGATATGTTTAATTTATAGTAAAACAGAAAAAATTTGTTTTAGTAAGTTACTTTTGTATAAAAAATAAGGTTTTCCAACACTGGAAACGTCGTTTTAATTTTTTTCATTTTTTTATTTTGAAATACCAAATTCATTCGTACTGAAGTATAAAATAAGTTTATTTTATAAAAAAAAATAAAAATTAGTTTTCGGTAGCAAATTATTTATGTCACAAAAAGTGTGGGTTTTCCAACCCTGAAATCAAACTTTTTGATTTTTCTGATTTCTTATACTAATCTCTTTCTTTTAAGAATATAAGATATCTTTAATTTATAGAGAAAAAGGGAAAATTTGCTTTAGTAAGTTACTTTTCTATAAAAAAAAGGTAAGGTTTTCCAACCCTGGAAACGTGTTTTAAACTTTTTTAAATTGAAATACCAATTTTATTCGTACTGAAGTATAAAATAATTTTATTTATTAAAAACAAAATTAAAATTAGTTTTCAGTAGTTAATTTTTTATATCACAAAAAGAGTAAGTTTCCCAACCCTGGAATCATCCTTTTTAATTTTTCTGATTTCTTACACCAATATGTTCCTTTTAAGAATATAAGCTATGTTTAATATATATAGAAAATGAAAAAATTTGTTTTAGTAAGTTACTTTTGTATAAGAAAAAAGTTAAAGTTTTCCAACCCTGGAAATGTCTTTTTCATGTATTAAACTTTTTCTTAATTTTTAATATCAATTTAATGTGCACTGCAGTATAAAATAAGTTAATTTAATAAAAAAATAAGAAAAATAGTAAGGCCTAGCTACTTTTATATATTTCAAAAAGTGTAAGTTTCCCAACCCTGGAATCATCCTTTTTGATTTTTCTGATTTGTTACACCAATCTATTTCTTTTAAGAATATAAAATATCTTTAATTTATAGAGAAAAAGGAAAAATTTGCTTTAGTAAATTACTTTTGTATAAAAAAAGTTAAAGTTTTCCAACCCTGGAAACATCTTTTTAATTTTTTGAAGGTTAATTTTTAATTTTAAATACTAATTTTATTCGTACTAAAGTATAAAATAAGTTCATTTAATAAAATAAATAAAAATTAATTTTCGGTAGTTAATTTTTTATATCACAAAAAGTTTCAGTTTCCCAATCCTGGAATCATCCTTTTTGATTTTTCTGATTTCTTACATCAATCTCATTCTTTTAAGAATATTATATTAATATGTTTAATTTATAGAAAAAAAGGAAAAATTTGTTTTAGTAAGTTACTTTTGTATAAGAAAAAAAGTTAAAGTTTTCCAACCCTGGAAACGTCTTTTTAAATTTTTTAATTGTTTTTTATTTGAAATGCCAATTTTATTTGTGGTGAAGTAAAAAATAAGTTTATTTAATAAAAATAAATAAAAAATTAGTTTACGGTAGTTAATTTTATATATCACAAAAATCGTAGGTTTTCCAACTCTGGAATCATCCTTTTTGTTGTTGTGATATCTAACATCAATTTCTTTCTTTTAAGAACATTAGATATGTTTAATTTATAGAAAAAAAGGAAAGATTTGTTTTAGTAAGTTACTTTTGTATAAGAAAAAAAGTTAACGTTTTCCAACCCTGGAAACATCTTATTAATTTTTTGAAGTTTAATTTTTTATTTGAAATACTAATTTTATTCGTGGTGAAGTATAAAATAAGTTTATTTAATAAAAATAATTAAAAAATTAGTTTACGGTAGTTAATTGTATATATCACAAAATTCGCAGGTTTTCCAACCCTGGAATCAACCTTTTTGTTTTTCTGATTTCTTACATCAATCTCATCCTTTTAAGAACATTATATATGTTTAGTTTATAGAAAAAAAAGGAAAAATTTGTTTTAGTAAGTTACTTTTGCATAACAAAAAAAGTTAAGGTTTTCCAACCCTGGAAACGTCTTTTTAGTTTTTTAAATTTTTTTTAATTTTTTTTAGTTAGAAATACCAATTTTATTCATACTGAAGTATAAGATAAGTTTATTTAATAAAAAATTATTAAAAACTAGTTTTCGATAGTTATTTTGTATGGCAAAATGAAGTTTAAGTCTCCAAGCTCTGAAACCGTCTGCTCGATTTTTCTGATTTTCAATACCAATCTTATTTCGACCATTTTTGACCCACCAGTCCAAGAACGAAGTCTCTAGCTTTTCTAGGAGCTTCGGAAAACCGATTTCACGTACAGACAGACGGACAGACGGACATCGCTTATTCGTCTTCCCTATGCATAAGGATCCAGAATATATATACTTTATGGCTCGCTTATTAATATTCTGGAAATTACAAACGGAATGACAAACCTATATATACCCTTTTACCATTTTTTGGTAAAGGGTATAAAAAGCTTCAATCAGATTTTGTAAAATTCGTGTAAAAACAAGAAAAGTATAGTGTATTTGATACTCTAGTGTATTACTACTTACCAATTAACACAGCTAATAAAAAGCGTTGTAATTTTATTGCACTAGAAAGAAGAATCAAAACAAAAACGCCGAAAAAATTTGAGGGAAAATGAGATAAATAAAAAAATACCCTTATCTTGCGTCTCGTGACACTTCTGTATGTTCTGTGTCATTGCTTATGACTTTATGGCAGTGAGCCGGCCAAAATCGGCGGATCTCGGTGTTAGAAAAATACACACTGTACATGCTGCCATTCTGCATTTATATTTTCATTTGATTCCATTTTTGTTGAAGCTTTTTAAATTGCTCTCAGTTAATTTATGGGAGTTTTTATTGTCATTTTGAAAATTTTGTTATTGAAAAGAAAATGTCATATGATGTCCCACGATGTCACCAGAAATCGTTCGAGCGAATACTTTTATTGAAAACAACAACAATTTTTCTAATGTTGCAATACAAGTTGTTAAACGAACGATTTCTGGTGACATCGTGGGACAGGCCGTAAAAGAATTAATTTAAATTTTTTATGTAGCTGCAAGGCACATTCACTAGGGAGTAGCGGAAACTCAGCTGAGCTATTTTTTTTTTCAAATTAAAGTTCATCCGAAGCTTCAGAAATTGTTTACGAAAGAGAAATTTTAAAACAAATATTAAAACAAATTCAATATGAAAAATATTTTATTAAAAAAATTATGTGAAAACAAATTTAAAAATATGAAAAAACTATTGAAAAAATTGTGAAAAGTCTAAACATTGCAAATTTTGTTAGTGGTAGCTGCCGTGGAGAAATTTTTTCAACTTTTATGTGAATAATTTTTTATTATTATTGTGTTACAACAAATTCTATTTTTCATATTTTGGATAAACTAAAAGGCATGTTGTTTTTTTCATTGCGGTATTTTTTTATTGTTCTTGTAATCCTAATATCCTCACAAAAACATAAATGTGAAAAAAGGCCAAGTTCCTATAAAAAAGTTCGGCCATTAAAAGTAGTGAGATATAAATTTTGACCAAGTTCTTGTTTGGTACAATATGTATCACTGAAATATGCTATGCATTATATAAATTTGTAATCGTATGAGTGTCATATAATTTCTAGATAGTCTGCTAACTTGACAACATTTTTACCGATATGAAGAAATGAACAAATATACATTATTCTCTCCTTTTCTAGAAAGTTAAAAAAAGATTCAATAGGGTAGGTGGTGCATTAATTTTTGGATTTTCCGATAGAATAAATCAATTACTATTTGTGTACAAAATGTCAGCTCTCTATAGTATAATATTACGTAAAATTTTTATGGGCCTGGCCCCGCCGACTTTCATTTCTACTAGTGCTTATGGTTCATGTAAAGTTTCGTAGGAAAAACCTAAGGAGAAATACATGAGTAATAGACTAAAAACTGAAGTACATGAAAGAAAAAGCTAAGATTTATGGGTGAAGTCACGGCCACTTTTCGAAACAGGACATTTTTACTTTGGATAAGTGCAATGTGTATGAAAAGTTTCAATAAAATTTAACTTAATTTTGAGTTTACAGTGCTTTTTTCCAATCCCTGATTGAAACTTCTGGTTTCTTAGATTTTTCTTAATAATCTCTGATTTAGATTAATTTGTGTACCAAATTTCAGCTCTCTAGTCCGAATTAGAGTTTTAGCGGATAAAACTTCTTGGTTTTAAGATTTTCCCATTGGCTTACTCATCTACACTTGCTTGCGTATAAAATTTCAGCTCTCTAGCGTGAACTATACCTTATAATTTTATGAGCATTACCCTTCCCACTATTTTAAACTCACAATATTTCTGTGAGCAGCGCTTATAATTCATGCTAATTTTCTTCTAAAATATGCTAGACCGAAGTAGATTAAACACAAGGCCAACATTTTATTGGAGTGATCACGCCCACTTTTTTAGGTGATAGTTTAAAGTTTTTTATACGTGTAACATATATGCAAGTTCTCACTAAAATGGCTTAAAATAAAAGCTGTATATTAACAGGCTTATTTATAAAACTTTTTTAGGCTTTATAAAGGGATTTTGAGACAAATTTTCATAAGAAGTTTTTCTTAAAAAGCCTTAATAAGATGTATAAATAAGGCTGTAAGTTTTCAGGTTCAATCAATAGTAGCGTAGCCCCGCCCATTCTGGTAATATATTTTGGTTTTTCAGATTTTTCTAGTTGGTTTCTCACCTAGACCTACTTGTGTATCAAATTTCAGCTCATACGCGCAACTTTTAATTTTTAATTTTAATGGGCGCAGCCCCGCCCCTCTGACTAAGATTTCTGGGTTTTGAGGTTTTTTTTTTGTTGTTTTCTCACCTATACCTACTCGTGTATCCAATTTCAGCTCCTTAGCGCAACTTTTAATTTTTAATATTTGTGGGCGTAACCATGCCCACTTTTCCAAACTTAAGATTTTTGTCGGCCAGTGTTTATTATTTGTTCCAAGTTTCGTTGCAAACGGATAATAATACATACAGAAGTAGTATATCTAAATATGCTGAGGCGTAGTACACGAAAATGATGTTGAAATGGTATGGGCGTGTCAATGAAAAATTTTTAGGCTTACCCTATCGCAGTAAATATGCCGAATTTCAATAAAATAGCTTCCATTAAGCGCCTTAGATTTGCTTTTTTAATTCTAGCCTTTATGGGCGTAGCCCCGCCCTCCTAGAAAACATTTTCGGATTTTAAAATCTTTTTAGTTTATTGTCCACCTAGACCTAGTTCTGTAGCAAATTTCAGCTCACTAGCACACATTTTAATTTTTATGGGCGTAGCCCCGCCCCCTTGGTTAAAATTTTCGGGTTTTCAGATTTTTCTAGTTCATTGCTCACCAAGATCTACTTGTGTAGCAAATTTCAGATCTCTAGCTATAGCGGAAGTGCTTCATAATATTGATGAGTGAGTCAGTAGGTCAGTGAGTATATCTTAAAATATGCACTTTTTGCACCTCCGTACCTCCGGAACCTTTCATTGTAAAACTTTCAAACTTTGCATATGAGGTTACATGAATTTATTCTAATTATGGTTTAAATTTCATAATTTTACGGTAGCGGGGAACAAAGTTATGAGGGGGGTAAAAACAGCTCGAATGGCTTCCTGTAAATATACACACTACGTGCATTGGCCAGAACTTGGCCTGGCGCACTGCCGTGCGCCTAGATTACCTGGAAATAAATGTGCCTTGTGTATCTGGTTAAAATATTTTGTTTAATAGAAAAAATTGTATTTTCCCAGATAGAAAAATACAATCGGGCCAACGTTGGCAAAGCATTTTTGGATATGGCTCAAACATTGGCAATTCGTAAATTCAACAAATTAGCAGTCTGTTCAACGATATTCTAACCGAAGGAAAGCCAGTCACTCGATATCGAGTCAATTTCGATTCAACAAAATAGGAAATAAGTGGTAAGGTACGCTACTTTTAAACTATATACATACATACATACATAACCGATTTCGATGAAGCCAACTGTTTGTTATATTTTTGGACTTTTACATTTGGAGTAGGTAGGGTGATCGATTATTTGACTTTTTCCAGAAACCGGGTTTCGAAAAGTTCGAATATTTGAAATTATGAATAATCCGGTTTCGGTTTTTACAATTCAGAAAAAACCGGTCAACCGGTTTTTTTAAGCAAAAAATTATTGTACAAAAGTTTTAATTTTAAATTGCTTTATTAAAAAAAAGTTAAAAGTTCCTGCAAATACTATAAAACAATATAAAAATTAACTTCATGTACTTATGAATAGTACATATCGCACTTGATCAACAAAAGGGTATTAACTCAAAATTTTTAAAATTTCACTATTTGCAAGAAATCAACTAACAACATCAATATCTTCTATCTACTGTAAAAATTTCAACGTATTCCGATTACCCTTTCATCTCGAAAACCACATTTGGTACCATTTTTGTGATAGTATACAGACTACATTTAAATGACCAAATGTACTATTTTCAGTTAATATAAAAGTGAACATAGAAATGTATCATATATTTTAATATAAAAAGCTATTCCCAATAAGCATTTTGGCTGGAATTCAAGTGGAATTATATTTGAAATCCAGTCACAATTTCCAATTTCCATTGTTGAATTACAGTTGAAACACATTTGAGTTCAATTGATCAATTCAAGTTGAACCGAACCTGTTTTTACACTTGAAGTCAAGCATGGATCCAGTGGAATTCAAGTCGAACCGATCCTGTTTTTATAGTTGAATTCAAGCAAAAGCATCGTTAACGCATTAATACTCGTACATCGTTAACGATGCTTTTAAAATAGAAAGAAAAATGCAACCGACAAGTTTTCTTAAAATTATTTTCTGCATATCTACCTACCTTCACTATTGTTTTTACGATTTTAATCAGCTTTTGTTTTCTAAAAAATCACTTTTTTATTTATATTTGATTTTTTTCACCAAAATTTCAATTTTATTAAAAAATTAATTACTTATTTGACAAGGTTTGAACATGTTGTATGTTGTTTGATTTTTTATTTCAAAATATCTTCAAACTTGAATATTACTTGAAAAAGTGCTTGAATTCAACTTTGTTTCCAGTTAAATTTCAAGTGCTTGAATTTAAGTTTTTTAAGTGCTTATTGGGTTATTTTGATTTGAGCCTATATTCAACTTAAGAATAATCAAATTGTCAATGTCACTACAAACAGTTTTTCATCTCTATTTTTCCATATTGAAATAAGAAATTTCAACATGACTAGACTTTCGTCAATGTTTCTTATTAATTCAATATAGTTTTTATTGATTTTAAGCTGTTTTTGCTCTGGGTGTATATGGGATTTTAACATTTTTTGTTGCTCCTTTTGGAACACTCTTTATTTTTTAACTCTCATGCATTTGTTTTTGCACCGCGCTGCAGCGGCCAAAGTTCTACATACTCTAACGGTTTTCGAGAAAATAGCGGACAGACTTGCAAAAAGGAAAAAGCTCTAAAACTGAAAAACTGCCAAAACAAAAAATTAAAAAAAAAATGTCTACATCAGGTAAGATATTTTGTTTTGCGATAGCGTTGTATTTTTATAGAGATTTAAATTTTATCTTTTTTTTTATTTTTGAACATTGAGTACCCAACAATATGTTGCAAGTACTCAGTGCTCGGTACGCATACTACTCAACACTTTGCCAGACACTCCGAGGCATTTTTTTCTACATCAATCTGTCCATGAAAACAAAACTTACTACACCTCTTTCGCTAAAATGTTTCTATTTTCGGATATGTTTTCAACCATTCAGCGATTATAACTAAACATAACTTAAGGTTACTTTATTAGTCTAATAACCCATATACAAACAAATGCTAATTTGTACCAGATTTATAAAAGACTTCATTATCACTCTTTGAATACGCCTTAATACTCGTACATACATACATACATACACATTTTGCATGTTTAACAGCACTGTGGTGAAAATGATTAGTATGTACATAAGTAAAAATAGTTTTATTGGGTTCATTATGCAAATATTGTTTAATAATTTACCCAATCATTCAAATATATTGTATGTTTATGTAATTAATATTTTTGCAATAAAGCGCGATACACACATAAGATTTTCAATAATCAAACAGGTTCATTGTTATTTTGGCAATAATAAATTTTTGAGCCTAAATAAACTGATGACAGCAACGGATAATGTATCGAAGACTTTAATTATAATAAATGCTTCGTTTTAGCATATGATGAGAAAGAGATAAAAATCAACAATCTAAACTGATAATTCGCAATCTATAGTAGATTGTCTTTTGTTTAAAATACAACACTGAAATCTGTTGTGGGACTATTTTGCAATTTTTTTGAAAAAAAAAGCAATGTGAGTCCGATTACAGAGGAGATGTGTAAACATCTAGTAATGAAAAATTTTTTTTAAGTTGGAAGTACTTATGCTTTTAGTATATTTTTTTTTAATTAATTAATTAAAAGTATCAAAACTTTCAATATTGTAAATACATAGGAATTTGTTGGTTTTTGTTTGTTTTATTAAACTTCTTTGGTTAGTCCCAAATCACACTGTGCAAGTCTTATTGCTAAGCTGATTAGTTTCAGGGAGAGAGAGACGAGGGGAACAGCAACGTTTCTTTTCCCCCGTCTCTCTCTCCTAATAAGCTAATCAGCTTAGCAATAAGGAATGCATAGTGTAAATAGGGACTAAGCAGTAAATTTACTGATTACTAAAAAAATTCAGTAAATTTTTACTGCTAATAATTTAATTTATTTATTTATTAATTTAATTTGCATTACCAGTAAAATCGTAGGGCCATAATCATAATAAAATTGTAGCAAGTGGCAAAGTTTTTTCATTCAAATTTTGAAACTTTTGTATGAAAAAAATTTAGCCACTTGTTAAAATATTTATTATTTTTACTGAAACTTTAGTGGTACTGCAGTGCTCATCTATGGTAAATGCCTTTACTTTACATTTTAATTTTTAATTCCTGTTGTTCATCGTTTAGTTGTTGCTGTTCTTGTTGTTGTGTACGCATTGCAATTAAAATAAATTCAGTAAGACTTTGACTCGCGCACATTCGGTTTGGGCATTTTTTTGATTTAGCTTTCTTCCTTTTTTAAGTTTTTTTCAGTTCAAACGATTTTTTCAGTTTTATCGCTTTTTTCTCGTTTTGGCGTTATTTTTTCTCCTTTTGGATTTTTTTAATTTTCGCAATTTTTTTCATTTTGGCGATTTTTTTCTGTTTTTGAGGTTTTTTCATTTTGGCGATTTTTACTGTTTTTGGGGTTTTTTTATTTAGGCGATTTTTTTCATTTTGGCGATATTTTCATTTTGGCATTTTTTTTTGTTTAAGGGTTTTTTTCATTTTGGCGATTTTTCCGGTTTTTCGCGATTTATTTTAGTCCTAGAATTTTTTTTAATTTGGTGCTTTTTTTCGTTTTGGCGATTATTTTGTTTTTGTTTTTGGCGATTTTTTTAGATTTGGTGATTTTATATATTTTTGATTTTTTAGTTTTACCCTTTTTGAAAATTTCAAGAGTTTTGCTCTCACGGTTTCCAAGATACAGCAAGTTGTCAAAATTACAAAGTCAAAATTGCATTAACTGATGGAACACCCATTGATTTAAATTTTTTAAATTTAGTGTTAATTGTTGTAGTCTTTACAAAAATACACTAACTTTACAAATTACAAGTGTATACCTATATGTACATACAATTGTATGTTTATTGCATGGGATTTTAGCATTTTTCGTTGCTCGTTTTGCAACACCCTTTAATTTTTAACCCTCATGTATTTGTTGTTGTAGTGGCTAAATGTCTACACACTGTGTCCAAATTTCAGGTCCGTAGCTCTTACGGTTCATTTTCACCTTTGGTGTACGGAACCCTAATAAAGCAATTATCAAGTTAAATAAAACAAACAAAAACCAGCAAATTCTTATGTATTTACAATATTTTAAATAAGTTTGTTTTGCTTCTTTCAAACACTAATACACTCATACATATGTAGCTCACACCGATTTGACAACGCGGTGTGAATCTCAGCAAAATTTGTGATTGTATTGTGAAAAAGAATTTTACCCCCTAGCGTATAGATGTTTACACATCAATAACCGGCGGCGGCGCACCGTCGGCTTCGACCCGGTCGACTTGTTTCTCTGCTTGGTATTGCTTCTTTCAAACACTAATACACTCATACATATGTAGCTCACACCGATTTGACAACGCGGTGTGAATCTCAGCAAAATTTGTGATTGTATTGTGAAAAAGAGTTTTACCCCCTAGCGTATAGATGTTTACACATCAAAAAAAAAAAAAAAAAAAAAAAAAAAAAAAAAAAAAATACGAGAAGGAAAACTTATTATTCAACCTAGACGTTATGTTTATGCCAAAAATTATTTTTTTCTCAAGAATAAAAGCGAGAAAAATGTATTTACACCGCAAAGATGATTTATTTTGGAGATTTCATACTATTTTAGAAATATTCACCCCTATTCCAGTTGTCAACATCGACTTCACGTCAATACAATGCCAAAATATGTGGGCTATTCTACACAGTCTCGAGATCAAGTACATTTCTGTTCCATAAGGTGTAGAAAATAGCATGAGCCTGTCAATATCAGTCAATTGTTTTCGCCATGGGCAGATAAGCTCCAATTGTTTGGTATTGTATTGAAGTGACGTCGATGTTGACAAATAGAATTAGGGCGGTTGTTAATTTGGAATAAAATTAAAATTTATAGCAATTTCCGAATATTAAAATATTAAAATTTTTTATCACTTAAAATTTCTTACAGTTGTCCCTTTTCATATTTGCGCTTTAGATTTTACCCCGATTTTCGTAAATAGTCATGTTTGTGCATGTGTACATAAGCTTTCCCTGGCTAGAAAATGGCTTAAATGATTAGAAGAAAGTTAGCGCGGCATTCTAAAGACATTGAAAGCTCACGTAGACTTCGTGGTATAAGAAACTGATTCGGTTTTGTAGATCTTAAAAATTTTCGACTACAGCGCTTTTCTTTAATAAATCTTAAACTACTTAGCTGCTCGAATTCAAAATCTAATCAGGTCTTGACGAAAAATTTCGGTAAACACATTTATTTTAATAACTCCAAAACCTCTTACCGATTAAATTTTCAGGATTTAATTTCTTTCTTAAACTATCGCCATAGTTACATAAATTTTATGTTAAATCATCAATTAAATCATGTTGAATTAAAATGTGTTGAGGTCAATGGTAAGCGCTTTGGCCACCACGCGTTGACTACAAGTTGAAATGTTGGCTGATGCCCATGCCCATACACATCGCGTTAGTTAAATAATAATAATATTACTGACTGAATTATATTAGATTCATGTTGTTTTTACTTGAAATAACTTTGATACAACATGATTCTTAATTTTGATTTAACAGTATTGGAATATTAAGTCAACATGAAATAAAGTTATTTCAAAACGAGAAATTTTTTTCGAAGATTATTGCAAATCATGTCGAATTAACATGAAATATGAATCAAAATCAGTACCGAAAAATGCTAAATTAATCTTGGTTTTGACGATTTTAATAAGAAATGTTTCTGTGAGTTCCTAGAGGAGGAAACACTGTTATAAATCAAAACCGAATACATATACATTAATATTTTTTTGTATGGCCTTTGTTCGCAATGACAAAAGTGCAGATCTTATTCACAGCGGAAAGATGCTGCTTCTTAAGAAGTTTTATTCA
Source organism: Tachina grossa (assembly GCA_949987645.1). NCBI lineage: Eukaryota > Metazoa > Arthropoda > Insecta > Diptera > Tachinidae > Tachina > Tachina grossa. The sequence continues at coordinate 111,208,833 of OX465277.1, forward strand.
GGCGCAATTTTTTTATGTAGGACATTAAATAACAGCACCACTCATTTTTCTGATATACATTAGTGTCAATTTGTATTAGTTGTAGTAAAGTTGAAGTAATGATGGTATAGACAGTAGTCAATGAACTACTACTGCTTCAGCGAATAATAGTCCTAATGTCACATTAGACCGCCTTCCTTCATCGGTATTGTGTAGCAGAATCATTGGCCAAGTAAAATAAAAATGCCTACTAAACACAACACAGCTTTGAAAAAAATCGAATGCGTCTCATTAACACTAGAGGCGCTGCAACATTGCAACATTGCAATGCATTGGTCTTGAATGTAAATCGTGGATTGTATTATGCATTCGTGGGTCTTTTAAAATTGAAACGATAGCTGCTTCCACCATTCATAACGATTATGCTCTTATCCCACCACACAATGTGTCTCGATTTAGTAACAGGTCAAACATTTGCTGAAAAAGGAATAATAATTACTTTGGCTGATCAATCGCTTAACTAACAAATTCTATACCAGGCTGTATCTTCCACACGTTATTACATTATATCATATCAATTTAATAGGAATTTGTGATTCACCTATTTCAGCAAATTTTGTTATGTTTCTATGTACATATGTATGTATATAGACATCAGACAAATGATTTGAAAAACCCGTATGTTCATTAGGGTGTATCAAATCTTTTTAAGTTATAAAGCAAAAATTAAAAATATGGAATGTTCTTAGAAACTTCCTCTAACTTACTTTTAAAGCTTATATAAAAAATCCAACCATGTGCGGAATAACTTTAAATTTCAGTCCCCTGTTTTTTTAAATGTTTCTTTGATGTTTTTGATGTTTTTTTTCTACACGACTTTTGGCTATAAAATTGTAACAAACCTAATGTAAATACATACGAATTAACTTAATTATGTATTTTTTATAATGTTATTCAAATAATTCATACATATGTACACATTTAGGCCTTTTAACAAAACTGGTTTTGAATATTTTGGTTGAAATAAATATTAGAGATTGAATTAAATCACGCACCAGCATGAGCGAATGAAATTGCTCATTTGCGCTTCCGAATGACTTTATTCATTTGACTGGGTCGGAGTGTTTCGAGAAAAGTTATTTAAATAGAAACTTGAGTTTAAAATTTATTTATTATGAAATATACGATTTTTTTAACTGTTTCCAATAAGGCAACATCTTAATAACGATTGCGAACGCTTGCTTGAGAAAAAAGTTAATTCAACCCAGCTAAAAAAATTATATATGGTCCATATATTTTTAATATATGAATGTATATAAATATATATGAATATGTATGAATTCATGTATGGAAATGTATGGGATTATAATATTATATTATATATATGACATATAAAAATGTATGCATACATGATATGTCACATAAGATCGCATTTGCAATCAAAAAAGATTAAATTTTATTAATTCGATCTTTTTACCCTCTTTTTAATCACTGGTGAATTGGAAGTCTGTTAAAAAATACATAAGCGGATGCAAAGTTAATATGCGTAGAGCCTCAAGGTTTAAAAAATAAAAACTCTTGCAACCAAAAAATCGTACTTCCCAGCTAAAAAAAATATGTATGGAGCATATATGATATCCCATATATGGTTCGGATCCGAAAAATGAGGGTATATGGACATATATATTCATACATTTTCATACATGAATGTGTATTCCCTATATAGTATGCAAAGTTCATATTAATTAAAAAAGCGCACTGCTGTGCAATAAATTAAATTATTAAAGTTATTTTTTGTAAGATTTCGTGGAGAAAGGTTGTGTTTAATGAAACATTTGTTCGAAAAAAAAAATTCAAAACAAACTAAAAGACATTTCATTCGACATTTTAAGAGAAAATATGAATCGATTATTAAAAAACACAAAACACACATTCGTAAACAACATATAATTTAAAAAATAAGGCTTCAAATCGTTACATCCGTGATCGTATCGGCAATCGTACGAAAACAAATTAAATGATACGTCAATCGTATAAACTGAATGGGATTTCAATACGTTCACGTATGTCATAATCCGAAAATTGTGTTTTTACGTGACGAGTTGTACGTTCACGGATGTAACGATTTGACCCCAGATTAAAAACTAGTGCAATTATAAAAGAAACAATAATCCATTTATATGAACTTTGTTTCTTAATATATCTGAGGATTCCGTTACTTTTTATAAAATTAATAATAATTTAATGACTGAATTGTCTTTTTGATTATTTGATTTATTAAATAGGCACACAATATATAAAATCCTATAAGAATGATTTTTTTTATTACACGAGTTTTTATTTTTTAAACCTTGAGGCTCTACGCATATAAACTTTGCATAGACTTCCAATTCACCAGTGATAAAAAAGAGAGAAAAAGATGCAATTGAAAAAATTCAAGCTTTTTTGATTGCAAATGCGATCTTATGTAAGATATCATGTATGCATACACATTTATATTGCGCCATATATTACATATTATTTCTATATATGGATCCGCATATATGAGCTCATATATTATAATACATTTCATATATTAGTCCATATATCAATTCATATATCATACTTTTCGCATGTATAATCCCATACATTTCCATACATGAATTCATACATATTCATATATAGTTATATACATTCATATATTAAAAATATATGGACCATATATAATTTTTTTAGCTGGGTTGTAGGATTTTATATATTGTGGGCCTATTTAATAAATCAAATAATCAAAAAGATAAGTCAGTCATTAATTTTATAAAAAGTAGCAGAATTCTAAGATATATTTAAGAAACAAAATTCATATAACTGCAAAAAAATAATATTAAAAACTAGTGTTAGTATAAAAACGGATTAATTTTTCTTTTATAATTGCATAAGTTTTTAATCTGATTATACATATGTTGTGTGCGAATGTGTGTTTTGTGTTTTTTTTTAATAATCGATTCACATTTTTTATTAAGATGTCGAATGAAATGTCTTTTAGTTCGTTTTGTATTATTTTGTTTGAACAAATGTTTCATTAAACACAACCTTTCTGTAAAAAATTTTACAAAAAAATAATTTTAATAATTTAATTTATTGCACAGCAGTGCGCTTGTTGAATCAATATGAACTTTGCATACTAAATATATAGGGAATACACATTCATGTATGAAAATGTATGAATATATATTATCATATACATATGTCCATATACCCTCATTTTTCGGATCCGGACCATATATGGGATATCATATATGCTCCATACATATTTTTTTTTAGCTGGGAAGTTAAAAATTTTTTTCCTTAATTATTTTTAAGCCCGGACCACAAAACAAACTTATAACACCCCTATAAGCTTATAGTGTGTGTCTGTGTATCTGTGTGTCTGCAAGATTCCACGTACAGACCAAACGGCTGGATCGATTTTGATTTACCCAGCTAAAAAAATTATATATGGTCCATATATTTTTAATATATGAATGTATATAACTATACATGAATATGTATGAATTCATGTATGGAAATGTATGGGATTATACATGGCAAAACTATTATATATGAACTAATATATGGACTAATATATGAAATGTATTATAATATATGAGCTCATATATAAAAATTTAATTATGAAGCTCTTCATATGTGGATCCATATATAGAAATAAGATTTAATATTTGGAGCCATATAACAATGGTTGCATACATGATAATCTCACATAAGATCGTTTTTGCAATCAAAAAAGCTTGGATTTTATCACTGGTGAATTGGAAATCCATTAGAAAATACATACGGTATGCAAACGTTTAAAAAAGAAAAACTTGTTACAAAAAAAACCCATTCTTGTATGATTTTATACATTGTAGCCCTATTTCATATATCAAATAATCAAAACGATAATCCAGTCATTAATTTTATAAAAAATAACAGAATTCTCTAGATAAGAAACAAAGTTCATATAACTGCAAAAAATTATATTGAAAACTATTGTTAAACGGATTATATTTTCTTTTATAATTAATTTGATTAATTGCAATAGTTTTTAATCTGATTTCTTAAATTAAATTTTATGTACGAATATAATTTTTGTGTTTTTTAAATAATTGATTCACCGTTTGACTTAAAATGATGAATAAAATGACTTTTAGTTCGTTTTTCAGTATTTTTCCAAACAAATGTTTCATTAAATACAACCTCCCTGTTCAAAATCTAAAAAAAGTAGTATTTTTTATTGCACAGCAGTGCGCTTTTATTAATCAAGAGAGTATGAATATGAAGTTTGCATACTGTAGCTGAAATATTTACACATCCATGTATGAAAATGTATGAATATATATAATCATATATGCCCATATACCCTCATTTTTCGGATCTGAACCATATATGGGATATCATATATGGTCCATACATATTTTTTTTAGCTGGGTAGTTTTTTTTTTTTGTTTGAAAGGTGAGATTGTTCTTAGCTTTGTTTGAAGAAAATAAGTCCAACCCTTTACAAGAAATCACATATTTTTTTGATATATCGGTTGTTTTTCAAATTTTTAGTTTTTGTTATTACAGATTGCTGTTTCTAAATAGTCTAAGCAAACTTCCCATCCTGACCGCCACTCATAAAGAATATTTTATACTCACGTTCACCTAAGCAGAGCCCATCTCCAGCTAAAATTAAAAAATAAAATAACAAAATACTCCATATCTTTTGCCACATAGCGAAAAAAAATTATGGCACGAGTAAATCTTCCATTTAAATAATTTAATTTAAATAATTTATGCAACATATTGAAAATATGACCACAACCTTGTAACTAAATAATAATATCATCAATAATATAGAAAACCAAAGACAAAGAATGGCAAGAAAGAGAATGGCAAAAATTATAATTATAAAAATATTTAACATAAAAAATTAACGTATTGAATTCGTTTTATTTTATATAAATTCATATTAAGATACATTCATTCTAAAATATATACTAATGTATCTTACATGGGTTTTAAAGGCAGAACTTTACCAAAATTAATTTAAAAACTGTTACTTTACTTTGCAGCCAAGATAAAAAAAAATGATGTATTTTCTGGTCCATCTTCTTGTTTTGCCCAAATCGGGCATAGAAGGTAAGATTTTAAGTTCACTCACAAAATAAAATTTTGCGTACTTCTTATTTGGCATTTTGATCACTTTTTTTTTTATTTTCAATAATAAAATTTACTTAAAATTCCAAACTTATATTTGCCTACTCCCTCGCATTATGTTGTAAATTCCTTATTAACATACTCGTACATACGTATGTATGTATGTACATAAGCATGTATGTACATATATGTATATCATCGTGGACGTAAGTTGTATGGAGAGTTTTTTAGTTTGATTTCTTATATTATCTCCCCCCCAATTCGGTTCAGTTTTATGTAAAAATAAAATAAAAAAAAATTTCATAACGATAAGTTGTGTTTAAGGGGCTGCGTCCGCCCCTCATTTTCAAATGCTTAAAAAATTTTGGGCGATTTTTCATATTAAAAATTGCTTAAAATTCGTATGAAAAAACATTTGGGATTTTTCACTTTTACTTTTGGGCGATTTTTCATGAAAACATTTTTCATATGAAAAATCACCCAAAATTTGTGTGGAAAAATTTTGGGCGCTTTGGTTTTGGACCATTTTTCATGGAGTCAGGTACCTACTTACATTAATGTATTGGTGAATATGGACTTACCTTTTAAATTCAACTGTAATAGTTGTATTTTTAAATTTTATTAATTAAACGTAACCGTTTTAGGCCTCATTACTTTTAACTTCTCTTTACCGTTCTGTGTCCGTTATATTCTGTAGAAAATGAATTGCAGTTCTGTGCTAAATATCTGTAGAAGTGATTTAACTAAAAAAAATTAAAATTTTTTATTGTCACTTCCCTTAATGAAACGTGGTGCTAAGGGTCTCCAAGTAACCACTTTTGTCGACTATTTTGGTGACATTGTCGACGGAGCATCTACATATAAGTATTGTTTTTGAGGCGCAGAGAACATTTTTTCAGATAAGCACAACTATGCTTATTTTTTATGGTATTTTATTGGTTTGTTGAAAATAAGAGTGGCTGGCGTCAAGCAAAATTTAAGTTTTTATAAAAATTAGTTGAAGAAATCAAATTAAAAAGTTAATAGGTATACATATATGTATTAAACAATTATTAAAAAACTTACACAAAAAGCAACTACAAAAACAAATAAAATAACAATCCATATTTTAAGTGAAAGTGTCCATTATGAAAATTATTTTGTGCCTATGAAAGATTTTCTAGCATCAGTTAAAGATTTGTCACACTGATATTTATACCTACGTAAGTGTTTGACTTTACTAATACATCGAAACATACAATTTGTTATTTATATACCTACATAAGTATATTTATTTAATAGAAATGACAAACAAAATCCCTACTTGCTGAACGAATAAATGGATTAGTTCTGGTTATTTTACCTACATATGTTTTTATGCATAAGTTCAGTCAGTACTGATTCAATAGTGACATTTCCTAGAGGGTTAACGACGAATTCTATTTCCTACAAATTTTTTGGCCGAGTGCCGTAATTTGCCCCCTGTTCTGTTCAATTCTTAATTCGTTTGTTTTGTTTCTGTTCAATTGGAAAATTTCTACTCGTATGTATGAATTGTTTTCCCTTTCCCATTTTGTTCTGTTTCGCAAAGTTCGTACAGAAAAGAACCACACAGAAAGGCAACGAAAAGTAAAACTAAAGCGGCCTTTATATACTGCCTTTATTTGTATTATTTATTATGTATTAATAAAAAAAAAAGAAACACTTGTTGATTTGCTTTTGTAAACAAAACATAAATCATCTCATTTTATTTAAAAACCATTTCCTTCATTACACACATTTGCTCTGCTTTTTATTTCATTTTGATTTTTTATTTCATCTCTCAAAAATATCAAATACAATGACAACAACACTTCACTACTGCACTGGAAATGCAAAAATAGATACACACATTCCTTTCCAAGAACATTTTTTTACAAAAAAAAAACTTCTGCTATTAACAAACGAAGAACATTTACTACATTTTCACCTTGTTAAGAGGCCTAATAATAGGAAAACTTTAATTTATTTTAAAGATTTTATTGAAAACACTTTAGGTTTTTATTGCATTTTCAATATTAAGCAATATTTTATGACTTTGACGTTTATTAAACACTTTAAACTAATTGCACACGCACTTTTAACCGCATAACGACCGATTATGACCATGACCTAGTTAGAACTAAAATTATTGTGAAATTACTTATGTTGGGTGGAGTTGGCAAAGGCAGTGGAATAGACTTGGGTCGAACTCGTTCACTAGTTCATTTTTGCCACAAACCAATGATCAAACCCATGTAATTTAAATGGGTTTGATCAGTGGTTTGTGGCAAAAATGAACTAGTGAACGAGTTCGACCCAAGTCTACAGTGGAATAGCCTCATCAAACAGATTGGATGTGACATGCCTGATAAGATTAATTGGAGATTTAACGGAGAGAAGATTTCTTATTTGGATTTAGTTTACTTGCGTCTGTTGTTATACGACATGTATACATGTATGTATGTATGTATGTAGGCATGTACATACATACGTGTATACGTATGTATGTAAATTTAAAGTGCCCGCTATGCAGTTTATAATTGCAATAAAATAAAGAGTTAAAAAGAAGAAAACATGCATACATATGTACTTACATACACACTTACATATATGTATATGTATGTACATATGTAGGTAAATATAAATTTCTTTTTCCTCCAGTCTATGGATATCTATCACTGGTATTGCAAGCGATTTTTCGTGGGTGACAAAACTAATAAAACTTTTTAGTTACACTGTTGATATTTGTAGGTAAGTACTGTGTAGCATAAATTACCTATAGTGTTGTGGTTAGCATTTGATCTTGTTAGCCAGGCAGGTATCATATTGACTATTAATTTGTTAAAAAGGGATTTAGATGGAATTAGATTGGATGGATGGATGGATGGATTAGATTAATTTCCATTAAAATTTTTATTGAACGTAGGTATTCCTTTTATCGCAAATTTTCTTTTTAATAGTTCCTACCTATGTATGTCGTTTTTAGGGTTCCGTACACCAAAGTTGAAAAGGAACCCTATTGTTTTCGCTACGCTGTCCGTCTGTCCGTCACACGGTATTTTCGAATGAACCGTAAGAGCTACGTACCTGAAATTTGGACAGAGTATGTAGAACCTTGGCCGCTACAACAACAAATACATGAGAATTAAAAATTAAAGGGCGTTCCAAGACGAGCAACGAAAAATTTTAAAATCCGATGTAATATACATACAATTGTATGTACATATGTATATTGAAACTGTAAAAAAGTGTATTTTTATATAGACTACAACAATTAACACTAACGTCCCTTTTCACAATGTATGATTAAAAGTTAACGTGAGCTTTAACTGACAGTTCTCTATACAAAACTTGCCGTTAAAGTCCCTGTTAGTTTTTAATTGTACATTATGAAAAGGGCCGTAAAATTAAACAAAAAATTAAATTAAAGGGTGGTCCATCAGTTAATGCAATTTTGACTAAGTAATTTTGACAACTTGCTATACTATCTTGGAAACCGTAGGAGGCATGCACTTGAAATTTTCAAAAACGGTAAAACTAAAAAAAAACGAAAATTATAAAATCGCCAAACCAAAAAATAAATCGTCAAAAATTAAAAAAATTGCAATAACGAAAAAAATCGCCAAAATTAAAAAAAATTTCTAACACTAAAATAAATCTCCAAATTCGAAAAAATCGCCAAAATGAAAAAACGCCAAAAATCGAAAAAAATTGCCAAAACGCGAAAATGTCGCCAAAACTAAAAAAAAATTTTATATAAAAAAAATCGCCAAAAATAACAAAAAAAAATCGCCAAAATGAAAAAACGCCAAAAACCGAAAAAAAAATCGCCAAAACGAGAAAATAAAGTGTCAAAACTAAAAAAAGAGCCAAAACTTAAAAAAATCGCCAAAACCGAAAAAACGCTAAAAACGCCAAACCAAAAAAAAACCGATAAAACCCCACAAACGAAAAAAATGCCAAAAATATATATTATATAGGATGAAGTTTGTATTAAATTACATATCTAGTGTTCGTACGGAACCCTTCGCTCGCGAGTCAGAGTCGCACTTTACTAAATTTATTTATAAATGATAATGTTGCAGAAAGTAGTTTTTTCAAGACATTTCTAGTTGATATCTAATTTACTTGTGAGTACGCTAATTAGCTATGTATGTACGTACGTATGTATGTATGTAGGTATGTATGTTTTTGCATTTACATTATCATTTTTGTGCAAACATTTATGTCACATAAAGTACTTTTTGCGTGCCTTGACAACAGTTGGTATAATTTTATTACTATTTTTTTTACCAAACTCACGACAGTAGAAACTTTTATTAATCTTTCAGTAAATTTACTAAAAAACGAGGTAGTGGCATCAGAATAATCGAATTGTGCTGTATTTTATGCATAAAAAACAACAGTGTCACAAACAGTGTGTGTTGTCAAAGTTTTTATTGTGTCATACACCTTTTGCGTTACTCTTTTCTGTCAATGTTCGAAATGTCACGCACACAGAGAAAAAACTGCCTCATAGAATCAATAAGATTTTCTCTATGAAACGTTTTTAGGCTAAGGGGTTTCCCAGCAGAAGGAAGCGAAAATTTTTTCATAGAGATTCCTTATTGTTTTTATGTGGTAAATCTTATTAATTTTATCAAGAAGAAAACCACATAAAATCAAGAAGAAATCTTATTATTCCCAAAATTTTTACTCAATTTCCGTTATTTTTGGCACCAAAAAAACAATCCATAGAGAAAATCTTCTTGATTCTATTAGGTTTTCTTATAAATTGTAAACTATATGGATTTCTTATTGATTTTATTAGGTTGCCTTATTGATTTTTTTAAAAAGGTTTTCTTCTTGATTTTATTAGGTTCCTATATGATTATGTGTAAAGCATCTTATTGATTTTTTTTTTAAAGGAAATATTCTTGATTTTATGAGGTGTCTTGTTATTTCATATCTATAAATAGACACAGACAATTTTTTTTATGATCTTTTTCGTTTTTGTATAAGCATGTTTGCAAAATTATTTCAATGGTTATTCAGACTGCTTGTTAGCATATTGGTTAGAGTGTTTGTCTATCAGTCAGAAGTTTGCTGGTTCAATACTTGTCTCCTTTCAAAGTATATGGTATAGAATTTAAATGAAAATATATAAGCAAAGCACAAAGAATAAAGAAAGACATATTTTTTTTTTATTTTATGAGGTCGCCTCATAAAATCAAGAAAACCTTATTAAAAAAATCAATAAGATAACCTCATAAAAACTACAAGATTTCTTCTTGATTTTTTCAAAAAGGTTTTCTCTATGAACCACCATAGAGATTTCTTATTAATTTTGTTCTATTTTATGAGGTGATTATTAGGCACTGTTTTCTCTGTGCAAAACGGCGAACTTGTATCTGACACGGCCTTTGAATTTTGGCAGAAAAATGAGCAACAGGCAGGTAACTCAAACGCACTACTATCCTTCTCAAAACGCGCTCGAACGCGCTAAGTTACAGCATTGTCAAATATTTATATCAAAAACGCGGTATTTTCTACGCGCTAAATTAAATTTCAATAAAAGTCGATGTACGTATTAGTACTCGTATCACAATTAATTTTTCAGAGTTTGCAATATTGCTTCCTCGACATTATGTTTTGGTAAACTAAAATCAATTAATAGAGAATCCGAATCTCCTTCCAAATAACCGAAATGCTTAGTTTTTACTTTTAATTTTATTTGTCAAACTTTTTAACAACATACAAATTGTCGAATAGTTTTGCGATTCAAATGCTTTTTGTACTTCAGCTACAATAGATGCTTTATAAGTTACATATGTACATTTTTTGGGTCATTGTATGTAGCAAAATACTTTTAGTTGTGAAATTTCAAAATATTTGCCATTACAGTATTAAAATGCGTTTTTAATTGTAACCACAGTCAAGCGAATTTTGTTTGCGACAGTTGAATCATTAACTAATTTAAAAAATTTTATCAGAGTTTTGGATATTAGAAAATTGTTAAATTTATACAAAAAAAGTTAAAAAAATATTGAAGTGAAATGATATTATTGACTGTATTTAAAACGCGCTAATTTAACGCTTTTTTTTAATAAATTCCATTTAAACCACTTTTTAACAATTTAAAGCCAATATGATACCTGCCTGGCTAACAAGATCAAATGCTAACCACAACACTATAGGTAATTTATGCTACACAGTACTTACCTACAAATATCAACAGTGTAACTAAAAAGTTTTATTAGTTTTGTCACCCACGAAAAATCGCTTGCAATACCAGTGATAGATATCCATAGACTGGAGGAAAAAGAAATTTATATTTACCTACATATGTACATACATATACATATATGTAAGTGTGTATGTAAGTACATATGTATGCATGTTTTCTTCTTTTTAACTCTTTATTTTATTGCAATTATAAACTGCATAGCGGGCACTTTAAATTTACATACATACGTATACACGTATGTATGTACATGCCTACATACATACATACATACATGTATACATGTCGTATAACAACAGACGCAAGTAAACTAAATCCAAATAAGAAATCTTCTCTCCGTTAAATCTCCAATTAATCTTATCAGGCATGTCACATCCAATCTGTTTGATGAGGCTATTCCACTGCCTTTGCCAACTCCACCCAACATAATTTCACAATAATTTTAGTTCTAACTAGGTCATGGTCATAATCGGTCGTTATGCGGTTAAAAGTGCGTGTGCAATTAGTTTAAAGTGTTTAATAAAAGTCAAAGTCATAAAATATTGCTTAATATTGAAAATGCAATAAAAACCTAAAGTGTTTTCAATAAAATCTTTAAAATAAATTAAAGTTTTCCTATTATTAGGCCTCTTAACAAGGTGAAAATGTAGTAAATGTTCTTCGTTTGTTAAGAGCAGAAGTTTTGTTTTTGTAAAAAAATGTTCTTGGAAAGGAATGTGTGTATCTATTTTTGCATTTCCAGTGCAGTAGTGAAGTGTTGTTGTCATTGTATTTGATATTTTTGAGAGATGAAATAAAAAATCAAAATGAAATAAAAAGCAGAGCAAATGTGTGTAATGAAGGAAATGGTTTTTAAATAAAATGAGATGATTTATGTTTTGTTTACAAAAGCAAATCCACAAGTGTTTCTTTTTTTTTATTAATACTTAATAAATAATACAAATAAAGGCAGTATATAAAGGCCGCTTTAGTTTTACTTTTCGTTGCCTTTCTGTGTGGTTCTTTTCTGTACGAACTTTGCGAAACAGAACAAAATGGGAAAGGGAAAACAATTCATACATACGAGTAGAAATTTTCCAATTGAACAGAAACAAAACAAACGAATTAAGAATTGAACAGAACAGGGGGCAAATTACGGCACTCGGCCAAAAAATTTGTAGGAAATAGAATTCGTCGTTAACCCTCTAGGAAATGTCACTATTGAATCAGTACTGACTGAACTTATGCATAAAAACATATGTAGGTAAAATAACCAGAACTAATCCATTTATTCGTTCAGCAAGTAGGGATTTTGTTTGTCATTTCTATTAAATAAATATACTTATGTAGGTATATAAATAACAAATTGTATGTTTCGATGTATTAGTAAAGTCAAACACTTACGTAGGTATAAATATCAGTGTGACAAATCTTTAACTGATGCTAGAAAATCTTTCATAGGCACAAAATAATTTTCATAATGGACACTTTCACTTAAAATATGGATTGTTATTTTATTTGTTTTTGTAGTTGCTTTTTGTGTAAGTTTTTTAATAATTGTTTAATACATATATGTATACCTATTAACTTTTTAATTTGATTTCTTCAACTAATTTTTATAAAAACTTAAATTTTGCTTGACGCCAGCCACTCTTATTTTCAACAAACCAATAAAATACCATAAAAAATAAGCATAGTTGTGCTTATCTGAAAAAATGTTCTCTGCGCCTCAAAAACAATACTTATATGTAGATGCTCCGTCGACAATGTCACCAAAATAGTCGACAAAAGTGGTTACTTGGAGACCCTTAGCACCACGTTTCATTAAGGGAAGTGACAATAAAAAATTTTAATTTTTTTTAGTTAAATCACTTCTACAGATATTTAGCACAGAACTGCAATTCATTTTCTACAGAATATAACGGACACAGAACGGTAAAGAGAAGTTAAAAGTAATGAGGCCTAAAACGGTTACGTTTAATTAATAAAATTTAAAAATACAACTATTACAGTTGAATTTAAAAGGTAAGTGCATATACATACCTGCATACATATCTAAATTTTAGATTCTAAAACAAAATGCGGAGTTATGAACACAGAAAAAATAATTATGTATGGGTACATAATACATACATACCTAGGTTCATATATAATCTTGTGTAAACATTTGATATAAAAGTCTCATTGAGTTTTATATAAATTTAAGACTTAAAGCTTATTTTAATTTGAAATTTATTTGTTGGTGGTTCAGCGTCGTCTGTATGCATTTCATTGTTGCTGTAACAAATCATCAGTAGACTCCAACGACACATTTTGAATAGTCACAAACCTCTTATCTTATGCACAGACTTTCAAGAACTGTTTGAGAATTCACAAATAATATTTTTTTAAAATCACAAAAGAAAAATAAGCGTAGTAGGCTTAGAAACTAATACAAAACTCAGCAAATAATTTATATTTGATATGAATCTATTCTATTTTTCTATATTTTTCTATTTTTCTTTGAAAATTTGATTCATAGAAGTTGTATTTAATAAATTAAACATTTGGATAAATCTATATTTTATTAATTTTTTTTTAAAGAAAATCAGAATTTACTAATTTAAAAAAACAAATTTTTTAGGTATTCGTACACATACAATTTGTTTTTGTTTTGATAATCCGCATTAAAAAGGAGGAACTTTAATTTTAGAGGGGTTAACAAAAGCTTATTTTCTGTGAGTCGCTTTAATGTACATACATATTTATTAGAGTTTTTCTTTTCCCGGACTTTTTCATTTCCCGGGAAAGCGGGAAGGACTTTTTGGTTTCCCGGGAATTCCCGCCCAATGCAAACTAATACAAAATATTTTTAATTTAATCTATTTCATGATATCGAATAAATAATAACGTATTATAAACATTTAGCCTTATTTATAAAACTTAAAAAGGCTTTATAAAGGCTTTTTAAGAAAAATTTTGTATGACAATTGATTTTAAGAAAACCTTTATAAATAATATTATTAAAAAAATCATACAAAATATTTTTTCAAGAATAAGTATGATGTACAAAATCGAATACAATTTCATTCGGGTTTTAAAATAATTTTTTATTTTATTAAATAAATTTTTATTATCTTGAAGTAATGCAACCTAATTTAAAAAATATGAGCTTCTGACTTAGTAGGAAAACAGATAAACATTTCTATGAAGTAAAAGCAAAAGGATATGAAAAATTATCACAATATGTTTTATTCGACTGAAATGAGTATTTGAATATCCAGCTTTTTTCGATTCGTTTTGATTGTATGTGCATCCGTAAAACATTTTTGTATATTTCTATTTATTTTAATATTTTTTTATGTATTTCGAATCAGTTGGATAATTTGGTGATGTTTTCCATTACATGACAGAAATAATAAATTTAAGATAAGAGCTAGCACTTCTAGCTTCATTTTCAGATGTAACATTAATCAATATGTGCTATATTAACAAAAATATTTGAGGTACAAAATACACATTTTGGAAATATCAACTTAAAGTAGCCTTAACAAACGTAGGTGCCTACTTTAGAATTTTGATATAATAATTTTTTATGTGTAAACATCTATACGCTAGGGGGTAAAAATCTTTTGACTTTGATTTCTTTGCTGAGATTTCTTTGCATTGTCAAATCGGTGTGAGCTATGTATGAGTGTATTAGTGTTTGAAAGAAGCAATACCAAGCAGAGAAATAAGTCGACCAGCTCGAAGCCGACGATGCGCCGCCGCCGGTTATTTTTCTGTATATTTCCGTACACCAAAGGTGAAAATGAACCGTAAGAGCTACGGACTTGAAATTTGGACACAATGTGTAGACATTTGGCCACTACAACAACAAATACATGAGAGTTAAAAACTAAAGGGTGTTCCAAAACGAGCAACGAAAAATGTTAAAATCCCATGTAATATACATACAATTGCATGTACATATATATATACTTGAAATTTTAAAAGTTAGTGTATTTTTATACAGACTACAACAATTAACACTAAATTTAAAAAATTTAAATCAAAGGGTGTTCCATCAGTTAATGCAATTTTGACTTTGTAATTTTGACAACTTGCTGTATCTTGGAAACCGTAAGAGGAAAATGCTTGAAATTTTCAAAAAAAAATAAAACTAAAAAATCAAAAAAATATAAAATCGCCAAATATAAAAAACCGCCAAAAACAAAAAAAAAAAAAAACCGCCAGAACGAAAAAAAAACCAAACTAAAAAAAATCTCTAGGACTAAAATAAATCGCGAAAAACCGGAAAATCGCCAAAATGAAAAAAATCCTTAAACAAAAAAATCGCCAATATGAAAAAATTGCCAAAATGAAAAAATCGCCTAAATAAAAAAACCCCAAAAACAGAAGAAAATCGCCAAAATGAAAAAAACCCCAAAAAAAACAGAAAAAAAATCGCCAAAATGAAAAAAATTACGAAAATTAAAAAACCCAAAAAGAGAAAAAAAAACGAAAAAACGATAAAAAGGCGATAAAACTGAAAAAAATCGTTTAAACTGAAATAACTTAAAAAAGGAAGAAAGCTAAATCAAAAAAAAAAAAAAAAAAAAAAAAATGATCAAAACCGAATGTGCGCGAGTCAAAGTCGCACTTTACTGAATTTATTTTAATTGCAATGCGTACACAACAACAAGAACAGCAACAACTAAACGATGAACAAACAACACGAATTAAAAATTAAAAAGTAAAAGTAAAGGCATTTACCATAGATGAGCACTGCAGTACCACTAAAGTTTCACTAAAAACAATAAAAAATGTTTAACAAGTACATTTTTACTGATTACTAAAATTTTTTCTAAAATTTTTATAAATTGCCTAAATGATTTGTTATATGATGAGGTGCATTGAATTTTCAGTAATCCGTAATGCCCGTATTCATAATGAAATTCTACCAAGTGGCTAAATGTTTTTCATACAAAAGTTTCAAAATTTTAATGAAAAAACTTTGCCACTTGCTACGGCCCTACGATTTTACTAGTAATGCAAATTAAATTTCATTAGCAGTAAAAATTTACTGAATTTTTTTTAGTAATCAGTAAATTTACAACTTACTGCAATTTTGAATGCAGTACACATACATTAGAGCTGCAAAACTGCTCCACTCGATAGTTTCGATAGTTTTATGTAAAACTATCGATACTATGGATAGTATCGAATAGTTCTATAAAAGATGCTACATAAACTACATTTGACTCGAAAAAAATCCAGAGTCCTCAACATTTTCATTAGTATATAAAAATATATCAAGCCTTTTTTTCGATTTTATCGTAAGCGGCATATTATCGAAAATATACTTTTTTATTGAACTTAAAATTTTATGGGCGTAGAATTATGGGCATGGTTTAGAATTATCAAAATGCGAAAATTGTTGATAACTTTTAAGACACTAACTGTAAAGTTTTATCGTAAGAGACGATTGGCGGCCGTCGCGATATCAGTACCACCAAAATTTATCTTTTTGTCGACGATGTTGAATTTATTAAGATACTTGTGACTACTATTTGTCGAATAACACTTGGATTTATAAATAAATTCATATACATACATATGTATTTAAGTACTTATATATACGGAAGCAGGGATGCGATGTCATATTTACAAATTGTACTAACTTTCAAAAAAAATTTAATTTTTTCGATTGTACCTAATTCTTTATTTTTTTAATACTTGTACTTTTTAATTAACTAAAAATCAATTAACAAAACGCCAGAAGGTGCACAAAGAATATTAGTTGCTGGGATCTGAATATAAAAGTAACATTTACGATATACTGCGTTTATAACCTTTTTTTTATTCGATTGTTCACAGTCGATGCAAATAGTCGGCTTCTCTCTTTGGTAGGAAAATAAAATTTATTTCCACATTTGCAGATGAATTTGGAATAAATAACATTCCTCCAGCAATTCTTTAAGTACCGGAAAACATCGTTTGATTTACTTAATTTTCTAATACCTTCGAGCTAAAGATTATCCCCCTTGTGCAAAAAATAAGTGAACGTTAAAACCGGTTTTTCTATGGAATTTTTTTTAATGTACACTTCAAGCACGCATTATTTTTTGCATAAGGGGGTTAATATATTTTAATGCTATTTTTGACATGTAATATAATATAAAGAGACTCCAGTAGTGCTAAATGGGTCATTGCGGTGCTACGGTACTTTTGGCATTCAAATAGCGCTAAAATTATACAATTGTACCAACTTTTCCATCGCTGTAAAAAAGCTTAAATCAACTACGGATAATTTGCTTCAAAGCTGCCGGCTACTGTTTACTGACTTCGATTATTTTTACTCTTTTAATTACTTGTTTTTTTTTGCCGATAGTATCGATAGTGGAAAAAACTATCGATATTTCATTTACAACAAAACTATCGATACTATCGATAGTACTATCGATAGTTTTGCAGCTCTAATATACATATAGTGCAGTGTGCCCATTTACTAACCAAATAAGTTTAATAAAACAAACAAAAACCAACAAATTCCTATGTATTTACAATATTGAAAGTTTTGATACTTTCAATTAATTAATTTAAAAAAAGATACTAAAAGCATAAGTACTTCCAACTTAAAAAAAAAATTTCATTACTAGATGTTTACACATCTCCTCTGTGATCGGACTCACATTGCTTTTTTTTTGGAATACAACTTTACTTAACATTGTTTGGCAAAGCTTTGTTAAGTTTTTTTGCATACGACCCTAAAGGGGCCCATACACTACAACAGCATGCATGCGCAATCAAGTGTTTGTGCCAGCGGTTTAGTCGTGTATGGGCATTTTGTGCGATTGTACGGTTTGCTGTAGCGATGTCAAGTAGAGTTTGATATTTTGCTGATGGTACCAGCTCGCTTGTGTGGTATATGGTGAAATTAGCTCAGTGAGCAAAGTTGTCATGGAGCAAACATGCATTTAAGTAATATAATTTGTTGAAATATAATTTGTTTCAATGGTAAACAGAATTTTAGAACTTTAGTTATACATTGCTGCTAATTTTAACAACATACCAATAATAATTGCAACAAAATATGTGTCACTATTCATAAACACCCTTTCCGAAATTTTTTAAGAAATGAATATTGTACCAGCTTGCTGGTATGTTGTGTGGTTCTCGCATGAATGCTCAATCGCTTGATTGTGCGTGCATGCTGTTGTAGTGTATGGGCCGCGTAACAGCCTAACCCACGATTTCGATCGACAACTCGATCGACTGACGACAAGTCACTCATTATAGTTCGTTTGAGCGACCCACTAACTATCGACTTGCCGGTCGTCAGGCTTTACATTGTTAACGTAATGCATTTACTCATTGTCAAATTAGCATATTGCCACATCAAAAATTTCACAAATAAAACGCTACTTTACAAATAAAAAGCGCTGAAATGTGAAAAGTATTCCATAAAAAATGCAACTCTATGCTACTTAAAGTTTCTACAAATAAATAATAAAAATAACAACAATAATAAACATAAGACAATACAAAAAAAAAATTAAAAAGTTATTTTCAAAATAAATAACTATCAGTTGAAAGGTGTAGATACTCCTAAAATAATGCAAGCGGATTGTAATGAAGAATGGACGGGAGCAGCACCAATGGGACAAGCAATCTATTGAAGTGGAAAGAATAATGTGCCTAAGAGAGTGTTTTAGAAGAATTGGTTAGAGAAATTGCACGTATATACATTCATACATACATATATATGTATGTATGTATGTAATTCAAAAAGAATTATGTGACAAAAATGCATGTTTGTGAGTTAAATAAATAAAATAAACGCAAAAAAAATTAACATTTTTATTTTTGATTTTCATAAATGTAAATTTGTTTAAGAATTTGGTATTTATGTGTACTTTTTTGTTTTGTCGACAAGCACAAACCAAGTGACTGATTTTGACATTTTTTGTCGTTTGAATTTTCATAGTGGGTACCAAATTTGTATGGAAATGGTTACGTCATCGTTCGCATGAATTGTCGATCGACTTGTCGTGCTGAACAAGTTTAGTGGGTCCCAAATCAGCTGTTTGTCGTTAAAAATGATTGCGAACGACAACGTTCGATATCGTGGGTTTGGCTGTAAGACTTTAGTACAGAAGCATTAATAGAATCGTTCTTTTTTACCAAAGAAAACCTGTAATTATTTTGTAAGTTTTCTTTTATTTCCTTCCGCATTTCTGTTTTTACTTTTACGAATTGTTGTAGAACTAAATTTTGAAAGTCGCGTTCCGCTTTTGACAAATAAAGGCCTCTAAGTCTCAGAGCATATATAGTTCTAGCTATTTTGCTACATACAAACTAAAATTTCCATAACAAAATAATAAAAAAATCCCGGAAATTCCCGCACAAATTTCCCGGGATTTTTTTCCCTGAAAATGTGCGGGATCCCGTATGAAAAACACTAATATTTATGCATATGTAAGTTAGTACGTTGTTGTATTCAGAATTTTATAGTAGGTACTAAGTGCTGCACGAATATTCGTGTTCGTATTCGAATTACCAAATATTCGGCCATTTTTAAATATTCGTATTCGCATTCGTATTCGTCAAATTAAGGCGAATACGAACAGGAATATTTTCCCAAAAAATTAGATAAATAAATGCATAAATCCTAAAGGGCACATATAGGCACTACATTATTTTTCTTTTTGAAGATAATTCAGCAACGAAAGTTGTACATCCAATTGTTAGTCTAACAAATATATGTATATAGGTAGGCATGCGATCTGATCTTTTTATGTTTCAGGTAGATACCTATAATATTCACTTTATTAATTAAGCTTTAGGTCCACCAAGTGTTATAAAACACAACAAATAATAATAAATTAAATAATTAAACAATGCATACAATCTGTTTCTAAAAAACACAACTTGCACTTCGATGTGTAGTTTGCTGCTGCTGATTGAGCTGAACGAAGTATCCAGACAAAATTTTTTTTCGTGTTGTAGGCAAGTGCTTAGATTAAAATTACAAACAAAAATTTTACAACTATCGTACAATCCGACGAATTATAACTGCTGCAATAGGCTGTGAATTAACTAAGTTTTAAAATAGCTAATTAAGCTTGTGAACTTGGCAAAATACAATATCGCAATAAAAATGAGTTCTTTGAGTCTAAAATGATTTTTTCTAATTCTTCATACCTACTTTCAAATTCTTATGCAAACTTTATTTCGAACATTTTAAGGTTTTGGAATTTCCAAAGATAACATAAACTTTGTTGTTTTATCAAAGCTTTTTTTTATTGTATTGTATTGTGTTGTAAGTGTAATTAAATAAATACTACACACGCGACTCTCTGACATCTACTACAAATTGCCTTCTAAGCTTTTATAAACTATACCTATAATTTATTTTACTTTACATACATTTACATATACATATACATATGTATATGCACACAGAAAAATTAAAACTTAAAATCGACGTATACAGGTTAATCTAATCTTTTTCGGCAATGATTTTCCTTCATATGTGTTTCATGTTAATCTAACATGATTTATAGTAATTTCCAAAGAAGATTAATCAAATCAAAGTTACTTCAAGTTGGAACAACGTGAATTTAAATTTAATGTAGTAAATGTGTTTTTATTAATTATTTAAATTACGTGTGGTTGACACAGACGTCAGAAAAATGTTTGTTTGTACATTGGCTTTCGGTCAAGATTTGAACTCGGAACTCACATGTGCCTACCCCTGCAGCCCCAACAACTTTAAATATTCTTTAGATACACAGTAAATATGTACCATCGTGAATAAAATGTTAATTCAATATTATTTCATTGATCGTTTAACTTAGAATTTATTTGAAAAGTTTTATTTAAACAAAATACAAAATACTTTCTGCCTGGCTCACGATGTCGACAAGAAATTTTCTTTCGCTTATTTATATTAAAAACAAAAAGAAAATATCTTGTCAACATCGTGAGGCAGGCAGTTTGACTTGAAAAGTCTTAGTTAAAGAAAAAAATAATTTGACTTGACTCCCAGATCCGAACTCGCGATCCTCCAACTGTAAGCCTAGTACATTGCCTACCAACCAGCAGCAGCTTTTCGGATGTTTACAAACATGAAAAAAACAACAACAATACAAAAACAACTCACACAACTAAACACAAAAGCGTATTGCACGTATGAGCAAAGCAACTAAACACCAACACACTGAAGCAACATATTAATGATTTGAATGGATATGAATCAAACTTTTTGCATGGTGATTTTACATTAGTATTTTTTTTCTGTGTGTACATACGTAAATGTGTTTGTATGTACCCATTTGCCATAGATTTTTGATAACAATATTCCTTCTTACAATATAAATCTTTGTGAAACGGCAATTTCAAGTTTAGCTTGAATTAATTTAATAGCTTGCTTAATCACCTTTTAATTAATATGCAAAAACATACATACATATGTACAAATATTTTACATACTATGCATGTATGTATGTAGTCGTATTCGTTGGCATTTTAACCGGCATTCTGGAGGTAAATAACTTCCCAGAGCTAGAAACTTAATGCATGCATAAGGTATGTACAAATATACTTACATATGTATGTATGTATATATTTAACTATGTATATACATATGTACATGTCTACATAGTCGCACATGTAGATGCACACAGAGACTTTTACACCATAAAGTACATATTGCATAATCGGCGGTTTTACTGACGTCGCTCTCATTGCTATATCAAACATTGGCACATTTCCCTCAACATTTCAGTTGCCTAGTACCCAACAAGGTATTACCTTTCTTCATTATCCCATTGAGGGCCTCCCAAATTCCGTAACGCTGTTTTTTTTTAGCAGTGAATCACATAAACAAAACAAAACTTTATTGAAAGAAAAAAATTTTCATATCTTTTGAGCGGAGAAATAGAGCCGTGTCGGCTCATAAGCTGGCTTGACATATACAGCCGCTTTTTATAAGTTTTTTTTAAACACATTTCTATAAAAAAATTTAAAACACATGATGTCTTCCATATAATTTGCAAGATAAACTTACATAGTTCAAATTTGCAACTACAAAAAGCTGCAATTGTGAGGCGAGGCTAGCCGCATGCATCGGCGGCGGCTTCAAGTTACATTGAAAGTCGGCGGTGGCTTTTAGACCGGCTGTGAGCCGATCGGCTTGTTTCTCTGCTTTTGAATCGTTTTGTTTATGTTGCCAAATGTGCAGATTTATCCTTTTTCAACATTAAAGAAAATTTATTATTTGACATATTGTCAGAAGTGTACATAAAATAATTGAAATTTATTTGCTGGTAGTTTAGCATGTCTATATACGTATTTCATTGGCGCTTGAACCAAATCATCAGTAGACTTTAACCACAAATTTTAAACAGTCACAAACCTCTTACTTTATGCATAGACTTTCAAAAACTATATGAGAATTCATAAATTAATAATACTTTTGAAAATCACAAAAGAAAAAAATAAAAAAATAAATTTATCTCTAAAATTGTTTTTTAATATTATATTTAATTTATACCAGTGACAAGCTGATTCAGAGCTATTAAATTAAAATTCCTTCGCACAAGTTTAAAAAATTATTAAAAGCAAATCAACGTATTAATTCCAATGCTGGCATACCTGATTTTGTTTTACGGAAGACGGATGCCACAACATGGCGATATCTGGCAGTTGTTTTCAACCACTGCATAAATATAGGGTATTTTCCGAAAGCTTGGAGAGTTGCTCTTGTGGTTCCCATTTTGAAACCAGGCTTGAATGCTAATGAGAGGGGAAGCTACCGACCCATTTCCTTGCTATCGGCCTTTGGAAAGCTATTTGAATACTTTCTTCTGACAGCGGTGAATGACATTATTATTGACAAGGACATTTTAAAGGACTTTCAATTTGGTTTCAGACGTGGACTCTCGACAACACATGCACTGATGGTACTAACGAACTATGTTACCCGGGGGCTGAATAGAAGATGCCCGACATTGACTGTAAGCTTAGATTTTGCCAAAGCCTTTGATACGGTTTGGCATGATGGCTTAATCTACAAGCTAATGACTATGGGATTTGGGAATAATGTCTGCCGTATGGTTGATAGCTTTCTCAGGGACCGCTTGTTTAGAGTTCGGGTCGGTAGCATTCTCTCTAAGGAGAGCTTGATTTTTTCTGGGGTGCCACAGGGCTCTTTGCTCGGGCCAGTTTTGTACAATATCTATATATCGGATATACCTCTTCCTCCACAGGGAGATCTTTTGTTGACCTATGCTGATGACATCCTAATTGCATCTACTGGACCGTTGGCGCGAATAGTTAATAACCGACTTAACATATACTTGACAAGACTGATGGAATATTTTACGGATTGGGGACTGAATCTCAATTTGAGGAAGACAGTAGCAGTTATGCTGAAAGGGAGACGGAAATATTTATATCTGAATTGTAGGTCGTATATACCTTCTTTGACAGTTGGTGGGGAGATAATCAGGACAGCGGACAGAATGAAATACCTTGGGGTGACTTTTCACGAAAATTTTGAATTTTACAGACACATTGACAACATACTGGTGAGAGCTAAGCGTATATACTCTGGATATCAGGGTATATTGAAACGCAGAGGTGGATTGAGTATGAAAGTGCGGCTTTTGGTGTATCGCCAAATTATACAACCTCTCGTTTCCTACGCCTTTCCAATTTCGTTTGGAATATCTTCATCCCAAATGGAAAGACTTAGGAAGTGGGAACGTTTCGTCCTGGCTGCACGTTTGGGTCTCAGGTACTACATAGTTCGGAATGGTGACTTGCGGCGACCATCATGTACATCCATATATGGGGCAATTGACTTTAGTAGAATAGATGTATTTATGACTGAGGGTGCGCTAAAGTTTATGGACAGAGCACAATTGTTGGACAATAATTTGGTTGGATTGTGTTTCTCGGGTATTAGGAATCTGGAGACCATTCAAATGACAAACTATCTTTCCCCCGTGGACTTATTGACCCTAAGGGGAGCTGGACTGCTTTATCAGGGTACAGACCTTCTATTTTACCATAGGAGAATCCATACATTAGATATAACTAATACTGTGTACATTACAACACAGTAGTATTGTTTTATTTTACTTTTTTTTAATTATTAGTGTGTTAGTTTTTTCTTTATTTATTAGATAATAGTTAATTTTAAGGATTTTAGTTTTTTAAGTATTATTTTAATAGCTTCCCTTTTTGTTTCCTTTTTTTTGGGAATTAATTTGTTCAATGGTTTTTTATAATAATAGTGAGATGGATGTATGTTAATTTGTGTAATTTTTATTGATTTTATATTCTTTGAAAAATACCCTAGTATGTAAAGAAATTTTGTTTTTGTTTTGGTTAAGCTAATATAATTTTTTGTAACGTTTTGGAAAAAATTAATCTGAATCTGAATCTGAATTAATTCCAATGCGTTTCTTCGTTGAAGAATTTGTATGAAAAATACATAAAAATCTAAAGCATTTTCTTATTGTTTTCTATACACACTAACGGAGCAGTTTTTCTTCTGAAAACCAGATTTTTTGTTCACTATGGACAGTTTTTTCCTTAAACGTATATGGCAACACTGTTCATGGGCAATCCAATGGGTCAGATTTTTCTCGGCCTAATTCGCCAAATTGATATTAATAATAGCCAAAAGTCGGCAAAACCAATTTTATATTTGTTCTTATAAGGGGGATATTTTAAGAGCTTTCGGATTGGATTTGAAAATAAAAAAATACATAAAATTTAAAGAAATGTTTGAAAATTTTTTTTGAATCCGTAAAATGAACTTTATAATTGAGACTTTCAGCGCAGAAGTGGTGTAACAACCTACATCTAGTTCTTTAAACAATTGCTCTTTTTTTTTAAATAATTTAATTGCTTTATTACTTTGCAATATTATGATGTGTGCAAAATGGATTTTTTAGCTCCAATTTCTTTAGAATACCAAAATGTGGCTTTTTTTGATAGTTGGTAATGTAATATAATGTATTTATCATCAGAACAGCAACCAAAAATCAAATGTTAGTTACAACACTTCTGAGCTAATAGCCTCAATTTAATATTTAAAGATTATTTTATATAAATTTTGACCGCGGCTGCATCTAAAATGATGCATACGCAGGGTCGAATTTTGGCACACTCTCTTCAACACATCGGCCGGTATCTCACAAATAAATTCTTCAACATTGTCTTCCAGTGCGTCAACCGTTGTGGGCTTGTCCCCATAGACATGAGCCTTAACATAGCCTCACAATAAAAAGTCTAAAGGCATTAAATCGCACGATATAGGCGGCCAATTGACCGGCCCCAAACGTGAAATAAACTTTTCACTGAACTCGCCTATCAATTTGGCCATTGTTTTACGTGCTGTGTGGCAAGTGGCACCGTCTTGCTGATACAATATGTCAGCCAAGATCAGCTCTTCCATTTTGGGGGAAAAAAAAGTAAAAGATTGCTGCAAATGGCACCGCATCGATAATTCACGGTCATCAATAACAATAGCGGATACAGCTGCGATATTTTCCTCTGTCCGCACTCTAAGTATGCTTGTTGGTAGTTTAATGTTCAATAATGTAATTTTAGTAAAAAATTTAATCACAACATTCTGAATAGCACGGATGCACTTTCTTAACCTAGCATGAATTTTGATAATGAAGTTTAATAATCTGCAAGTCGATTCATGGTTAAACTATAGACCAAACTGAACATGTCTAACATTAACATGATACACAAAAACAGCTGAGTTGCCATTCACAGTGTTGCAAAAAAGAAACTTGCTACAAAATCACCCTTTATAACACTTTTTTAATATAAATTTTTATAAAAATAATCGTATAAAAATTTGACAGAGAATCCCCAAAAGTAGAAATAAATACGCCAAACATTATATCAAAACACATTAAAAATCATCAAAATCAAATTGTTTTAATTTTCTACAAACGAGTCTTGGCAGGAATTATTTATGAAACTACTCCTTCAATAAACTAATTTTCATGAATTACAAAATTTTTGAAGTTCAATTTTGCAAAAAAAAAATATTCATAAAAATCGCCAATAAGCTTATTTATTGCCAGAAAAATTGCCATGTCGCCAAATCAAAAATTTTCACGCTAAACAAGTTGAAAAATTGCCACTTTTGAAGAGAAATGACCATATCTGAAAGCCCTTAACCTGAGCTTATAGGAGAGACGGAAACATAGAATGAGGACTCTTAGAATAGAGAAAAGTGTAAAAAAACTTATTTCAAATTGAAAATATGAGCCTTAAAAGCTGTCAACATAGAGGATAGATAACCTTTTCGGAAATGAATTTCCGTACAGTACAGTCGTAAGTCGGTCGTAAGTCTGAAAGATCAGAACATTAATCCAACAAAATGTAGGGTGTGTTAAACTAAATAAATTTATTAATACCTTGCAAATTGAGGTCACATTTAATATTGCTAAAAAAAAAAGAAACATGAAACATTCACACATTAAATTATCAATCAAACTAAAGAGAAAGCTTAGAATATCTTTTCTAAAACTAATCACACAAAGAAAAAGTTATAAAAGAAGATTTCTATAAGAGACCAAATTAATACGTTTGGTATAGTGCTTCAAGAAAGACTGACGAAAATGGTAAGGTTTTTTATTTTCATTATTATTACTTAGTTAGAAGTATTTAAAACATTAAATTTTATTTCAGATTTTAAAGTTAATTGTATACAGCACATTGGCGTGCCTTGCTATGGCCGATGTTAAACATTTGCCTAGAACATACTTACCGCCATCATCTCCACAAGCAAACGGTTCAAAATTGTTTGTATCTGCGCCAGTGGCCCAAGATGTTCCAGATGTGTCTAAAAATGAAATTGTCGAAAATGATTTAATACTGGATATTCCAGAGACGAAAACAAATGAAGCCTCTAAGGATCCAGCGTATGGAAATAGTCCTTTCGGTTTTAATGGTGTACCTGGTGGTTTTCCTGGAGCTTACCCCAACCCATCATTTCCCGGTCAATTTTATCCCAATGGTGGTGGCTTTCCACCACAAGGTTTTCCTGGCCAAGGAGTTGTAGGAGCAGGATCAGGCTTCCCACACTCTCAAGGTTTCGTAAATCCGGGACTGCCGTCACAAGGATTCCCCGGTCCATTTCCGGGGCAAGGCTTTCAAGGACAAGGTTTTCCAGGGCAAGGATTCCCAGGACAAGGTTTTTTAGGACAAGGTTTCCCAGGACAAGGTTTCCCAGGGCAAGGATTCCCAGGACAAGGTTTCCCAGGACAAGGTTTCATAGGATCACCTTTTCCAAATTACCCCATCTATTACTCTTCCCCTAACCCTGGCTCAGAACAATTTAAAACAGAAACAAATAATGATACCGAAGGCAATAAGTTGCGCTCACTCGTCAGCAATATCGACACTCAATACGATGCTACAGATGGTGGATACTTGTACAACAAACCCAGTGTTAGATTTTAAATAAGGAACGCGATTTTATTGTTTACTTGCCAACGAATTTATCCAATATTAAAATAAATTTTATACATTTGAATTTGAAATAATTTTATTGTTAGTTTATGAGACTTAGAAATTATTATGCAAAATTTATTCGGACTAATTTGGTTTTTTGTTTTGAAAAAAAATGAAAAAAAAACTGCGGAATTTGTAAATATGTATGTACATATGTATGTAGTTCTGCTTTAGTTTTGGTGTTATAACAATTTTTTAATAGCCTTTTCACATATGTAGATGACCTAATAGAAACTATTGCACAGTGGAGAGCTTTGAAATAAATTCAGTAAAGTGAGACTCTGACTCGCGTACGAAGGGTTCCGTACGAACACTAGATATGTAATTTAATACAAACTTCATCCTATATAATATATAGTTTTGGCATTTTTTTCGTTTTTGGGGTCTTTTCGGTTTTTTTGTTTTGGCGGTTTTTGCGTTTTTTCGGTTTTGGCGATTTTTTAAAGTTTTGGCTCTTTTTTTAGTTTTGACACTTTATTTTCTTGTTTTGGCTATTTTTTTCGGTTTTTGGCGTTTTTTCATTTTGGCGATTTTTTTTATTTTTGGCAATTTTTTTAATTTTTGCGATTTTTTTATTAAATTTTTTTTTTAGTTTTGGCGACATTTTCGCGTTTTGGCGATTTTTTTTTGGTTTTTGGCGTTTTTTTTTCATATTTGCGTTTTTTTTCATTTAGGCGATTTTTTCGAATTTGGCGATTTATTTTAGTGTTAGAATTTTTTTTTAATTTTGGCGATTTTTTTTAATTTTTGGCGATTTTTTTTTTGGTTTGGCGATTTTATAATTTTCGCTTTTTTTAGGTTTACCGTTTTTGAAAATTTCAAGTGTTTGCCTCTTACGGTTTCCAAGATATAGCAAATTGTCAAAATTACAAAGTCAAAATTGCATTACTGATGGCCCACCCTTTAATTTTAATTTTTTTAAATTTTAGTGTTAATTGTTGTAGTCTGTATAAAAATACACTAATTTTACAAATTTCAAGTTTCAATATACATATGTTCATACAATTGTATGTATATTACATGGGATTTTAACATTTTTCGTTGCTTGTTTTGGAACACCCTTTAATTTTTTATTCTCATGTATTTGTTGTTGTAGCGGCCAAGGTTCTACATACTGTGTCCAAATTTCAGGTCCGTAGCTCTTACGGTTCCTGAGAAAATACCGTGTGACGGACGGACGGACAGACGGACAGCGTAGCGAAAACAATAGGGTTCCTTTTCACATTTGGTGTACGGAACCCTAAAAAAAGAATCAAATAAAAATTAAATATAATAAAAATAATGGAATTAATAAAAATTTCTATGTACTTACTTACGGAAAAAATACCAATGTTAAATCACCATGCAAAAAGTTTGATTCAAATCCATTCAAATCATATTAAAGTTATAAGAAATAATATGTTGTTTCAGTGTGTTGGTATTTATATGCTTTGCTCATACGTGCAATACGCTCTTGTGTTTAGTTGTTTTTGTATTGTTGTTGTTTTTTTTTTATGTTTGTAAACAGCCGACAAACTTCTGCTGGTTGGTAGGCAGTGTACTAGGCTTGCAGTCGGAGGATCACAGGTTCGAATCCTGGAGTCAAGTCAAAGTATTTTATATTTTTTTAACTAAAACTTTTCAAATAAATTGTATGTTAAATGATCCATGAAATAATGTTGAATTAAAATTTTATTCATGATGGTATATAGTTAATGTGTATCTAAATAAATATTTAAAGTTGTTGTGGCTGCAGGAGTAAGCAGGTTTACTACCACGCGAGTTCAAATCTTGGCCGTTGAAGCTAATTTAATTTATATACAAACAAACATTTTTCTGATGCCTATGTCTGCCACACATGAGCTAAATAATTAATAAAATACAATTACTACATTAAATTAAATTCACGTTGTTCCAACTTGAAATAACTTTGATTCAACATGATTCTTCATTTGAATTTTAACAGTACGTTAATGTTAAATTAACGTTAAATAAAGTTATTTCAAAAGGACTTATTTTCTTTGGAAATTACTGTAAATTACTGTTAGAAGCAAAATCATTGCCAAAAAAGATTAGATTATTAACCTTATTTCAGTTGAAAATTTTCTGTGTGTATCTGATTCGTCAAACATTTTGAGCGTGTAAACAGCATGTTCAATAATGATTGGGGTATATCATCTTTTCAATGGTCCATGGGATCTTGAACTGAAAATTAAAAATATTTGCTCAACTCTTATGTATATACATATCGCTCATTTACTCAAAGAACGTTATAAGTCAAAATATGGAACTTTTGAGTTAGTGATGCAGAATTAATCCTCATATCGTTATTCATATTGTGTAAAAATTTCATACAAATATCTTGTTTACTCAACTCTTAAGTTAAAATAAAATTTTCTTTTTCAATTAAGTTGTGTGTAAATTGAAAACTTCAAACTCGTTTTCTGGCAAGCTGGCTTTTTTGAGTTAAGGTCATAACGTTTAAGTCAATGAGCGATATGTACCTATTAAGGATGCCAAACGGGAAATCCCGAACCCGGAAATCCCGGGATTTAGCAAATCCCGAATCCCGGAATTTGAAAATTCCATCCCGGGATTTCATTTTCGGGATTTCTCAGCAATTTTTGTATGAAAACTTTATAAATTCAAATTTTCGTTGATTTTAAGGTATTTTTTATAATATTTAGAAGTCCCATACAATTTTATACGTACAGTTTTAACAATTTAATGACTTTTAGTGACATTTTTCTTATAAATTAACAACAAAAGTAAAATAAATAGACTACTTTCTTACGGCTATTTTCATCAAAGGTGCTACAATATATGTACATTTTAGAATTATTTTTAAAACAAAAGAAACATATTACCTTTGGAAGGGAAATAACATTTGAAAAATTCATAAGTTTGACAAATTTATTCCGTCTTTTTCTATATTATGAGGGCAATTATAATTCAAATTCTACGAGAAATTTTTCCCGGGGAATAATTTCAAACAGTAGCAAATAATAGGGGAAACAAAAAAATCTAATTGGAAAAGGGAGAAATTTCTTGCGGTAATTTATTCATAATTGCAGTCTGTATGTCGACTCCTCAACGCTAAAAAAAAACTAGCACTTATCTACCTGTCGGTAACAATTGAGTACTATTGAATCCTCCTTACAATTGGAGTAGAATACAATACAAGGCAAGTGAAAACTTTTTGTTGTCGGGTTGACGTAAAAGCGAGAAATATTTACAGAATGATGCGGAGTATTTTGTCTAAAAAACTGCTCGAGTGTGTATGTATGTTTTTTACATTGCAGTTCAAAACTACTTTGTTTTTTATTTAGACCGTTTAGGTCGTTTTTGATACAAACCTAAGATCAAACCCATTTAAATTACATGGATTTGATAAATAGTTTTAGTCAAAAGCGACCGACTGAATGAGTTCGACTGAATTATAGTTGTATTCGAGTTGCACAGTAGAAGGCCAGGACACTAATAAACCATACTCCTCTTAGCGAACGTATGAATACATACATACATATGTATCTGTTGAACTTGTAGAAAAAAACTTATGTATGAATTTAAAAGTTTTCAGTAGAGCAAAAATACTGTTCAAGTGCTCAGGCAAACTTTTAATGTATGTGCCTATAAAAATGTGATCTTTAGACGTAATTAATCGAATTTGATTAGAATAGTGTATACATTTTCTTTTAATTTTTCGACATGTTCAGCCTTATTAGTCGTAACGAAATCGATAAAAAATTAGATAATGCTTGGTATACACACATATGTAACAACCGTTATACTTGTTGTTGATCAATCGCAATTAAAAAAAAACGTTAGTAGATATATTTTTAAGAAAACAATTTTTGCAACTTGTTTGTATGAAAGTGAATCTAAAAATTTTCGTGAGTCAACTTAAGCGGTAGTGCTAAAAGTCCACCGATATGTGTATTCGTTTTGGTTTAGATAATAGAAAAACATTTATATTGAAAACAAAAACAAGTTTTCATATTTAGTTATTGTTTTCACTATAAATTCTCTAACATCAAACGTGATTAATCAACTTAAAAATAGATGAGAAAAATTCTTTTGATTTTTATTTCATACTCGTATTAGAAAATTGTTCACTTTAAAGACAATTGTGCAATGATAAATTATGAACATAAAACGTTTTAAAATGCATTAAATTGTTATTAAAGTAATATTTATTTAAAAAAAAAACAATTTATTTACGAAAAATATTTAGATCCCGAAATCTCGAAAATCCCGAGAACGGGATTACAAAATCCCGAATCCCGGGATTTACAAAAATCGATCCCGATTGGCATCCCTAGTACCTATATACCTGATGATTATAAACACCAACGATTTTAATAAATCTTAGCCCATCAGAAATTGATATCTACCTGTCTCTCAGGAATTAAAGATGTATATTAATATATTTTTTTCACAAAATCTCCCACTGTGTATGGTAAAATTTGGGTTTTATCCACGAACAAAGTGTTGTGTCAGTTTGAATACTTAAAATACCAAATATATGTACAGGGTGGCGCAGAATGAGCTATATGCTTTAAATGGGTTATAACTTTTTTATTTATGCGATTATTATAATTTTTTTTAAATACACTACATTATTGGGGATTTTTTTTTTGCAATTATCTTTGAAAAATGATATCCTGCTTCGCACATCCTTGCTCTTTTGATCGAGAGAGTATACATCTCATATTTTTTATAACTTTTCACGCTGTGTCAACACAATAGACTGTTGATTTGAAAAATTAAATTCAATTATTTTTGTACGTTGTTCTCTCGTGTAATGATTCATAATTAATTCCCCAAGTCTTCTTCACAAAATGCTGAAAAAAAAGTTATAAAGAATTCAAACCGTATAGCTCATTCTGCGCCACCCTGTGTATACATACATACATAAATAAATACAAACTTTCCACAACGTCTCCCAACTTAAGTATTTGCCTATCTCTTCTGATCTATACACAAAAAAAAACACTTTTATTACATTTTTTTCATTTATAATACTTGTCTCACAGATTTGTTGTAATCTTTACTGTTTTGTTACAAATCTTTGTCCACTACTGTTTTCAAGAGTTTTTTTAATTGTTATTTATAAAGATGCAGTTTTATTATGCACAAAAATTATATAATCTAAAAATTACTTTGAGTGGGTTATAGGTGCAAATTGTACACTCATTCATTGAGGTTTAATTTTAAGTTATTGTTGATAATCTAATGTTTTCAGGCTGCACGGTCCGAAAAGAATTAACCTCTCTGGCTGGATACAGAGAAAAAAATGTCCACCAATTAATATTTTCAATTAAGAGTTTAATTGATTGAATTGAATTTTTTTTCTATATTTATAAATATAGTGATGGTAAAATTGAGCTTACAATACAAAAAAGCTTTCAGCAAATTGAAATACGATGAATCAAAAACAATTCACATATTCCATTTGCAATAATGCTAAGTATATAAAGCAGAAATCTACATCAACTGACACCACACACAGTGGACCAAACATAAAAGAACGCTGATGATGAAGGTTTAGTGGCCTTCGAAAACGGCTGGCTGTTCCGTTCAACTATGTGTTGTTAGTCAGAATATTTACAACAGAATTTGGTGTTATTTGTTCATTAATAATTATCACATGTAATTTGGCTTAAAAAGCGATACGAACTTTAGCCCGTTCAAATCACAAATCTAGAAACAAATGGAGTTTGAATAATAATTAAAATTAACCTGAATTTTTTTTAATTTTTTTTTTTTTTTGGAGTGGAAAGACTTAATTTATATAATTCAATGGGTTTGCCAAAAAGTCCATAACGTTACAGACAGTAACTCTAATTAATGCAAAACCTTTCACGGCAGCGAAGAGTGAGTTACAAAATTCGGCGAATATGGCCACAGGACACAATGGAATAGTGATACTGTGGATAATATAACCATGGGGCGACCCGGAAGTAGACAACACAAGGGGGATGTTGAAACTATATAGGACCGAGCTAAGAAATTTGATCGGCGTCTTAACGGAGCACTCTAACTTACGATGGCACTTAAACCGGATTGGAGCCACATATAACAATTAAAGCAGGGCATTCATGGAGGAAATGAAGCACTTTCTTTGTCCTATTCTAGCTTTCACCCAGCCAAGATCACGTTATTTTGGGTATTGATTGGAAAAGTTTTCGGGACTACGTAAATGTTACTGAGTTCCCATAAAAATGGTGTCCGTTCTTAACTCACATGAAAGCGTACAATAGGCCAATACTCGCTTATGTGTATGTCCTCGGTAGACTTGTGTCCAATAGCTCTTTTTGCACTAGTTCGTTCTGTTGGACACAAGTTCGTTCAAAAACGTCAATGTGAAATTAAATGGGTTTGAAACAACTTTTGATTTGAACGCTCTCAAACAAGTTGAAAAAGAGCTGTTGGACACAACTTTAGTCCCCAGACTAGACTTGGGTCGAACTCGTTCACTAGTTCATTTTTGCCACAAACCAATGATCAAACCCATGTAATTTAAATGGGTTTGATCATTGGTTTGTGGCAAAAATGAACTAGTGAACGAGTTCGACCCAAGTCTACCCCAGACAATTAGCGTCATGGCTCCTCTCTTCAACCTAAGTTAACCTTATCAAATTATTTGCTATTGATTATTTAGTTACGACCTTATGTATAAAAAAAATTGGCATGAAGTTAGCATAAGTGACGACATTGAATTAAGGGACAAACCGACTATGTCGACAACGTTCGACTTGTCGCACACTTACATTCAAAATAGACTTGGGTCGAACTCGTTCACTAGTTCATTTTTGCCACAAACCAATGATCAAACCCATGTAATTTAAATGGGTTTGATCATTGGTTTGTGGCAAAAATGAACTAGTGAACGAGTTCGACCCAAGTCTAATTCAAAACAAAAACAAATTGTAAGTGTGCGACAAGTCGAACGTTGTCGACATCGTGGGTCAGGCCTTAAGTGTTAACGAGTTCCTCCATACAATTTAAAATTAAAAATGGGGCATTATGTAGTTTTAATCCACTTGATTTTTAATGTGATTGTGTGTGGCAAAACTCTTTAAGATCATGTTCAATTTTGCCACTTATGCTAACTTCATGCTAGTTTTTGCTTAAACATAAGGCCGTTAAATTTTAAATTGATTTTATAAAATTTTAATTGATATTACAAAATTGTTCATATTACTTTTTTGCGTAGTTTTCAATCGCTGTAAGAATTATTAAACCTTGCGTTTGCAAAAAAAAAAAGTATAAGAGTGAAATGAATGTGGGCTGCTTCTACATTTTACAGCTCTAGGGAGCAATGTAGGTATGACAGGAAATGATTTTATAAAAGAATTTAACGAGTTTGCATGGAACATGTTGCGAGGAAATATTAGGGTTTACAGCGCACTTGTATAATTAAGAATTGTTCCAACTTTATCCTAAATCTTGAGGAGAGTACATAATTAGAAGAAAGGAAAAGTTTGCTTTCGTTTCGACAAACTGGTTCTTTGCTTTCTTTTTTCATAAAACATTTCATAAACGCTTGCTGAACGCCTGCTGACTTGTAAGTTTGTTTTAATTTTACACACAGAAAACTTTGAACTTAAAATCGTCGTAAATAACGTTAATTTAACCTCTTTTTGGCAATGATTTTGCTTCATATGTGTTTCATGTTAATCTAACATGATCTACCGTAATCTTCAAAGAAAATTTTTCTTTTTTAAATAAATTTAACCTTTAACCTTTCTTCGCCTATGTTTGGATTCAAAGTATTATCAGTTCCGTTGGTGTATGAATCTCCTTCTAAATTTTCTGTTTCCAAAAACTTAGTCGATTTAAACGATTTAAAAAAATATTTATTTTTTAATTGGAAAGTATAAAATATTATATTTATTATTCTGCCGTATCGTGGTTAGCGTATTTCAAATAGGACTACGACTGTTTGGTAATAAATTAAAGAAGATTTTAAAAGTTTTCCTTTAATCTATTACCAAACAGTCGTAGTCGTATTTGAAATAATCTAACCACGATAATGCGCCCACTGGAAGGACCATTTGGGTGATTTTCTTCTGTTAATATCTGTTAATAAAAATTTAACCATCAATTGTACCGAGAAGAAAGCCTATTATCTGGTATTAAGCCACTAAATTCATATGATGAAGCCCTAAGTATCTATGTATAATGCTACATGATAATTGAAACGATTGACTTCATGTTTGCTGGGTAGTTCGCTCTCTAAGCCAAACTCAAGATTTAAAATTTTGCTCTCTACGGCTGAGTTTACATCTGGCATTTCTTGTGTGTCATTTACGCAAAAAAGCGTAACCAACTAATTACTAATGAAAAACTATTTGATTCAGATATGTCTTTATTTAAATACCCTATTTGGTGCCACTTTTTGAAAAATGTCATCGGTCACCCTAATTGTAACTAAAATGAACTGTTCCCGGTTTTGAAAAAAACACTGTTCTCTAAATAATGCGGCAATGAATGATATTGATATATAGGGTGTTTTTTTAAGGGGTATAGAACTTCGAATTGAAATAAAACACAAGAAAATCGTTTTAATGTCCATCAATTTGGCTTTATTGGAAGGATAATTTTATGCCATTAATGTTTAAATATGATTTCGGGCATGTGGCCGCCGCGGCTGGCTCGAATAAAGCCAATTCTACAGGTCCAATTTTCAACCACTTTTTCGAGCATATGGGGCCGTATGTTGGCAATAACGCCACGAATGTTGGCGTCCAAGTCCCCTAACGTTTCTGGTTTGTTGGCGTAGACGAGCGACTTCACATATCCCCAAAGAAAATAATCCAATGGTGTCAAATCACACGATCTTGGTGGCCAATTGACAGGTCCATTCCGCGAAATTATGCGCTCATCGAATGTTTCCTTCAATAAATCGATTGTGACGTGCGCTGTGTGGCATGTAGCGCCGTCTTGTTGGAACCACAACTCATCCACATTCATGCCATCCAATTCGGGAACAAAATAGTCGGTTAGTCGGCTCCAATTGCTGTGCACGGTGGCGAATCGATTCATTCGGGTCCTCTTCAACAGTTTGCTCTACAGCGGCAATTTTTTCTTCGGTGCGCACTGTTCGACGTCTCTGCGGATGCGTATTATCACATAGAGTAAACGTAGTGCGAAAACGATCCATGGTTAACCGAATTAATTGCTCTGATGGACGATTATGTCGACCATAAAATGGACGGAGCTTGCGGTAAACTTCGCGAACTAAACCATTATTTTCGAAATAAATTTGCACGATTTGCAAGCGTTGTTCTTTTGTCAACCTGTTTATGATGAAATGGCAAACCAAACTAAATATTAATCACTTGACAGCTGACAAAATGGCCGCCAGTTAAAAAAGTGATGCCAACTTAAAGTTCTATACCTCAATAAAAAACACCCTTTATAATATGCGAGTTTAAATTGAGGTTGTTCTTAGGGCTAATAAATCAGTGCAAGTTAATCTCCATTTTTGGTTTAAAATGTGATTAAACTAGCAAACCTATAAATCAATACAGTATTTAAACCATCTGCAAACGCACAAAATTGGGCGTTTAAACTACCAATACAGGCCATATGATTTTATTACTTACAGACCATATGTTTTGCATTGAATGAGCTGTCAACTTTTTTCCCAGCCTCCACTTTTTCTTCAGATCTTGTTCGACCTGTTTTCTTATACTCTAGTATTCTTGTATATTATTCTACTTCGCCAATCATAAACATAATTCCTTTCTTGGTACAATTTGGCGAAATATAATTGAAATTTTCTTAACTTTTTTGT
Source organism: Tachina grossa (assembly GCA_949987645.1). Taxonomy (NCBI): domain Eukaryota; kingdom Metazoa; phylum Arthropoda; class Insecta; order Diptera; family Tachinidae; genus Tachina; species Tachina grossa. The sequence goes on from OX465277.1 coordinate 111,246,467, forward strand.
CTTTTTGATTGTGCAAAGAATTGATAGCCCGCTGCAAAACAGCTGTTTTTTGACATTTATTCTAGTGCTGCCACAATATTATTTTTTTAACTACACATAAAGTATTCTTCACTGATTTACTCCTGTTTAGTTTAAACTACAAATAAATTTGAGTTTAGTTTAATTAAACCAGCGTTTAAACTTTGACTGATTTATTAGGCCTTAGTATCCTAGAGCCAGCTTAAGTAGACAAATGAGAATACGTAAAGTTTTGTTTTCTTTGATTAAATATTAAAATATTTTTTCAATATGCGTATATTTTTTTTAATTTTTGTTTTTAAACAAACAAAGCAAAAAAAATGTGTACTTAAGGAAAAAACTTAGCACTTGAGGACAATCTACTTCTTCTTTCTGTAAATGTAACCACCGTTGGAGGCGTATTGAGTACCACCAGAAACACCGCTGGAGTAGCTGCCAGAGCTTACAGAACTTAGAGAGGGACCAGAGTAAGTTTGTTGTATGGCAGGAGCCAAGTAATCGACTGATGGGGCAGAGTAGTGGTGTTGTTGTTGAACAGCAGGTGCTGAGTAATGGACAGCTGGGGCAGAGTATGTTGGGCGGCTGGCTGGTCCAGAGTAGCTGGCAGATGGACCAGATGAGTAGCTGTTTTGAACACCATATCCCGAGTAGCTGGCAGATGGACCAGACGAGTAGCTGTTTTGAACACCATGTCCCGAGTAACTGCTTTGAACACCTTGTCCCGAGTAGCTTACAGAACTTGTGAAAGGAGTTTGTATGGCTGGGCCAGTGTATACTTCTTGTACAGGAGGCAAATATTCATTGACTGGAGCTGGTGCTACATGATGATGTTGCTGATGATGTTGTACAGCAGGAGCAGAATAATGAACTTCAGGAGCTGAATAGGTATTCTCGAAAGAAGGACCAGAAAAACTTACAGCATGACCACTCTGGCCAGGTGGCAAGTATGTTCTACCCAAGTGGCTGACATCAGCGGAGGCAACAGCCAAAAGTGCAAAAGCAATAAAGAATTTCTAGAAAGACAGAATTAAAAAATGCTCTTGAAACACCAATTCTTTTACATTTTTTTTTCGTTAATGATTGCAGATCAAAGTATAATTTAAGGCGTCTTATTTTTTTTTGAATAAAGTATCTTTAAACTTCCTTGCAATTAATAACGTTAAATGATTTTGAATTTAAAAATTCATTGTTAAGCTATTATGAACATTTCAATAACTTTTTCCTTTTTTTTAATAAATAATTTACACACGCGTCAAATTTGGCAATAATTGGCAATTTTTTATTAGATATTGTATTTTCATACATTTGATTGCCAATAGTTTTTTTTTAATTTAAGTTTTTTAATATCCATTATAATAAACTAACCATTATTCGCGATATTTTTTTATGTGTGTGTTAAGTTAACCGTCTGAAGAAATCTTTGGTACTGATGTTGCTGATGTTAATGTCTGATTAATTTATACTAAAACATCTTTATGTTGATTTAACATACATAGTTAAGGTTGTTTTAATTTTGTTTTTGTGTTTTGCTGTTGTTGCTGTTGTTGCTGTTGTTGTTATTGTTTATTAATCTAACATTAAGTTAACAAAAATATTTCAAAATCTTTTCTTCTGTTTTATGTCTTAAACAACATTGATTTTGTTCGTTAGACTTTAATGCCTGGAAGTATGTACATACCCTGAAGGAAATGTCGATGGTGAAAATGTACTGAGTCGCTTTTGATTTTGTCACCAGTACTACTCTACAATTATTCCCCATACAACACTTTGTGCTATAGACATTTAGCATGTGCTTGTCATTGAAAAACTACTAGTAACACTAAAACAATTGACTAGATAGTGAATTCATAGTTCTTATGGGAACATGAAGACATACCAACCAGACATTTACTGGTACATTTCTATACCTTACGTACATACAAATTTATGTATATTGACAAGTTGTTGCAAAATCCACCAGAAATACACCACATCTGTTTTCTCTCTCTCTCTCTCTCTTTTATACTGACGAATAGAAGAGAAATTGTTGACAATGTAACTATTACTATAATTTTTGTGTTGACATAGAGACACTTGGCCCCAGCCTGACTGCAGGGTATTTTAACATACATACGTACATACATGTATGCCTAGATAGTTTTGTGAATATTTAAAAAAACACATTTTCGCCTGGTTTTAACTATATATGTAACCGAATACTTATAAATACATACATACATACATACATAGAATATACCCTGTAGTCAACCTTGAACCATATGTCTCTATGTCAATACTCTTTCTCCAGCGACAATTGTACTAGTTAAAATTTCGACAACTTTCCTTTTATGCGCGAGTAAAGATACGTTATAGACAACAGTTCTAGTGTATTTCTGGTGATATTGTCAATGAACGCGTCAATAGTTTGTTTTTCTTTTTTATTATGTTGTGCAATAATATTAAATAAATATATGTGACGCGCGAAATAGAAAGGGTATAAACCGGTTGTGTTCAGGAGAGCCATTTTAAAGATTTAAATACGTGTATCTTTGGTGTACCATCACATCATAAAACGCGCATATCTCTGGGAGGGAACACTTTTGGGGCATGGGATCGGTCTCATTCGATGCTCAGATGTTGTCCACATCAAAAAAAAAAATGAACATTGCTTTTTTTACCCTTAGGTCCCTTTCTCTATGCGTTGTCACATATGTAGACGAGGGTAACTAAAATTTGCGAATGTATCTTCGGTTCAAATATCTCCATATGGTCGTAAAAGAACTACCTTCTCAACAGTGCTAAAGTCTACTGATAGATTTTGAATGACCACTTTATGTTATTTGTCAATACGCATTTGCATTGGCTGGGGTACACCTAGTCAGTAGCACTGTTAACAATGTCACTAGAAAATCACTATAAGTTTACTATTGACAACGAGATTGGATATATCGATATTGTAGACTAGAGCCCCTAAAATTTACTAGTGAATCTTTGGTGCCAATGTCTCCATGTGGTGCCGAAAGAACTACTAAGTTAGTAGTGCTATAGTCTAGTGGTGGATTTTCAATGACAAGCTAATGTTAAATGTCAATAGATGATACCATTGGCTGGGGTACACCTGGTTAGTAGTGCTACTGACAACGTCACTAGTAAATCACTACAATTTCACTATTCGCACTTTCTGCAGGGTATTTATTTGTCTTTTTGAAAACCACAAAATATGTATGTGTGTAAAACAAGTTAGTTAACTTCTTTGACAACGAAAGATGCGGGGGGCCTCTTTATGTTATAGGAAGTGGAATAGCATAAAAAAAAGAACAAAAAAACCCCAGAAATTCTTTTCTATTTAGTTTCATTAATATCTATTGTGTAAATTATTCATCCCAGTTGTCATTTTTTGCAATACGTTCCATTATAAGAGTTCAAAAATTTGCTGCTTTAACAGCACTCTAAGCTCACTACATTTTTATAATGCAATACTCACATTAAAATCTATGTAAATAAGGTTAATTTAACATTTTTCCGCAATGATTTTGTTTCATATCTATTTCATGTTAATTCCACATGATTTACAGTTATATTCAAAGAAAATTTTTCTTTTCATGTGGATTTAACATTCCCGTACTATTAAGTCAAAAAGTAGACTCATATTGAATAAAAGTTATTTTAAGATGAAACAACGTAAATTTGATACTGAAATAACACGAAGAACCCATGTTGACTGAAAGTTATTTCAAGTTGATATTCAACATGAATTTAATTTAATGTAGTCATTCCCCCTTATTGCGAATGGCGTCGTCGACGTCACATCAAGACGACATTAAATATTGTCACTTGTCTACACTTTGTTAACTTGCTACATTAATTTACAAAGCTTTAGAGATTAGTAAGAGATTGTCAATATAAGCCAATTGTTGCCGATAAAGAGTAGACAAGTGACAATATTTACTGCCGTTTTGATGTGACGTCGACGACGCAATTCACAATATTGGGGGATTGTATTTTATTAATTATTTTATTTAACTTACATTATTGTGTGTATTGACACAGGCAGCAGGAAAATGTTTGTATGTTGAACTCGCACTCTTGACAACTTTTTTTTGGCCAAAATTATTTTTGATCGAAGCTCTTTACCGATCTTATGAAATTTTGTGAAAACATTCCCTACCTATGACAGCTCAATATAATGACTAGAGTGACTAAAGTGGATGGGGTCACGCCCATTCAGAGAAATCCTTCCTATTATATTTTAATAACAAAGATAGATATATGTAACACAGTAGACAAGCTAATCTTGATTTATTTTCTGTTAAGACAATTCATGTTAAATCAAATATGACAGCGGCAAAGTACAGAATATGGAGTGACCTTTGATGGCTAGTAGGAGAGGATGGTGTATCGATTGTTCATAAGGCGGTTGATAGTATTTTTCCCGCCCCTGTTTCCAGCATGGTTGTTATATGTTAAGTGAAATTCCTCCGAAACGATCCCTTGAACTTTTTTTTCTATATATTGCTTAAAAAATTTTTATTTTGATGGTTTAAATATATTGGATTTTTTTTAGCTGAATGACTTCTTTAAGAAAGGTTTTATTTCCTCGAAAATCGAAAAAAAACTTACAAAAAAAAACTAAAAATCCCAATACTCCGATTATAATCAACATATAACATTTTCATTTAAACAACTGAGAAGTCCAATTAATATTATAGTTGAAGGCAAATTTCAAGAATCAATCATAAGTTTTCAATTTCTTGCTTGGCCATTATTCATCTTTTTTATTTTCAATTAATTTAACTTTCCTAATTCTCTTTTTAATTTTTTGTTGATTTTTCAAAAAATATTTAACAAAATATTTTTTGGAGCGATTTCTTTTAAAAACAAATCAAGGACATTTTTAATTGCATATTTGATATATTGTAATTAGGGTGATCGATTATTCGACTTTTTCCAGAAACCGGTTTTCGAATAGTTCGAATATTTGAAATTATGAAAAACCCGGTTTCAGTTTTTACAATTCAGGAAAAACCGGTCAACCGGTTTTTTTAAGTAAGAAAATTGTTATACAAAAGTTTTGATTTTAAATCGCTTTATAAAAAAGGGTTAACAGTTAATGTAAATACTATAAAAGAATACAAAAATTAAAGGCAAAACATAAAAATTAGCTTCATATATTTATGTATAGTACATAAATATTTATACATAATATACAGTTGAGGAATAAACTCTACATACAACCATCATTTTTTTGGGTTTGTGGAAACTTGGAAAGAAATTCAAAAAATTAAATATGCCAATATTCAGGTTGCTAATAAATATGTTTATACAAAAAATAAAAAAATAATTATAACACCTACAGTAGCAAAAGTATTAATAATACATAGGAGAAAAGTCTACATACAGGCATAAAATACATAAAAAAATACGTGCAAAATGTTTGATGTCGTCAACTTGTTTGAAAATTCTGTGATTTCCGGTACCAAGCCGTCAACAAATGGCATCTAAATTTGCTATTTTTTGTATAAACATATACATATATTAGCAACCAAAATATTGACATATTTAATTTTTTGAATTTCTTCCTCAAACCCCAAAAATTGTGGTTGTGTGTAGAGTTTATTCCTTAATGGTATATACATATGAACAAGGTGCATATCTACCTCTATATAAAATATGAAGCAAAATGGCAACAAACCTAAAAAAAAACACTTTTTGCAACTGGATTTTGACATCCATTGCACACCATATAAGGCCAATTTAATTCGCCTCTGCTATCACAAAATAATTTCGCTTAAATTTCGTGTTTCGTGTTAAATGTTGCCATGCTCAAAAAAAGCGTAGAGCTTTTACAATAAAAAAATACTTACGAAAATCAACAAAATATGCAAAATATACAAATCGAAAATTATTCGACTCAGCCGGTTTTTAAATTGTAAAAAAACCGGACTATTCGACATTCGAAAAATCAACATTTTAAAAAAAACCGACAACCGTATTTTGAAAAAACCGGGTTTTAAAACCGGTTGAAAAACCGAGTCGATCACCCTAATTGTAATTAAACTTTTAATTGACTTTTTCGAATTTTTTTAATTAATGTTGGATTCAATCTCTGTAGATATTTTAATTAAATTTTTAATTCATATAATATTTTTAATTCATATAATATGTTTTAGCTCGAAAATTGTGATTGTTTTTGTGTAATTTATAGTTAATTATTTTTTTGTGATAGATTCAAATCTATTTAATGTTTCTAACGAACTTGAATTTTTTTTCTGGACTGTAAAAAAAAAATCATGAGTTCAAAGCGTTAGAGCTTTCACGTTTGGTTGGATTGATGTATAGAAGCCGCCATATTCTTTGTAGCGCAAAATTTTCTAACTCATTATACATATAAAAATAAAATTTACCAAACTTTTAGAAACATTTAAAAAAACTGCATAAATTTAAAATATGTCCAATAAATTTTGTTAATATTAAAATTAATATTGAGCTTTTCTTACCTTCTTCGGATATTTAAATATGTAAAATTTTAAGACAATAAAACTAGATGCTTCAATTAATTAAAATATATACATATGTAAATACATACATGCGTATGTTATGCGAGTGATTTGATTAAATTCATAAAACTTCAACTGTCCTTAGCAACAACACGAACAACACATTTCTAAGTTGTCTTGCTTATTGTTAATAAATTAAAAAAAAAAATCATGAAATTCACTTGACACATTAAAATAAATATACAATTTTCTTTTCAATTTTAAATATTTTGTATTGTTTTGCGCTATTTTATTGGGGTCTTATATTAATTCATCAAATTGACATGTTTTACAAGTCCACGTCATTTATCAGCTTAAGCAATTGGTCATAGTACGGTGGAGTTCGGTTATAACGAACATGGCGTTTATAAATAATTACCCCATATAACGGACAACTTGTCTAATCCCAAACTTTTTAGTTAATGGGTTTGCACGGCTTTCTAGTTATATTGAATATTAGCTTCTAGCAAAATCGTTATTTAACGAGCAAGTAATTTTCTACCTCTTTTTACTATTAGGTGTTGCCTTTTTTAGGAAAGTTATAGTAATAGAGAAGAAGGAAGAGATAGAGGAAAGCTTCATTCTTTTAAAACTCTGCTTTTTTGCACGTTTTTAATAAGGCAGTGATGCAGCGCCTCAGGTGTCTATGATTATTTTACTTCGTCGATGATTCTGCTACATAATACCAACAAATGCGAGCGCTCTGATGTTACATTAGGATTAGTATCCGATGCAGCCGGTGTAGACAGTTTTTTACAGCAACTGTCTGTTCTATTACCACAATAGTAATTGAGAAGCTGGCGAACAAAACCAGACTAACAAACTAGTCCCGATAACAGTTTTTTACAGGACAGGCAAATTACTGAATTACCTAGATGGAGCAAAGAAAATTCAGTTTACGTTATTTTTTAAGGTAGGATCGAAATATTGAATAAAAAAATATTTCGTAACTTCATAGATGTGTACTTGGAGAGCCCGAAAAAATTAAAAACAAAATCATTTACTGAGGACATGTCTAGTTTTGTTCGCCACCTCCTTCCTCAATTTCTTTAAGGTCTTTAAGAAATTAATGTCTTATTGAGATAAAATGCATTAATTTGTGAATGATTTATTGTTTTCTTTCGATTGTAAATTTTTTTAAAATAATATTGTAACAGAATGTGGCTGTAACATATAAAATTGCTTCGCCCATTGGAGTTCATTAAAATAGGACTGAACTGTATAATATACTTTTATTAACACTTTCATGGTATTAATATTGGTATTGGCTTACTGTCAACAAGTTAAACAAAAGAAGCGTCTTTTGTTTTATTAATTATGTATGAATATTTGTATACATGTAGATATGTATGCGTGTGCCTATCTGTGAAGTACAACCAGAGTTACGAGTAATGATTAAGCTACACTAAAGTTTCAAAACGAAAGTTTTATAGTGCAATCCTGCTCTTTATTAAATCAACCAATGATTAGACTTTTTGTCAGTAAATATTGTAAAGGCTCAGTTAGCCGACCGTAACGGAATGTAACTGCAACAATAGGAAACAGCTGATCGATATCGTTATGTGAGAAGTAATGAAAATTGTTATAGAGATGCAACTGTAATCTAAAGGCTCAGTTAGCCGACATTAATGTAAAGTAATTGTAACGTAGGAAACAGCTGATCGAGAATTTTATATGAAAAGTAGGTTACGTTACATTACATCTCTATAACCATTTTCATTACTTTTCACATAACAATATCGATCAGCTGTTTCCTACTGTTGCAGTTACTTTACATTACAGTCGGCTAACTGAGCCTTAAGGATCTGTACTAGTGATGCACGAATATTCGTATTCGTATTCGTATTCGAAGCATTCGTATTCGTCAAATTCGTATTCGTCAAATTCAAGCGAATACGAATACGAATATTTTTCCAAAAAAATTAAATAAATAAATGCATAAATCCTAAACTAAATTTAAATAAATGGATACAAATATTGGTTTGTACGAATCCATTAAATTTTTATAGAAATTTGTGCTTTGTATCATTTTCAAATATTATTTACTGACGATCAGGGAAGGAAAATGATTTCTTGGATTTTTTGCCAACTATGAAAATAAAATATACTTTTTAGACCATGACGGTACCAATTTTTAATTTTTTATTAATAAAAACAGAAACGTAAAAAAATGAGTATAAAAATTCAGAAGATTGTAATAAAAAACAGAAAGTTAACACAAATGTGTATAAAAATTCAGTATACAATAAAAAATAACAAAAAATATTAAATATTATATTCATAAAGGTACATTAGACTATTATATTAGAGATTAAAATAAATCACACACAAAAAATTAAAGAGAACATAGGCAAAATTGATGTTACCATATCGTGCCATAACCGCCAAAATAGCTTAAGCGACATAATTTTCGAACTTCAATTTTTGACCAAAATCGATTATTTGCGATCGTAAATAGTCGATTTTCGTCAAAAAATGTGTGGCTTAAGCTATTTTTGCGGTTATGGCTCCATATAGTGAAACATTGACATTTTGAAATTGTACCAAGTAACTCGCGGTAGTACCACGGCACCAACAAGGTTAAAAATGTACCATAAAAAGTACAATTGTACCATGATTTCCATCCGTGCTGACGATCATTAAAGTTTTGGGTACTTTTTATTAACTTTAAAGTACGCCAATAGAAGTATAAATTTCTTTTTCACAACAATTTTTAAATAATTCATATTGCAGGCGTAAATAGAGCCCTAATTTAATGTCTATAAATTTCACATAAAATATTTGTATTCGTATTCGCGAAAATGTCAAAAATTGACATTCGTTACATCACAGTATCGATCAGCTGTTTCCTACCGTTGCAGTTACATTATATTGCAGTCGACTAATTGAGACTAAAATTATGCCATTTAAAGAACTATTAAATTATATTGAATTATAATTAGTATAATAAAAAACGATTCATACTGATAATTAGCTTAAATTTTATGCGAATAATCGAACAAATTTTCAGTATTATGCGATTATTCGAATAAAAATAGTTTTTTCTGGAAAAAGGAATAAAATAAATGCACAAAAACGTATCAGCTTAAATTTTTTTATTCGAATAACTGAGACAAGTTTTTACTCTTAATTTATAACTCGAATTAATAAGAAATAAGAAACCTTCGAATAATCGGAAATTTTTTAATAAAATTAACCGAAATAAAAACAAATGATAGTTTTATTTTTTGATTCGGCTTATCACATATTTTAGTTTTATTCGATTATTTTAATGAATAACGAGTAAAAAATTTCGAGTAATCGAATAAAATGAAAAAATTAAATTAGTTCAAGAAAAATGGACGAACAAAAACTTTAAACCGAAATCTAACTGCTGCACAGTGTGCCGATTACGAAAATATTATTAATAAATCTCGATTTTCTAAACTACTAAACTGTTTGTTAAATAATCACATAAATCATAAACCAAGCGCTAAGCTTTTACCACACGTAACTAATGAACACCCTGTTGAAATATGAATGAAATACAGAAAGCCAAAGCTCTGGCCATCTCTGGTTGGCCAAACAAATAAAAGCCGAATTCAATGAATTTGATTTTTTCGCAAGTATTTATTTATTTATTTTATTAGTTTTTATAAGTTTTTTCTTTAAAACGCTGCAAAATAATAAATTTTAAATTAATATAAATAGCGTTTGTGTGACAGCGGATTATGATATTTTTTTTTTTTTTTTTTTTTTTTTTGTCTAAAAGTGCGTGTGACCTTGTGCATTTGTGCCAAAGTTTTTTTTTTCAAGCGCTTTATTAAATGATATAAAAAATCTAAATACAAACGCAAACCCGATTCTAGCCTGTTTAACCTTTTACTTTTATCATTTCTGTATATTTTGTGCTACAAATTTTCAAAATGAAATTATAATTTCTGCCGGTCTTCACTGGGAATTTACGTCAGCTTTATTTACTATGCGTTTTGAAACCGTTTAATCGTTTCATATCGTTACCTTAATATAGAAAGGTCCTAACTGATTATTTTTTGCATTCTTTTACAACTCTGCTTTTTGCACGTTTTTAATAATGCAGTGTTGCAGCGCCTCTGGTGTCAATGAGGCGTATGAAATTTTTTGAAGCTGTTGTCGCTGGTTTTGAAAAGAGAACAGTTCTCCATTTTCGCCTGGTAACCCTCTGGTATAACTTTGTCATAGATCCTTATGTGCAATATGATTCAATATTCATAAAGTTTTATTCACATGAAAAGAAATTAAATTAAGCTGTTTCTTCAAAGCATTCAGTGCGAAATCATTTCGACTCTTATTTTTTATTTTAATTAAGATTGGTTTATTTACAAAAAATTGCTATACTTAAAAAATACATATGCCGGAGTTATTTTTAATGATATTGTTTTTTTATGGAATGATCTACATACATATATACGAGTATTTTTTTTTTTTTTTTTTTTTTTTGAACACAATTAAGCATCAATTCTACAAAATGAAAACTAGAATTACAGTTTAGTGATTGATTTACTTCTTTCTGTAAATATAACCGCCGTTGGAAGCATATTGAGTACCCACATCAGCCGATGACGAGGAATAGCTGACAGAAGGAGAGGAGTAAGAGTGTAGAGCAGGGGCGGAGTAGCTAACAGCGGGACCAGCATATGTTTGCTGGAGGAGAGCTGGTGCTGAATAAGTTTGTTGGACGGGTGGCAAGTAGTCACTGGTGGGAGCAGAGTATGATTGTTGCACAGACGGTCCAGAGTAGGAGACCGATGATGAATAGGATTGTGCAGCTGGACCTGAGTAAGTTTGAACGGGTGCGGCATAAGTTTGTTCCACATGACCGGTATATGCTTGGGCTGCAACGGAATAAGCTTGTTGTGAGGGTGGCAAGTATTCGTTGGCTGGAGCCGAGAAGCCGGCACTGCCATGTGAATGGAACGATTGCTGGTAGCTGGGGCCAGAGTGCAGTTGTTGTTGGCCTGGTGGCAAGTAGGTGTTGGATAAATGGCTGACATCAGCTGAAGCCACAGCCAAAAGAGCGAAAACAGCAGCTACCAGAAGTTTCTAAATTGTAAAATGCAATTAAGTTTTATATCAGAAAAAAAACAAAAAACAAACATTAATTTAATGCTTTACTAACCATTTTTGTAGATTTTTGTTTAGTTTGCTTAAGTTGTGATCTTAACAGAGTGGAGGTTGGAACTGATACTCTTCGTTAAAATCGCTGCTGAATTTATACTAAAAGTTATGCTATGACAGGGTCCATTAAAGAAAAAACTCAATATGATAAAAAAAAAAGAAAAAATCTAAAACGCAGTCGCAACTTTATTGTTGCTGTTTGCCTGAACAACAGTCTGCTGTAAAGAGGGCTGCTAAACAAGTTTTAGTGACTTACAATATTTTCTTTAAAAGGAAAAAATAAAAACAAATATTCAAAATCTGTTACTGAGGATATAAAATTAATAAGCTGCCAAAAATTAAGAAAAAAAAAACTGCAAACACAAAAAAATAAATAAAATGCAGAAAAAAGAACGTCAAGAAGTTTGTGGATGAGGGAATGAATAATATAAATGATTGACTGCAGTGATAGTGGAGAAAAATAAAAGCCAACACAACTTCACGCCTTCATATTTCAATGTTAAAACTGCCATCTTTCATTGATAAATAGATTTATTATTGTTGCACACAATCATTAACTCTAATTAAGCCGGCAAATTAAATAGTTTAGATAATAACTATATACATATATATTGAAGAACATTATATTTCTATGAATTTGAGATAAAACAATAAAATTGTATTTGAAACAACTACAAGACAAATCTACTTCTAAAAGAGTTTTCAAATAAAATTTCCGTAAGAACTAAGAACTAATTTTATAAGTATATGTGCAGCGTCTTCCAATAAAAAGTTTAATTTTGAATAGGTCGCCATATTAACAGTCATGACTCAACCTGTAACTTTCCAACCCGTAAAGCTGTGATTTCTATTAAACTTTTATTTCATTATAATGCTGGGACCTTGTCATTACTTACGACAACAGAAACGATCCTTTTGAGCTTGCATTCGACCATTTTTTAGCACACTCCGGGCGTTATATCGACGAAAACTTGACGAATGTTGGTTTTAAAATGCTCCAAAAGTCCGCGTAGATACGATCTTTGGCGTAGCCCGCAAAAAAGTCTAACAGCGTCAAATCGCATAGTCTTGGTGGCCAATTGACGTCACCAAAACGTGAAATTATGCGTTCTGGGGGACTACTCTGTAATTCGAAACGAAAGCAAATGCTTTCGAATTGCAATGCTAATAACATACAAATTCGAAAGCACTTTTTTTCGCTACCAAGTACAGAGTAAACCCCCTTGAAGCCCAAAACGTTCGTATTGTGTGCCTCATGGCATCGTCAACCACAGAATGTCCGGTTCATAATGTTCAATTTCAGGCAAAAAAAAATCGGTTTTACTACGTCCATAGTGCTCTGAATTGACGGCAATGAATCATCGGACTATCCCCCACACTTTCACTAACAGAAGCGATATTTTTGGCAGTGCGCGTATTCCGATAATGCACCGGCCGGATCACATTTGTAACGCTTGCATTTTCTTCAAATTTCTTTATACTTTTGTCAATGGCTTGCACAGTAGGTCGATTATAATGATCATAATCAGCCCGTAATGCTGGAGAAGTAGCCACTACTGTTGAACCAGTGAGCTTTAACTATCTGTAGTGAGTTTTAACTATCTCTACAGATTCTTCGGTTCGTAAATGTCAAAACCGTTTACTAAATAAATGACACTTCAGATGGCAGATGTTTAACAGCTGACAGCCTTGCAGGACCGGTGGTTTTAAGAACAGAAATTGCTTACACAGTAGGTCGATTATAATGATCATAATCTGCCTGTAAGGCTCCAGAAGTAGCCATCACTGTTAAACCACAATTTTTGTAGTGAGTTTTAACTATCTTTACGGGTTCTTCGGTTCGTAAATGGCAAACCATTTATTTGCCAAATAACTGACACTTTAGATGACAGATATTTAACAGCTGACAGCCTTGCCAGACCGGTGGTTTTAAAATCACTAAATGGATAATCCAGTGCTTGTCAGATGACAATCACAAATTATCCTACTATAATAAAAATAGACCGATATACATACACTTCAACAACGGCTTGAAATTATTAAAAATCACTTCCGAATCGGTAAAAATTTCGCGGTCACACTTCACAAAACTAAAGCATTTTTGTTGTTTTTTTTATTTATTTTTTTTTTACTTTGGGTAAAGGTTCCCTTATGATCTGCATTAGCAACAGTGAAATGCGCATAGGATCCAGCTAAACCAACCCCTCAATAATCAATTTCAATGTATTTTTAATAAAAAAATATTTTACTTAATAATTAAAATATTAATTTGGAATTATTAGTGCGTTTAAAAAATTTTAAACTAAAAGCATTTTTGGTTCATAGTGAAGCACCTGGTGTAAAATTTGACTTGTTACTGATGTGAAGAATTGAAATTGCGCATGTCGCTCGAGAACTACTCAAAATATTGCTGTTGTAGCCCATAGTGCTGAAGAAAACCCAGTGGGCATTTCACAAACGACGTTACGCCATATCTCGCATAAAGATCTTAAGGCTTCAAAATTTCAGCTAACAATCGTGTCTATGCTGGTTCGGTCCATGATTTACTTGAAAAATTTCTTTTAAAGAGAAGTAATGAATGCCTACTACTATTACTAGGTATTACCTTCTTTAGGAAAGGGACAGTTTTAGAGAAGACAGATGGTGAAGAAAGAGATAGAGGAAAGCTTAGGTTTTTATAATGCAGTGTTGCAGCGCCTCTGGTGTCAATGAGGCGTATTAAATTTTCAAGGCTGTGCTTAGTAGCCATTTTATTGGTTATTTTATTTCGTCGATGATTTTGGTACACAATACCGATGAAGGAGGGCTCTCTGATGTTACACTAGGATTAGTATTTGCTGAAGTCGTTGTAGTCTTCAGTGACCAGTTCTTCAGGACCTACAACAACTGATACAAAGGAACACTAATGCACATCAGAAAAATGCGTGATGTTGTTATTTAATGACTGTCGGAGACCGGGCTCGAGTCCAGGACCTTCAGTTTTCTAGTCAACATGCTAACTACCTCACTTGACCACCGAGACTAAACACCTTTAAGCATTTTTTTTACCTCAAAGATGGAATTCGTGAAGTTATCGAAGACATACATTCGATTTCAGGTTTTTTTGCACAAAACCGAGTACGAAAACAAGTTAAAAAATAATTTAATAACCGGTTTTCTGAAAAAATCCGGGTTTTCCATACTCCATTTCTCTTCATATCCTCTGTACTATTAAAATAATTTTAAAATTATTCATATAATACATGGTGGCTTCTAAGTGGGGTCATTTTTAAGGCAGATTTTTTATGTATTGCATTATAACATTTTTGTTGTTAGCAGTCTTGCTGCATTAAAGCTGGGAAAGAAATCGGGTGGCTAGAAATTTTTTCTGGGAGCGGGAATGATGTGCGGGAACTAATTTTAGTGGATGTTAATCAAGGGGAACTACAGTAGTCATCACTATGCTTAACTGTCGGCGTAAGTGGTTATTCTGTAAGCAGCAATGCAGCTCATTAATGCAAAGTAATTTGCTCACATTATTCCAAGGAAGATAGAGAGAGCTAGCTTTGCATGTTTTTTCGTAGAAAAATCGAGTCCAAATTACTGAGCAAAATCTTTTTAAAGAATGAAATCATAAAATTACACTAATATGTATGTTCGTTTTGTTCTAAACTGTCTTATAATAAGATTCGGTTATGTGTAATGTATTTTATGTAAGGAGTAGGGTAATACCACATGTACATAGTGGCTTTAAAGCTTAAATTAGACGTGACATAGCCATTATGCCATAACCATAACCAAAGCAAAATTCAATTGGTTTCTATGGTGAGAGTTATGGCGTTATGGCGAGTCACGTATAATCGAATGCAGTGTTGCCCATTAGTTTGGCTCGAACGGCTGCTCTCTATGGCTATGGTTATGTCACGTCTGATTGAGCCTTAACTCTCAACATGACTTCTCTCTGTAATTTGACTTAGTTTAGCAACTGCTGATCATTTGATCACTTGAATTCTATATTCACAGCATAGACAATTTGGAAAGGAAACCTGCGTTAGATCGATCTCAATATAACAATATAAGCTAAGAAAAAAACGTATGCAGTGACACACTTATTTATTTATTGTTCCTTCATACAAATATTACCGGAATTATATTTTTTAAAGTAATCTCACGTTTCAATTGATGAAGAGCATTAAAAAATGAAGGCTATTCTTAAGCAATGACTGATATGGTCTACATTTGTACCAATAAACGTTTTGCGGTTTATCAGAAAATTTTGACATAAAAAACAAATTGTATGTATTAAATGGTAAACAACATCAAATTAACTTTAATTGGTCTTAGAAGGCTGTTCGCTGCATACTTAATTACGAGTATCTTATCCCTCTATTTGTAACATAAACCACATAACTATGTAAACATAACGTGATAACAAAATTCATGTTAAGCTTACCAAAAGTATTCTAAATAAATAAATAAAATCAATGCGAGTACCTCTAGAGGCAAAACAAAACCTTCACCTTTGCCACTGGCTTATTAAACTTTTAATTAAACAAACAATAACTAAGCATTAAAGCAAATTCATATTTGAATAATTAACTTATCGTAAAAGAAAACCAAAAATATATAATATCCAACTCTTGCTTAATTTAACTGACATTTTATTTTGTGGTGTTTGACTGAAATGTATAAATTTTAAAAGAAATCGAACTTATTTATTTTAGCAAGTCCAAGCACATGCACAAGACAATAGAAAACTCTATTATAAAAGTACCTCGTCATTGTCTTAATCAAAACTAAATCTAACAAACTTTTGTGCAAGTATGTACTCGTATATATGTATGTATGTATCTGTTTATGTACGTATGTATGTTTGTACTGTGGTGAATAAAAAATGGCAAAGGTAATTTTTAACCCAATTTTTATTTTAATGCGTGCTTAACTCAGCCAGTCATAATTAAATGTAATGCACATTATTAACCCACTATGGGAAGGAAGCAAATGGCAAAATGTTTCCAATAAAACTGAATTAATTGGCACAATTAATTTTTTTTATGGAATTTTGTGTGGAGAAATAAATCTCTAAATGCCAAAATGCATATCGTTACCTTAATAACGATAACGAATGCCGTGGAGCTAGGAACATTGAGGAACATTGATAAATCCAATTTTTAGTGTGAAGTTTTGTCTTAGCTACTTTCATGTTTTAAACTTTTATTCATTTATTTCATTTAATTTTATTCAAAATTTATTTATTTATTTTTTTTTAACACAAACACAATTCGCAAAGCGATTAGCTTGTCTGCGAAAAACACCCAGGGTCTATGGTGGGAATCGAACCCACGACCTCTGGACTGAGAGGCTAGCATCGCTACCACTCAGCCACAGGAGCACCCTTATTCACATGCTTTTAACAGGTTACACATAATCAAACTAAACACATACTGTACAACTCCTTTTATCGCTCGCATTTAATTTATATAAACACTGTCGCCCGCTATACTTTTGTAGGCATTGCCAACTTTAAAAATATATATGTTAAGCTTTAGTGGTACTAATTCTAATAATTGGCCAGGAGGGCCTCTACTGCTGCTTTTATGGGAACAGAGTCCTTTTTGTGGCATAAACTGATCGATTGTCACGTCTCTAATCAAATTAAGTGACATTTCGAGCGCAAAGAAATCGCGGTTGTGCACTCTTCTGGGTTAAGGCAGCCCAAAGCATGGATGCAGTCCAGGGACGGCATTGAGAATTTTAAAATTGTATCAACAAAGTTTCAAAAATCATACTTTTTCGACCTTAATTGTATTTAAAGATTTTTTTTAGTTCAAATTACATATTTTTATTTGTTTTTATTAAAGTAATCGATTTTGTTCTGGCTAGCGAATCGTTTTCACAAATTTGCTTGTAAGGTGTGATGTCAAAGCATATCGTTACACCTGTTTAAGTTGAATTTTAAAATATACAAATTAATATAGCATGTCCTCTGGCATACGAATTTATGGGCCAAATCCACGATGTCGACAACGTTCGACTTGTCGCACACTTACATTCAAAACAAAAACAAATTTTAATATTTTGTTGTTGTTTCAAAGGCCCAACTATAATATGAATAAGCTGGCTTAAGATAATGTCAGAATTGAACGATAAGTCTGCCAAATGCTTAAACAATTCAGATGTGAATTTTAGGTGGCCACAATGTACTTACATGCACTTAAGTATTCTTTAGCCACAGCTGCACATCTAGGTATTTTCAATAATTTTGTATTAATTTTGTTTCTTCTCATAACTCATAAATGAATGCAATTCAATCAAACTAACTTGAAATAATGTCCTTATCTATTAAAAATTCACATATAAATATATCCGTCACTTTATTACTTGTTTTATTTGTTTTGCCTACTAAAAAGTACAACAGTGAATATACATAAATAAATACATGTGCATGTGTGTATATGTAAGTGTATTGTAAAACAAACAATGAAAATAAAAGTTTTGCTTTATTTTCCTTATTTATTTAAAAAAATATTTAAAATCAATGAATATTTTCTGCTGCTGCTTGTTTGAGTTAAAAAAATACACAAACAGTTGTTTCCTTACGGAATGTGCGTTCAGTTTGGCACTTTACTTAAGCAAATGACATTTGACGAAACTTGACGAAAAGTTTGTTAAGTACATTATAGTTTGCCACATACGTTTTATATGTAACCGCACAGTTACTTAAGCTAGCTTATTCATATTATAGTTGGGCCACAGAATACACAGAAGTGAAGAAAGTGACAGGTAAAAAAAGCTCCAATCAGGTTTTTGTTAAAATTCGTGGAAAAAAGAGAAAAGCATAGTGTATTTGATACTGTAGTGTATTACTACTTACCAATTAACACGGCTAGTAAAAATTTATTGCACTAGAAAGACGTAGCAAAACAAAAACGACGGCAAAATTTGAGGGAAAACGAGACAAACAGAAAAATACCCATATCTTCCGTCTCGTGACACTTCTGTATGTTTTGTGGTTGGGCCTTAAGTGTGCGACAAGTCGAACGTTGTCGATATCGTGTGTCAGGCTTTAAGAAAAACTTGATTTGGAAATGGGCGAGTTAAATTTTTTTGATTTTCTCGCTGCGTTTTGCTTTCACAAGACTGTTTTTAAGTGAGCAGAAAGAATGTGAATTTTATTGTTCAAAAGTGAAAATTGACATATGCAATCGTTTGAAAAGAAATGCCAATTTAAACTGGGAAATTCCTTAAATGTACTAAATAAGTCATTGGTGTACTATTGTGCAGTACAATTGTACCAAATTTTCCGTCCCTGATGCAGTCATACCGAACTTCAACAGTAACGATTTGCAGCTTGTTACGAGTTTTCTCTGAAATACCCTAAATTAAAATAGTACCAAAATTCATTCACCGTTCGTTCGTAAAATCTAAGGCAGACGTCTTTCACGCCAAACAATTTGTCAGACTGTACTAGCGCCCTATCTCCACTCTTTAAAGGGGTTCCTATACAAAAATGATATTTTTATAAATTTTCCCCACCGACCTAGCGTTGCAACTAGCCCCATTGTGATTCTAAAGGGTAAAATGTTAGACCGACCATCACTAATTTTTCTCTTTAGCGTGAACATGGATCGGTCATACGTATATTTCGCTCCTCCAGGGTTACCCTGAGCCTCGTTAGGACGGTGATAAAAATTTATAAAAATATTATTTTTGCATGGGAACGCCTTTAAGGAAGGGATTAGGATATTATGAAAAAAATGTTAGCACAAAAAATAATTGCTGGGTGATATGTGCTACATTTTACCGTTCTAGGAGTGGATCAGGGGCAGTTATGTGACTGTTTGTGGATTATGAAACCCTTATCACCATTCGATACGTGCTGATATTAAAATAGCATTAAATATTGTGACTTTTCGAAAATAAGGACCATTAAAATATATGTACATACATACATACTTATATTGGTTTAAATTTAATCGTCCCTCAAAGGTTTAAAATTGATATAAACTTTTCAACTATTTTGCAGGCGTTTCTTTTGTGTTATTTCCATCAAAAACTTCATTTAAAAAAAATTATAAACGAAACTAGTCATTGGCCATTTACATTTGATCAACAATTTATAAAAATAATAAAAACAAACCAAAAGTACTCGTATTTATAAGAATTAAAAAACAAGATTTGATGTTAGACGAATTGATGTTTTAACATCAACTAAATGTCTCAATTGAAATTGAGGCTTATTAATAAAATAAAAAAATAAATAAACTTACTTCAGAGAAAAAAAATTAATGAATAAATAAAACTACAAACAACACCGGCTGCTGAAACAAGTTTGATGAGAAAAGCCGCTAAAGAAGAAGAGCAAATAATTTCGAATGTGTTTTATTAAAAAAAATAATTTTAAGTAATTTTTGTCATGTGTTAAAGTCAGTTACTTGTGGGAGAATGTAAAACGTAGATCATCTTTTATACGTTCCAATAGGGACAAGACTTGATATAAATGTACCTGTAATTAAAATCGCTAACAGCCTAAATCGACTTGAGACAAAATCGAGTTATACTACATACTTCAAAACTGTAAGAAAGCTTCGCTTACATTTACGTGAAATATCCATGTCTTTAACGAAGTCTGTTATAAAGATATAAACAAAAAGCTATTGACCCAAATCTTATAATTATACCAAAAACTAAATTTTCATAAAATCTTTTGATTGCTCTCGTTAATACGGTAACACTTGCCTTACGAGCAAAGAATGACAAACGTATCGTTTTAATTACTCTTTGAGTATTGGCCGTCCAACAACTATGATTGCGTACAGCGAAATATGAAAAGAAACGCTCATATGCAAACGCGTTAGATTTAATTTAGGTTTAGTTATACACATTTTTTTTTTAAATTACGCAGCACAAATGACAAAATTTAAAATTTATATACTGTATGAGCTACTATAGTCATAAAAATACTTCGACTATTAATTGGCTACATGTGTGTATATACACACACACACATAAAACATATTTTCAAACAGAAACACACACACACTCACACAATTTCCATTTCATTTTATATGCACATGTGTATGTATATGGTGGCGAATGATGCATAAATATCCCGAGTATCATGCGTATATTTTTTTGTCCAAATAAATATGCTTAGTCTGAGTACAAACATAATCAGGCTATAAGTATAAGAGATAGTCAATACGCTTGAAACAAAGGTGCCTTTTTATTTGTAGTTGTACTATATTTAATTTTTTTTTGTATATGCGAAGTAGAGATGTTCTTGTATGTTGGAATCGGACTATGTCAGATTTCTGTTAGAGCAAATATGTGAGGGTATAATTCTGAGTATACGCAGCTACTAAAATTAAGACTATTTACTCATGAATATATTTTTTCAGTACTCATTGTCATTATCTTATTTTAATTTGCCCGCTTTGATTTTGTTCAAAAAAACTTTCATACGTTAAAAGTGGTTTTTCTCGAAACAATATTTTTCGACCTAAGCTGTTTCTTTAACTCCCAGTGAGGCGTAGAACATTTTATCTGTCGACTTGTCTGTTTGCCAAATCACCATGAACAAATTTATGTATGTATTTCGTTCAACAACAGGGCCAAACAATAAAATTGTTGTAACAAAATAGGTGTTCTGTAACGCACGCTTCGCCCGTTTTAAGGTCGGAAGCACTACACTAAGGGAAAAAATGATGATCTAATTTTAAGAACAAAATTCTTGAATTTAGATTGAAGAAATCTTAACATTTCAATCCTGAAATTTGGTCAGTAAGATTGACGTTCTTAAATTTAACCATAAATTCTTAATTTATATAATGAATTCTTAAAATCAAGAACGTCATCTTAAACTTTAAGAACGCATTCTAAACATCAAGAACGTAATCTTAATTTAAAGATTATATCCTTAAAATTTTTTAAAAACATGATCTTAATTTAAGATTTTTATTAAAAACAAATCTTGAGTTCGATCTTAAAATGAGATTTTATTGAAGATTACAATCTTAAATGCGACCTTAAAAAATTAAGATATGATTTGATTTCGATTTTAGCACGTTTAATCTCTTAGTTCAGAAGTCCATGATTGCAAACTTCTTTTAACCCGACTTGTATGATATGGATGCCAACTAGTGTGATCGATTATTCGACTTTTTCCAGAAACCGGTTTTCGAATATTTGAAATTATGAAACACCTAGTTTCGGTTTTTACAATACAGGAAAAACCGTTCTACCGGTTTTCTTAAGTAAGAAAATTGTTACACAAAAGTTTTGATTTTAAATTGCTTTATTAAAAAAAAAACACTTTACAAATGGATTTTGATCATAAGTCCAATTTAATTTGCCTCTGCTACCACCTCGTAAAATAATTTCGTTTACATTTCATCTTTCAGTAAGTGTTGCCATACTCAAAAACGCCTAGATACTTTTACACTGAAGAAAAAAATACTTAGGAAAATTAACAGAATACGTCGGTATAAGTTTTAACATAGTAAAACTAGAGGCATGACTAGTGTTTTTCATACGGGATTTCCCGGGAAAAATTTCCCGGGATCCCGCACATTTTTCGGGAAAGAAATCCTGGCAAATTTGTGCGGGAATTCCCGGGATTTTTTTGATTTTATTATGGCAACTTTAGTTTGCATATACAAATTCATTGATTAGTGTCGTTATTAACTTTATGAATGCGATGGTGTAATAATAATGTGATGGCACTAGCACAATAGCTAAAACCTTACAACAAATAAGGCCGAGTTTACATCTGGCACACATGTGCTGTGAGACTTAGAGGCCTTTATTTACCAAAAGCGGAACGCGACGTTCAAAATTTAATTCTATATACAACAATTCATAAAAGTAAAAACAGAAATGCGCAAGGCAATAAAAGAAAAATTACAAAATAACTACAGATTCTCTTTGGGAAAATGAACGATTCTATTAATGCTCTACTAAAGTCCTATTCCCAAGCAAATATTTCGGGATATTTTTTTAATAACATAATTTGTTTCTTTTTGCGTTATATCAATACATTTGGCCTTGGATTTACATATAATATTGATATTTATGCATTACTATTATATAAAGAACTGAAATATTATTATTTTTTGACTAAAGGCAGAATTAGTTTTTACTTTGTGTTCTGTTTCGAATCAGCTGAATCTTTTTTGTTTATGGAAACCTAATACACGTCGTTAGTTTTTCTGTTTCGTTCTGTTCTGTTTCGGTTTAACCTTTGAAAATCAAAAAAAGTTTTAAGTAATTGTAAGTGACAGCATAAATTAAATAAATATATTTTGAAATGAATTGTGATTGTGCTTGTAGAATTTAAAAAATTTAATTTAAAAGAAAAACATAAATTATATTTAAACTTAACAATGGACGATGGAAAACTGCGACCCTTTTGTTCAGAAGAAACTGCTGATAAGTTACTATAGAAAAAGGAAGTAGTCTAATTGGAAGCAGAACGTCAGAGCACAGAACAGCAACAGAAAGTAAAGGCTAATGAAGCCTTAATTTGTTTATAAAACGTTATGGGCCTGACCCACGATATCGACAACGTTCGACTTGTCGCACACTTAAGGCAGAATTAGTTTGTACGTGCTCATGGTACAATTATACTAGGTACATGCACGACTACAACAAAATTACAACACCAAAAAAAAAAACACATTCATTTTGTTGGTATAAACAAACGAATAATTGTTACACGTGCCTTTTGTTTTTAAAAATAACAATTACAGGGTTACTAAAGTACAATTGCAGACGCGGCATTCATGAATGATTATAGTCATTCAGTGTTGCCAATAGGTGTGTAATTACACAGAGTGTGCAATTACTCTCATTTGTAGGCCATGTAATTACATTCATGTATAATCTGTGTGTAATTCTACTTTGGCTTGTATTTTTATTTATTTTTGTTTTAATTTTAACCTACACAAAAGATGTGTAGTGTAATTTTCTTCAACATATAATTGGAAACACAGCCATGTGTAATTTCATTGGCAACACTGTAATCATTTATGCACACACATACACTAACATTTTTGCAGCTTGTAAACAAAGTTTGACAACCGTAGGTATTGTATACATTAACAGGCTGGGCTTGTGCATGTACCTGTTATAATTGTATCATGTACGTGCTGTTCTGTTCTGAATCAGCTGTTTTGTTTCTGTTGAGTTGAAAATGTGTATGTGTGGTTAGTTTCTAGTTTTTCGTTCTGTTCTGTTGCGGACAAATCTGTTGAAAATAGAATTCAACGTTAAGTGACAGCCAAAAGTGTGTATGTATTAGTGTGTTGTGATATTTTCTGTACAAGTGTAATCAATTCTATTGGTTGCCAGCTGATTTTTTCACAGACAAAGTAATTGCAAAATATTTTATACAGAAAGGAACGGCACAGAACAGCAACAGAAAGTAAAGACTAATTTCTAAATTTCTTTTTGTTTTGGATGTAAGTGTGCGACAAGTCGAACGTTGTCGAGATCGTGGGTTTGGCTCTTATTGTATTGTAAAATGTACAAATCGAAAAGTATTCGACTCAGCCGGTTTTTAAATTGTAAAAAAATGGACTATTCGACATTCGAAAAATCTGCATTTTGAAAAAAACCGTCTTAAAACCGGTTGAAACCCCAATTCGATGCCAACTAAATATGTTTTCAACAGGACGGCGCTACATAACACACAGCCTCATGGAAGATTCTGCACGAGCGATTTGAGGCCCTGGTTATCTCACATGGAGGTGATGTGAACCATGTATACACACGGGTGCGTGCTTGACCGAAAAATGTCTCTGTGTAATCTAACACACACTTTGGTTTGTTTAAATTCAAAGAAAGAAAGCGCTTAAATGAATACCCTGTAATTATTTTGTTTTATGTTTCTCACACTCAACAGCATAATTCGGCCAAGATATCTTTAATGTCTTTTATTTATAGACTCTCTCATATATATTAATGTATCTTGCAATGATAAACGGATGATACTCGTACAACCTTGCAAAGTATCTTCCCTTTTATTGGCGTATTGTTGGTGTCTTTTGTTTGATCACTCGTCAATTATCCATGATCAGCTTTAAGAGCAACAATTATATATACATAAATACTACATACATATTTTTCATTTAAAAAATTCAATAAAAATCTGCTTAATTGTAAATGATTTGTTTGAAAATGTATAAGGCGTGATGATTTTGATTTATTGGCGATTGCTGTTGGCAGCGCGGTACATTTATTTGAAAAAGTTTTACAAATGATTTGGCCTTAGAGCTCGTGGTGTTAATAGATTATAAGGGTTAATTAATGTGCAGTGTAATATGAATATAAATATGGGGTACTTCGAATCACCTAAATAAAGAGTTGGAGGATCATAAGTTAAATATTTAAAAGCTTATGCAAAAAAAATGTACTTTGTACCAGTGTTGCCATATTTATTTGTCCAAAAATCTTCAAGTCGAGCAAAAAAAAACTTTTTTTATGACCAAAAATCTTTCTTGTTATTTTATTGAATGAAAATGAGTTAAAATTTATTTTGTTTCTTGTAAACTATTAAAAATAAGGCAAAATAACACAAAATATTTAATGTATAGAATATGTGTAAGATCATTATGAAGCAAATCAAAAAATTTTTAAGTAGTTTGGTCAAAAAATCGCTCAATAATATATTAAAAGTACTAAAAGTAAAATTTTTAAAAATCTTATATTAAGATAAAAAATCTTTTTTGTCGTTTTAACATGTCTAAAAACTTCAAAGATAAGATAAATCTTCACATATGGTAACACTGCTTTCGAAAATTGCCAGCACAATATTCCTTGTCAGTTCACACGGTTGTCAGAAAATCTTACAATTTATTGCCAGACGATTGTATGACAATAAATTCATCTGACAAAATCGTCAGTAGACAAATTGTCAGTTCACACGGTTGTCATATGCACAAATTGTTAGATCTGTTGTTATGCGTTACCAGACTTAAAGCATTTATTAGAAATTGTTATATATTTATCGTTTGTGCTTGTGTTAAATGTAAAAAGTGAAAGTATAAATTATTATGGACCATAAAGAAACAATTTCAATGATTTTTTCTGCATATATTTTATTAAAAATTTTTTCTTTAAAATCAAGCGTGTGCAGTGTTGCCCATAGAAAGAATTCTCTTACAATGACGCCATTGTCAGATGCATAAACTTCGCACATCTGACAATATTAAAATGTATGACAAATATCTGGCAATAATTTTACAATGTGTTCACATGATTGTAAGATGTCTGACAATTTCTTGTCAGCTGCTAGTCTTGCAATAGACTGACAATGCTTTTTCTGGCAACGACGTCTGACAAAAATTGTCAGTTCACACGGTTGTAAGAAATTTTGAGCACATTTTACTGGCAATATTGTAAGATCTGACAACCGTCTGTACATATCTTCACTATATCTTTGGGCCCGCTAGAGAAAAGCTACTTATGCCTGTCGTAATAAGTGAATGAAAGTAGGTACTAAGTCCTAATTTACACTATGCAAGTCTTATTGCATATTAGGAGAAAGAGAGAGAGAGAGAGAGAGAGACGAGGGGAAAATAAACTTTTCTGTTCCCCTCCTCTCTCTCTCTCTTTCTCTAACTACATCAAACTAATCAGCCTAGCAATAAGACTTGCAAAGTGTAAATTAACACATACGACGAGTAGTTCTACTCACGTCTGTTACGTTGTATTTATTCTTTACTGTTTTATTAACCAAAAAAATATGAAAATACATTTTTGTTAAGCATTTATCTGGCACAGACACTTGTAATGATCTTGCAATACTCGTTGATGTCGTCTTAATTATTACATCATAATAAAACTTTTTTTTACAACATGATATCGTAAATTATGTTTTAACCAAGAAAAAAAACTCAATTCTCTCCAATACAACATCCATAAAAACAATTTGCGAACAACTAATGTACAAGACACATGTGTGAGATGATCGTGAACTTGAGGCTGTTTATTTTAATGCAGAGATGGACACATGAGTACTCTTGCTTAAGGCTCAGTTAGCCGACTGTAATGTAATGTAACTGTAACGTAGAAAACAGCTGATTGATATTTTTATATGAAAAGTAGGTTACGTTACATTACATCTCTATAACCATTTCCATTACTTTTCACATAACAAAATCGATCAGCTGTTTCTTACTGTTGCAATTACCTTACATTACAGTCGGCTAACTGAGCCTTTAATCTTGCAATGACGGAAGAAAAATGATTTGGAGTACTTATTAAAATTTTTTTTAACGCAATGGCAATAAAAATTTTATGTAATGTTCGAGCAAAATGTTTTCTTAGCAATATTCGAATAAAATTCAAAGCTATCTAAGTCGAATTTATATAAGTATGTATATTTGTGCTTAAAAAAATTTAATGAAATATAACACTTCTATAATAAGTAGATTTTTTTCCATATCGTGCCACAATCGCCAAAAAGCTTAAAAAGCAAAATTTTCGAACTTATTATTTTAACGAAAATACATTGTTTAAGATCGTGAATAATCGTTTTTCGTCAAGAAAACTAAGTTTAAAGAATATTCCACTTAACATTTTTTTTTTGTATTTACGGCTCGATATATTTGTATGATTTTGAACTGCAAAAATTTAATAAAATTATTTGTTAGATAGTTAATCGTTAAAAAAAATAAATAAAAACTAACTTTATTCGATTAACTGAAAAGTTTTTTTAATTTTTCCTTAATACTTTTTAACTTTAGTGCAAAAATTTCTGAAGAACATCTCAAAGCCTTTGAAAGCTTAAAATAATTTTCTTGTTTTAATTATTTAATCGATTAATTTTTTTTCACTTTTCATACGAATAATCGAATAAAATTCAAAGATTTTGCGATTAGTAGAATCTCTTTCAACTTATTCATATACATATAGTAAAGAAGTTAATAAAAATTTTTGTTCGATAGTTATTCGAATCAGAAAAAAAAGTAAAATATATTCGATTGCTGACAAACCATCTTTAGAACCCTCAAATGCATTTAAAAATTTAACGTGATTGTTGTACATATTTATTTCCCAATAACCAAGTTAAATTCTTATTCGCCTTTTATAATATTAAAAGTTTCTACGATTTGTCAATTTTTTTTCAAAATAATATAACTTTGAACTGGGCAAATTAAAAAAAATACAGATTTCATAGTTATTCGCCTAAAATAAAATAACAAATAAAATTTATTGGTTATTTTTTCTGAAATAATTTTCTTGCTTTTCTGTCTTAATCGATTAAACTTTTATTCGCTTTTCATACGAATAATCGAATAAAATTCAAGGCTTATGCGATTAAACCATTGTTTTTCAATTTATTTATTTTTGGAAATACATGATACAATTTATGATTCGATAATTAATGGAATAAAAAAAAATGCAAAATTCATTCAATTACTCATACTCGTAGAAACTTTTAAGAACTTCCCACTACATACTTTAAAAAGTTTAAACTATTTTTTACTTTATCATTAATAGAGTAAAATTATTTATTCGGTTTTCGTACGCATAATCCAATTAAGCTTAAGGTTTATGCGATTATTCGAATGAAATAAATTCGAAGTTTATTCGTAAACAAAAAAAATAAAATAATATGAAAAAAAAAAATTGAATTGTAATAGAATTTTTTCCATGTAAAAATATTCAATAAAATTTAAAATTTATTCGGTTGCACGAATAATATTTTTTATAAAATTTTTATTCGAATCATTTGTGAGGAATTGATATTTGAGTTGTTGCCATTTATTTTGATTGTTCAATACTCGACAAAATGATTGCAATTGAAATGCAATTTTCTTGTTTTTTCCCCTTAATCGAGTAAAAATATTTATGCGCTCCTCATAGGAATAATGAAATAAAACTTGACTGTTATGCGAATATTCCAAGAAATTTTTAACACTAAAAATCAAATAGAATATTTTATTCGAATGCCCTTAAAAAAAATTTATTCGACTAAAATTTAGTTTTTGAAAAAAATCTTAAGTCGAGTACATGAATAGCTCAATAAAAAAATTTAATATTTATATATATATGTAAATACTCAAATGAAATAAAAAATTTATTCGGTTAAACGAATTAAGTTTATTTTTTTATTTTTTATTTGTCCTTGACAAAAAGATTTGAATTAAAATGCCTTTGAAAGTTTAAGCTAATTTCCTTGTTTTTTCCTCATTAATCGTGTAATATTTTTTATTTTCTTTTTAGACGAATAATTAACTTGAACTTAGTGCTTAAGCGATTATTCGAATAAGTTTGCTTAAAATATATACATATGGAGACTTTTTTTTATTGAAATTAAAATTTTATGGGCTTACCCATAGTTAAGAACTCTCAAAATGCCAAAATTTTTAATAACTTTTAAGATACGGGCTGTAAAATTTTATCGTAAGCGACAATTTACGTACAAAAACATATTTGAATATTTAAAAAAAAACCTTCTGCAAATTTTAATTTTTGTAGCTTACGATTAAATCGATGTTATTCAAATAATTTACAATTTGAAAAATTAAATTGAATTGTTTATTAAAAGAAAATAAATTTATTCGAAAAAAATTAAAATTTATTCGTATAAAATTTATTTTTAGAAAAAACTCAAACTCGAATGTATGAATAGCCCAGTTAGAAATTTTATTATATCTGTGTCAATAAGGAAAAAGTGCTTAAGTCATATTTTATTGTTTTCCAGGAGAGCACATTTAAGCGTTCAAGTCGATTTTCAGAATTTTTTTCTTTTACAGTTAAATTGGGAAATTATCTGTTTAAGTTTTTTTTTAATCAAACGTCGTTCTACACACTATAAGTAATACATTTAAGTTTAAATATACCAAAGTATAACCTAAATTAAGCTATTATTCCAAATTAGATTAGAAGTCTAAAAAAGGTAAGTTCGCAAGTCATAGTGCTATAACTTCCTGAAAAATCACAAAACTTGATTGAGATTTTGCCCAAAAGTACTTTCGAATATGCAGATTACGAAGGTGCCATTAACTCAAAATCAGCTTATATCGACTTAAGCACTTCTTCCTTTTTGCCACAAATATATTTATGCAAATAATCAAAAAAAAAATTTATTTAATTTCTGCGGTTACACGAATAAAGTCCTTATTTTAAATTCTTTTATTTTTTATTCATATAAATTGAATTTAAATACCTTTAAAAGTTTGAAATAATTTCCTTGTTTTTCTTTTAATCGAATTAAACTAAATACTTAAGTGATTGTTCGAATAAGTTTGCTTAAAATATATTCATATGTTATTCAAATTATTTAGAATTTGAAATATCAAATTGAAATTTTATTTTAGAAAGCCATTGAGAAAACAATAATTTATTTGAAAAAAAATTTTATATTTATTCGAAAAAAAGTAGAATTTTGACTATTTGCTTAGGTAAATAATCGAATATCTCTTATACTTTATTCGATTAAACGAATAATTTTTTTTTTAAATTTTTTATTGAAACCATTTTATTCGAATAAAATTTAGTTTTTGAAAAAATTTTTAACCCAAATGTCTGAATAGCCCAAGTAGAATTTTGACTATTTGCTTGGGTATATAATCGAATATCTTTTATACTTTATTCGATTAAACGAATAAATTTTTTTTTTAATTTTTTATTGAAACCATTTATGCATAACTGATGTTAGATTTGTTGCTAGTTTTTTATAGAAATCTTGACAAAAAGATAAGAATTTTAATGGACTTGATTGAATCCTAAAAAGAGCGGTACTTCAGATTCACTTCTATAAGAGATTCAAATGCAAACCTTCTGTTTGGTCTCCTTTTGCAGAACTAGTCGTTAGCACATTGTTTTTTGTTGTCCTTAAGTCGATTCAGAATAAAGAAAGCTTTGAACACAATATTTTGAACTATATCCCTACGTCTACACCTGATATATTTTTATTATAACAAGAGTCAAATTTTATATTGAAAAATATTTTTTTTTATGTAAGCTCTTTTTTCTATATGAAATTTGACATTTGTCATGATAAAAATATATCAGGTGTAGACGTAGGGTATCGTGTGATAACTGTCTAAAAAGCTTAAGCGCAAAAATTTTCGTCAAAAAACGAAGTTCAAAAAATATTTCGCTTCAGCTTTTTTGGCTGTTATGGCTCGATATATTGCAGGATGTATACAGGATGTAGCTAAAAATTATTTCCTTGGGGGGGGGGGGGGTGGGGGCAGTATTACTGGTAATTTTGAAATAAATAATTATGCAGTTTTTTATAAATACCGGAATTGATATATCCCCCTCCACCCACCATTAAAATGGTCTTCCTACGCCCTTAGGCTTGTAGAAATGCAATTATTCATTCCAGCTCCGCTGTAATTCATTAAAAAAACGAGTGAGAAAAAAAACACAGAAGTCTTTATTTGCATGCTTTCATTTAAACTAAATTGATACTTAACCGAGGTGTGGAATAACTGGTTTTGCACTATCAACAACAAAGAAACTCTGCACTTTGTTATGGTCAGCCAGAAAAAACCATAAGGGAAAGGATGCGCTGCGCATGGCAACAACATTAAAACTTGTACGTTTTAACATTCATGGTGCTGAACAACAATGAAAGCGAAAGGAATTTCTTGAAGTCAACATTAAGAAATTAAGTCAAGGCTGTTTAACAAAATTGATTTGCAACACGATTACAAACAAAGACCGGAGTTAGTAATTCGTAGTTTATACATTTTTTTTATTTTATTTTTTTTTAAGACTTAAACAAACTAATAAACATAACCACCGTCGGCAGCATATTGAGTGTCAACACCGGCTGAGGCAGAGGAGTCCTGTTGACCATAATAGCCGGTTTTTTGTTGTTGAGTGAACTGTTGAGCTGCGGGAGCGGCAACAGCGAAGTTGTGTTCCACATAATTTGGTTGTTGTACTTGCTGAGGAGCTGGTACATCAGCATTTACTTGTTGTTGTTGTTGTTGTTGTTGTTGCTGATGATGTTGGCTTACAATACCGCCCGTGTAGTATTGTTGGGGTTGTGGTTCTTGTTGTTGACTGACTTGGGTGTAGTAAGCAGTTTGCTGCTGAGTAGAGTGATATATTTCGGGACCAAGGGCTGCAGGCTCTTCAGTAGACACAAAAGCAGGAACAGCTTGCTGGGCATGCGATTGAATAACAGCGGCATTGTGAATCTGTTGGACAGCATGGTGGGTATGGCCTTGTATGGCATCACTGTAGTCGCCCTTCTCTACCACCAATTGTCCACTGGCAATTTGTGCTGCTTCCTTGCCTGCAACATCTTCGACAACAGAGTTGTCAACTACTTCTTGTACAGAAACTTGGGGAATCTCTTGCACATATGAGGAAGTTTGTTTGTGCGTGAAACCAGTAAGAACAGGCGGCAAGTAATTTTTGTTCAAGTGCGAAACGTCTGCGGCAACTGCAGCCACAAGGGCAAAAGCTACAATGGAAATTTTCTAAAAAGATACACACACACAAGAATTACATAATAAATTATTTAAAATTTTTTTGTGCTCTTCACTTTTACAACTTACCATCGTTTTTATTTCAAAAGTATTTTCTGCGACTGAATCCAAAGGCTTTGTATGCCAAACTGATATCATAAGTGGCTCTTTGCCGAACTATTTATACGTGGTAAGACATAAAATTAATACTTTAGCAACATCTACACATACTTATAATTTCATTAGAGCAAATCTCATGCGAGAGTTGGTTTCAAAATTGGATGGTCACGTTTGTTAAATCAAGCTTTTGGGCCATATTGTGTTTATCGTATTCCTTTATGTTCTTATACTGCCCTCGTATATATATTTTGTAAGCAAATATCAGAAAAACAAACAAAACTTAAACCACAAAATTTTATTTAATTAAGTTTTATCTTTTTAATTTTATTCCCATATGCAAAAAATAAAAAAATATCCATAACCATAAAACTCACAATATTTTAACTTTTTTTATACATATAAAATTTGCTTTAATTTAGCTTAAAACAATTAAGAGTGCTATATTCGGCTGTGCCGAATCTTATATACCCTTTACCAAAGTGTTTTTATGTAGTATAGAAATACATACATAAGCACATACATAAAGTATAAACAAAAAGAAAAAAATAATTTGACCGAATTACTTTTATGTACAATAAAATAAATTTACAAACCCTAGAATCATTAAATTAGATTTTTCTGATTCCTTATATCAATCTAGTAGTTTTTTAAAAATTATAGAAAGTGTGCTAAGTAAAAAAAGAAAAAAATAATTAAAAAAAAAAAATGTTTTATTTAGTTACTTTAATATCCCGAAAAAAAGGTTAAAGTTTCCAGCTCTGGAGCTGTGGTTTTTATTTTATACACCAAATAATAATTTTCTACACCAAACTTTTCTTTTCAAAACGTAAAATATGCATAATCTATAAAGGAAAAGATAAAAATTAATTAGACTTAGTTACTTTTATATATCACAAAAAGTGTAAGTTTCCCAATCCTGACAAAAAAAGTTAAAGTTTTCCAACCCTGGAATCGTCTTTCTTAATTTTTTTAATTGTTTTTTTCTTTATTTTAAATACCAATTTTTTTCGTACTCAAGCATAAAATAAGTTTATTTAATACAAACAAAATTAAAATAAATTTTCGGTAGTTAATTTTTTATATCACAAAGAGTGTAAGTTTCCCAACCCTGGAATCGCCCTTTTTGATTTTTCTGTATTCTTAAAAACAATTTTTTTTAAGAATGTAAGATATGTTTAATTTATAGTAAAAAAAGGAAAAATTTGTTTTAGTAAGTTACTTTTGTATAAAAAATAAGGTTTTCCAACCCTGGAAACTTCATTTAAATTTTTTTTAATCTGAAATACCGAAGTCATTCTTACTGAAGTATAAAATAATTTTATTTTATAAAAAAAGAATAAAAATTAGTTTTCGGTAGTTAATTTATATATCACAAAAAGTGTAAGTTTTCCAGCCCTGGAACCGTTCTTTTTGATTTTTCAGATTTCGTACACCAATATGTTCCTTTTAAGAATATAAGCTATGTTTAATATATATAGAAAATGAAAAAATTTGTTTTAGTAAGTTACTTTTGTATAAGAAAAAAGTTAAAGTTTTCCAACCCTGGAAATGTCTTTTTCATGTATTAAACTTTTTCTTAATTTTTAATATCAATTTAATGTGCACTGCAGTATAAAATAAGTTAATTTAATAAAAAAAATAAGAAAAATAGTAAGGCCTAGTTACTTTTATATATTTCAAAAAGTGTAAGTTTCCCAACCCTGGAATCATCCTTTTTGATTTTTCTGATTTGTTACACCAATCTATTTCTTTTAAGAGTCTAAGATATGTTTAATTTATAAAGAAAAAAAAATAATTTGTTTTAGTAAGTTACTTTTGTATATGAAAAAAAAATAAAGTTTTCCAACCCTGGAAACGTCTTTTTAATTTTTTTAACTTTCTTTTTTGATTTCAAATACCAATTCAATTTGTACTGAAGTATAAAATAAGTTAATTTAACAAAAAAATATAAAAATTAGTTTACAGTAGTTAATTTTTTATATCACAAAAATTTTAAGTTTCTCAACCCTGGAATTATCCTTTTTGATTTTTCTGATTTTTAAACCCAATCTCTTTCTTCTTAGAATATAAGATATATATAATTTATAGAAAAAAGGAAAAATTTATTTTAGTAAATTTTTGTATAAAAAAGTTAAAGTTTTCCAACCCTGGAAACGTCTATTTAATTTTTTTAATTTTTTTTATTAATTTTTTTTAAGAAATATTAATTTTATTCATTCTGAAGTATAAAAGAAGTTTATTTAATAAAAAAATAATAATAATAATAACTAGTTTTCGGTAGTTATTTTGTATGGCAAAATGAAGTTTAAGCTTCCCAGGTCTGAAACCGTCTGCTCGATTTTGCTGATTTTCAATGCCAATCTTATTTCGAGCATTTCTGACACACCAGTCCAAGAACGAAGTCTCTAGCTTCGGAAAACTTATTTCACGTACAGACAGACGGACAGACGGACATCGCTTATTCGTCTTCCCTATGCATAAGGATCCAGAATATATATATACTGGCTCGCTTATTAATATTGTAGAAATTACAAATGGAATGACAAACCTATATATACCCTTTTACCATTTTTTGGTAAAGGGTATAAAAAAGTAGAAATAAATTCACATAAGTATTATTGACTTGAGGACTTTTAAATTTAAACTTATTTTCAAGCCTAAAAAAACAAAAATTATCTATCGAAAACCTGTTGTCGGCATAATAATGCATTAGTGGAGAAAAAACTATATTTAGCATCTATAGTGATGAAATCTATTAAATGTTAACCCGCTTATGACTTTTGTGGAGATGATCTTAGAAGAAAGTGAGAGAAAACTTTCAAGGGAGCGGAAACGTTTTTTTTGACAGTTTGCAAAGTACATAGTTACTTGATATTTTTTTTGTAAATTTTGTTTTTAAAATTTTAAATTATGTAATCAAGTCTAGCTGTTTGCCAATTTGGCTATAAAAGAATTAGGAACTAAGTGTGAGTTCTCAGCTCGTGCAAACTAATACGATGAACAAATTTTTATAATCGTTCTTAAAAATAACTAATGGAAACAATTTAACGTTTTTATATTATCGAATCATTTTCATGTAAGTTCAAATGAATTCAGTGAAGTGCGAGTACATATGTAATACTATACGAACTTGAGCCTATATAATGGAATATCTTACCTGATATAAAAATTAAAACCAATTCTTTTTTTCGACGTTTTTTAGTTTTTGCTCTTTTTTTCATTTTGCCGATATTTTTCGGTTCTTGGCGTTTTTAAGTTTTAGCATTTTTTTAGTTTTGGAGTTTTTTTCGTTTTAGCGATTGTTTCGTTTTTTGGAGATATATTTATGTTGATTTTTTTATAGTTTTAGCGCTTTTGTTTCGTTTGGCGATTTTTTCGTTTTTTGGCGAATTTTTAGTTTTTTTTTACTTTTGGTGATTTCTTGCATTTTAGCGATTTATTTTGTGGTGTTATTTATTTATTTTGGTATATTTTAATTTTGGCGATTTTTATATTCTTGGCACTTTTTTTCGTTTTAGCTATTTTTTCGGCTTCTAGCGATTTTTGTCGGTTATTTTTTTAGACTTAGAAATTTTTTAGCTTTGGCATTTTTGTTTTGTTTTGGCGACTTTATTCAGTTTTCAGCGATTTTTTTAGTTTTGTGGGATTTTTTTGCATCTAAGCGATTTATTTTATTTTTAATGATATATAAGCATTTTTTTCATTTTGGTGATTTTTGTCGTTTGTTTTGACGATTTTATTTAGCTTTGGGGTTTTTTAGTTTCAGCGATTTTTTTTAAATTGTGCACTTTTTTCGTTTTAGCTATTTTTTTAGCTTTTGGCAATTTTGGTCAGATGTTTTTTTTTAGCATTTTTTGTTTGCTTTGGCGTTTTTGTTTTCTGTGATTGTTTTAGTTTTTCGGCGATATTTTAATTTTATTTTTCGTGATATTTTTTATTTAAATACTAATTTTTAGCAAAATTTGATCAATATCTTAACATAGATTACAAATAAAAAATAATTTAAAAAAATGTTTATTTTCGTATTGGCGATTTTTTTGTTTGGCGATTTTTTTTTAATTTTAGGACTTTTTAGTTTTAGCGTTTTTTTAAATGTCCAATGTTTGCATCTTACCCAAGTCTCTGAATGACCCAAGTAGAATTTTGACTATTTGCTTATATAAGTAATCGAATAAATTTTATATTTTATTCGATTAAACGAATAAATTTTTTTTTTAATTTTTTATTCAAACCATTTCTGTATAACTGATGTTTGATTTGTTGCTAGTTTTTTTGTAGAAATCTTGTCAAAAAGATTAGAATTTAAATGGTCTTAATTAAATCATGTTGTCAAAATTACATTAACTGATAGAATACCCTTTCATTTTTATTTTTTAAGTTTCAGTGTTAATTGTAGTAGTCTGCATAAAATACAAAATTTTTGCAAATTTCAAGTGCTGGGAATAGCTTAAAAATAAGAACGCGTCACACTAATTCAATCATTTTCAATATAATAGAAAATGTATAGTGAGATACTTAAATATAAATAAAATTATACAGCCTTATTTATAAAACTTAAAATGTCTTTATAAAAGTTTTTTAAAACAAATTTTCATACAAAATTTTAAGTTTTATAAATAAGGCTGATAAAATTTATAAATTAATACTGTAAATTAATATTTTTCCATATTGAAATAAGAAATTTCAACATGACTTGACTTTCGTTAATGTTTCTTATTGATTCAACATGGTTTTTATTAATTTTAAGCTGGTTTTTCTCTAGATGTAATTGTCTGCATATTACATTAGGATTTCAACATGTTTCGTTGCTCGCTTTAGAACACCCTTTAATTTTTAACTGTCATATGCAGTAATCTTGGAATTTACTTCAACTTGAATTTTAGACATGGGATAAGTTCGGAAATTTTATATAAAATCTTACCAGCAACATGTTTCATTTCGACTATTGTAATCCTGTATGAAGGGTTTATATTCATTTCGGTATGGGTCTTTTTTTGTATCTTTTGGAAAGAGGGGTTAATTAAGTACCCTTAAATTCGTCTAATGGTTGAACACAGTTAAATCTCATAACTCAAGAAACAGAAGTCGAAACTTAAATTAAACCTACAAGACGTTATAAGTTTTATATGAAAGAATAATTTATACAAAATATTCATTTTCTGCTCGCCCACGTATATTGCTTAAGGTGGTTTCTTCTTTCCCAATACTTTTGTCAATTGTTAATTGTATGTAGTTGATTTCAACAATACATTATTTGGCAGTATTAATTTCCTTATTCATTTATTTTTTTATTGAAAACGAATAATAATTAATTGTCAATATTTATATAAGCAAACAAATTGTGCAAAAAAAAAATAAAACAATGTGTATTTACTTATAATAACACAAATGAACTTGGGCAGAGAATTAAAAAAAAAGCAATGTGAGTCCGATCACAGAGGAGATGTGTAAACATCTAGTAATGAAATTTTTTTTTAAGTTGGAAGTACTTATGCTTTTAGTATCTTTTTTTAAATTAATTAATTAAAAGTATCAAAACTTTCAATATTGTAAATACATATGAATTTGTTGGTTTTTGTTTGTTTTATTAAACTTATTTGGTTAGTAAATGGGCACACTGCAGTATATGTATATGTACTGCATTCAAAATTGCAGTAAGCAGTAAATTTACTGATTACTAAAAAAATTCAGTAAATTTTTACTGCTAATGAAATTTAATTTGCATTACTAGTAAAATCGTAGGGCCATGGGCAAGTGGCAAAGTTTTTTCATTCAAATTTTGAAACTTTTGTATGAAAAACATTTAGCCACTTGGTAGAATTTCATTATGAATACGGGCATTACTGATTACTGAAAATTCAATGCACCTCATCATATAACAAATCATTTAGGCAATTTATAAAAATTGTAGAAAAAAATTTTAGTTATCACTAAAAATTTACTTGTTAAACATTTTTTATTGTTTTTACTGAAACTTTAGTGGTACTGCAGTGCTCAACTATGCTAAATGTATTTACTTTTACTTTTTAATTTTTAATTCCTGTTGTTCATCGTTTAGTTGTTGCTGTTCTTGTTGTTTGTACGCATTGCAATTAAAATAAGTTCAGTAAAGTGCGACTTTGACTCGCGCACATTCGGTTTTGATAATTTTTTTTATTTAGCTTTCTTCCTTTTTTAAGTTTTTTTCAGTTTAAACGAATTTTTTTCAGTTTTATCGCTTTTTCTCATTTTGGCGTTTTTTTTTTCTCTTTTTGGGTTTTTTTAATTTTCGCAATTTTTTTCATTTTGGCGATTTTTTCATTTTGGCGATTTATTTCATTTTGGCGATTTTTTTCTGTTTTTGGGGTTTTTTTCATTTTGGCGATTTTTTTCTGTTTGTGGGGTTTTTTTATTTAGGCGATTTTTTCATATTGGCGATTTTTTTGTCTAAGGATTTTTTTCACTTTGGCGATTTTTCCGGTTTTTTGCGATTTATTTTAGTCCTAGAGATTTTTTTTAATTTGGTGCTTATTTTCGTTTTGGCGATTTTTTTTGTTTTTGGCGTTTTTTTTATATTTGGCGATTTTATTTTTTTTTTTTGATTTTTTAGATTTACCGTTTTTGAAAATTTCAAGAGTTTTGCTCTTACGGTTTCCAAGATACATCAAGTTGTCAAAATTATAAAGTCAAAATTGCATTAACTGATGGAACACCCATTGATTTAAATTTTTTAAATTTAGTGTTAATTGTTGTAGTCTGTATAAAAATACACTAACTTTTAAAATTTCAAGTTTATATATGTACATACAATTGTATGTATATTACATGGGATTTTAAAATTTTTCGTTGCTCGTTTTGGAACACCCTTTAGTTTTTAACTCTCATGTATTTGTTGTTGTAGTGGCCAAATGTCTACACATTGTGTCCAAATTTCAAGTCCGTAGCTCTTACGGTTCATTTTCACCTTTGGTGAACGGAAATATACAGAAAAATAACCGCCGGCGGCGCACCGTCGGCTTCGGGCCGGTCGACTTGTTTCTCTGCTTGTTATTGCTTCTTTCAAACACTAATACACTCATACATAGCTCACACCGATTTGACAATGCTGTGAAAGAAAAGCAAAGAAATCTCAGCAAAGAAATCTCAGCAAAGAAATCAAAGTCAAAAGATTTTTACCCCCTAGCGTATAGATGTTTACACATCATCGCATCCTTATAATTAATATAAAGAAAACTTATCATTTTTGCTAGCCTGTAAAATATTTTTACGATATTCGCTGTCGGTTGAAGTTATAAATTAAATAACTAACTCATATTTATTTAAATTTGTTTATTCTTCCTAGTGCTTTTCTCGATTTTTTTTAAATTTTTTTTTTTTTGCAGAGGTGCCACATGACATAGAGTTAAATTGTGAGTAAAACACAGTTGCACACTAGAGTGGTTCGAAAAAAAAGTTGTGTCAATCACCCCTAGGATTAAAGATAATGCGAACACAATTCCAAAAATATATTTTTTATTTGTTTGCCACGCCTAAAAATGCAGCCCTTTTAGTATATTGTTTACTGTGTCGCCATTTTTAGTCCGATCATAACATTTTATATACTGGTGTTCATGGCTCCGTAAGGGCTACATTTCTGTCTTTAATAGGTTTTAACTACCACGTCATATTCTAGTCACTACTTTTAATGCTAAATATTTTTGAACGGAAGTCATGACTAGAATATGGCGTGATAGTAAAAAACTATTAAAAACAAAAATGAATCCCTCGTATCGGATTAAAAATGGCGACACAGTGAACAAAATACTTAGAGGGCGGTATTAGTTGGCGTACCAAAAAAATAAAATATATATATTTGGAATTTTTTTACATTATCTTTAATCCAAGGGGGTGACGACTAGCACAACTTTTTTTCGTTGCTGCAATTGAATAAATATATCTGTAAATATTACGATTTTCGGTTCTGATTGAATGTAAAAGGGGAAAGAACATTTTGTAGTAAAGTTTAAAAAATTATTAACAATCTAGCGACCTTAAGCTTAAAAAATAATAGAAATTAATACAAATAATATGTTCACAGAAAACAAATTTTAATTGAAATAATTCTGCCACAAAAATAGACGACTGCAATGCAAAGATCTGATAGAAAATTTTCGAAAAAAAATTATGGAATCAAATTTAAATATGTATGCTAAGGAGAAGTATGTGAAATATAAAATTACATTTTAGTGGGCGGGCTTCCGCCCCTTTTTTAAATGCAAGATTGTGTGTTTTTCAAAGCTTAGGGGGTGTGTGTTAAGCTTTGTAAAAATCGTTAAAGTAGAACCACTTAAAATAAAATATTAAATTTTAATGAACGCAACTTCGCCCATTTTTTTAAATGGAGGATTCTGTCTATTTTAGAGCTCAAGGTGTGTGGTAACTTTCATAAAAATCAGTTTAGCAAAATCAGGGGAAATATAATAATAAATTTGAATGGGCGTAGCCTCGCCCATTTTTAAACTTTAAAAGTGTGTAATCAAATAATACGAATATCTTGAAATCAAATAAAAAATTGTGGGCGTTTTACCGCCCACTTTTTTTACAATAGGACCAATTGGAAGCTATACACTTTCATACCAAAAAGGAATTTTTTCAATCCGTGTAAAACGTAGCGACTTATGAAGTAACATTTTAAAAATAAAATACAGACGGATTGATAACTTTCCCCTTTTTTTTTTGAAGTAATCGCTTAAAAATTTATCTGCATAAATTAAACTTTTGTTAAAAAATTTTATGGATAAAAAGTTTAATTAAATGCTGCAATCGGCGTTGACGGAAGTTTTAGTTGCTTAAATATTAATAAAAGAAAAGAGGAATAATAAAGATTAATTGAAAAAGCAGGCGGATAAGTTGCAAAATTTTTATACTAAAAATTTAATTAAAAAAACAAATTTAGGCTCGAAAAATTCAAGCTGGCAGCATTAAAACTTAGTACGGGGATTGTACTTATAACAAATATATATCAAGTGCCTATATTCAAAATACGTCAACTCAAAACAGCTAACTTTTCAGTAGATCGAAAAAACTAGTTAATTCGCTCATTATTGTAAAAATAAATTATGTGCCTTCCATAATATGGTTTAAATATTCTTACTAATTTATAGGTCTGCAAAAATATTCTATTTTGCACTGGTTTGAATACTTTTATGAGATAGCATATTTTACTCGATTAAAAAACAGTCGGAAAATATACATGATTTTTTTGAATGTATTAATTTTTTAATTTTTAAGAAATTTATTATTCGACATATTGTCAGAAGTTTATTTTAATTTGAAATTTATTTGCTAATGGTTCAGCATTGTCTATATATTTCATTGTATTACTTTCTAAGCCTACTAAGCGTATTTTTCTTTTGTGAATTCTCAAATAGTTCTTGAAAGTCTGTGCATAAGATAAGAGGTTTGTGACTGTTCAAAATGTGGGGTTGAAGTCTACTGATGATTTGTTACAGCAACAATGAAATATATAGACAATGCTGAACCACTAGCAAATAAATTTCAAATTAATTTTTTAATAAATATTTTGAAATCTTTTACTCAATACTAGATATAAGAATTGAAAAGCTGCAAGAAAAAGCTTAAAATACCATAAAAAAAAATAACTTAAGCCTGACTGAAAGCCTCCTCCATCTCGAGGTGGTCAGCTTTATCACTCTCTAACTCACTCTCTAATGTAGCAGGGTCACTCCAAATTATCAATTTCGAAAGTCTATGTCATTGACTATAATCGGTCCATACATAATGTTTCTATTAGATTAACAGTTTAAAAGTTATACATACATTAAGAATGAGAAAAATTGATATATAACGAAAAAAAATTATTTTATTGATTCGAAATTTATACTGCGTATGAATATTGCCATCGGAAACTAATTTTGACCAAATTCAAATTGACATATTTTGAATATAGGCTCTCAATATGTATATTAATATCAAAAAGCAAACAAATTTTACATCAATCTTTTCCTCAAACGTTTTAGAGAGAGATTTGAAAATTATTTAAGAAATGTAACTTTTTTCGTTTGTTAAAGAAAAGTTTTTTTTAAACAAATATTTCAGTGGCATTAATTAAGATATATTTTACAACTATAAATATAAAAAAATAAGTATATAAAACTATAAGTATAATCGTTCGATTATAAATTTATTAGCAATAAATTTTAAATAGTATAAATAATAAAATCATACAAAACTGGTATTTATTTACAACTATGAAAACGTTATGATTTACATGCAAAATGCGGATGGTGTGTTGTACTGCTGGCCATAACAGTTTTATTTTACTAGCACAGCTCGTTTTAGATTTACATATTTACTAAGCGTGCAGAGAATTAATTAAATACAATTTAATATTAAAAATTCAAATAAAATGATTATTATACGAGCTTCTGACATAAAATCTCTTCAATGTTTTTCAAAACTATTGACCACTGTTAAGAACAATGCAGTTTTGGGAGTTTCTTTTTATTTGAAATA
The DNA here is from genome assembly GCA_949987645.1 of Tachina grossa. Classification (NCBI taxonomy): domain Eukaryota; kingdom Metazoa; phylum Arthropoda; class Insecta; order Diptera; family Tachinidae; genus Tachina; species Tachina grossa. The sequence goes on from OX465277.1 coordinate 111,289,170, forward strand.
AGTAGGACACATCGTTCTTGAATTATGCTAATAAACATACATACATACATATGTATATATTGTTCATAAAAACTAATCATTAATGCATTTATGTACAGCATAAATTTGCCTTGGTTGTAGCTTAGTATACATATGAAACTCGAAAATATAATAAATTAATAAATAAAATGTGCGTACCTGCTTCCTAATCAATTGTCAATTTGCATAACTTGTGTTAAGGCAAACGCATGCATATTGGAACAAATTGAATTCAATTCAACATTATAAATGCAACAAAAAATATGTAATATTTGAATATATAAATACATACACCAAGAGAAAAATGACGATCTAAATTTAAGAACAAAATTCTCGAATTTTGATTGCAGAAATCTTAATATTTCAATCTTGAAATTTGTTCAGTAGGATTGACGTTCTCAAATTCAAACATAAATTCTTAATTTGTAGAAAGAATTCTTAAAATCAAAAACGTGAATTTAAACTTTTAAGACTGCATTCTTAAAATGAAGAACGCAATCTTAATTTTAAGATTATATTCTTTAATTTTTAATAATATGTTCTTAATTTAAGATTTTTATTAGGAACAAAATCTTGAATTCGATCTTAAAATGAGATTTTGTTCAAGATTGCAATCTTAAATGCGATCTTAAAAAAATAATATTTTATTCTTGAATCAGGAATTTTCGCATTTAACAGGCCATTAAGATTGAAATGATTTGGTTTCGAACATAAAATCTTGATTTTAACTCTTTTTTTCCCTATACACAAAAATATATACATACTATACCCCTGCAAAAGACCACTTACAAAAACTTTTACGACATGAGGGATTTTTCAAAAGCTTTAATATAACGGAATCTTCTAAAACAAACGCTAAACAACACTGTTAGCAAGAGTATAGGAGTAAAGCTGAAAATACTTCATGATGGAAGAATTTGCGATGCTTGCTTCTTCATACGCCAGTGATGGTATTTTGGTGCGTTTCGGGTATTTTTTGGTGCTTTTTGCCTCTTCATAAACGCGAAATTTTGTTTAATACCCTTTTTTAAAAAGCGGGTATTTACAGTGCTTTTTCCTAATATAATTTCTGGTCTTACAGAATTAGGATAGAAAGCTAAATAAAACTTTTATAAATGTTTTCAAAAAAAATAGAGGTATAGAACTTCGAATTGAAATAAAACACAAGAAAGTCGTTTTAATGTCCATCAATTTGGCTTTATTGGAAGGATAATTTTATGCCATTAATGTTTAAATATGATTTCGGGCATGTGGCCCCCGCGGCTGGCTCGAATAAAGCCAATTCTACAGGTCCAATTTTCAACCACTTTTTCGAGCATATGGGGCCGTATGTTGGCAATAACGCCACGAATGTTGGCTTCCAAGTCCCCTAACGTTTCTGGTTTGTTGGCGTAGACGAGCGACTTCACATATCCCCAAAGAAAATAATCCAATGGTGTCAAATCACACGATCTTGGTGGCCAATTGACAGGTCCATTCCGCGAAATTATGCGCTCATCGAATGTTTCCTTCAATAAATCGATTGTGACGTGCGCTGTGTGGCATGTAGCGCCGTCTTGTTGGAACCACAACTCATCCACATTCATGCCATCCAATTCGGGAACAAAATAGTCGGTTAGTCGGCTCCAATTGCTGTGCACGGTGGCGAATCGATTCATTCGGGTCCTCTTCAACACTTTGCTCTACAGCGGCAATTGTTTCTTCGGTGCGCACTGTTCGACGTCTCTGCGGATGCGTATTATCACATAGAGTAAACGTAGTGCGAAAACGATCCATGGTTAACCGAATTAATTGCTCTGATGGAGGATTACGTCGACCATAAAATGGACGCAGCTTGCGGTAAACTTCGCGAACTGAACCATTATTTTCGAAATAAATTTGCACGATTTGCAAGCGTTGTTCTTTTGTCAACCTGTTCATGATGAAATGGCAAACCAAACTAAACATTAATCACTTGACAGCTGACAAAATGGCCGCCAGTTAAAAAAGTGATGCCAACTTAAAGTTCTATACCACAATAAAAAACACCCATTAGCATTTTCTAATTCCAAAAAATATAGTTTACATAAATTTTCAGTAAGATTTTGCCTGAAATCTACTAGATTTATAAAATATTATTAAAAATATGTATTTCCAAGTTAACATTATTTTCTTAGCAAAAAAAAAAAAGATAAAAGTATCCTTTTAATGTTCAAAAAGAACAATCAACAAAAGAGAATTGTAACTATTAGGGAGTTAACATTAACTCAAAATCCGCTTATCTCGACTTAAGAAGTTTTTCCTTTTTGCCACAGAAATATTAAAGAATGCATTGAACATTTTTAATCGTTATTGTATATTATTATTTGTAATATACATATGTATGTTGATAGCAATGCCAAAAAAAAAGATTTTAATAACAAGTTTTTACACAAAACAAAAAAGGTAGTAATTTTTTTAATGTGCAGATTTTTGCGATTCTGAATCTGGCATCCTCCCCCTATTATGCTGCATAATAAGATTCATTCAACTAATTCATTCATTCATTTAACTACTTTTATATGTACAAGCATATGTACATATTAAAGTCCTGCACAAGACCAGTTATAAGACCTTTCAAGACATGAGAGATTTTTCAAATGCTTTACTACAGCGAAATATTCTAAAACAAACGCTAAACAACACTGTTGGTAAGGCATTTCTTTCAATTGTTTGTCTTGCCAACAGTGTTGTTTAGCGTTTGTTTTAGAATATTTCGCTGTAGTAAAGCATTTGAAAAACATCTGATGTCTTGAAAGGTTTTATATAAATGGTCTTGTGCAGGATATTAATACATATCGCACCATAACAGCCAAATAAGCTTAACCGACCTCATTCTTTCGACGAAAAACGATTATTTACGATCGCAAAAAATTAAGTTCGAAAATTATGTCGCTTAAGCTCTTTTGGCGGTATATATCTGCGGACCTTTAACAAAAGAACTTAACTCGAGTTATGAAAATATGCTGGATTTTTTATTATGCTACTATTTTTTCTAGGAGCATCTTTTGGTCTTATCGTCAGGATTCTACGCTTCTTAGTTCGAGAAATAATATATGCGAAAAATCAACATATCTCTAGATTTTACTGGTTTGCTTTGGACAAAACAACTTAATTTAAATATGATGAAAAATTAATAAGAATTCGAAAAATAAAGTTTACCGAAATTTTGACAAAACGCCCTATTTCATCTTAGTATTCTCATTTTTTTTTTAATTATTTTCACATAACAACATATTTAGAAATAAGTTTCTTTATTAAAAGCTAAGTTGTGAAAACGGAGTATTTATGTATATCGAAGTAAGTGGATTTTACGTATCATTATGCATTGGATTTTCATTGCGACAATACATCCCATACTGAAATAAGTGCTTTTGTAAAATTTTAAAGCTAAAACATTTAGAGGAGAGTTGAATTTATTTCTAAAAGATCGTTTGAGTAAACAACTTATTTCATGTATTATTTTTTTCTTCTTCTTCTCATTTGAGAAAATATTTGAACAAATCCAAAATTCGACAAAAAAAATTTTAAATCACAAAATTTTTACTTTTCCTTAAATATGTACCCCAAAAACTTTGTTCAGCATCTTAGGAGTATTTTCGCTCTCCTGAAAAGTTTGAAAAATAGACATATCGCACATTTACTTCAATAGTGGCATAACTCAAAAAAACCAGTTTTGCAGAAAACGCGTTTTAAGTTTTCAATTTGCATACAACTCAATGGAGAAATGAAAAAAAAAATTCTTCTCTCAGGAGGTGATGGTACAAGCTATTTATATGAAATTTTTACACAAGATAAAATACGAAATGCCGCATCTTTCTGCATTACTAACTCAAAAAACTCATTTTTTGAGTTATGCCACTATTGAAGTAAATGTGCGATATGTGCTTTTGTCAAAAGTCCACTGATATATAAAATCAACGTAATAATCAGGGACAGGGGTTTCATGCAAATGCATGTTTTTCCCCTTAACTCTCATAATGGCAAGAACGAAATATCTTTACGAAACAATGAATTTGCGTAAAAATGGCATCGATTTGTTAGTGCATGTTTTTGCATATTTTGCTAAAAATTCATATTTTTGCATAATTTATTCATAAATGCATATTTTTGTCTCATATTTTGATATAAATGCTGATTTTGTGTCATATTTTCTCAAAAATTCAAATTTCCAAAAACGTTACAACTTTATTCAACTTGCATTGTTGTAGAATTGTGGAAAGATTGTAAAAGCACACAGACCTACCAAATTTAATGAAAATTGTAATTTTGATAATTTAAAATTGTCTGCTATTAAAGCCGTAAGTAGTGAAACAATTATGCTGAAACTTGATATTAGCCCAATTCACAATCTTGTGCAAATAGTCTTGCATCGTTGCATGTGCAAAATGGTATAGTAATATATTGATACTCACCACTTAACAATTCTTAGTGTTGAGTATCAATATATTACACCACTTTGCACATGCAACGATGCAAGACAATTTGCACAAGATTGTGAATTGGGCTATTGTTTTTCTAAATTATAACGTATTCAAAAACCAAATCTAATAGCTAGTATTCAATTCATTGTAATGGTTGAGTTAAATAAATATACAACACTGTATAAAAAGAATCATTTAAATTTGAGCTGATTACATCCACAGACGTTACAATGCCTTTTTCAATGCACAAAAGTTTTCTAAGAACAAATAGGACAAATAAGGACTTCTGATTCGATAATATATATATATATGTATAAATAAAAAATAAAAAAAATTTTAATGAAAATAAATAACAACACTTTTCTTTTTTTATTTACGTATCGCTCCTTTACTGTAATAAAACATACATATCTCGAAAATGCGAGTTTGGAATTAATAATGCAGAAAAACTCGTTATACACACCTCTTGAGAAAAGAAAATATTTTTATGTGTTTATTTAGTGATATGTAGATTGAAAGCTTTACTTTTGAATAATTTTTTTTTAAAGATATGTGCATATTTAATTGTTTTTAGTGCATATTTTGCATTAGTGATGTCATATTTTAGGCGCCTAAAATACCTTTTTTAAATGCATGAAGTCCTTGTCCCTGGTAATAATATATGAATACAATGGATATGATAAATATAATGATATAAAAAAGTTTATAGAAACAAATATCAGAACAAAAAAAATCAACTGGAGATGCCGGGGATTGAACCCGGGGCCTCTCACATGCAAAGCGAGCGCTCTACCACTGAGCTACATCCCCCTTAAATTAGATTATAAATAAATTCATTACAATTTATTGCAATTAATTTAATATTTACAAAGATAAGAGTGAAATAAAAAAAATTAAAAAAAAAAAACAAATTGATATGTAAAAGCATAAACCAGCGAAATTGCTTGCAATTAAATTTTTACTGAAAAGTAAACTAAAAAGAATCACAAGTATTTAATTTTTTCTTCTTCAGTTAAAAATCTTATAAAAATTTTTTTCGTTAAATTTCGTTCATCATCGTTACTTTTACTACTCAAACCATTGTCATCTCTTCAGTAATTTCCGTACTTTAATATTTATATGTATTTTTTCATATACCCCAAGGATTGTTAGTTCCTTTCTATTTTATTGCAGCCTTCCATCTAACCCTTTCTTTAAAATCAAACTTTTTCACTCTGTTTTTTTTTCTTTTGTTTTTGGATTTTGGTTAACAAGCAAAACATGAATGAATAGTCTTCATATACATAAATGATTTTAATATGTCGCCTTTTTAGTTTGTTTCTTCACTCTTACTCCTCGTTTTTTTCTTTTAATTTTTATTTTAATGCTATTGTTACAATTTTAATCGAGGGTGCCTTAAGTTGAAGTACATTTTTGTCTTTGAGGCATTTTTCTTAGCAATCATAAAATGGGAAATCGTTGTTACAAACTTAAAGATATTCGGTATAAGAAAGGGTGTTGTTGCAATTATCATAAATTGATGTATAATAGTTGAAATAAGGGAGAAGTTACAATAATTGTTTTTAAATTCTATTTTTTTTTTAAATTAATATTTGCACTTGTCAACATACTTAAAAATATTTAATTTTTCTTTTTAAGTCCCCAAAAAAGCCAGTCTTAATGGACGCATTACAGCAGCGTTAATTTTGCTCTTACTTGAAATGTTTCAAATCTCTTAATTTGTTGTTGTTTTATATCTTAGTTGGCTTAAACACGTAAAACGGCTGAAATAGCAACCGATTTTATATTATAAAATTTGCATGAAATTAATTCCTTAAGAATTTTTTATATATTAATAAAAGGTGTGAATACATATTTTTTTCCTCAAAAATGCTTCAGAGATTCAAGGTACACCATTTCTACAGCTGATTTCTTTATACAGTGCAAGAAATTTATTCAATCTTATTTCATTTGAAAGCTTATTGAATTCTATTAAATAAAGTTTAATTAGTCTTAAAGATAATTGTATTTAAAAATGCCCGTCCTTCTCGTTGATGCAGGTGCGGCACCTTAGCAAAAAGTTATTTATTAGTGCCCGGCTGGAATTGCAGCTATTGTCGCTCTAATGGATTGTTTTAGTTCATCCACATTTGTCGGTTTGGATTCGTGAAGAAACTGCAGTAGTTACGGCAGCAATAATTTCCTCTGTTCAAAGGGAAGGATTTCAATTATAAGGCCTTCTAAGAACTACCCCATGCTCTGCAATATTATTTATTAGTGTCTCCGCGCGATAGCGGCAGACAATCCAGACTATTTTTTCAGTGTCCTAGTTTTCCATTTTTATTAAATCTAAGGATCAATCTACAAACACCAAAAATAAAATTCTAGATTACTTCGATAGAAAAAAAGTTATTCAGTTTTTTTTTTGTAGCGGCTTTCATCAGCCACCCTATACATATAGCGCTGCTATTTCCTAAAAGTAACGGCCTGTCCCACGATGTCACCAGCAAACGTTCGATCGACAACTTGTATTGCAGACAACAATAATATTGCAACATTTGTTGTTCTTTTCAATATAAGTATTCGATCGAACGTTTTCTGGTGACATCGCGGGACAGGCCGTTAATTCCTTGAAAGATAAACAAAACTTTCGGCCTGTCCCACCATGTCACCAGAATTCGTTCGATCGTCAACTTGTATTGCAAAAAAACCAGTAAAATTCGAAAATTGTTGTTGTTTTCAATATAAGTATTCGATCGAACGATTTCTAGTGACATCGTGGGACAGACTGTTTGTTTTAGAAAATAAAAATACTATTTTTCTTTTAGTTGGCTATTTATGTATATTCATAATGAATTCGCCTTGGTTTTTAGTCATGTCCATATTTTGGTTTAAATATTTTTAATGTAAAAAAAATCTTGCATAGTTTCAAGCGTTTCATAAAACTAGACTTTGAAGGTGAAATACCGCAAAATATATTCATAATTTAATTTTAAAAACTATAAATATTAGTTATTCTAATGCAATTTTAATATTTTTCCCCAAAAATGATTTCTGTTTTATATGTAACTTATTTATAGATTTTTAATGCATCTGCAAATTGCAGGTACTTTTGAATATCAAAAGTGTATGTATCAACTTTATGTTAAACGTTTACAAACTTGTTGGGTATTGAAAATGGATAAGTTAAATATAATAAAGCTTAACATTTGTGAAGCATATGCTAAGGTGTTTGTGTAAATTACAAGAAAAGCTTAACGTTAAGTTAACATGCAGGTTAGTTACATTTAATCTTAACATGTTTGCTTTACCGTTCAATCAGCTACAGACAGTTGTAAAATTCAGCTTAGTGCTTCTTGTTAGAGATGTGAGATACAGAAAGTGCGAATAGTGAAATTGTGGTGATTAACTAGTGACGTTGTCAGTAGTACTACTAACCAGGTGTACCCCAGCCAATGTAAGCGCCTATTGACATTTAACATTAGCTTGTCATTGAAAATCCACCACTAGACTGTAGCACTACTGACTAAGTAGTTGTTTTGGGACCACGTGGAGACATTGGTACCAAAGATTCACTAGTAAATTTTAGGGGCTCTAGTCTACAATATCGATATTTCCTTGCTCGTTGTCAATAGTAAAATTATATTGATTTATTAGTGACATTGTCAATAGTGCTACTGACTGTAATCGCCTATTGACATATAACATAAGGTTGTCATTGAAAATCTACCAGTAGACTTTAGCACTATTGAGAAGGTAGTTCTTTTATGACGATATTGAGATATTTGAACCAAAGATTCACTAGTAGGTTTTAGTGACGCTCGTCTACATATATGTATATATTTAATATTATTGCATAGCATAATGAAAAAGAAAAACAAACTATTGACGCGTTCATTGACAATATCAATAGAAATACACTACAACTGTTGTCTCTAATAGTCTTTTCACACTGACATGGTTTTAATAAAAGTTGGTTTTAACGTTAATGATAATGATAATAATAATAAGTGATAATGTTATACCAGTGAATAACAATAGATGACGCTTGAAAAATTTTCAACTTAAAAATGGATGCAGCAGCAACAATAATCAAAAAATTATGGAAAAAAAGAGTTTTTTGGAAAGAAAACAACGAAAATATTTTAAATTTAACTGTGGAAAGTGAAAATAGACAATATGACTGACATTCATCTTATAATGTATTTGTGCATTTTTTATTTTATTATCAATATTTCCAAGCACTTATTCATTTTGTATAAGAAGTTCCATAATTTAAAAAGATTTTATTTACAAAATATAAAATAATTTCCATTTTAGAGCGCATTGTGAAATATCTCAGTTTTTCATACAAACAAAAACAGTTGAACAGTATGTCCAATAAGTGTTATTAAAAATCAGAAAAAATGCAACAACAAATACACGTATTTCGGCAGGAGATTTATTTTATTTTTGCACAAAGTTATTAGACAGTCAGTGAGTTAAAACCTGAATTTAACGAACTTGCAGTGTGAAAGCAAAATCAGCTGTTTATGGTTTTAACGTTAAAACCAGGTTTTAACTTTCAGTGTGAAAACACTATAACGTATCTCTACTCTTGCATAAAAGGAAAGTTGTCGACATTTTAACTAGTCGCAATTGTCGCAGGAGAAAGAGTATTGACATAGATATGGTTCTAGTCTGACTAGAGGGAACTTACATCACGCACGCTCACATACAAAATTTTTTTTTTTAATTGCGCGCACTCACGCAGAGCAGATACAAAATCTCTCATGGTAAAGTACAAAATTATACAAAAATTTATTATTAAAAGTTGGCTTAAGAAAATTGTTTTATTTTGCATTTTCAATCGTTGAAGAGTCTACTGGGAATCAATTAAAGAACGTTTTTGACCGTCTACGGCAGCATTTTTTAAACGTAGAAGATTTCTGACACGGAAAAAATTGTTATACGAGCTGGTTCTTCTGTGATATTCTCCCACAACGCAGCGAAAGACGCTTATATTAATCGTTTGAGATGTCTGTAGAGACTATTTAACGAGTCTTCCACAAAACATGTCAAGAATGGCTGAGACTCATGTAGGGATTATCTTCTCGCGAGAGTCTCAAAAAAGCTCATTCGATGATGGTTTGACGAAACGTATAGTGCTTGGTAGCAGCGTTGTCAGCACCATTTTGGGTGCTTTTTGAAATTTTTTGTGCGGAAAATTCCTTAGTTGGAGCGTGGTGCGCTTTTTTTTTAAATTTCGGTGAGTTTTTTAATTTTTGGTGGCACCAACGCAAATTTAACACAACAATGGGTTAAAAACCGAAAAATTCTTGTTTTGAAACTTACCAACTTCCTGATAGTGTTAATTATCACATTAGTACTAATGATGTTTACAAAATATTACAATTTGAAATGAAATCAGTTTTATGGCCCAATGATAACAATAATGATGAAAATATTAGCTTTATTTATTTGGAATAATTAATTTTTGGTCTCTTCTTAAAAAGTTTTAAACCAAATTTATAAAATTAATATACAAAAATGTATCATCTTGTACAAATGAACGCCCTTAATTATGAAAGTTGTATAAAGCTACGGTCACACTTATCAAAAACACATGCCTCAAAATGCGTAACCAACAAACACTAAAGAAAAAAGTTTTGATCTAGACATTTGTTTATCATATAAAACAGTTTCGAACACAACTAATAGACAATGTCATAGAATCCAACAATATTGGATACTCCTTAACTTTGCGAATTTTTGTCTGAATTGAAAGACTTTTCATTGGCATTTAGTGGGTACGCTTTTTTGGGCAAATGTTTGACAAGTGTGACCGTAGCTTAAGTCTTATATTTCTTTGGTAGAGATATTTAGTAGATTATATTTTATTACATTTAATTTAGAGTTGTTCTAGTCTGATCAAAATGTACTATATCGAATCAAAAATAGTATGACCTAGACCACATTCATATGTACACTATGTATGTACGAATTTGTTTAGTTTTTTTGTTGTTTTTTAATTATGTACATATATTGTAAAAGGCTGTGTATTTTTATTGTTATATTATATTATTCTGGTAAAAAAAAAATTAAAAATATTTGAATAAAATGATAAATAAAGAACTTTTATTAGTTTTGAATCCTTTCTATTAATCGTTGATCTCTTTAAAAAGTTTTGTACAGAATTTATGAAATTAAAAAAGAAATTATTATCTATGTAATACAAATGAATATGAACAAATTTGCTTATTTTTTTTAGGTTTTATTTATTTTTTTAACCCTGAACTGTAAAATCCTGTTTTAGTGTTAAATTTTTAATACAAAAAAATAATGTACTTTTATGCAAAATGAATTCAATAAACATTTTGAACTAAAAAAATAAATTCTAAGATTGGTGCGTTTTTTTTGTAAATGGCGCGTTTTTGTCTCCATTTTTGTGCGTTTTGAAATTTCAAAGTTGACAACGCTGCTTGGTAGTAGAGATGGGTGCACGTCGTGTTTTTTCCATGACACAAACACGCCCGACACAACGCGAAGTGTTCGTGAATCTGATTTTGTGCTTGTTAGGTTCGTTTCGTGTTGAGCAAAATTGACATGAAAACACGAAACGATTTTAGATGTAAAATATGTATGAATGAATTTCTAGTAGAGAAAAAATTTAATATTTTGTATTGTTAAACACAAAACACCAGCATATTTGTTGATATTGTACGGGTCTCTGAAGCCTAAAGTTTTGTACGTAAACCGATAGTATCAGCTGTGGTGGCAGACAGTATCAGCTGGCAGTGCCAACATGGTGTCATATTTTGAAAAGCGACTCTTGAAAAAAAATCAATTAAATTTTCTGATCTTCAATACCATACCAATAATATTTCGTGCGTGTTGTGCAGTATCGTGTTGACGAAATTTTTCGCGTGCGTGTTTCGCACGTGTTGAGCGTCTGGGTATTCGTGTTCGTGCCGTGTCGTTTTGGAAAAATTCGACACGCGCCCATCTCTATTCGGCAGGTTTCAATTCCAAAATTGTTTCCATACATAGACAATGCACAATAATCACAGAGTTATCCCTACAAAACTTCAACATTCTCCCTCTATTAGTTTTCCAGACATCCCTGAGTAAATATTTTCTTTTTATGGGAGATGCCACACCCACATGTCCAATTCGAACCATTTTTTTTTTTGTAAGATGACGTCTATCTTACACTTTGCAAGATGGAGAGAGAGAGAGATGAGGGGAACACAAAAGTTTCTTTTCCCCTCGTCTCTCTCTCCTAACAAGCTAATCAGCTTAGCAATAAGACTTGCATAGTGTAAATTAGGACTTACACAAAATTTCACGCTTCTTGTTACATAAGATGCAAAGATATTGCAAAATTTCAAAAATATGGGAGTTGCCACGCCCATTTATTTTATTCCAACTTTTTTTTTCTAACAACTTATAGTGTCAATGAAGTAACTCCTCCAATACCTCAAGAATTTTACCATGTTAGTTTCCCAGGATATTAAAAAAATATATTTGCCATATGTATGGGAGGTGCCACGCCTACTTGTACATAAAACTAGTTCTTTCAAATGCGACAAGTCAGTTCACTCGTTTTCCGATTTTAGATATATTTAACAAGTGGGCGTGGTCAATTTTTCTTTCCGTTAACACCAACGTTGGGTTCTGACAAACATTTAATAAGAATTTCACGAAATTTCCATTTTATTTTAAAACACTGCACAACAAAATCGGAATTTTGTATAACCTTACATTAATATAGAAAGGTCCTAACTCATTATTATTTTGAAATCGAGATTTTTTTATATTTCGATAGAAGAACATCTTATGTAACGAAAAATGCAAAAATCTCAATTTCAAAAAAATAATGAGTTAGGGTCTTCCTTTATTAAGGTAACGACAAGTGTCTTGGTTAAAACATCTTAACTACCTAATCGGTGTAACCAGCAATGGTCGCCATTTAAGGGACAAAAAATACCCATACGGAGAAGATTAACTAGGCTTAATACGAACTACAAAAATGTTCCTCGCAAGATTTAATATAAAAGTGTTGATCACGCCAATACCCAAGGGTTTCATGTTTTCTGTGGAATTCCATGTAGTAATGTGCAAAACCTATTTTACAATACATTCAGAAGCAAATTTTCAAAATAACGATATGCATGTCGCTTCCTTAATATAGAAAGGCCCGAACTCATTTTTTTTTAAATCGAGTTTCTTGTATATTTCAATAGAAAAACATCTTATGTATTGAAAAATGCAAAAATCTCGATTTCGAAAAATAATGAGTTATGTCCTTTCTATATTAAGTTAACGATATACATATGTACATATGAATGTACAGATGTTTTTGGCCTGCAGCCATGCATCTGCAAAATTCTGATTTGGTCATACTGATATAATTTTATAGTTATAATTAACATCTATCAATTGAAAGTTTTGAGCCCTTAGAAAACCATCGGACACTTGAAAAGTTTTATCTCAATAGTTAAATAAACGCAGCAAGTTTTACACAAAACTTTAATGACTAAGGTCCAAATTTACAGTCATTAGTTAACTAATAGCAGTAGTTTAACCAATAATATTTGATTCACAGCTCTTTGTTTACCATTAGTTAAACCGCCAAATGTCATTGGTTAACAAATAGTTAGACAACAGCTGATTCGCTGTAAACTCTTTTAGTATTGGTGTATTGTGAAAATTTGTATACACATTTTACACATACATACATACATGATCAGGCATCTTCTTTGTATTTAGCTGTAACACATTCTTTTTATTTTATTTTCTATTATATCTTGGTTTTTCCGAACCAATTTCAGCACTAATTAAATATCTTGTACGGTCAAGTTACACGATCGCGCACAGTTTTATCGACTTTAAGAAATAATATAGCAAATGTAAACAAAAACCATATGCTATAGCAGAGCTGCCAATAGTGAAACTTAATTATTTGATAGGGTTACCATTTTTAGCTCATATTAAGAACTTTAGTTAAACAATGCACTGTGAATATGAAGTATTAGTTAAACAATAGTTATCATTTTAGTTTACTAATAATTAACTAATGACTGTAAATTTGGCCCTAAGCCGGTAATGACCTTATCAATGTCAAAAAAAATTTGTCTAAGCAAACATACTCAGATAGTGTAGCATGTACAATTTGCAACAACTTTTAATCGTTCTTAACTAATAGAGCAATTTTTTTGTAGGAAAAAAAAATTAAAAACCAATAAAATAACTTCTCTCTTGCATGCTAATTCCACTTAACTTTTAACTGCTGTCGTCGTCGTATCAAAAACTAAACATCTCAATAAACATTTTTGCAAGGAACAAACTAAACAAAAAAAAAAAAACCTGAAGCATATTCAACCAATAGACAACAATATTTTGTATTAAACATATTGGTGGCTGGGATTTTGAACAACAACATGTGAGTACAACTTGTATATAATAGCAACAACAATATCAATAAACATGCCTCATTATAAATGCAGCGCCGATTTGTTTGTTGTCCCCTGCATTTGACTTGCAAAAACATCTAAGTACAACCACAATCCATTAATCGCCTTCTATATATTAAAAGTCAACGATAGCTTTTTACATCTTGTCTACTTTTTTATTTTTTTTTTGGCTTCAAGGGTCGTGATTTTTATGTATTTTCTAAAAAAAAAGGCTGAAGCGGCTGCAGCAAAAACTCAAAATATATGAAAGAAAGAAAAAAAACGATCATCTGAAAGAGCAACAAATAACATTTGAATTGTGTTCTTAGCGCATGCTCATGTGCATGGCGTAAATATTTAACATTCGCATAAATTTAATATAAAAAAATTTACTTAGTTTCAAGCTGTAGAAAGAAATTTTAGGCATGAAGTTGGTGAATGGCGACTGAAAGATCAGCTCCTTAGTGATCTTAAAAGTTGTATAGAAGCAGGAGATCAGAACATCATAGTGTCGAAGAGATCAGAACATCATAGTGTCGAAGTAAGAGTAGAGAACAAGGAATATTAAACAGCTACTCATCAGCTGATTGTTTGTTTATACCTTTATTAAGAAAAATTTATTTGTTTGCCTTGCTTGGTGCATAAAATTTTTTGACAATAACTTTGTGAAACTTTTTAAAAAGCCCAGGCTTGCATCTAGTGCTTGTAACTGTAGTTAATGTACCTTGGTGTAGAAGTTTCTCAGGCTACAGGAGAAAACAAAGCGAATTCACACCAGGTAATCTCGTTTCAGGAAGTTATGATCAGCTGTTAATTTACCTCTCTCAAGCAAAACGATCAGAGAGTTTTGTACTGCAGAAAATTTTACACTACGAAATATAATTTTTTTTCTGCAGTGTTGCATTTCATTTGAAATTGAGTTCAACTGTACCTGCGTTCTGTAACTTCTGTTCTCCACGCGCTGATTCATATAAAAAAAATGAAATAATGTTACAAAAATCGTCAACGATAAATTAAGTTTTTATTTTCTCACTCATACTATGTTTCAAGGAATGATACAAAAATTTTCACCAGGAAAAGTTCTCGCCAAAGTAACAGAACATAGGCACTGGTATAGACTCGCCTTTGAAGAAAGTAACGCTAAAGATTTTAGCAAAATAAACATGGGAATCAATAAATGTATTAAGAAGCAGCGTTGCCAAAAACTTTCGCAATAAAATTATCATTTGATGAAAAAAATTACATTTCGAACAATGAAATCAAGATTTGTTTTATCTTAAATTATATGAATTCAATTATTCCTAAGCTATGTTATCGGCCTGATTCGATTTGAAGGGAACCAGTCCAGGGGAATCGGTGACAAAGGGTAAAGGGATTAATTTCTATATTCTACAGCGGCTCGGCTCGCATTGATATGCATAAAAGATACATAACAACCGGCTATCGAACTAGTTAAACAATAAAATCGGAACCAAAATTATCCAGAGTTTTTTTCGGGAAAAATTCGTACTAAATGTAAAAAACCGGTTGCGAAACGGATAAAAAATATCCTAAAATTGACGTTGGTAGTATTAACTTTAGGTTGGTAAAAGAATTTTCAAAATCGGTGTAGGAAACAAACAAAAAAAAAACTCACTTTCATGTTTGCAATATTAATAAGGATAAGGATAGTAAGGACAAGGATAAGAATATAGATTTATAATGTGCAAAAGCATTGCACATTGAAACATAAGAAATTCCATTAGAAAATAATTGCTTCTAAATTAATTTTTCATTGAGTTGATGAAAAGCAGTCCGAATATCCCCTCTCTGAAATCAGGCCTCGTATTCGGTAACCCGCTAAAGCTTAATCTCTATCACTAAAAATCTATAAGGCCGATTTACCGATTTTCGGCGTGGAATGAAATTTTCAAACGTGTACTGCTGCTAAATCAGGCAATGGCTTAAAATGTCATTCGCCGAATTTTTAGTGTTTTATGTCATCGCCAAAATTTTTAATTTGTTCAGCATATTAGCGATCGAATTTAACTTTAGCTTTAGCGAGTTACAGAATACTCGTACAGGCACATTTCTAGCAAACGAAAAGTTATTTGAAAAATTTTGCCAGCCTGTACTTTTTCTTTTTTAGTAACCCCCGACTAAAAAAGGGGGTGTTATAAGTTTGTAGTGTGTGTCTGTGTATCTGTGTGTCTGTCCGTGTCCACGTACAGGCCAAACGGCTGGACCGATTTTCATTTAGTTTTTTCTGTTTGAAAGATGACTTGATCTTAGCTATGTTTGAAGAAAATCGGTCCAGCCGTTTAGAAGATATAACATCTTTTCTGAAAAAAGTCGGGGGTTTTTAAAATTTTTAATTTTTGTTATTGCAAACATTTCTTATGAGAAGAATCGACGTAATATCCCTTGGAGACGATCAAATAAACTCATCAATCAGTGTTTACGTGTCAGTGTAGTACGCGTGTTGCTTTATATGAGATATACACATAAACTGGTCAACTACCATTTGTATTTTGACCTCGTAGTTCCCTTCTCCATCATTTACATAATATTATTTTTTTTTGCCAATCAGAATTGGAGACGATCAAATAATCAGGCATCAAATATAAAAATGAAAACTTTTTGATTTTCATCAACCATTGCATCCGCGTGTACGTGTGTGTAGCCAAACAAAACAGTTTATTTGATTTCATCCGATACACTTAAAAGAAAAAAACTAGGTACCTTTTACAAGAAAAAACTATCAAAAATATGGTAAATCATCAATTGTGGCAACGCTATTCTTTAGTATGCCGCAAAAATGGTTCCGCCACTCTTAAACAGCGTTGCCGTTTTGGTTACTTGTAACCAAAATTGGTTACTTTTTTTCCAATGTGTACTTGTGTACTTTTTTTCCATTTTGGTTACTTTTTTTCAACACAAAAATAACCATTTTTATACATACGTATATAAACGTATACATATGTAGTTACATATGTGGTATGTTAAATTTGCACATAACTAATTATCTTGATAAAAGATCACAATTTAAGCGTTTTTAATGCGTTGTAAATACAACACTGGTTAATCAACATAGCGTTTAAAACAAATACATGTCTGTCTCTGAACATAACAAGCGTGGTTTCAAAAATCAGATGCATTCATGGTTGCAAAATCTTTAAACGCCAAACACTATCAGCCCAATTACGAATATTCCCGGGGAGTTTTCTCCCTTCCTTACCATTTGTTCCCGGGGATTAATCCTCTTATTCAAAACAGCCGGGGAATAAGAAAATACGGGAGTGAGTAAAATCTGCATCAGCTGTTTAATGTTTACATATTTTTTGCACTAACGCAAGAGTTCAACAATAGAAGTTTAATAAAAAATTTTATGTTTTCATTGCCAATAAGATTGTGTGTTAACATAAATATTTGTTTATGCTTAAATAAAAATTATATAAACCACTAACACTAACCATTCACAGGCATACGTAATAACTTTGTGCTGAGAAAGTGGAGTGAAAACTGACCCAGGTGCAGATGTAAATTAATTAAATTCCGAAGGACTGTGTGTACAAAGGAAATTGTAAATTTTATAAAGTTTTTCTTATCGGTCTTGATAATATTACAAGGAAACAAATCTTCCATTTACCTATTATGTGAACTTAAAGGAGGCCTGCAAAATTGAGTAGTTTAGTATTTCTTCTGAATACAGAAGTTGTTTATGTTTTTGAAGTGCATGTGCGCAATGTTTAGATAAAAATGCAAAAATACAAAAGGGAAATATAATAATTCGGTATTTATTTAAACTTCTTGTTCAAAATAAATGCTTATACTATTGTTTTGCAACATTTATTAATATTATTTTTAAATTTTTGCATTAGTTCCCTTCAAAATTTTTGGGGAGAAAACTATCAACAAATTCTCCCTCTCCCTCATATTTAGAATACCTATTTTTTCCCGAGGAGTTTTCTCCCGGGGAAATTTTAATTCATAATAGGAGGAATGGGAAAAGGGAAAAAACTCCCGGGCATTGCTATTCATAATTGGGCTGTATGTAAAAAGTTAAAAGAAAAATTTTTTTATATTTAAAAGCTCAGTTAGCCGACTGTAATCTAATGTACCTGTAACGTAGAAAACAGCTGATTGATACTTTTATATGAAAAGTAGGTTACCTTCCATTACATCTCTATAACCATTTTCATTACTTTTCACATAACAAAATCGATCAGCTGTTTCTTACTGTTGCAATTACCTTACATCACAGTCGGCTAACTGAGCCTTTAAATATAAAAAAATTTTCTTTTAACTTTTTACATACAACCCTGACTAAAAAAGGGGTGTTATAAGTTTGTAGTGTGTGTCTGTGTGTCTGTGTATCTGTGTGTGTCTGTCCGTGTCTACGTACAGGCCAAACGGCTGGACCGATTTTCATTTATTTTTTTCTGTTTGAAAGATGACTTGATCGAGACGGTTCTTAGCTATGTTTGAAGATAAGCGGCCTGTACGTGGAAACGGACAGACACACAGATACACAGACACACACTACAAACTTATAACACCCCTTTTTTTAGTCGGGGGTTAATAAAACTGAAGTAAAAATCTAAATGTCCATTTATATTACCTATATATGATTTTGTAATAATACATATTAATATATGTATGTATATTTTTCAACTGAAGTACAAATAAAACTGTATTTTAAATATATAAAAATTTTGGTTACTTTTTTATGCATTTGGTTACTTTTTTTATTGTATTTTGGTTACAAAATTTTTTTCGTCGTGGCAACGCTGGTCATGACGTATGGTTAACACCATATGTATGTATGCATGTATGCAAATTCAAACTCAATAAAAACTCCTTTCTACCTTAAATTCCCAATTAATCATATCACACATGTCCGTCCATTCCAATCTGTTTGATCAGGCTATTCCATTCACTTCCATTGGCAACCGCACTCTACTTAATTTCAGAATAATTTTAGTTCTCACGGGGTCATCGTTGTAATCGGACGTTGTTAGTCGTTGTGCGGCTTAAAGTGTGTGTGCAATTATCTTAAGGTGTTTAATAAAAAGTAGAAAGTAATAAAATAGTGTTTCATAATGAAAATCAATTAAAAAATGCAGTAGAAAGTGTTTGTGCAATAAATCATGTAAATAAAGTTTTCTTAAGTTTAATTAATCCTCTCGATAAGATGAAAGTATAAAAGTTCTATTGCTTCTGTTTTTGCTGAAAAAAAAATGTTCTTCGCGAAAAATTTTTGTATGTATCCGCTTTTGCACTTCCAGTGCAGTAGTATATTTATTCTGTTTTTCTTTTATTGTTTTCGTGTATTTTTAAGAGAAGAAAAAAATCAAAATAAAATAAAAAGCAAAGCAAATGTGTTTAATAAGGGGAAATAAAATCAAATTAAATAAATAAGATCTCTTGTTTATGGTTTGTTTACAAAAACAAAGCATGAAGTGTTATTTTTAAGAGAAAAGAAAAATAAATAATGATAATAAAACGGTTGTCAGTTTGCGCGTTTAATATAAATATGTACTACATACACACATACATACATACACTTGCATGTGTGTATGTATGTAATTACATACATATGTGATCAAACTTTAAAAGGGAAACAAATATCTAATTATAGATGAATTTAAAAGGTATGTAGTAGTCTCCTGCATAAGACATCTTATAAGAACTTTCAAGACATGAGGGCTTTTCAAATGTTCTACTACAGCGAAATCTTATAAAACAAACGTTAACAACACTGTTTGCAAGAAATTTGTTTTAGTATTGTATGTATAAGAGTAAAGAAGAAAACACTTCGTGACGTAAGAATTTGTGATACTTGCTTCTTTCTACGCATGAGCGCGTGTACAAACGTCATGCATGTATGTGTGTATGATCTTTTAAGGGGCCCATACACTACAACAGCATGCATGTGCAATCAAGATTCGTGCCAGCGGTTTGGTCGTGTATGGGCATTTTGTGCGATTGTACGGTTTGCTGTAGCGATGTCAAATAGAGTTTGATATTTTCCTGATGGTACCAGCTCGCTGGTGTGGTATATGGTGAAATTAGCTCAGTTGAGCAAAGTTGTCATGGAGCAAACATGCATTTAAGTAATATTTGTTGAAATATAATTTGTTTCAATGGTAAACAGAATTTAAGAACTTTAGTTATACATAGCTGCTAATTTTAACAACATACCAATAATAATTGCAACAAAATATGTGTCACTATTCATAACCACTCTTCCCGAAATTTTGTAAGAAATGAATATTGTACCAGCTTGCTGGTATGTTGTGTGCTTCGATCATGAATGCTCAATCGCTTGATTGTGCGTGCATGCTGTTGTAGTGTATGGGCCGCTTTATTTTTCTGCGCACATGCAAAGGCACACACATGCATTAACATTAGTTGTATGCGGTTAATCACATAATAGCTTACCATCTACATATTACACACACACTTAAACGTACAATCCCAGCTAAAAAAATTATATATGGTCCATATATTTTTAATATATGAATGTATATAACTATATATGAATATGTATGAATTCATGTATGGAAATGTATGGGATTATGTATATGAACTAATATATGGACTAATATATAAAATAATATATGAGCTCATATATGGAAATTTCATTATGAAGCTCTTCATATCTGGATCCATATATAGAAATAAGATTTAATATATAGAGCCATATAAGAATGTATGCATACATGATATCTCACATAACATTTTTGCAATAAAAAAAGTTTGCATTTTATTTTCTCTTTTTATCACTGGCGTAA
The DNA here is from genome assembly GCA_949987645.1 of Tachina grossa. NCBI lineage: Eukaryota > Metazoa > Arthropoda > Insecta > Diptera > Tachinidae > Tachina > Tachina grossa. Next base: position 111,309,819 of record OX465277.1, read on the forward strand.
TGGAAATCTATAGAAAATACATACGGCATGTAAAGTTTATATGCGTACAGCCTCAACATTAAAAAAAAAAAATTGTAACAAAAAAATTCTTGTCGATTTTATACGTTGTGGCCCTGTTTAATAAATCAAATAATCAAAAGGATAGTTCTGTCATTGACTTGATAGAAAATAATGGAATACTCTAAATACTTTTAGGAAAAAAGTTCATATTACTGCAAAAAATTATATTGAAAATTAGTGACAGTATAAAACCGGATTATTTTTTGTTTTCTAATTGATTAGTTCTTAATCTGATTTCTTAAATTAGACTTCCCAGCTACTAAAAAAATTATATATGGTCCATATATTTTTAATATATGAATGTATATAGTTAATATATGAATATGTATGAATTCATGTATGGAAATGTATGGGATTATACATGCGAAAAGTATGATATATGAATTGATATATGGACTAATATATGAAATGTATTACAACATATGAGCTCATATATGAAAATTTAATTATGAAGCTCTTCATATGTGGATCCATATATAGAAATAAGATTTAATATATAGAGCCATATAAGAATGTATGCATACATGATATCTCACATAAGATCGTTTTTTCAATCAAAGAAGCTTGGTATTTTATCACTGGTGAATTGGAAATCCATTAGAAATAGATACGGTATGCAAATTTTATATGCGTACCCTCAACGTTTAAATAAAAAAAATTAAAAATTTTAAAAACCCCGACTTTTTTTTAGAAAAGATGTTATATCTTCTAAACGGCTGGACCGATTTTCTTCAAACATAGCTAAGAACGCTCTCGATTAAGTCATCTTTCAAACAGAAAAAAATTAATGAAAATCGGTCCAGCCGTTTGGCTTGTACGTGGACACGGACAGACACACAGATGCACAGACACACACTACAAACTTATAACACCCCTTTTTTTAGTCGGGCGTTAAAAAGAAAAACTTTTGTTACAAAACAAACAAAAAACCATTCTTGTTGCTCATTTAATATATCAAATAATCAAAAGGATAATCCAGTTATTAATTTTATAGAAAATAACAGAATTCTCTAGATAAGAAACAAAGTTCATATTACTGCAAAAAATTATATTGAAAACTATTGTTAGACCAATTATTTTTTTTTATAATTAATTGCATTAGTTTTTAATCAGATTTCTTAAATCAAATTTTATGGACGAATATGAGTTTTGTGTTTTTAAATAATTGATTCACCTTTTGACTTAAAATGATGAATGAAATGACTTTTAGTTTGTTTTTCATTATTTGTCCAAACAATTGTTTCATTAAATACAACCTCCCTGTTCAAAATTTAAAAAAAAGTAATTTGAGTAATTTAATGAATTGCACAGCAGTGCGCTTTTGCGACTCAAGACAGTATAAATATGAACTTTGCATACTGTAGAGGGAATATTCACACATACCATGTATGAAAATGTATGAATATATATAATCATATATGCCCATATACCCTCATTTTTCGGATCCGAACCATATATGGGATATCATATATGCTCCATACATATTCTTTTTAGCTGGGATATGAAAAATAACAAGCATACACTAATCAACGGTACTTCTTTTGAGTGTTTGTTACAAACAAGCTGTCTTAGCGACATCGCTTGTTACAACTGATATACACATACACCAATACATCCATCGTGCTTCGCTTATAGTACGACAGCATTTATTATTGGTTTAGTATAATACATGCGACGTGAATACATTTAAAAATCATGACGTTTTTACATTTCAAGACTGTTTACGCAGCTCTCTAGTATGTAGGTATCTGATAAATAAATATATTTTTTAATTTATTAAAGCGGCTCACCCACTTGCAATATAATTGTGCAATTTTTCGTATTATAAAATAATATCGCCAATGTGTGTGTCATATTGGAAGGTGGCACAATACCCTGCAGAAAGCGCGAATAGTGAAATTGTAACGATTTACTAGTGACATTGTCAGTATTACTACTGACCAGGTGTACCCCAGCCAATGTAATTGCCTATTGACATATAACATACGGTTGTCATCGAAAATCTACCAGTCGACTTTAACACTATTGAGAAGGTAGTTCTCTTACTAGTAGATTTTAGCAACCCTCGTCTACATATGTACATTTTTTTAATATTATTGCACAGAATAATAAAGAAGAAAAACAATCTGTTGAAGTGTTCATTGACAATATCACCAGAAATACACTAGAACTTTTGTCTCTAACGTATCTTTACTAGCACATAAAGGAAAGTTGTCGACATTTTAACTAGTGCAATTGTCGCTGGAGAAAGAGTATTGACATAAAGACATATGGTTCTAGGCTGGCTAGAGGGTAGGTACATACATACATCTGTATGTATGTATATTGGCAAATAGGTATCAAAAGACTTCATTTTTATTGTACAATGAAGACAATTGTGTAATGTGGTGGCAACATTATTCAATATTGTTTACTTTTTCACTGTCAGGAAAATTGAGCAATATTTTTTTTTGGAAAATACATATTGTGCCATTTATTGCATAGTATTAGTAAGTCAAAAGGACAATAATATATACAACATATACATATGCAATAATATTGTATAATGGATGGGCCGCTTGAGAAACAACATGAAAAAATCAGAAAAATATTTTACTCACGCACTTTCACGCACGAATGATTTTAAAAATTTTCACGATCACGCACGCTCACGAATAAAATATTTTTAATCACGCACGAGTGCTTTACAACTTATCACGATCATGCACGCTCACGAAAAAGTATATGTATAATATAATTTTCATGTTTTTTGGGTTGAAAAATAGGTACATATCTATGTATATATGTATGCTCGTGTTTTTGTAAAATTTATAATGTAAATTAAAATAAAGCAAAGTTAATTTCATATCGTTTTAAATATTCGTATTTGCGGATACCATTTTAAATATTCGAATTCGAATTCTCGTATATCAAAAATTGACATTCCGCACATCAATGTATGTATACATACATAATATAAATTTGAAGGTAAGACATATGATCAATTAAATAAATGATAATCAAATAAATGAGAAAAGCATATTTAATGAGAAAACATACAAATTACTAAAATTTTTCTGTTACGTAGCATTTTCAAAGACTCCCCCCACCCTCACCGTAACAAATCATAACAAAACTCGAACCCCACCCCTCCCCTTACAGCGTTACGTAATATATGGACGGCCCCTAAAGCAAAAAACATTTTCTGCGGTACAATTCGTCAGTAGTATTGTTGACAAAGGCACTGTTGAATCAGTAGTGTTTGTCAATTGATACTTCCTACAGGGTATCTAAGAAACATACATACATACTTACAAAGGTGTATTGTATACAAAACAAAATCCTCCGAATTCGTAATGATTGGTGGACAAAATCTTCCGATTTCGGCACCGAAATATTACCGAAATCGTAACAATTTTTGTATGAAATGGTTGACACGACTTCGTAACGATATGTCGGTACGAATTCGTTGCGATAAGTCGGTGCGAATTCCTAACGACATCTAGGTACGATTTCTTTTTGCTTTTATAGCAGAGTACCGCTTCACCGTTATGTTGCTGCTATTGTCGAAATAATTTGCACATACTCACGTTTTTTAATATTTGTTACAATCCTTTTTTTTTATCAACATATACATATTTATTTAAGAAAAATTTTCACAGACTTTTACTTATGTACTCAAAAATCAAAGTTTTAATGATCAAAAAAAAAATTGTTCAGAGAAACTACCGAAATGTCTTAACGAATTCGGTACGACAAGTCTGACTTCAGAAAAAGTCGAAACATTTTGTTTTGGGGGTATTCATTATGTTTGTAAGCTCATACTACCATACATATTACTATACATACATATATGTATTTATTATTATAAAATAATTTATTTCAAATGATTGAGTACAGTTACATATGTACCTATGCAGGAATGTTATCTCGTGAGAGCGTGAGAATTCACGCACTCACGCGTGATTAGTTATAATATTTGATCACGAATCACGTGAATCACGCGTGACACGATAAAATCACGATATTTGCACATCTCTAGTCATAACGTAAAAAAATTTATATTTTTTAAATTAATATCACAGAATTAATTAGTATTTTGTGTTAATATTGTGTAAAAAATTCACAAAAATATCAAAAATTGGCTTTTTTTTATGGTTAAGCAATTGTCTATATGCATTTCGTTCCCACTTGTGGAACTCGTCAGTAGACTTCAACCCAAAAAATTTTTGAATTATTTTTTTTTGTTTGTAACCACCAACCAGCAAATAAATTTCACTTAAAAAAATTATTATAGGTACAGTGCATGCTCGATATTTGAAAGTCGCACTCATTGAGACAGCTTAAATTTTAGCCTTTAAGGTTCTGCAACAGATGACAGAAAAATATGTTCTATCTGCGCGACTTTTTTTTAACTATAATAAAAATACGTTTGTCAGAAATGGGTCTACCGCCGTTAGACAAATACATACATATGTATGTATGTTGTCAATATGCTGAAGCCTACCTAGAAAAAGGAATTCCTTACCCATTTGCTGGGCTAGAAGGAGACAAATCTGAACATAAAGCTGAAAAATTTTGATTTAATTTTGCCGCGTCCTGTCAAATGAAATGTCATTGTCAAATATTAAAAAATCGTTAAATTCCTTGAATATAGCGAAGAAGGCAATATGCCATTAGATCTCATAAATTCAGAGCTTTCAACATAAGACTCATTCATAGATAAGGTTAGTCCAACAAATAACGCCACAAAGGTTGAAATGAAATATTGTATTCAAGAGGTCGTCTTTCCAGTAGAATTCCATGATGAACAAAAAAATTATGGGATACATAAATGAATATACATCAGAGCTGTTAAATTTGGATTACGATTAGGAATCAATTATATTATATTTTAAAAAGAGTTGTATTGATTATATAATTCCCTTTAAAAGAATTTCTGATAAATAATTGATTACGATTACTAATAATCGAAAAGTTATCTGAATTATTAGAAATACAACAAATAATCAAAAAGAATCAAAAGTAATCAAAAAATAATTCGACTACTAACAAAGATTACTTTTGATTATTAATAAAGAATCAAAAAGAATTAAAGGTAATCGGATTATTTTTTGATTACTTTTGATTATTTTATGTTATTTCAAGTAATTAAGATTACTTTTCCATTCATTGTTAGTAATCGTAATCAATTATTAATCGTGCGAAACTGAATATAATCGTAATTTAATCATTACTTCACCTTTCAAAAAAAGTAATCAAATTAGTAATCAGTATGATTACTAATCATTACTTAACAGCTATGATATACATACATATGTATATGTATATAAAATATGTACATCAAAATGGAAATTGCTTAATCCCCTCTTCCCCTCCCCGGCCACTTTCATTCCATGCTGCTAACTCCTTGATCCTATAGCTTTCGAATGCTGCAATAGAAAAAAAATGTTGTTCCAAATCGTTCGCAAAACTTAAACTGCATACATTTTCCTGGAATTGCGTACAGTTGGAAAACGCTGTTGTATACTTTTTCTTTTGTTTGGTGAATAATTTTGTTAAAAGTCGACTAGCTAGTTGTTTTTTTTCATCTTCTTAAACGCCTTTAAATATTTTGACCGATTTTGTCTTGAAAAGAGTTTATCTTAAAGTTTTCACACACACACACACACACACGGCTATACTGTACATACATACATACACACTTATGTGTACTTGCAATGCTCACACGTAACACGGAGTATGTTAATGTTAATGTTGCTGTTGCTGGTACTGTTGCAAGTTGACCAACCAACAAAGCCTTGTGGCAGTTTTATATATTGTGTGGCATGTTATTTTTATTTTATACTGATGCTGATGGGCTGTTTTTTTTTTTAATATACATATATCTATGGCTTTGTTTTTTGTTGTGTTGCAGTTGTTATTGTCTTTAAAACGTTGTATTAACATATCATTTAAAATTCATGTAAAACACATGTAAAATAAAACAAGCATAGAGAGAAAACTACTTACATATACATATACATAGATACAAAGATATTGCCGGATGATAACGTGCGATATGAAACATCATCATGTGTTTGTTCTAAGGCTTGTTGCTATGATTCTCGATTCGAGTTCTCCACCAACTTAAAGATGAATCCTTAAATAGTTTCATATGGTTGAGATTGGAGAACATGTACACAGACATACATCAAATCATATGTATGTTATAACCAGCGTTGTCAACAACTTTGCGTTTCGCACCATTTTGGTTGCTTTTTGAAATTTTTTGTGCGAAAAATTCCCTAGTTGGTGCGTGGTGCGCTTTTTTTTAAAATTTCGGTGCGTTTTTTAATTTTAGGTGGCACCAACGCAAATTTAACACAACAATGGGTTAAAACGAAAATTATTATTGTGAAACTTACCAACTTCCTGATAGTGTTAATTACCATATTAGTAGTAATGATGTTTATAAAACATATAATTTAAAATGAAATCTGTTTTATGGCCCGATGATAACAATAATGATGAAAATATTAGCTTTATTAATTTGGAATAATTAATTTTTGGCCTCTTTTTAAAAAGTTTTGAACCGAATTTATAAAATTAATGTACAAAAATGTATCATCTTGTACAAATGAATGCAAAGATATGTATTATTAATTATAAAAGTTGTATGAGTCATATATTTCTTTGGTCGAGATATTTGGTAGATTACATTGGAACAAATCCAAAAATATTTTTTTTATTATGCAATAGTTTAATTTATAGTTGTACTAGTCTCGATTAATATAAATTTCTTTTACTATATCGAATCAAAAATGCGTATAACTTAGACCACTTTTATAATATATGTAATAATTTGTTTAGTTTTTTTTTTGGTTAAGTTTTTTTAATTATGTACATATATTGTAAAAGGCTGTTTGTTTTTATTGTTATATTTTTATATAAACTTCTGATAAAAAAATATTTGAAAAAAATGATATATAATTAACTTTTATTAGTTTTAAATCCTTTATATTAATCGTTGATCTCTTTAAAAAGTTTTGTACAGAATTTATGAAATTAAGAAAAAATATTATCTATGTATGTAGTACAAATGAATATTAAAATATTTGCTAAGTTTTTTAGGTTTTATTTTTTTGAACCCTGAACTGTAAAACCCTGTTTTAGTGTTAAATTTTTTACACAAAAAAATAATTTACTTTAAAAAAAAGCCTGGTGCGTTTTTAGGGTTCCGTACATCAAAGGTGAAAAGGAACCCTATTGTTTTCGCTACGCTGTCCGTCTGTCCGTCACACGGTATTTTCTCAGGAACCGTAAGAGCTACGGACCTGAAATTTGGACACAGTATGTAGAACCTTGGCCGCTACAACAACAAATACATGAAAACTAAAGATTAAAGGGTTTTTCAAAACGAGCAACGAAAAATGTTAAAATCCCATATAATATACATACAATTGTATATTGAAACTTGAAATTTGTAAAATTAGTGTATTTTTATACAGACTACAACAATTAACACTAAAATTTAAAAAAATTAAAATTAAAGGGTGGTCCATCAGTTAATGCAATTTTGACTATGTAATTTTGACAATTTGCTATATCTTGGAAACCGTAAGAGGCAAACACTTGAAATTTTCAAAAACGGTAAAACTAAAAAAACCGAAAATTCTAAAATCGCCAAACCAAAAAAAAAAATCGCCAAAAATTAAAAAAAAATCGCCAAAACGAAAAAATCGCCAAAAATTAAAAAAAAAATTTTAACACTAAAATAAATCGCCAAATTCGAAAAAATCGCCAAAATGAAAAAAACGCCAAAATGAAAAAAAACGCAAAATATTGAAAAAAATCGCCAAAACTAAAAAAAAATTTAAATAAACAAAAAATCGCAAAAATTAAAAAAAATCGCCAAAAATAAAATAAAACGCCAAAACGAAAAAACGCCAAAAAACCGAAAAAATCGCCAAAACAAGAAAATAAAGTGTCTAAACTAAAAAAGAGCCAAAACTTAAAAAAATCGCCAAAACCGAAAAAAAACGACAAAACAAAAAAACCGAAAAGACCCCAAAAACGAAAAAATGCCAAAACTATATATTATATAGAATGAAGTTTGTATTAAATTACATATCTAGTGTTCGTACGGAACCCTATGTGCGCGAGTCATAGTCGCACTTTACTGAATTTATTTTGTAAATGGCGCGTTTTTTTCTCCACTTAGGTGCGTTTTGAAATTTCAAAGTTGACAACGCTGGTTATAACAATAAAAAATAAGAGTCTTAGCGTATTGGGCTTACGACTTTACATACTCGTATTTTGGCCAGCATCTTAATCTGCATACCACAATATTTTTGTTTTAATGTCAAATACATTCGGACAGTAGAAGCTAAGAGCTAGAAGAAAGTAGAAAACAAAGGTGTAACATTTAAGCATAAAAGTGTGGGCAAGAAAACGAGCTTTTTGAGGTAAAACTATGCTGGCAAAAAGCATAACTCTTCAATGAATGTATAAAATAAAACAAAGCATTTGCTAGCAAAGATAAGATTTCTCGAGACATATGCGATGAGCAAATGCCTTATAATAATCCTTGCAGTATAGTATGCAAAGTCTTTGCAAGGAACATTTTAGCGGAACATGCTCCGTATGGGTCTTTTATGGATTTTTAGAAAAAAAGAGGACGTCCTCATTCAACGGTACTTTTTACCCGACTGCGCGACGCAAAGAAGGGTATTGTATTTATCAGTCTATGTATGTATGTACACTTAGGGAAAAGCTGCAACTTTAATATAAGAACGCGTCACATTAATTCAATAATTTTCAATATAATAGAAAATGTATGTTGAGATACTTAAAAATAAATAAAATTAATAAATTAATACTGTAAATTAATATTTTTGCATATTGAAATAAGAAATTTCAACATGCCTAGACTTTCGTTAATGTTTCTTATTAATTCAATATCGTTTTTATTGATTCTAAGCTGTTTTTTCTCTGGGTGTATGTATGTATGTATGTGTTCCTTTGCGGCACTATATAAACTGAACGGGTGCACCGATTTTAATGATTCTTAAGCTATGTATAGACGATTGTCAACTCTTACAATATTGTCAGATCTGGCAATGTGCTGACAATGTACTGGCAATCGAAAATTGCCAGCACAATATTCCTTGTCAGTTCACACTGTTGTCAGAAAATCTTACAATTTATTGCCAGACGATTGTATGACAATAAATTCATCTGACAAAATCGTCAGTAGGCAAATTGTCAGTTCACACGGTTGTCATATGCACAAATTGTTAGATCTGTTGTTATGCGTTACCAGACTTAAAGCATTTATTAGAAATTGTTATATATTTATCGTTTGTGGTTGTGTTAAATGTAAAAAGTGAAAGTATAAATTATTATGGACCATGAAGAAACAATTTCAATGATTTTTTCTGCATATATTTTATTAAAAATTTTTTCTTTAAAATCAAGCGTGTGCAGTGTTGCCCATAGAAAGAATTCTCTTACAATGACGCCATTGTCAGATGCATAAACTTCGCACATCTGACAATATTAAAATGTCTGACAAATATCTGGCAATAATATTACAATGTGTTCACACGATTGTAAGATGTCTGACAATTTGTTGTCAGCTGCTAGTCTTGCAATGGACTGACAATGCTTTTTCTAGCAATAATGTCTGAGAAAAATTGTCAGTTCACACGGTTGTAAGATGTTTTGAGCACATTTTATTGGCAATATTGTAAGATCTGACAACCGTCTATACATAGCTTTACATCAATCGATTTGTCTTCATTCTGGAAGTGTCACATGACAGTAATCAAAACTCAATATGGCGGCCAGCAGACGCCATTTTGTACATACGAAAAAAAAAATAAAAAGTGCGAACTATATCAGAATGAGTATCATTCGACAGGTTTCTCTTATGATTTTTCATTTCGAATGAATATTTAGGATATTTAACGGTTCAGAGTTGGTCGGGTTTTTAATTTTTTTTAATAACTACGAAATAATGATAGAAGTATATAGAGGTCAGACCTCGATTTTGCTGATGACATATGTTTCTTATGACACAAGATAAGTGACAAACCATCTCTAAGAGCTTGCAAAGATAGTGGGTCTAGATATCAAGGTCGTGAAAACAAAGGCTATGCGAGTAAATAACAGCAGCTCGCAACATATTTTTTTTAATCATCAACGCATTGAATACATTGAAAAATTCTACTACTTACGAAGTATATTTACAACATCTAGTGGAACCAAAGACGCCGTAGCCAATAGAATCAGCGGCATAAGATCAGCATTTGGCAGACTTAACTCAATCTACCGCTTCACGTAAATATCCAAGCACATCAAACCAAGTATGTTCAAAATTTGTGTAAAACCTGTTCTAATTTACGGTTATGAAATTTGGTCCATAGGCCCGATGATGGAACTGCAAGTGTGCATAAATAAATGGTTCCTAATTATAAATAAAATATTTTAGCAGATGAAAAAGAAATTGCCAAAGAAACCAAAAGAAATACATTCACTTAAGTGCAATTTTGACTCGCACACGAAGGATTCAGTACGGCGCTTGTTTCTTTTAGAAAATTTTTTGGGTTTTTTCGTTTGTGTCGATTTTTTTAGGGTTCCGTACACTAAAGGTGAAAAGGAACCCTATTGTTTTCGCTACGCTGTCCGTCTGTCCGTCACACGGTATTTTCTCAGGAACCGTAAGAGCTACGGACCTGAAATTTGGACACAGTATGTAGAACCTTGGCCGCTACAACAACAAATACATGAAAACTAAAGATTAAAGGGTGTTCCAAAACGAGCAACGAAAAATGTTAAAATCCCATATAATATACATACAATTGTATATATATTGAAACTTGAAATTTGTAAAATTAGTGTATTTTTATACAGACTACAACAATTAACAATAAAATTTAAAAAAAAAATTAAAATTAAAGGGTGATCCATCAGTTAATGCAATTTTGACTATGTAATTTTGACAATTTGCTATATCTTGGAAACCGTAAAATGCAAACACTTGAAATTTTAGAAAAACGGTAAAACTAAAAAAAGCCGAAAATTATAAAATCGCCAAACCAAAAAAAAAAAAAAAAATCGCCAAAAATTAAAAAAAACCGCCAAAACGAAAAAAATCGCCAAAATTAAAAAAATTTTCTAGCACTAAAGTAAATCGCCAAATTCGAAAAAATGAAAAAACGCCAAAATGAAAAAAAACGCAAAAAATCGCCAAAACGCGCAAATGTCGCCCAAACTAAAAAAAAAATTTCAATAAAAAAAATCGCAAAAATGAAAAAAATCGCCAAAAATAAAAAAAATCGCCAAAATGAAAAAACGCGAAAAACCGAAAAAATCGCCAAAATTAAAAAATAAATTTCCAACACTAAAATAAACCGCCAAATTCGAAAAAATCGCCAAAATTAAAAAAAAACGCCAAAATGAAAAAAACGCCAAAAATCGAAAAAAATCGCCAAAACGCGAAAATGTTGCCAAAACTACAAAAAAAATTTAAATAAAAAAAATCGCAAAAATTAAAAAAATTGTCAAAAATAAAAAAATCGCCAAAATGAAAAAAACCAAAAAAAACCGACAAAAATCGCCAAAACAAGAAAATAATGTGTTAAAACTAAAAAAAGAGCCAAAACTTTTTGTTTTGTTTTGACGATTTGGTACGGTTCTTGGCGGTTTTTTAGTTTTTTGGTGACGCTGTTTTATTTTTGGCGACTTTTTTGGGTTCTTTAGTTTCGGCACTCTTTCTTACTTTTTTGCGCTTTTTCGTTTTTGGGATTTTTATCGTTTTTTTAGTTTTGGCTTTTTTTAATGTTTGGCAATTTTTTTGATTTATGACGATTTATTTTTGTTTTAGTGATTTTATCGTTTGTAGCGATTTTTGTTTGTTTTGGCGCTTGGTTTTATTTGTTAAAAAAATTAATTGTTTATATATTGCATTTTGATTTAAAAATTTTTCGTTGCCCGCTTAAGAATACCCTTTTATTTTTAACTGCCTCTACATATTCTGTGAACATACTTCAGGTCTGTAGCTCTTACGGCTCTCGAGAAAACAGCCTGTTGTGACAGACAGGCAGACAGACAGACATCGTAGTGAAAACAACAGGGTTCCTTTTCACCCTTGGTATACGGAACTTTAAAAAATCGAGGTGGATAGGCCAGACTCTGAGAAAGGAAGCCACAAATATAGTCATAGTGGCATTAAAATGGAATCAGCCTCGTTTTAGAACACGAGTAGATGTCCAATAAAAAACGAACTAGAGCGGAGTGCTCTGACATTGGGCGAAGCGGCAGTTGGAGTTACAAATAGGGACTGTTAAAGAAGTGTGCATGTTGAAACCCTATGATCCACTGAGGAGTTGAGACCCAGCTGGAAAAGTGTTCATTAATTATATAATAATGGGAGAAATAATGTATTATTTTCCAAAGCATTCCCTTAGACACGAGAGGGTAGTATAATCGAACATAATAAATTCACATTGATTACCAGATGCATTATCACATCTGCAGAAGAGAGAACCCAGCAAAAAATTTCAAAAAAGGTAATCGGGTTTGGAATTAAGCATTTTTGGTGGAAGCACTTCCCTACTAGATTACCAACTTAATGATTTTAGCAAGGTGTGAGACTAAAATAACTGATTCTTGAGAAGTACTTACTTTTTCTATTTGGTAACTTGTTCACGTAATCTATTTAATCTAAAAGAATTATTCTCCTCATTAAGCAACTTGTACATAATTTTCTTTAAATTTTAAGTAATGTGATTTGTAAGCGAGTAATGAAATTTGGCAATCAGAAAAGCAAGTCATTACATGGCAAATAGTTCTAATGGTAATGTGTAATTTTTTGCTGGGAATGTACGCATTAAAATAATTCATTACTTTCTTGGATATGTTCTGTGTTAACAGTAATGAATTCTGTAATGAAAATTATACACGCTTTGCATTACCTTCTCCTTTACTATTCATTACGTTTTCCCACTGGGGAAGAAAGAACGGAGAGAGAGAGAGAAAAAAAAACAAACGTAATATCATTTAGAGGAACTTCCAGTCTGGAAGTTCAAAAGGGTCATTCTCTATGATTACTAAACAACTTTATGCATTAAACACATTCGCCACACAAAGCTACCGACTACAAAATGTCAAGGATAGAATACACATGTTAATATGAGAATGATTCTTTTGAAGACAGCAAGGCAACAGGGCGGCAGGTTGTTGTCTATGCTGATCGTTGTACTCCAATTAAACTAATTTCTATTTCTTTGGCTACAAAATGTCGAATGAATGATATCGTATAAATATTTCATATTATTTACGAGAAACAATATCCTAAAATTGATGTAAAGCAATAAATTTATTCATTTTAAAGTTAAAATTCGTGGAAAAAAGAGAAAAGCATAGTGTATTTGATACTGTAGTGTATTACTACTTACCAATTAACACAGGTAATAAAAATTTATTGCAATAGAAAGACGTAGCAAAACAAAAACGACGACAAAATTTGAGGGAAAACGAGACAAACAGAAAAATACCCATATCTTCCGTGTCGTGACACTTCTGTATGTTTTGTGAGATTGCTACCAGGCGACAAATCCTGCTAGCGGCATTTGAAGTCGTGTGTTCGTGTAGCCTGCTGTACTGAATGTGTTTAATGCATTAAGCATAACTGGTTCCTACAACTAAAGTCTCTACAGTATTTCTCGTTTAGATTTACAGACTACCCCGAAGTATATATGTAGATATTCCCTACAAAGACAAGCGTCGTAGAAGCTGACACTAGGAAGAGGGGAAGCAGTAGAATTCCCGGTCTGTATATGTCCAGTACCTTCGATTATCAACTTTATCTCTTACAACACGTATAATTTCTGAAAGTGGCAAATGCCATTCAAAATAAAACAGATTATTTATATAATATATTATATTTAGTTAGTTAAATTGTTGAGCTTACCAAAATCGATCTTAAATTCCAATTCCGATTTCAAAATATCTCGAGCTTAGTATGCATATCATTTTATAAGTAACGCATTTATGTATATATTTTACTGTTTTCTTTTTTTTCTTTCCATTTAATAAAATACGAATCTGCGCTAAAGCTATTGAATTTGTAGCTGCAACAAACTCTATTTTGCATATCATTGTGGGCCCTCGTATTCATATGTAAGAGTTCATGTACGACATACATACATACATCACTAAAATACGCGAAAATAAACAGCATCCATAACATGTGCATTACGAATCTCTTGCTTTCTTGAAATCTTTTTTGTTTTTTTTTATTTTATATCTTAAACACTTTATGAATAAATCCCACAATAAAAATAAAAAAAAAATAAAAAATAAATAAAAATACGAAGCGAATGAAGATGTCTTTTGGGTTTGGGTGAATTTAATTTGTAAACAAAACCTCTCTTTAGTTTATGACTTTAATACTTCCTACTTACTTGTTGGTCTTTATTTTAATTTTTTGTTGTTGATATTTTTTTGTTGCTGATATTTAAATTGAGCACCCTATTGTGGAAATATTCTGCTACATATGGGTATGAGGTTTTTAATCGGAAAGCTGGTTTCAATAAAAAAAAAGTGTTGAGTATCAGAAGGGTACAAAATTTTTAAAACTGGGCTTTTCTGCGCTCAATAATTTGATGTGAGAAATGAACTCTGAGTAGAGGGCCTTTTGAATTATTAATTCTGATTTTCCAGATGATGCTTCAATAGCGCCTACCTGTCGTTGTTTTCCTTAACTCCAAAGGCCTAATAATTGGACCTATCGGAAATTTTATTTTTTCGTAACTCCATGATATTTTTGCTCTATGGGTAACAACTGCCATTATATGCTTAAATGACTTTAAATACGGACAGCGTTGCCAACTTTTAAATTTCAAAACGCACCAAAATGGAGAAAAAAAACGCGCCATTTACAAAAAACGCACCAATTTAAGAATTTATTTTTTTAGTTTAAAGTGTTTATTGAATTATGTATAAATTATTATTATAATTATTTTTTGTGTTAAACATTTAACACTAAAAGAGGATTTTACAGTTCAGGGTTAAAAAAATAAAACAAAAAAAAACTTAGCAAATTTGTTTATATTCATTTGTATTACATAGATAATATTTTTTTAATTCTATACAAAACTTTTTAAAGAGATCAAACATTAATAGAAAGGATTCAAAACTAATAAAAGTTCTTTATTTATCATTTTATTCAAATATTTTTAAATCAGAAGTTTAATATATACATATTAAGAATATAACAATAAACAGCCTTTTACAATATATGTACATAATTAAAAAACAACAAAAAAAAAATACTAAACAAATTCGTACATACATAGTGTACATATGAAAGTGGTCTAGGTCATACCATTTTTGATTCGATATAGTACATTTTGATCAGACTAGAACAACTCTAAATTAAACTGTTGCATAACAAAAAAATTAATTTTGGATTTGTTCCAATGTAATCTACTAAATATATCGACCAAAGAAATATAAGACTTATAGAACTTTCATAATTAAGGGCACATACATATCTTTGCATTCATTTGTCAAATATGATACATTTTTGTATATTAATTTTATAAATTCGGTTTAAAGCTTTTTAAAAAGAAACCAAGAATTAATTATTCCAAATAAATAAAGCTAATATTTTCATCATTATTGTTATCATTGGGCCATAAAACAGATTTCATTTCAAATTGTGATATTTTGTAAACATTATTAGTATTAATATGGTAATTTACACTATCAGGAAGTTGGTAAGTTTCACAACAAGAATTGTCTACTTTTAACCCACTGCTGTGTTAAATTTTCTTTGGTGCCACCAAAAATTAAAAAACGCACCGAAATTTAAAAAAAAGCGCACCACGCACCAACTAAGGAATTTTCCGCACAAAAAATTTCAAAAAGCACCCAAAATGGTGCGAAACGCACCAAGTTGACAACGCTGAATACGGACTGTATCCAGTGCTGCCAGAATGATGATTTTATCATATTTTTGATGATTTTTAGACTAAAATATGATTTCAAGATTTTTTTTTCTCGAATAATGATGTTTAATTTTGCAAATTTTGATTTTTACTTTCAATATGTACTATTTTCTTTGTTGTTCTACAATGTTTACAATAGCTATATACAAGAAAATAGTTTTTTCCCAGCGAAAATATTCGTCTACAGGTAGCAGGTTGTAAGGGAGAGAGAGAGAGAGCACTACTCTTCCTCTTCCTCTGGGATGGTTTGAGAAAAAAGAATAAGAAAACAACTGTACATCTATATATATATAAAAGAGGATATATGCATGTATGTATGTAACGTATGGACTAGAGATGTGCACGTGAGTGTTTTCTGACTCACGACACGCACGCTCACGCAGAAAAATATTTTACTCACGCACTTTCACGCACGAATGATTTTGAAAATTTTCACGATAACGCACCCTCACGAATAAAATATTTTTAATCACGCACGAGTGCCTTACAACTTATCACGATCACGCACGCTCACGAAAAAGTATATGTATAATATAATTTTCATGTTTTTTGGGTTGAAAAATAGCTTCTTATGTATATATGTGTGCTCGTGTTTTTGTAAAATTTACAATGTAAATTAAAATAAAGCAAAGTTAATTTAATATAGTTTTAAATATTCGTATTCGCGGATATCATTTTAAATATTCGAATTCGAATTCTCGTATATCAAAAATTTACATTCCGCACATGTATGTATGTATACATACATAATATAAATGTGATGGTAAGACGTATGATCAATTAAATAAATGATAATCAAATAAATGAGAAAATCATATTAAATAAGAAAACTTAGAAATTCCTAAAATTTTTCTGTTACGTAACAAAGACTCCCCCTCCCCCACCAGACAAGCTAATCGCTTTGCGAATTGTGTTTGTTTTAAAAAAAACTTACTCTTAAAAAAAACAAATCATAACAAAACTCGAACCCCACCCCTCCCCTCTACAGCGTTACGTAATATATGGATGGCCCCTAAAGCAAAAAACATTTTCTGCGGTACAATTCGTCAGTAGTATTGTTGACAAAGGCACTGTTGAATCAGTAGTGTTTCTCAATTGATACTTCCTACAGGTTATCTAAGAAACATACATACATACTTACAAACTTATAGCATAGACAGACGACAGCGTTAATTTGCATTAACTGTCTTAATGCAAATTAACTTGTGAATTATCCTCATTTGTAAATGCACTAAATGACAGTGAATTAACATAGGGTCTACACCTAACATAATATGTAAGTTAAGAGCGTCAAATTCAATCGCAGAGCGAATCATGTTACGTGTAGACTTCAAATTAGTGTTATCTCAATCTTATAAGATTTTTTATAAGAGCGTTGTTATAAGAAATCCTATAACAACAATCCTATGAGATAAAGTGTCAAAAAACACACGTATTTGAAAGTAAATTAGTATGCATGTGTGAGTGTTTATTAAAATAAATGAAAAACAATGATTTGGACAACATTTCTGGGATTTTGTATGTTTAAATGTGCTTAATTGATTCATAAATTAAATTTTGTGTGAAAATGTGAAAATAAAATAACTAATTATACAAAAATAAAACATGTTAACTCGATGAGAATTTGCATTAAATGAAATGTTATAAGAAAACTGAAATTACGTGTTCCTGTTGTATGAGATGAAGAGAAATATCGGCATTTTATTTTTGTTATTCTGCCGACGTTCTCTCAAATATTATGTCAGATTTAATCGCAGTTGTAGACGCTATGTAATGAATGACTGAATTCAGCTATATGATAACACAGTTCTCATATGGTAACACCGTCACAATCAATCAAATGTTGACAAATTGTTTTGGTTTTCAAAATTAAAATGCGATTCGGTCAGAAAATATAAGTTATTTTAATTGTTTTTAGAAAAAGAGCAAAGAAATATTAAAATCGAGACACATTTTTTCCATTTTAAAATTATCGAAGTGTGTGGCACGAAAGGTATGTACAGATTTTGTTTACTTAATGCAAATACTGTCGTCTGTCAGGGTAAATTTTTAATTCACATTAGTGATATTTTAATACAAATTAACGCTGTCGTCTGTCTACGCTATTACTTACAGACTTTTACTTACATATGTGCTCAAAAATCAAAGTTTTAATGTTAAAAAAAAAATTGTTCAGAATAACTACCGAAATGTCTTAACGAATTCGGTACGACAAGTCTGACTTCAGAAAAAGTCGAAACATTTTGTTTTGGGGGTATTCATTATGTTTGTAAGCTCATACTACCATACATATTACTATACAAATATGCATTTATTGTTATAAAATAATTTATTTCAAATTATTGAATACAGTTACATATGTACCTATGCAGGAATGTTATCTCGTGAGAGCGTAAGAATTCGTGCGTGATTATTAAAAAAAGCTCACGCACGATCACGCACGAATAAATTTTTTTTCAGTCACGCTCACGCACTCACGCGTGATTAGTTATAATATTTGATCACAAATCACGTGAATCACGTGAATCACGCGTGATTCACGCGTGACACGATAAAATCACGACATTTGCACATATCTAGTATGGACTCCAAAACGGCTGGGCCGATTTTGACGAATATTCAGAATATTCAGGCGGGTGACACTGTGAAGTCTCATTTTTGATTTTCGGTGTGCGGGCGGAGGGGCGTGGCAAAATCCAATTTTCTTATTGTATCACCAATGCGCAACACTTTCAAATCAATATAAATGAAATTGAAAAGACAATGGGGGTAGCGAAGTACACCGCGTGTAGCTAGTACTTTATATGATAGAATATTAGCAATGTCGAATCCTTTTTTTGTTTGAATTTTTTAACTAATTTTTTATTTGATGAAATTTTTATATTAGTTACTTTAATTATCTCAGTTTTTATTGAATACAATTTAAAGTTCCTCAATAAAATTATTTTTAAGTTTTTTTTTTTTTTTTTTTTTTTTTTTTTTTAATAAAACAGTAAATAGATTTTTTTGATGAAAAAAAATAAGTTTGGTGTATAAACAAGTCAATATGTCAATTCTTGTTATTTTTTTTATTTGACAAAAAAAAAATGGACTTTTGATGATTTTTTTCTTCAAAATATGATTTTCTTCACAAAGCTTCTGGCAGCCCTGACTGTATCTTTATCTTTTTTTTTTTTTTTTGAACAATAGAAGAGTAACCAGAGAATGATGAGTTTAACACTCTGACTAATAAGTAAAAATTATCGAAAGGTGAAGTATTTTGGACAAATATGCAATCGGACTCAATGCAGGGTATTTCCTGAACTCCATTGACCACAAGTTTTCGTTTTGTTTAATATAATTTTTTTTTAATTCCTGTTCGGTCTGCTGCTGTGTATTTGAAAATTTTGCATACCTTTTGTTTTGCAACTTGCTGTTGATGCTGGGTTTTTTTTATTATTATTATTGTATTATAAATAAATTTAAAATAAAGGAAAATTTGTATACAATTGCAATGTTGGCACGCATTTATTTTGTTGCTGTTGCAGTTGCAGTTTTTGCTCATCGGACAATCTTGTTGTAGTTTTTGGTTGTTCTGTGTGGTAATTTGCATGTTGTTGCATGTTAAATCAAGCATTTCATCATTATGTTTGTTGGTGTTTTTTTCCTTCTGTGGCTTATTTGTTGTTATCAGGGTTACCGTTCATACGACTAAAGTCGCAATTTGATCCTTATTTAGCGGTCTGCGACTTTTTGTGAGACTTTTTTTTATGACCTACTTTTGCGACTTTTTTGATTTTCTTGGGTCTTTTTACCCTTTTTTGTAAAGATTCTCACAAAAAACATTAAAATTGCAGTAAATTAAATTTTTTTATAAAAAAAAATAACGTCGTCAAAAAAAGCACTTCACAGATTATTGTTGATTTGGAAGCACTTTTGTTATTTTATATTATATTACTTTCTTGCAACCTTTTCATGTGTTCAATGTATTTAAGAAATTGTTCCCAAATTTTAAGTAAAAGTTTCAAAGAATAGTTTTAGAAAAAAAAGGTTTTTAAAATAAAATTTCTGGTTTTGCAGTGCTTATTTTACAAAATTATTTTTAGCTGCCGTGTCAATGAAAGAAAAAGTTGTCGTAAAACTTACAAGTGAACACTAACATGTGAACATTTTGATATTAGCTTTGCATAAAAGTAAATTTAAAGTAAAAACATGCAATGCAATTCAATGAAATGTTAGAATTTGTCATACGACAGCCAAATTTATTAAACTTAAGTAGATTTCTTCAGTGTACATACAAGAAAATATGTATAATAATGCCACTGTATATGTTATGAAATATGCAATAAGATTTTTGTTTTGATTCAATAATCCTTTGTAATAAAAAAGTGTTTAAAAAGCTGTGCAACTTTTATTTTCTCAAGCGACTTTTTTGTGCGACTTTATTTTTATAAAACGACCTTTTGTGCAACTTTTCAAAAATTCCCAGCGGTAACCCTGGTTGTTATTATTATGGCAAATAAATGTTGTTGTTGGTTTTTATTTCTTATCTTTTATTTAGGATATTCAACAGTTTGCTAAAATGTCTCTTAAATCTCTTTGATGGTGATTGAACTATTTGTGTGGTTGATATTTTTTTGGCGAAAAGAAAACCAATATAAACTAAGCACAGATACATAATCTCAAATTGATTTATTGTTATTGTTGCACTAAAGCTTGTTCATCAGTGAAGTGATGAGAAAAAATGGGTCGTTGAGTACCTACCATGAGAAGAAACTTTTTGTTTTTCAATGATTCAAAGTAAGCGATTAAGTAGCTCGCGCTGGATTGCTATGGAAACTGAAAATGATATAATAATTGTAACATATCGCCCCTTCTGAAAAAAATAACATTTTACTTAACATGTACAAAGAATAACAAAAATTAAAAATTTTAAAAAACCCCCGACTTTCTTCAGAAAAGATATTACATCTTCTAAACGGCTGGACCGATTTTCTTCAAACATAGCTAAGAACCCTCTCGATCAAGTCATCTTTCAAACAAAAAAAAGCAATGTGAGTCCGATCACAGAGGAGATGTGTAAACATCTAGTAAGGAATTTTTTTTTTAAGTTGGAAGTACTTATGGTTTTAGTATCTTTTTTTAAATTAATTAATTAAAAGTATCAAAACTTTCAATATTGTAAGTACATATGAATTTGTTGGTTTTTTTTTTTGTTTTATTAAACTTATTTGGTTAGTAAATGGGCACACTGCAGTATATGTATATGTACTGCATTCAAAATTGCAGTAAGCAGTAAATTTACTGATTACTAAAAAAAATTCAGTAAATTTTTACTGCTAATGAAATTTAATTTGCATTACTAGTAAAATCGTAGGGCCGTAGCAAGTGGCAAAGTTTTTTCATTCAAATTTTGAAACTTTTGTATGAAAACCATTTAGCCACATGGTAGAATTTCATTATGAATACGGGCATTACTGATTACTGAAAATGCAATGCACCTTGTCATATAACAAATCATTTAGGCAATTTATAAAAATTGTAGAAAAAAATTTTAGTAATCAGTAAATTTTTTTTTGTTTTTACTGAAACTTTAGTGGTACTGCAAAGCGCTCATCTATGGTAAATGCCTTTACTTTTACTTTTTAATTTTTAATTCCTGTTGTTCATCGTTTAGTTGTTGCTGTTCTTGTTGTTGTGTACGCATTGCAATTAAAATAAATTCAGTAAAGTGCGACTTTGACTCGCGCAAATTCGGTTTTGATCATTTTTTTTTATTTAGCTTTCTTAATTTTTTAAGTTTTTTCAGTTTCAACGATTTTTTTTTCAGTTTTATCGCTTTTTTCTCGTTTTGGCGTTTTTTTTTTCTCTTTTTAGGTTGTTTTTAATTTTCGCATTTTTTTTTTCATTTTGGCGATGTTTTCATTTTGGCAATTTTTTTCTGTTTTTTGGGGTTTTTTTTCATTTTGGCGATTTTTTTTCTGTTTTTGGGGTTTTTTTATTTAGGCGATTTTTTCATTCTGGCGATTTTTTCATATTGGCGATTTTTTTGTTTAAGGATTTTTTTAATTTTGGCGATTTTTGCGGTTTTTCGAGATTTATTTTAGTCCTAGAGATTTTTTTTAATTTGGTGCTTTTTTTTCGTTTTGGCGCTTTTTTTATATTTGGCTATTTTATATTTTTTTGATTTTTTAGTTCTACCGTTTTTGAAAATTTCAAGAGTCTTACTCTTACGGTTTCCAAGATACAGTAAGTTGTCAAAATTACAAAGTCAAAATTGCATTAACTGATGGAACACCCATGATTTAAATTTTTTAAATTTAGTGTTAATTGTTGTAGTCTGTATAAAAATACACTAACTTTTAAAACTTCAAGTGTATATATGTACATACAATTGTATGTATATTATATGGGATTTTAACATTTTTCGTTGGTCGGTTTGGAACACCCTTTAGTTTTTAACTCTCATGTATTTGTTTTTGTAGTGGCCAAATGTCTACACATTGTGTCCAAATTTCAAGTCCGTAGCTCTTACGGTTCATTTTCACCTTTGGTGTACGGAAATATACAGGAAAATAACCGGCGGCGGCGCACCGTCGGCTTCGAGCCGGTCGACTTGTTTCTCTGCTTGGTATTGCTTCTTTCAAACACTAATACACTCATACATAGCTCACACCGATTTGACAATGCAAGGCAAAAGCAAAAAGGAAAGAAATCTCAGCAAAGAGATCAAAGTCAAAAGATTTTTACCCCCTAGCGTATAGATGTTTACACATCAAAAAAACTAAATGAAAATCGGTCCAGCCGTTTGGCCTGTACATGGACACGGACAGACACATAGATACACAGATACACAGACACACAGAAACACACTACACTACACTACACATTTTTTAGTCGGGGGTTAAAAAATAATTATTTTTATTAATTATCAAATTGCTTGAATAAATCAAAATACCGAAAACAAAACTCTTCTAGAAATCTAATATACATATCTACAAACATACTAAAGGGTGTTTTTTATTGAGGTATAGAACTTTAAGTTGGCATCACTTTTTTTACTTTACACTTTTTTGTCACCTGTCAAGTGATTAATATTTAGTTTGGTTTGCCATTTCATCATGAACAGGTTGACAAAAGAACAACGCTTGCAAATCGTGCAAATTTATTTCGAAAATAATGGTTCAGTTCGCGAAGTTTACCGCAAGCTCCGTCCATTTTATGGTCGACTTAATCGTCCATCAGAGCAATTAATTCGGTTAACCATGGATCGTTTTCGCACTACGTTTACTCTATATGGTAATACGCATCCGCAGAGACGTCGAACAGTGCGCACCGAAGAAACAATTGCCGCTGTAGAGCAAAGTGTTGAAGAGGACCCGAATGAATCGATTCGCCACCGTGCACAGCAATTGGAGCCGACTAACCGACTATTTTGTTCCCGAATTGGATGGCATGAATGTGGATGAGTTGTGGTTCCAACAAGACGGCGCTACATGCCACACAGCGCACGTCACAATCGATTTATTGAAGGAAACATTCGATGAGCGTATAATTTCGCGGAATGGATCTGTCAATTGGCCACCAAGATCGTGTGATTTGACACCATTGGATTATTTTCTTTGGGGATATGTGAAGTCGCTCGTCTACGCCAACAAACCAGAAACGTTAGGGGACTTGGAAGCCAACATTCGTGGCGTTATTGCCAACATACGACCCCATATGCTCGAAAAAGTGGTTGAAAATTGGACCTGTAGAATTAGCTTTATTCGAGCCAGCCGCGGCGGCCACATGCCCGATATCATATTTAAACATTAATGGCATAAAATTATCCTTCCAATAAAGCCAAATTGATGGACATTAAAACGATTTTCTTGTGTTTTATTTCAATTCGAAGTTCTATACCCCTCAAAAAAAAACACCCTATATATAAAAACTCTGGAAATATAATTGAGAATTACTGAATATGTAAAAACCTTCAACAAAAATTACATAATTCGTTCTATTAAACCCATCTACGTTCAATCTATATGTATAGAATTTTAAAAAAAGAGCTTTTGTGCTTTCACACCGACGAGGGCACAACAGCCAATTAGATCTCGGCGACAACAATGCTTGCTCTTACTTCGCAGAGAAACAAAAACCAATTTAAGAACTTCCAAAGTTGTTTACTTCAAACGCAAATATCCTAGCTGATTGAATCAATTTTAGTTACACTTTATTTGAAAATCAATTAAAAATTTTATTGTAAAAAAAAAACAAATGTGTATAATATTTTTCTAATTAAGTTTTATACACTAGAACAAACAATGGCGATAATTGAAAAAAAAACTTATGATGATTTTTGTAGTATACATATGCAAATATATAATTTACATAATACATCCTATACTTAGCATATACATTTACAATTACGAGTTTTTATTTATAGATGGCCAAGAACACTGACAGAGCTCTTTTATGTTCAAATATCAATAGTTTGAGATATTTAAAAGTTCTATTGATAAAAAAATATATAATCTCAGCAAAAAATTTCAAAAAAGGTAATCGAGTTTGAAATTAAGCATTTTTGGTGGAAGCACTTCCCTACTGGATTACCAAATTAATGATTTTAACAAGGCGTGAGACTAAAATAATCGATTCTTGAGAAGTACTTACATTTTTTTTATTTGTCAACAATTCACATAATCTATTTCGTCTAAAAAAATCATTCTCTTCATTTAGCAACTTGCACATAATTTTTTTAAATTTTAGGTAATGTGATTTGTAAGCGAGTAAGGAAAATTGGCAATCAGGAAAGTAAGTCATTATATGGCAAGTAGTTCTAATGGTAATGTGTAATTTTTTGCTGGGATATCAGACTCGTGATGAAAATAAAATATCTGTGGAGACAAATGTATGAAAATTTTTTCGATATCGAATGCCGTAATTTGTGCCCTGATATTTGAGTAAGGAAATAAGTTGTTTTTCAGCAGTAAAAATTTTCTTAAATCTGCTTATCAGATTTTTTTTAAATCAATTTATTTTTATTAGAAAGTGTAAAATTTATGGTTAAATATACAGGGAGTTTTTTTTATTTTTATTTATTTATCTATTTTTTTTTTTTTTTTTTTTTTTTTTTAATAAACAAGTTTGTGTTGAACGACTATAAATATTACTTTAGGCTAATGCCTCCTCTTTCATAATTCAATTGGCCCATGCCATGAAAATGTGTTTTCAATTTTACCAGGTTTTTAATTTTTTTTAAAATTTTTGGCATTATTTCAAAGCCGAATTAGCTGGTCATTTTTTTTGGTAGATCTGATCACACTCTCAGTTATGAAGTGCATGGCTGTACAGAAAAATGCCGGTATTTCCTTCAGTTAAAAATTCTAGTTAAATTTTTTTTCTCGTCTTTAGAAAATCACATTAATTAATTATTAAGAAAAATAATAAAAATAAAAATAAGAATTGCAAATACTGACCTCAAGCCCGATTCAGAAATTATTCCTGATTAAAATTGATTCTAATTTAGTTCAATTAAATTTAAAATATGTATGTATCATAAAACATTTTATACATTCTATAATATCCTATCTTTAGCTAATGTGAATTTTTAATAATGACCTTTAGTCTGAAAATGATATGGTGACCCGCTCCTATTTGAGGTCAAAGTTCAAGTATTGCAAAGTTCGCCCAAATCATTAGAAAATACACTAATTTTGCACTGATGTTTCTAAAAATCGGCGTAGCTGCTCTCTCTTAAATATGTTAAATTGTATTAAATTTTTTTTTTTTGGAAAAATTAATTCTTTCCTGTCATGTGGGTCCAACATACACAATTTTTTTTAATATACATATGTATTATAAACAGCCTGTGTCAGTGAGCTTAAAAAATTGAAATGCTTTATGCCATTGTTGCATTCCGGCTGTTATCTCAACCCTACTTCAAACAAAGATTTCTCAAATTTCGAAAATTAGTCAAGCTCTAAAATGGTGCCGCACATCAGATTGACAACAAATTAGAGATTCGCACGTGTCGAACACTACATGCACCACTCAACACTTAATGTTCGTGTCAAGAAATGTGATTTTGTGCGTGCTCGGCTCGCTTCGTGTTGACCAAAATTGACACAAAAAACACGAAAGGATCTTAGGTGTAATTTTCAAAAATTCCAATTTGAACCGCAGACAACACCAGCAAATTTATTGATAATGTATGAATCTCTTAAGCTTAAATTTCTGAAATTAAACAAAAATATGTATTTATTTTAAGATAAAAAATTATTTTGTTGTTATTAAGTTTGACTTCGTGCGTGTTTTTGCGTGCGAATTTCGTACATGTTTGACATCTTAGTATTCGTGTTCAGGGCTCAAATCGTCACATCCGTGATCGTATCGGCAATCGTACGAAAACAAATTAAGTGATACGTCAATCGTATATGCTGAATGAAATTTCAGTACGTTCACGTATGTCATAATCCGAAAATGGTGTTTTTACGTGACGAGTTGCACGTCCGCGGATGTTACGATTCGACCCCAGGTTGTGTTGGAAAAATTCTACACGCGCCCATCTCTACTATAAAGCAATGACGATCTTCAAGGGATCGAGCTCTATCAGTTTATTTTTTATCTCAGACAATTTCTCAATGTGTCACACGGATGGAAATCATGGTACAATTGTACTTTTTATGGTACATTTTTGACCTTGTTGGTACCGTGGTACTACCGCGAATTACTTGGTACAATTTAAAAATGTCAATGTTTCACTATATAGTAACATTAATTTTGCCTATGTTCTCTTTAATTTTTTTGTGTGTGTTTTATTTTAATCTCTAATATAATAGTCGAATCTACGAATGTTCCTTTATGAATTTAATATTTAATGTTTTTTGTGTTAAGTTTCTGTTTTTTATTGTAAACTTCTGTATTTTTATACTTTTTTTTACGTTTCTGTTTTTATTAATAAATATTAAAAATTGGTACCGTCATGGTCTAAAAAGTACATTTTATTTTCATACTTGATACAAAATCCAAGAAGTCATTTTCCTTCCCTGATGTGTCAATATTTCCTTAAAATAAAAAAAAAATGTTCTTATACATATGTATGTGTATATATGTATATATACTTTTTATTTAAATAAAGAGCGCAACCCACTCTAATGTACACGATCAGGCTGAAGTGAAGTATACTGCCGCCGGACTGCGTTATGCCTGGTTAGTTCACTAAAATAATTTCAAATAAATTTTAAATAGACTTTTACATTCACCAAACATATGGCAGCTCAAAACTAGCTTCAAAATCTAAACAAAATTACAAAATTCCATTAGTTTATGGGTCACCAAACTGCCACAAATCACCCAAATCAAACGGCCAACAAATTATGCACATAAATAGGAAAATTGAATAAAAACATTTAAAACCCAAAAGAAAAAGAAAAGTAACGAAAAAACAAGCAAACGAAAAAACTTTGAAAATTAAATCAAACACCCTCCACTTAATAAATGATAATTCGTGCAACACGATTTCCACTAGAAATCATAATGTCTCATAAACTTCACAAGCGAAAATTGCCTTGGCAAAAAAAAAAAAAATAACAATATACTTTAACACCTTCTTGGATTACCATAAACTATTAAAAGCGGCAATGCTCGAGCGCCAACGTCATCGCTATCATTAAACTGTTCAAATGAAACTTCCAAAAAATA
Source organism: Tachina grossa (assembly GCA_949987645.1). Taxonomy (NCBI): domain Eukaryota; kingdom Metazoa; phylum Arthropoda; class Insecta; order Diptera; family Tachinidae; genus Tachina; species Tachina grossa. The sequence continues at coordinate 111,337,523 of OX465277.1, forward strand.
AAAAATGAAAACGAAACAAATAGAAAAAAAAAAATAGCCAATGCCTAACCACAGGCTGCCACCAAAAATTTATGCCACCTTCTTTATGACTTGTAATAGGAAAAACTAATAATTTTCCAACAACACAACAGCTGGATTGCAACGAAAATTAAAACAAAAAACATTATTTGTTTGTTATTAAATCTGCGCTAGAAAAATATTTGCCATAGGAATGAACAACTTTTCGAATATTTTAAGTAGCTGAAATCTAAAAAAAAACATTTCTGACTAATTTATGTATATGTTAAAGGCTGGGGCTCACTATACGCATGACTTGACGAAAAAATACAACCCTGATGTGATGAATACTTATTGTCTTTTGAAAATTTTCATAAATTTCATCATACCAGGGTTGTATTTTCTCAAAAGTTGCAAGATTGCTAAGGAAAGTAAATCACAAAGGCCTTAAGGCCCAACTATAATATGAATAAGCTGGCTTAAGCTAATGTCAGAATTGAACGATAAGTTTGTCAAATGCTTAAACAATTCAGATGCGACTTTTAGGTGGCCACAATGTACTTACATGCACTTAAGTATTTTGTTTCTTCTCATAACTCCTAAATGAATGCAATTCAATCAAACTAACTTGAAAGAATGTCCTAATCTATCAAAAATTCACATTTAAATGTTTTTCCTTCACCTTATTACTTGTATTATTTGTTTTCCCTACTAAAAAGTACAACAGTGAATATACATAAGTAAATACATGTGTATGTGTATTGTAAAACAAACAATGAAAATAAACCCTGCAGAAAGTGCGAATAGTGAAATTGTGGTGATTTACTAGTGACGTTGTCAGTAGCACTAGTGACGAAGTGTACCCCAGCCAATGGTATCATCTATTGACATTTAGCATTAGCTTGTCATTGAAAATCCACCACTAGACTATAGCACTACTGACTTAGTAGTTCTTTCGGGACCACATGGAGACATTGGCACCAAATATTCACTAGTAAATTTTAGGGGCTCTAGTCTACAATATCGATATATCCCTCTCGTTGTCAATAGTAAACTTATAGTGATTTTCTAGTGAAATTTTCAATAGTGTTACTGACTAGGTGTACCCCAGCCAATGCAAATGCCTATTGACAAATAACATAGGGTTGTCATTCAAATGCTATCAGTAGACTTTAGCACTATTGAGAAGGTAGTTCTTTTACGACCATATGGAGATATTTGAATCGAAGATTCACTCGTAGATTTTAGTGACCCTCGTCTACATATATTTATTTAATATTATTGCACAACATAATAAAAAAGAAAAACAAACGACGCGTTCATTGACAATATCACCAGAAATACACTAGAACTGTCATCTCTAACGTATCTCTACTCGCGCATAAAAGGAAAGTTATTTCCTTTAACTTTTTAACTAGTGAAATTGTCGCTGGAGAAAGAGTATTGACATGGAGACATATGGTTCTAAGTTGACTAGAGGGAAAGTTTTGCTTTATTTTCCGAGTTTAAAATAAGACACAATAAAAAAATATTTAAAATCAATGAATATTTTCTGCTGCTGTTTGTTTGAGTTTAAGGGAATATTTCACCAACTCTATTTAAATATCAATTCATATTTAAATGTTGATTTTCATTAATTTTTGTAGGGAAAAATTACTTTTAAATATGAATTGATATTTAAATAAGTTGGTGAAATTGGCCCTAAAAGATGCACAAACAGTTATTTCCTTACGGAATGTGAGTTCAGTTTGGCACTTTATTTAAGCAAATGACATTTGACGAAACTTGACGAAAAGTTTGTTAAGTACATTATAGTTTGCAACATGCGTTTTATATGTAACCGCACAGTTGCTTAAGCTAGCTTATTCATATTATAGTTGGGCCTTTAAATGTTTCTCTATATTTATGTTTCCATAACACAATTGTAGGGTACTTATGCTTTCGTTTAAGACTTAAAGAAAACAAAATTTTAAAGTTTTACATTTTCGGCAAGTGTTTATTAGCTCCAAGAAATGGTTTTAAATTTCCAGCCACTAGTGATTGGACTTGGGAAATTAAATGAAAATTACAAAACTGTTAACACATCAGCACCTTTATATAAACAATTTTATTATACTCGTACAATCTGTAGTTGGTAGAGATGAATTTAAGCTAAATTTACAATATGTAAGTATGTAAAAACAAACAAGCAAAATATGTATATTCTCACACTAGAAACATTTTAAGAAATGTTTATCTTGACATTATTACTGCCAGGCAAGGCAGCTGCAACAAAAAAATAAAACTAAAATAAAATAAAAAAATAAAAAAAAATGTAATTTCTAAAACTTATTTACACGTGGGCCATTTGAAAATTGTTTTAAGACACCAGTACCTGGATTCTGTCACTTTTTGCGAACCGAAAAGAGTAATATTTATTGATATATATATATTCGCTTATGGTAACAATAATGTGATCCCCTAATTTATTTTTTACGATAGTCTCCAGCTTTCTCTTACTCACCATTTAATTCAATATTATGTGGTATCTCTGTATAGAAAATGTAAAAATAAGCGAAAAGAACAAAGAATAGCAAATATGTATGTATACAAAAAAATAAAAAAAACCCGACTCCGACCAACTGTGAAGCAAATTTCCTCCCCTGCCTACATTTATGTGTAGGATGTCAAGAGTTTCTTACAAGTTACTAACAACAAGTTTATTTATAATAAAAAGTCAAAAAATTTACAAAAACGAGCGTGCAATTTTTTTTTTGCCACATCCAAAAATTAGATTTTTTGTAAAAAAAAGCTAATTTTCGACCAATGCACTATCAAAAATCTCTAAAATCTAATTCACAGTCTTTCTTGATGCCTCCTCTCTCAGGAACAATCAAAATTTTTAACAAATACCTAATGTTTTTTAAAATATTCGAAAAAAATTAAAAATACTTTTATCTAATAATTCAAAATAATTTCTCATAATTCTCATAATTTTCAAAAATCCAAATTGAAAAATTATTCCTTGCTGCAATATAGTTTTCTTTGTCCTGATTCACACACGTCAGGTCTGAGTCGTCAAGTCTTGAATTTTTAGGAGAGAGAGGAAAAGAGAATGGAAAGGGGTACAGACTTGACCGTACCAGTCAAGTTTGCTTTTTTCTTTTGTTTTGTCATTCGTAATACTCTACTACAACACAAATTGATGAGACTTGATGAGACAAACTTGACGGTGTGTATGAACGTAAATGCAGGTTCAAAAGAAAATTGGACAAAAACTGATCAGCTAAACCTGATGTGTGTGAATCAGGACTTTCAAAAACAACAAAACCAACTGATTTTTGTAAAGTAATAAAGAAGTTATGTACCAACGATTAAAAAAGTCAGGGCCAAATATTAAAAAAAAAATTTTTTCAAATCAAATAACTTGGAAACTGTAAGAGATAAAATGGTGCTCTGAGCATGTTTTATTTTTGTTTCTTAACGTTGATTGTCCCGCTGAAAAAATTATTAAGATCGGTCGATATTTACAGAAGTTACAAGCTCCGAAAGAATTTCGACAACCGCAGTTTCCCTTTTTGAGGCTCTTTGGAGCTACCCTGTCTTACAACAGAGTGAGTCCAAATATACTTTCTGAAAATTTCCACACTTCTTCACTTTTTACCACTTTTTTTATTTCACGCCACTGTGCGGCGTCATATTACGAGGTGTGGACACTATGTAAGAGAAACCTAAAAATGATTTTAAAATACCTGTCGAATGATAACCATTTTGATATAGTTCGCAGATTTTTCATATTTTCGTATTTGCAAAATGGCGTTCGTTTGTTGGCCGCCATATTGAATTGCAAGAACTAACATATCTTTATTGACACTTCCGGGATTAAGATAAATCGATTGACGTAAGATTGATTTAATTTTTTTTCTCCAATCGACAGCGAATATCGTCAAAATATGAAACTAACTACAAAGTCGATACATTTTCATTATATTTATTATAGCAATACGATTATCGTAATAAAAGTTACTTAATCCAGGTACAGCAATTGCTTAATGTGTATATTTTTTTTTGCCCTCGTAAAAGTGCACAGTGGGCTGATCGTTAAAATTTTTATCGGATAAACCTTGCAGCACAAATAATCTCAAATTACTTTGTATTATAATTTAAGTAAATGATTGATTTTTATTTCATTTTATTTTACTAAATATTTTTAATGGTCCTTAAAAAATTATCGATTTAAAATAGAATCCACGCTGAGAGAGAGGCATGTGCAGGCACCTTAACAAAAAGTTGTTCATGACTCCCTGCAGAAATATTGTGGGCATCACAATTATCGATTGAATCTGGTATTTTAAGTCACTTAATTTGTTCACAGTCACCCTACAGGAAAAAAATTAGCTGCATTTAGAGCGAATGACGGGGTTTTTTTAATAATAATGATGATGTTGAGTTTATTTTTCAAATAATTTTTTTTTTTAATTTTCAGTGTAACTCAAACATAACGCACCCGGCTATGTGTGAACTTAACTCATCTTATTGAAACTACAGAGAACTGAAAGCAATTCTCTCGTATTTTTTTTTTTAAATTAGATTTAAAATAGATTTTCAAAATTCTTTTTTTTTTATCTGAAAGGGATTGCCTGCAGTTTGGTCCCTTAAATTTTATTTAGAAAATTGGAGAGGGAAATTGGCTCCCTTATGCATAACTCTCTGTCATTTGTAAAGCTATTTGCATTTTTTTTTTGTTTCAAAAGGTTTGTCCGCAGTTTGGCCTTACAATTTTTTTTTAAATCGGGTGGGAGGGGGAAGGACCTTCTCCCCCTTGCATAACTCTGTAATTTGTCAAGTGACTTTCAAAATTCTTTTTTATTTGAATTGGTGTGCTTGCAATTTGATGATGCAACATTATTATTATTTTTTTTTTGAAAATCGGTAGTTAAATTGGCTTCTCCTCCCCCAGCCCCAACACACATACATAACTTTTCATTTGTAAACCGATTTTAAAAATTACTTTATTTTTAAGTGGTTTGTCTGCAGTTTCGTCCCATAATTGTTCTTTTTTTTTAATTAATCAGTGACTCCACTCCTCCCTCCGACATTCAAGAGCATAACCCTGTGATATATGAGTAGATTACAACTTTTTTCTTATTCTGTCCCATAATTTTTTTCGAAAATCTGTGGGGCATTTTGTAATATGTTCTAGAAGTTCTTTGCAATGAAGTCAGTCAGTTACTTTTTTTTGCAGAATTATATTAATTCATTGTGATGCTGACATTCATCTTGTAGAAACGGTTCAATTACTTATGTCTCGGCATGTCTTACATACTTATGTATGCATATATGAGTCTAGAATCAATTTTTGATTGAAAATAAGAAGACTTAAGGTACGGTCACACTTGTCAAACATTTGCCCAAAAAAGCGTAACCAACAAACACTAATAAAAAAAGTTTTGATCCAGACACTTGTATATCAAATTAAACAGTTTCGAACACAACTAATAGACAATGTCATAGAATCCAACATTATTGGGTACTTTTTAATTTGACAAATTTTTGTCTGAATTTTTCATTAGCATTTTCGCTTTTTTGGGAAAATGTTTGACAAGTGTGACCGTAATTTTACATACATATATATATATATATAGGTATTAAATTTAAAAAAATTCTTTGGTGTTTTTCTAATGTCGATTTAATTTTCATTATAAGGTCTTTTTTTAATAATAAAAAAATAATAAAAAGCGGCCATTTCTGTTCAAAACTAAAAAAAAATCGAAACTTCAGCTTTAACCTTAAATTTCTTAACAATCATTGTTCAGATTCTAATGAAACTAATTTTGGATGAAAGCTTAAGATTTACAAACAAAAAAAAAAAAGATTTACAAAAAAATCTTCATTGGTTCAAAAGTTACAGAGTTTTGCTCAATGAAAAACGATTCTGAATCACTGTGCGCCACATTGCAACGATTTATAGGTCTGCACAGATATACCTGTTTGCACCAGTTTTGTCTGTTTGTGCTGGTATGTACAGATACTGTTTGTTATTCAGCGTTTCTGTTACTATTGTATGTTTTAGACTCGATTGTTTTTCTTGAATCAAGTCTGAGTTTATGAAAGAGGGTGGAAAGAAGAAAGAAGAAAGAAGAGGGGTACTGATTCGCGTGCACCGATAAGTAATGACTAGTAACAGAAACGCTGAATAACATACAAAACCTGTACATACCAGAACCAACACACGTAAAACTGGTGCAAACAGTTATATCTGTGCAGACCTATACAACGATTAATGAGGGTATGTTAATTCTGCTTTCCACGTGTCTTTTTAATCTTATTTGAAGTAAATTTCATTTTACGTTAGATTTTTTGGCAGTCGATAGATTTCTTTCTGGTAAAATGTGACAAAAGTCTTTATAATTGAATAAAAGTCTGACTAGTCCTGTAACATTGTCGCGTAGATCAAATACAGCACAGAAAAAAATTGACAAGAATTATTTTCAATAAAACCATGTTATTGAATAAAATTTTTAATTTCAATAATATTTGTCATTAAACTGAATATTCTATTTATCAATTCCGCGCATTTTAAAATATCATTTAATTCACTGCTGGCCAGAGAAGCACCAGAGTGCCGAACATCAATCGGCTTTTTGTACAAATGAATTCACATACGCCACTGCTGGCCAGAGAAGCACCAGAGTGCCGAACATCAATCGGCTTTTTGTACAAATGAATGCACATACGCTTATACATTACTCTCGGTTTTCTCTTTGTGGGCAGCATTGACATACGCTTATACATTATTCTGGGTTTTCTCTCTGTGGGCAGCAGTGATTTAATTTCATTTGTTTGTGTTGGTGTTTTCCTTGCTTGTCGATTGACTCAACGTGGTCAATTGCTGATGTTGTTGTTTATTTTGATTGTTGGTGTTGTATACGTGTAAATTCCGACAAGAAGCCGAAAAACGTCGTGGCTTTTTTTTTAATCAACAAAGTTATTTTTAGATTGTATCAACGAAATGCTCCATGTAGAAGAAACATAAAAAATCATGTTTTGCTTCTATTCATTATTTGCTTATTGAATAATGATTTGCTCTTTAGCTGAGTGGTAAGTACGTTGGTTTATTAGTCAAGAGATTGCCGGTTCGACTCATCCCAAAAACATTTAGTTTTAATAGCAGCCAAGCAAAAGCAAACAAAAAGGGGTTGAAAAATGTAACATCATTTATCCACACACACACAATAATAACAATTATCACTGAAAATAAAATTTCAGTCAACAACTTTTTTCTTTGATTCATTAAATTTCTTTGTTGACTGAAAAAAAATATATATTCAATAAACGTGCATACAATTTTATTTATCAATAATGCAAAAATCGTCATCACAGAAAATTTGAAAGATTTTTTTATTGAATCAACGATTTTCGCATTCAAATATCAACATCATTTTTTTCTGTGAGGCTTCTTTTGACATAAAGATATGGTTGATTTGGTTTGTTTCGTTCTCTTCCACCATTTGCGGAATCCTCTGGCAAAATCCCAAAGCGCCTAGACCGCGAGGTTTAATTTGCTTGTGATTTGAACCTTAGAAGGGAACAAATTAAAATCTCTAAGCAGAATTGTCTACAGGCGGAGCAGATTAATGTCTTTTTTTCTCGAGTTTTTGTCTTTGCATGAAACGTTTACAAAACGTTTTCTCTATTTTTATACTCTGCTTTGAGCTACTTCCTGTAATTTTTAAAATTGTTAATAAATCTTGGTATTTTAAAAATGTGTTTAAATTAAAATGTTCTCCACACAATACACGGACGGCACCAGTCAATCCCAGAAGAGACCTTAGAGGCGGGCTCTATAACCAACAAGTTTCACAGGTGATTTTGATTCCAGCAAGTCTATAAAAAAAACTTGCTTTGTACGTGTGAAACGGGTGAGATTCTTTGTGAATAGTCATACTATAGCTTAAAGATGTTTTTACTCCGCAACAAATTAAGCGAAAGCTAGCCAAAAAAAAAGAAGAAAAATTATTTAACGTATCTTTTTCGCTTTGCAAAATTGCTTATGGCCGCCTGCTTTTGCCAACTCCCTCGCTGCTACAAAACATTTGAATACTCTTACTTACATGGCTCCACACACTTAAACACATATCACTATCTTATTACTCGTATCTATTCATTTCAATTTTGCCTACTTTTGGTGAAAATCGATCCAAACCAAAAAAAAAAAAAAACAAACCGCATTGATCGTGAGCGATTTATGTAGCAGTTATGGTAGTTATAAGTGGTTAAATAACACCCGCACACGTTTTACTATGCAGAGGTTAACTATGCTAAATCATATCCTTATTAAGCTAAATACATATCAGCACAAAAGAAACAAAAAAAATGGGAAACAAGATATGAACTCTGCATACATGGTTATAAATATTGCAGATACCAAGTTTTATTAGCCAAATAAGCAACTGAGTTTAGAAGCAACTGAGTTTAAGAGAAAAAAAGCAATGTGAGTCCGATCACAGAGGAGATGTGTAAACATCTAGTAAGGAAATTTTTTTTAAGTTGGAAGTACTTATGCTTTTAGTATCTTTTTTTAAATTAATTAATTAAAAGTATCAAAACCTTCAATATTGTAAATATAGGGTGTTTTTTTAGAGGTATAGAACTTCGAATTGAAATAAAACACAAGAAAATCGTTTTAATGTCCATCAATTTGGCTTTATTGGAAGGATAATTTTATGCCATTAATGTTTAAATATGATTTCGGGCATGTGACCGCCGCGGCTGGCTCGAATACAGGTCAAATTTTCAACCACTTTTTCGAGCATATGGGGCCGTATGTTGGCAATAACGCCACGAATATTGGCTTCCAAGTCCCCTAACGTTTCTGGTTTGTTGGCGTAGACGAGCGACTTCACATATCCCCAAAGAAAATAATCCAATGGTGTCAAATCACACGATCTTGGTGGCCAATTGACAGGTCCATTCCGCGAAATTATGCGCTCATCGAATGTTTCCTTCAATAAATCGATTGTGACGTGCGCTGTGTGGCATGTAGCGCCGTCTTGTTGGAACCACAACTCATCCACATTCATGCCATCCAATTCGGGAACAAAATAGTCGGTTAGTCGGCTCCAATTGCTGTGCACGGTGGCGAATCGATTCATTCGGGTCCTCTTCAACACTTTGCTCTACAGCGGCAATTGTTTCTTCGGTGCGCACTGTTCGACGTCTCTGCGGATGCGTATTATCACATAGAGTAAACGTAGTGCGAAAACGATCCATGGTTAACCGAATTAATTGCTCTGATGGACGATTATGTCGACCATAAAATGGACGGAGCTTGCGGTAAACTTCGCGAACTGAACCATTATTTTCGAAATAAATTTGCACGATTTGCAAGCGTTGTTCTTTTGTCAACCTGTTCATGATGAAATGGCAAACCAAACTAAATATTAATCACTTGACAGCTGACAAAATGGCCGCCAGTTAAAAAAGTGATGCCAACTTAAAGTTCTATACCTCAATAAAAAACACCCTTTACATATGATTTTGTTGGTTTTTGTTTGTTTTATTAAACTTATTTGGTTAGTAAATGGGCACACTGCAGTATATGTATATGTACTGCATTCAAAATTGCAGTAAGCAGTAAATTTACTGATTACTAAAAAAAGATTCAGTAAATTGTTACTGCTAATGAAATTTAATTTGCATTACTAGTGAAATCGTAGGGCCGTAGCAAGTGGCAAAGTTTTTTCATTCAAATTTTGAAACTTTTGTATGAAAAACATTTAGCCACTTGGTAGAATTTCATTATGAATACGGGCATTACTGATTATTGAAAATACAATGCACCTCATCATATAACAAATCATTTAGGCAATTTATAAAATTTGTAGAAAAAATTTTAGTAATCAGTAAATTTTTTTTTTAGTTAATTTTAATTATTTCGAACTCCATTTGTTTCTAAAGGGTGTTTTTTATTGAGGTATAGAACATTAATGGCATAAAATTATCCTTCCAATAAAGCCAAACTGATGGACATTAAAACGATTTTCTTGTGTTTTATTTCAATTCGAAGTTCTATACCTCTAAAAAAACACCCTATATATTTATGATTTTAACAGGCTAAAGTTCGTATCGCTTTTTTAAGCCAAATTACATGTGATAATTATTAATAAACAAATAACACCAAAGTTAGTTGTAAATATTCTGACAACACATAGTTGAACGGAACAGCCAGCCGTTTTCGAAGGCCACTAAATTTTTTTTTGTTTTTACTGAAACTTTAGTGGTACTGCAGTGCTTATCTATGGTAAATGTATTTACTTTTACTTTTTAATTTTTAATTCCTGTTGTTCATCGTTTAGTTGTTGCTGTTCTTGTTGTTGTGTACGCATTGCAAGTAAAATAAATTCAGTAAAGTGCGACTTTGACTCGCGCACATTCGGTTTGGGCATTTTTTTTTTTGATTCAGCTTTCTTCCTTTTTTAAGTTTTTTCAGTTTAAACGATTTTTTTTTCAGTTTTATCGCTTTTTCTCGTTTTGGCGTTTTTTCTCTTTTTGGGTTTTTTTAATTTTCGCATTTTTTTTTTTCATTTTGGCGATTTTTTCATTTTGGCGATTTTTTTCTGTTTTTTTGGAGTTTTTTCATTTTGGCGATTTTTTTTCTGTTTTTGCGGTTTTTTTATTTAGGCGATTTTTTCATTTTGGCGATTTTTTCATATTGGCGATTTTTTTGTTTAAGGATTTTTTAATTTTGGCGATTTTTGCGGTTTTTCGCGATTTATTTTAGTCCTAGAGATTTTTTTTAATTTGGTGCTTTTTTTCGTTTTGGCGATTTTTTTATATTTGGCGATTTTATATTTTTTTGATTTTTTTAGTTTTACCGTTTTGGAAAATTTCAAGAGTTTTACTCTTACGGTTTCCAAGATACAGCAAGTTGTCAAAATTACAAAGTCAAAATTGCATTAACTGATGGAACACCCATGATTTAAATTTTTTAAATTTAGTGTTAATTGTTGTAGTCTGTATAAAAATACACTAACTTTTAAAACTTCAAGTGTATATATATATGTACATACAATTGTATGTATATTATATGGGATTTTAACATTTTTCTTTGGTCGTTTTGGAACACCCTTTAGTTTTTAACTCTCATGTATTTGTTGTTGTAGTGGCCAAATGTCTACACATTGTGTCCAAATTTCAAGTCCGTAGCTCTTACGGTTCATTTTCACCTTTGGTGTACGGAAATATACAGAAAAATAACCGGCGGCGGAACACCGTCGGCTTCGAGCCGGTCGACTTGTTTCTCTGCTTGGTATTGCTTCTTTCAAACACTAATACACTCATACATAGCTCACACCGATTTGACAATGCAAAGCAAAAGCAAAAAGCAAAGAAATCTCAGCAAACAAATCAAAGTCAAAAGATTTTTACCCCCTAGCGTATAGATGTTTACACATAAAAAAACTGGAAAAATAAATAAGACAATTACCTATTTGCCATTTAGTTTAATTTCATATATCATCGCCTCTTTCCTCTTCATAAATGTTGCTCAAGAGAGTCTAATGTGTAATTGAATGTTTAATTAAACAAAATGCAGAACAGCCTACAAACGTCATGTAATCAGTCAGTCATTCAGTCAATTGTATGTGCGGCAACATCAGTATTTATTAAATCAAATTATCTTTCATTTCACTTGCATGTAGAGATGTTTTAAAATTGTTGCCAACTAAAGTAAAGGCGGTTTTGACAAGATGTAATAATATTTGAGGAGTCGCAGAACAAAATGTGCCTTTTAAATAATTTCTTAAATCGTTTTTGTTCTTTGTATTAATTGGTGCATATTTGCATAATTTTCTCGTCTTTTTTTTTCATAGAAAAATTTTATCTTAATACTTCTTTATTATTTATTAACTTCTCGTCATAGTAAATTTCTGATTTTACTCCAATTTTCGAAAATCGAGTTTTCATCATGTTTTGACGTTTTGAGGTCCTGGAAGCCAATTCTGACTATTTTTGCGATGATATCCGCGTGTACATATGTGTGTATTATTTATTTTTATTTAAAAAAAATCTTCAAAAGATATTGGCAGCCCAAACTGGTCAATATCGACGATTCGCAGCAAGACTTAAGGTAGAATTAGTAAAATCGTATCGTGATGTTGCGTGTCTGCTGACAAAAACCGTACAATATACAATGCATGTTACTAGTTATAAAATATGTCGTGGTAGCTCTGCTGACGTAGGAAACTGCAGAGAACAGATTTTTTTGTAGCGAATGTCAAAAAAGCCGCATTTAATGTCAGACAAAAAAAATGTGCTGTGCAAACTGTTACGTTTTCTATAACTTGTGCACAAATTTGAACGATACGGCTAGCTGTAATGTAGAATGATAATTACAATTTTACTAATTCTACCTTTACTCCTAGGGTTGCCAATGCTCCTACGTGCTATCCTTTTTCCTCCTTCTTCCAATCATTGCGCTCCTCCCCACCCACCACAGGGACTACTGCTGAGTACTATTTCGGGGGTTGGTAATTCAGCTACTTTCTGGTAGATTAGATGTTGTAAGATAGTTAATCGATTTGGTTCGATATATTTCGAAGATTTTTGAAAATAATATTTTCACGACGCGTTCTTATTTAAAAAACAATGACTTGCGCTGATTAAGTTAAAAACAAAATCAGATTTTAACATCAAAAAATACTCTTCGATTACTATCAATTTGACTAACATCGGGTGGTTCGTTAGAGAGATATCGTCAACGAAAAATTTCGAAAAACTCGTTTTTTTCTAACAACTTCAAAAGTCTTCGTGTCAAATCGATTTTAGATATTCACTAAATTTTTATAGATTTAAAAAGAATATCAGATGTCATAAAATTGACGAAAATCTGCAGCTTAGGGGGAGGTTACAGGGATGGTGGCCTGCAAGGTCAACAGATTCCCATATTTTTTTTATAAACAGTAACAGAAAAGCTAGTTTGACTTTTATGCAGAAACAATTCGGATCTACGATAGGATTCGAACTTACTACTAGGCTAGTGTACACTTGCCACTAGCCAAGAGGTCCTCAAACACCTGATACAGAACAAAATGTGCGTTTATAACGGACTTCAAAAAAGGAAGAGAATATCTCTTATAACTACCTTTAAGAACGATTTTAATTTTTTTATGTGAGAGGGTATAACTTCTATTTGGTCTTATTGTTGAAAATTGGGCGAGGCCACGCCCAATAATTTTCCTTTTAATTATATGATCTTTTACTTTGGTAATAACACAATCTCGAATAAAAAAAAAAATAATAAGATTGTGTCAAAACATAATGGGTATGTTCGTAAATACATCACTGCGCTGCATCACACGAGCAAACTTTTATTTAAAACGCAATACAAGCTCGCTGATAATCGTTTTCAGTAGTAGACATGTTTGTATCCCATATTTGACATTTATTTGTGTATTATATACTTTAGTGAAGCAATTTCCAATTTGCAGCACAGTGATGCATTTACGAACAGGCCCAATATTATATTTCATGGGCTTCCAATAGACCGATTTTAATGGAACCTCGAACACACAAAGACGGGGTCACGCCCATTTAAATTTAATATCACATTTTATGTGCCCTTCATTGATTTTTACGAAACTTTGCCAAGGTGTGTGAAGTATTAAAAATATTGATCTTGCATTTAAAAAAGTGGGCGGTTGCACGTCCACTAATTTTTTCTTGAATTATATTATATCTTCCGTTGCCATTTGCTGCAACACTCAGGGCACACATATTTAGTTTTTGCAATGACACCATCTCGAAGTTAAACAAAATGAGTGGAGCCACGCCCATTAATACTTAATATTGTATTTCACACGCTGCTGATTGAGCAATTTTTATGTAACCTACAGCACACGCTGACCTCTAAAAAATACATAATCTTGCTTTTAAAAAGTGGGCGGGGATGCTCCCATTAAAATTTAGTATTATATATCAGGTGCTCCTTTTTAATTGATTTTTACGATATTTTACACACACCCTGGAGTCTAAAAAAGGTTTAGTATTGCATATAAAATTGGGTGGGGCTGTGCCCATGATTACCATTAAATTAAATGTACTTCTATTTATCCGATTCCCATAAATTTTGGCAAACAATTTTGGCTCTTGATATTAATCTTTGGCTTAAAGATTAATATCATATTTCATGTGCTTCTGCTCCTCCGATTTTAACGAAACTTGGCACACATGTTTAACTTTAGAAAGTGATACGATGTTAAGTTTATAACAGTGGGCGGCCATTAATGTTTGCAAAGTTGGGCGTGACAAGGCTCCTGAAAACATAAAATTGGCGCTAAAAATTTAAAAATAAAACTCAAACAAAATTTAATCGACTTCAAAACCAAGAACTAAAAAGTTCAAAATAATTCTTTCTGCCAAAAAACCCCGACTTCAAGGCAAATATCTGATAGAAGAAGATAAGAAGAAGTACGGGAAATATAAAATTAAATTTTAATGCATTTTTTAAATGCAAGATTGTGTGTTTTTCAGAGCTCAGCGTGCGTGTTAAGTCTTGTAAAAATGGGTAAAGTACAACCGTTTAAAACAAAATATTAAATTTTAATGGGCGTGACTCCGCCCACTTTTTTAAATAGAGGATTGGGTCCAATTTAGAGCTCAAGGTGTGGTAAGTATCGTAAAAATTGGTTAAGTAGAACCGCGTGATATATTATAATAAATTTTAATGGGCGTAACATCCGCCCATTTTTTCAACTTTCAAATTGTGTAATTACAAGAACTAAAGGTGTTTTATATGTTTTCGCGCGTCTCCGCCCACTTTTTTACAATGGTACCAATGGGAAGCTATATTATACTTTTAGACAAAAAAAGAATTTTTACAATTCATCTAAAACGTAGCGAGTTATGAAGTAACACAGCAAAAAAAATATAGACGACTTGTTAACCTCCTCCTTTTTTTTAAATTGGTTAATAATTTAGATTCAGGTAAAGAAAACGTTTTTTATATTTGGTACATATAATGCTATGCAAAGTTGTCCATACATTCATTATAAGCGTTTTTGTGTACATTATTTTTCAATGCAGATAGAATACGTGAATTATTTTAATTCATCGTACTCCAGTTACGATGCAATAAAAACTCAAACTTACCTTCCCTAATATACAAAAGTGTTGCCGTTGTGTTGCTTGTTATTTACTAATGATGCCCCTGTCTGTTAATTTGCTTATTTTTGTTCTACTTAAGGCAAACTTTTTTGTTTTGTTACTTTTAATTAAATTTTTTTTCTGTGTAGCAACGTTTTGCTTGAAATATCCGAACTCTTTTTAGAGAACCCTTTATATCTGCATATTATTGTGCCCACCTTTTTAGTGTATCATTCAAAAACTTTAGTACTCGTATTATTGGCCAAATTAAAGGGTTTTTACTACTGCCACCACCATTGCAATTAAAAAGTTGCAAAATAACACTTTAAAAACTCTTAAAATAAAAATAATAACAATGAAACATTTAAAACGAATGTTAATAAATATTTGCTCTGGTCCGTACCCTCCCTTTAACATTTCATATTTTTTGCTAAAAGTTGTTCGTTTGTTGTCTCTTCTCGTATTTGTTACTTTGAGACACACAACACACTTTCCGTCTTCAGGTGGAAAAGCATAAAGCATGAAATTAAAAAAAAACAAATACTAGCTGACTGATTGTGGTAACGCGTTTTGTGTTTCAAAATAACAAAGGGGGCTTAGACACAATTTAAAATGGCTTATGTTAGGTCAGTTATGAAAACAACATGTTGAAGAAATTGTTGAAAGGTTTCTTGGTACAATAAAGTTGTAAGAATTTTTTTTATGTATGTTAAGATTTTCTTTAATGGCCAGAAACGTACAAGAGTAAAAAATTGTGTTACGCCCTTTAAGTGCAATTAAATGTTAATGGACGTTGGAATTGATAAATAAAAATGTTTTGCAGCATAATAATAATTTAAAATAAACCAATTACCTTTAAATATGTGTGTATATATGTGAATAGTTTTTCCTTAGTGACATCTTAAGAAAAAAAAAATAATTTTTTTTTTAGCAAGAGCATCTAACTAAAAGCTTGTGAAAACTACAACAATTAAACTTTAATGCTATAACAATTGTCTTGTCCGCTCTCTGGGCTTCCTAAGAAAAAATTCACTTCTAATCGAAAATGGTAAATCAGAATGCCACAAACCGCCAGCAACAGCAGACCAAACAAAAAAAAAAAAAAAAAAAAAAAAAAAAAACCGCAACAAATCGGGCATGACTAGCAGCAATCAGTACAAATTCCATGTAAAACAAAATCAAATTAAAAAAAAAATTCCAAGGCAGCAGCGAGAAAGAAAATAAAATAAAATATTTTGCCAAGAGAAGTCAAACAGTAGTAACAAATGAAATTCGATCGATTGCTGTTGGCCACAAAAAATAAAGAAAAAGCTTTATTAAATACACCAGCCACCACAGCCAGCCTTTTGCCCAGCATTGTTTTCATTTTATATTTTCTAGCATTTAGTAAAATCTTAAAATACATATATAACAAACATGCATATGTACATATACATATATTTCTTTACAAAAAGCAAACAAAAGAGCACCAGAAAACCAAAAATCCCAAGTTAAAAATCTTCAAAACGCTTGCAGAGGTCAACTGCAAAAGTCAAGTGCGCTTAAATCAAGAACAGCTTCCAATGAATTAAAAAGGGCAACATGGAATACATTGAGACCTGTAGTCGGAGCTGCCTTGGCAGCAATATTTTTTGCTGCTGCTGTTGCTACATGGATCATGTAGCTGGGTTATGGCATGTTAAGGCTTGAGCTAAATGAGTGTTATGATATTGATCAAAGTTACAACAACAAAAAGAGAATGTTGCTACGAATATCCCGTTTATAGAAAAAGAAACTTACAAATACTTATTATAGTTATTTGAAAATCATTTGAAAACTTCAATATTTGTTTGCTACTTTGAACAGTTAATTTTCACAGGCAGTTTTTAACACGAGATGTCGTTTGAAACAGCCAGCCATATGCTGAAAATCTTGTGATTTACGAGTACTAAGTTATTAAATTTGATTAAGCTCATGCATTTTTGTTTATTAAAATCAAGTAACATAACTCATTTTTTGTAAGCTACGAGGACGGTTAAATAATTACGTGACTTTTTGAATTTTCCGCCTCTTAACTGAAATGGCAACACTGCTCCTGTCAACAGGCAAAACTGCTCTTGTCAGTTGACTGCTGTTAAAATTTTATTAGGCTGCTTCATTTAGTTTGTCTTTGATAGTCATTAATAACCGCAACCGCGGGATTTGTTAAGTTAAGTTAGGTTAGCCTACGTCTCAACTAGCCATCGACTTGGGCATGACATGGACATGACTTCTTTGTTGTGGTGAATACGTGCGATGTCCATGTTCAAGCATATCAAAGTACTTTACTTTAGTGCTATAGAGATGGAATATTTACCAATTTTGTTCTTTAGAAATGTAAATAACAACAACAGCTATTTAAGGTGCAGTCAATTTAATAATTAGTGATTTTTTATGGGAATTGTTAAAATTTAAGTTTAAAATTTTTTAAACGCACTAATAATCCCAAATTTTAATTAAAAATACATTGAAATTGATTATTGAGGGGTTTAGCATACATACTCTTACGACTACAATTTGAAGCTGAAAAAAAGCCAGAAATTGTCAATGATAAAATAAAAAACATGTTGATTATTGAGTTCTTGTTTTAACTTTGTTATTTGTTATTGAGCTTCTCATTTGTTTAAATGAAATTTTATAATATAACAACTCTAGTTGTTCTAAGAAGCTTTGGGTAAAGGTTCCCTGATGATCTGCATTAGCAACAGTGAAATGCGCATAGGATCCAGCTAAACCCCTCAATAATCAATTTCAATGTATTTTTAATTAAAATTTGGGATTATTAGTGCGTTTAAAAAACTTTAAACTTAAATTTTAACAATTCCCATAAAAAAATCACTAAAGAAAATTTATTTCTGGGCGTGAATCCTCGACTGATAGGGTTTGTCAATTTCGCATGATCAAAAGTTTATATTAAGCTACTAAGTCAAAATACGAATGGTGATTGACATGTTTATTTGTACTTCTCCGGTTTACGGGTTTATATGATCGTCTCCAGGATACTTTAAACGAAAAAGAGAAGAAGTGAGAAAAGAGAAAAGAGAAAGAGAAGAAGTGAGAAAATTTAATTATTTTGAGATAAAACGTTTTACAAACAGCGTTGCCGTTTTGGTTACTTGTAACCAAAATTGGTTACTTTTTTTTCAATGTGTACTTGTGTACTTTTTTTCCATTTTGGTTACTTTTTTTCAACACAAAAATAATAATTTTTATGCATATAGTTATGTACATATGTGGTATGCTAAATTTGCACATAAATAATTATCTTGATAAAAGATCATAATTTAAGCGTTTTTACTACGTTGTAAAGACAACACTGGATAATAAACATAGCTTTTAAAAAAATACATGTCTGTCTCTGAACATAACAAGCCTGGTTTCAAAAATCAGATGCATTCATGGTTGCGAAATCTTTAAACGTGAAACACTATGTAAAAAGTTAAAAGCGAATTTTTGTATTTGAGAGAATAACAAGCAGGGAACGAAGCCGACCGATCTGTGAGTCGGCTAACACCCGCCGCCGGCAAAATTTCTAAATTAGAAGTAAGTGATGATATGGACATAGTTGAATTTTTGGACGCGGTTTCAAAACATACAAATGGATTGAACGAAAAATGTTTATATGATTTAATTAATTTAATGTAAAATTTAATGTCACTGCCACACAGTTCGGCTGCTTAATACTTTATCTATACAGTATTGTGTTTTGATAATGAATGTAATTAAATTACATATTCTTTGTTGTTACTAAAAATATTTTGGTTTGGAATTTCTAATAAATAAAATAGATGCATAGTTGAATAAAGATGCTTGTTTTGTAAAGATTTTTGTTTGAGGTTTTCAAACTTATTATGTTTGTATATTGTGATTCTCAATTCTCAATATAGTATTAAGAGTCTTACTATAAACATACGGAGCTTGTTAACTAAATTCAAAAATTTTTTTGGCTTGAAGTCTACTGGCGAGTTCTACAAGCGGGAACAAAATGCATATAGACAATTGCTTAACCATAAAAACAAGCCAATTTTTGAAATATCTAATAATTTACTTGAAGTATTTTTTTTACAAAATTGATTTTATTGATTGTTAATTATAATAAGATATACTTTTAAAACTTGTGTTTTTGTTCCACTTTTATTTGAAATCTATTTTACAATATTTAGCAAATTCAATAATTCAAGCAAAAAAAAATATCACATGTGTTATTAACTACATTAAGTTAATAAACTATATATACATACATACATACATACATACATACGTGAAGTACAAATTTAAATGTAATGGCCCATTTATATTATACCATTTCATATATTAATATATATATGTATATTTTTCAACTGAAGTACAAATAAAACAGTATTTTAAATACATAAAAATTTTGGTTACTTTTTCCTGCATTTGGTTACTTTTTTTTGTATTGTGGTTACAAAATTTTTTTGGTGGTGGCAACGCTGTTTACAAACGTCTGCTAATGTATATATTTGTACGAAATGAGTATAATTTTTGGTTTTGATTAAAATTTAAGGTTATGTATGTAAGTTTTTTTTTTAACCCCGGCTAAAAAAGGGGTGTTACAAGTTTGTAGCGTGTGTCTGTGTTTCTGTGTATCTGTCCGTGTCCACGTACATACCAAAGGGCTGGACCGATTATGGTTTAATTTTTTCGAGAGGGTTTTTAGCTATGTTTTAAGAAAAAACGGTCCAGACGTTTAGAAGATATTTGTTTTAAATATTTTTGTTTATTATGTAATTATTTACATTACAATCGCAAATGAAGAGAGCTTGTTTCTTTTTTTTAGCGATTATTGGGTTTTTGCGATTTTTTCGGGTTTTTGGCAATTTTTTTAGTGTAGAAGCTTTTTTTAGTTTGTGCGTTTTTTTTTCGTTTTGGCGATTTTTTTTAGTTTTGGCGATTTTTTTTTTGCAATACCTATTTTTAGTTTTAGCGATTGTTTTGTAGTTTGTTTTTTGTTTTTTGATATTGGTGACTTTTTCGGTTTTTGGCGTTTTTTTTAATTTTAGCTGTTTTTTAGCTTTGGCGCTTTTTTTCGTTTTGGCGATTTTTTTCATTTTTGGCGATTTTTGCGATTGATTTTAGTTCTAGTATTTTTTTGTAGTTTTTTTTCGTTTTGGCGATTTTTTTAGTTTTAGTGCTTTTTTCGGTTTTGATGATTCTTTTTAGTTTTTTTTTTTGCTTTTATATATACTTTTGGTGATTTTTTTGCTTTTGAACGATTTATTTTATTTGTGCTGATATTTCTCATATAAGCGTTTTATTTTTATTTAGGCGATTTTTCGTTTTGTGTTCGGTTTGCCGAAAAGTCGAACAGTTCGCGTGAAGCTTTTGGTTTTTGTATGGATAAAAGCTAAATTTTACGTAAATAAACTAAATCGCTATTTTTCGCGATAAGAGGGAATATCTTTAAAGTTGTTGTCTTTGCAATTAACGTTTGCTGAATGTTGTGTATATTTTCAGAGTCTGATAATTTCCCTTCCGTTTGACAAGCTTCCTAAGAGTCCTATAAGGGCGCTTATTTTACTCAAAAGAAACTGAAATCAGGGCAAATATTTTTTTTTTAATTAGAAGAACTGTTTCTGTAGTTCTTCTTCTGTTGATCACAATTATTCCAAGGTGCACTCAATTATCCAAAAAAAAAAATTTAATCTGCTCTTTTCTAATATTTTTTTTCACTTTATATTAAATGTTGCAGTATAGATTTTCGTTTGCCTTGTTTTATATAAAAAAAAAGAAACAAATAAACCAAAATTTATAATAATCTGCTCTCAAATCAAAATTGCTTATTATTAAACGTGTTGCACGTGAAATGTTAGTAAGTACGTACTCGTAGTTAATATTATTAGTTGTTGCTGCAACTGGAGTAGTGGGAGCTACCGCTTCTAAAGAAACAAGAACCAAGCGAAACGAATCTAACGCTATATTAAACTTAAAAAAAAGAAAGAAGGAAAAATAAAAGAAAAGAACTCAGGCAACTGTACTCACTGGGAATGCTTTAAAGCAAACGCTTTCAACTATCGCAAGCCAACATCACGTTTTCGTTGTGCTGTGGCAGTGTGGCAAGACCAGCACTTGCGGAGTTTCCCAAAAATTAAAATAAAAAATATAAATAAAAAATAACATCTTGATATTTAAGAAAAACTACTTTTAAACAGCCTTAACTAAGCGATCACTTGCTGACGATGACGGCAAAACGATGATCATGTGATCAATAAAGTAAAGAAATAAATACGAGTAGAAGCAAAGAAACATTGAACAGCAGCAGCAGCAGCAGCCTTTAAAATAGTTTTAACATTTTAATGCTTTTTCAATGTTTTGTTGCTGTTTGCTAAAAAAAAATGAATCTGTTTTACCTCTAGGCCTTTTTCGCTTATTTAAGCTACCGATCGTCAGATTAGCCCAAACTCATTCATATGATCGCTCGATCATGCTATTGCTGCTGCTATCTTTCTACGTCTCTAGCAATCCCTTACTTTTGTTGTTGATGTTGTTGTTGTTGCTATTAGCTTTAGTTGGAGTGCGCAGTGCTTTTTTTTTAAACAAGGTCTTTTAGGACTTATCGATGTTATGGTGGTACAATTTTCCCTCAGTGAAGTGTAAATCTGACAATAAAGTGTTGTTATAGTTACAGGCCGCAGAAACAAAAAACAAAAAAATTAAAATAAATCTCCACTATCATCCATTCGTTTGCTTTTACAATTCCTTTTTTATTTGGGAGTTTTCTTCTTACGATTCGTTGCAGCAATATGGCCTTTGAACTATTCAAAATAGTTGGTATAATTGCTTAAAATTATCGGCGATCACTTTTTTGAATGCAACACAGGCTCACACAGGTACACAGAAAAAAATATCATCGAATTGTAACCAACAAAACAAATTGTTAATATTTAATTTAAAAATTAACAATGATCATTGTTGATATAACAAATTTTAATTTTTGTAGTCAATTAAATTACTCGACAAAATTATTTGTTAAATTATATCATAACGGAATGGAATTCTACATGTGCAGAAGAAACAAGAAATCATATTTTGTGTGTATTCATTATTAGCGTATCTAATAAAGTGTTGCTCTCTAGCTGAGAGGTAAGTAAGTTGGTTTATTAGTTTTGAGGTTGCCGGTTCAACTCCGCCCAAAGACATTTAGTGTTTTTCGCAGACAAGCAAAAAATCGTTTCGAAGATTGTGATTGTGTATAAGAAACATTGTTAATATAACAATTATGATAATCAAAATTTGTACAAAAACTCAACAATTCGCATTGTTAATATAACAATAACTTTAATTGAAATAACTTTGAAATCTAACAAAAATAAATAAATCTCAACAAAATATTTGTTGATAAATTTAATTGAAAATATTTTTCAGATTTTCCTTTAACTTACAATTTCGTTAATTGTATTTACAAAAATCGTTGTAGGTTCAAAATCAATTAATTATTTAATTGATATAACAAAAAAATTAATTGTATTTACAAATCATTTTTTTTTCTGTGTACGAGCAGTATTCTGCTATCACTCACTTATATTGGCTTTTGGGGTTCGAACGTTGCCAGCAAAATCAGCATAAAATCAGCAACAACATTGTCAGTGTCAGCATCTTTAAGGTTTATTATTATAATCCCTTCAATTTTTGGTTACCAGGAGTTTATTTTTGCAAACACTAATTTAATTCTATATATGTGTGTGTGTGTGTATTGTGAAGTTATTATTTTCTTCTTAATATCGATTCGCTGGCAAGTTATAAATGTTGCAACACATTTGTTTTCTATTATAAAAATGTTTAATATGCAACGCCACATTATCACCATTTGCTTGCTGCCAATGCATTACGGTTTAGGGCATGTACGAGTATCAAGGTGTTTAACTTGTGTAAAAAGGGTAACGCTACTTGTTGCAACTAGTCACGCTACAAATTTTGCCAAATTACCAAATAATTTGAATTTGCTATTCATTGGTTTCGATTTATGGCAGCTTGATAGAAAAAACACTATTGTGATTGTAGATTAAAAATTAAGGAAATGTTTTAATGCAACTGATTTTTTTCTTCTTCTTCGTTTTTGTTGAAAAGATAAAATCAATTGAACAATTTAGTTGCAAGATTTGGAATTAAAAAGAAAGTAAACTTAATTTTTATATTATACTTGCTGTCATAGAAACACAAAAAACCAATTACTACAATGAAGATCTGAACACATACTAGCAGTGAAGCAAATCTCCATCGGGGGTCTATGCAACATTAGATCTGCTTTGTGAATGGCGGCCGTCTACACCACAATACCTAAAAGTATGCTGGTTAGGCTTTCTAAAACTGGGGAGAATTAATTGTCTAATTCAAACAACTGACTAGAGTCGTGCCAAAACACTGATAATTATTATAATAATCTAACTAACTTCTTGAGAAGTTGTTCAGATGAAGATGAAAAGATTTCTAAACTTCTCTGTTATTGTTAGGTCCTCGAACCTTGAGCCTTTGTGTGTTCAGAGAATTATAGTATAATTTTGTGGCAATTGTGTTTGCATATCATTTTATTCCATTTAGGGTTACAAATTTCACACTTTGTTTTTTTTTATGAAACAAGACAAAACCATATCTGCCGCACTGAAGAGTGAGGAATCCTGGAGACGATCAAATAAACTAATCAATCATATAGGGTCATGTCACAGAGTACAATTCCATTCGGAAACGGAATGGAATCGTCTGCAGGGCCCATTAAAATGTTCCACAAAAATTTTTCTCCCAAAACTTCATGTGAAAGTGCCGAATATCTTCCATAAATAAAATGCAAGTGTGAATAAGTAAAAAATCTACCTTTAAGGGCATTTTAAGTTAATTTTTTTTTAATAGAAGTAACACTCAGGCACTGGATGGATGCCTACTACTATTACTAGGTGTTACCTTTTTCGGAAAGGGAGAGTGATAGAGAAGACAGGTGGTGAAGGAAGAGATAGATAGAGGAAAGCTGCATTCTTTTACAACTCTACTTTTTGCACGTTTTATAGCTATGCTATTTATTTCACGACACAGGACATGATTTTCGTAACAAAAATAATCGACACTATTACAGTTGTAAATATATTTTTGTTTTAATTTCCTTTTACTTAAAACCAGAGTACGAAAATAAACTAAACAAATGGTTTGATTTTGTTTTGTTTCGGACTTTGAATTGAGTGAAACAAAAATAAAATGAAATAAAAACAATGAGAAGGATTGCTCAATTTGTTTTAGTACTGTGTTTGTACATCGTCACAAACCTGCTGACAGCCGCCGCCGACCACAAAAAAATAAATTAATCGTACGCAGCTAGAAATTAAAATAATGGGAAATAAATTCAGTAAAGTGCGACTATGACTCGCACTCGGGTTCCGTACGAACACTAGATATGTAATTTAATACAAACTTCATCGTATATAATATATAGTTGTGGCATTTTTTTCGTTTTTGGGGTCTTTTTGGTTTTTTTGTTTTGTCGTTTTTTCGGTTTTGGCGATTTTTTTAAGTTTTGGCTCTTTTTTAGTTTAGACACTTTATTTTCTTGTTTTGGCGATTTTTTCGGTTTTTTGGCGTTTTTTTTATTTTGGCGTTTTTTTATTTTTGGCGATTTTTTTTAATTTTTGCGATTTTTTGTTTATTTAAATTTTTTGTTTAGTTTTGGCGACATTTTCGCGTTTTGGCGATTTTTTTAAATTTTTTGCGTTTTTTTTCATTTTGGCGATTTTTTCGAATTTGGCGATTTATTTTAGTGTTAGAATTTTTTTTTTAATTTTGGCGATTTTTTTTTCGTTTTGGCGATTTTTTTTAATTTTAGGTGATTTTTTTTTGGTTTGGCGATTTTATAATTTTCGGTTTTTTTAGTTTTACCGTTTTTGAAAATTTCAAGTGTTTGCCTCTTACGGTTTCCAAGATATAGCAAATTGTCAAAATTACATAGCCAAAATTGCATTAACTGATGGACCACCCTTTAATTTAAATTTTTTAAATTTTAGTGTTAATTGTCGTAGTCTGTATAAAAATACACTAATTTTACAAATTTCAAGTTTCAATATAATTACATATGTTCATACATTTGAATGTAATTATATTACATGGGATTTTAACATATTTCATTGCTCGTTTTGGAACACCCTTTAATTTTTAATTCTCATGTATTTGTTGTTGTAGCGGCCAAGGTTCTACATACTGTGTCCAAATTTCAGGTCCGTACCTCTTACGGTTCCTGAGAAAATACCGTGTGACGGACAGCGTAGCGAAAACAATAGGGTTCCTTTTCACCTTTGGTGTACGGAACCCTAAAAAGCAATGTGAGTCCGATCACAGAGGAGATGTGTAAACATCTAGTAATGAAAAATTTTTTTAAAGTTGGAAGTATTTATGCTTTTAGTATCTTTTTTTAAATTAATCAATTAAAAGTATCAAAACTTTCAATATTGTAAATACATAGGAATTTGCTGGTTTTTGTTTGTTTTATTTAACTTATTTGGTTAGTAAATGGGCACACTGCAGTATATACATATGTACTGCATTAAAAATTGCAGTAAGCAGTAAATTTACTGATTACTAAAAAAATTCAGTAAATTTTTACTGCTAATGAAATTTAATTTGCATTACCATTAAAATCGTAGGGCCGTATTCATAATAAAATTGTATCAAGTGGCAAAGTTTTTTTCATTCAAATTTTGAAACTTTTGTATGAAAAACATTTAGCCACTTGGAAGAATTTCATTATGAATTACTGATTACTGGAAATTCAACGCACCTCATCGTATAATAAATCATTTAGGCAATTTACAAAAATTGTAGAAAAAAATTTTAGTAATCAGTAAAAATTTACTTGTTAAAAAATGTTTATTATTTTTACTGAAACTTTAGTGGTACTGCAGTGGTCATCTATGGTAAATGCCCTTGCTTTTACTTTTTAATTTTTATTTTTTGTTCAACGTTTAGTTGTTGCTGTTCTTGTTTTTGTGTACGCATTGCAATTAAAATAAATTCAGTAAAGTGCGACTTTGACTCTCGCACATTGGGTTTTGGGCATTTTTTTGATTTAGCTTTCTTCCTTTTTTAAGTTTTTTCAGTTTAAACGATTTTTTCAGTTGTATCGCTTTTTTCTCGTTTTGGCGTGTTTTTCTCTTTTTGGGGTTTTTTTAATTTTCGCAATTTTTTCATGTTGGCGATTTTTTCATTTTGGCTTTTTTTCTGTTTTTGGGGTTTTTTTCATTTTGGCGATTTTTTTAATTTGGCGTTTTTTTTTTTGTTTTTCGAGTTTTTTTTTATTTAGGCGATTTTTTTATTTTGGCGATTTTTTTCACTTTGGCGATTTTTTTCATTTTGGCGATTTTTTTCATTTTGGCGTTTTTTTTCCATTATGGCGATTTTTCTGTTTTTGAGTTTTTTTTTTAATTTTGGCGATTTTCCGGTTTTTCGCGATTTATTTTAGTCCTAGAACTTTTTTTTAATTTGGTGCTTTTTTTCTTTTTGGCGATTATTTTGTTTTTGGCGATTTTTTTAGATTTAGCGATTTTATATATTTTTGATTTTTTGGTTTTACCCTTTTTGAAAATTTCAAGAGTTTTACTCTAACGGTTTCCAAGATACAGCAAGTTGTCAAAATTACAAAGTCAAAGTTGTTTTAACTGCTGGAACACCCTTTAATTATAATTTTTTTAAATTTAGTGTTAATTGTTGTGGTCTGTTTAAAAATACATTAACTTTTAAAATTTCAAGTGTATATATGTATATATAATTGTATGTGTGTGCATTACATGGGATTTTAAAATTTTTCGTTGCTCGTTTTGGAACACCCTTTAATTTTTAACTCTCATGTATTTGTTGTTGTAGTGGCCAAATGTCTACACACTGCGTCCAAATTTCAGGTCCGTAGCTCTTACGGTTCATTTTCACTTTTGGTGTACGGAACCCTAATAAAGCAATTATCAAGTTAAATAAAACAAACAAAAACCAGCAAATTCCTACGTATTTACAATATTTTAAATAAGTTTGTATTGCTTCTTTCAAACACTAATACACTCATATATAGCTCACACCGATTTGACAACGTGGTGTGCATCTTACTCAAAATTTGTGATTGTATTGTGAAAAAGAATTTTACCCCCTAGCGTATAGATGTTTACACATCAATAAATAAAAACTTTTTGAAAAATTTGCTACGTGTTTGACATTATCATATAATATAATTTTATTGCATTGTTATTTAACACATTAAGGGCCATTTTTACAACTTACCTTTAGTAAAAGGTAGGGTTTTGTCTGCGCGATAAATGGCTTTGCATTATAAAATATTCATTTATTATTTTTTTATCCTTCAAATATTATTATTATTGATAATAATAACAATGAAAAATTTAAGTTGTAAAAATGCAAAGATATTTATCGGTTTTACTAAAGGCAAGTTGTGAAAACGGCCCTAAGTTTGTTTTATACAGCTAAGCAGCAAAACTAATAGAGCTGTGTCCAACTCGTTCATTCGTTCATTTTTCCCACAAACCTATGAGCAAAAACCCATTTAAATTACATGGGTTTGATCATAGGTTTGTGCCAAAAATGAACTATTTAACGAGTTGGACCCAGCTCTAATAGATATAACCGGGTGTCCTAAGATACCTCTCTTCCTTTCGTAATAAGACAGTGTTGCAGCGCCTCTGGCATATTAAGTTTTAACTAGTTTCTGTTATTTAAGTTTAATTTCAATTTTTAGGTTATTGATACTCTTAGGAGAATTTTGTAACAAATATTTTTGTTACCCATACTGCGAGAGTTAAGGGTGTTAAAATTTTTCACAAAAATTTAACTTGTAGCATTTAACATAAAAGCGCTCAACACGTCTTATACATAAAAGATAAGCATTACATGGCTTCCTATGCTGATTCACAGCTACCTTCAATCAATTAGACACTCTTACACAGGAGAAAAATACTTTCAACGGATTTTATAAATCTAGCAACCGTTTGCTCTTAAGTTTTCGGTAACAAATGTTCTCAAATCTAAAAAAAAACATTGTCACATCAAGAACGTAAGAAGAAAAAAGTACCATAATCTCTGTACTGGAAAGCGAAACTTAGTTGATTTGCGAATTAAACAAAAACAAGAATTTTTACTTATTATTCGAACTCCATTTGTTTCTATATTTGTGATTTGAACGGGCTACGGTTCGTATTGCTTTTTAAGCCAAATTACATGTGATAATTATTAATGAACAAATAACACCAAAGTCTGTTGTAAATATTCTGACTAACAACACATAGTTGAACGGAACAACCAGCCGTTTTCGGAGAACACTAAACCTTCATCATCAGGGTTTTTTTTTTTTTTTTTTTTTTTAAATAGCCATGGGCCTGTGGCAAAAATAAAAAATATACTTAATAGTAACAAACCAAAAAAGTTTGTCTTAAGTAGAACAAAAATAAGCAAATTAACTAACATGTGCATAATTAGTAAAGAACAAACGACAATGGTAAGACTGTTGTAAATATAGAGATGGTAAAATTGAGCTTACAATCCAAAAAAGCTTTCAGCAAATTGAAATACGATGAATCAAAAACAATTCACATATTCCATTTGCAATAATGCTAAGTATATAAAGCAGAAATCTACATCAACTGACACCACACACAGTGGACCAAACACAAAAAAAGAACGCTGATGATGAAGCAAAAGTTGTTTCAGGGACCACCCCCCCCCCCCCCCCCCGAAGTGCAATAAAGATGAAGCAATGCTTTAGGTTGAAGGAAAAGTTTTTGTGATTCCCCTCTTTTCCACTCGAACACTCACCTGATGATTACACAAGCCTAAAAAAAAGATCTTTTACTTAAGAAAACAAATCATACAAGTAAATAAATTAGTCGTTTGAAAGTGCTGACATTTATTGTCGTCAACACTTAGTGTAACAGAAATCGTTTTGTATGGCGTTTTTTATGGAGTGCCAAATCTTTTGTTTTTTTCCTGCTCTAAAGCAAGAATAAATAAATGACATTACACTTGCAATTAAGTTAAATGCGAGGATCGTTTGTAAGGCATAAGATAACATTTGTTTTGCGCTACTGTAAAAGTTGTTTGTAATAATTATTTTGTTTTTTGGCAGCAGTAGCGCTAACGCTTTGTTTTGTTAATTCCCGCAACAAATACATTCAAAGTTTACAGATATAATTTTTTTATTATTGATCTTTGCTACAACAACTGATATAAATGGACACTAGTGCACATTAGACCCCTGCAAAAGTCCACTTACAAAAAGTTTTAAGACGAGGGATTTATCAAATGTTTTACTACAGCGAAATCTTCTAAACCAAACGCTAAACAACACTGTTTGCAAGAAGTTTGTTTCAGTTATTGCAGATATAGGAGTAATGAAGAATTTGTGATGCTTGCTTTTTCATACGCATGGGCGCGTCATGAACGTCATGCATGTACTTATGCAAACATGTCGTGTGTATGCTCTTTTATTTTTCTGTACACATAAAAACGCACACACATGCATTGACATTAGTTGTGTGCGCTTGCTTTGAAAAACCACCCTTAAACATATAATAGCTTACCATCTACATCTTACACACACACTCAAACGTACAATATGCAAAAATAACAAGCATCAACACTATTTCTTTTGAGTGCACTCTTTGCGACATCGCTTGTAAACACTCATATACACGTACATCAATACATTCATAGTGCTTCGCTTATAAAAATGACATCATTTATTATTGATTTAGCATTATAATGCATGCTACGACAATACATTTAAAAAACAAGACGTATTTACATTTCAAGACTGTTTACGCAGCCCTCTAATGTACAAGAGAAAAATGCGTGGTGTTGTTTAATGACTGTCGGAGACCGTGCTCGAACCCACAACCTTCGGTTTTGTAGTCAACGTACTAACTAATTCAGCCAACGGCACCCTATTTCATATATAAAATCTACCCACCCTCGTTAAAAACGCACAACGTCTTGGAGCACTTTCGCAGCTAACGCCATTTAAGTCTTTCATTTACGTACTTTTTTCTCCTGTTTCTCTCTCTTACTCTCCTTCCTTCATTCCCTGACCAGTTGTTACATGACGATGTCAATTTATTTTACACTTTATTTGATGCAACACAGAAAGAATACAAACGAGTTGCTGGCACAACACCACAAAGATCTTTTACGACCATATACGACACAATAAATTTATTACTAAATAATTAATGTGCGTCGCAATGGCTTCGCGAAATCCAAATGCGTGATCCTTAAGCCACCAGATCTGACATCACACACAAAGAAAACTTTGTGCGGACTATGACTGCAATTGAAGCAAGAAACAAAATTACTAAAAGCGGCAAACGCAAAATGTTGTGTCAACAAAGTGACAGCTAAAGTGACAGCAAACGTGAGTTGCACCAGATTTTTAGCAACATTGACACCTCATTCGAAGTGTAACTGTTGGAACGTGTACGTGTGTCAGACACCACTAAGCTATAAGTTAGACAGACAGACGGATAGACAGCTAGCCAGCCAGCCAGGTTCAGGTTAGCTGGCAGTTAGTCACAGCCTGCCTGTCGTCTCAGCGGCTTTATAGAAACACATACGTACATACATGCGATAGACAAACATAAATTACGAGTATGCAACAAACATTGGAACCTTTGATTGTAAAACGAGTTGCTGGCTGCATGCAGTTGGCGTAAATTGTAATTTGACAGTTTAAGCGTGTTTGGCATTTTTAATGAACCCCCCAGTTATCGCAATTGTTTATTTTTCTTCCCTGAAGTGCGTACGAATGGATAAATATTTGTGTATTGATGTGTAATCGGTCTCGTATGACAACAATAACATTTGGCGGCTTTGGTGTTGTAACTGTTTGAGTTGTTGTTAATACTTTTGCTGCTGTTGATGTTGTTGTTGTTGTTTCCTCGGCTACCGCTGTTGCAGATAATTGTGTTGGTGTTTCTAAGTACATACATACATAATTGTTTAGTTATTATTAGAGGTGCCAACGGCGCTTTAAAACTTGTCATTTAATTGTCAATTAAAACACAACATATTAAGTTTGACTTTTAGTGATCATCACCAAAACTACTTCGTGTATTTAAAAGATGTTTTATGGAAAGGTGATGGATGACTGACGGTGCCATATTTAGCTCTACAGATTATATAAATTTTTGCGAAGATTTTTTTGAAAAGCTTTTAAAAAATAGAAAGTACAAAGATGAAAAGAATTGTCCAAGCTAGAAAGAAGTACATTGCAAGTGAGATCTAGTAAAAATTTAAAAGTGAAGGCTTTTACAATGCTTCAAGATTAATCTTTCGAAGATTTTAAGGTTAAGGATATATAAAACTATAAAACTATATATAAAATGCCTTAAAATTAAGATGACAATTGAATATTTCCAAAGACTTTTAAATGGACGGTAAATATTTGCTAAATCTAAAATATTTTTGTACTGCTTGCTGTTCAACTCTCAAAAGAAAATAAAATTAAATTGCACTGCGTTACAGTGAAAAATCCACACCATACTCAGTTTGCCGATTTTGGTAAATTTTCTTATGGGCCTCAAACGATTTCTAAAATCAGGACGACCTCAAAAAATTATGTCATCAGCTGCCCCTGTGGCTGAGTAGTAGCGATGCTAGCCTTTCAGTCCAGAGGTCGTGGGATCGATTCCCACTATAGACCCTGGGTGTTTTTCGCAGACGAGCTAATCGCTTTGCGGTTTGTGTTTGCATTTGTGTTTGTTGATGGCCACCAGCTCATTCAGACTCGCTGATAGCTCTCAACTGTATATGGCAATAATGTAGCTAAACGTCTACCAAACAAATCTTGTCAACATCTTATGCCAAAAATATAATTTCTTCGCGCATTTTTTCTTTTTTGCAAAAATTAAGGAAAACAAATTTTTTTAACTTTTTCCAGAATAACTTCCAAGGACTTCTGATTTTTTGCTGACAACATTTGGCAAAAATGTAACTACGATAAGGCTGGACAACTTTTTCGAACATTTCAATGCAATCTGATCGTGTCTAAGTACCCTAGTGCTCATAGAGACCACTTTTTGCCTCAAAAATTGTGTTACAAGGACATGCCTACCTGACAGACGTTCTTAAATTGCAAAACAAAATTTTTTTCTAACTATTTGTTACAATTTTATTATGAGTAGCAGTATCCTATAATTATTTTTGGAAATCATATAAACAAGTTGCTTGGAAAATTTAATGTAAATTTTTGTAAGGACACTAATTGCTCCCATATATCCTTGGTATTAAAAATTTAATTTCAGTTAATATTATCACCAGGACCCAGCAAATGTTAAAATTTCAGGGTAATTTTGTCATAATAAGTGCAAGGATATGCGTACCACCGATATGTCCTTTAAAAAAAAAAACATAAATTTTTGCCACTATTTCTATCAAAATCCAACAATGGCCATGATTGTTGCAAAATTTCAGTTAAATCGGTGCAAGGACATGGCCACCTCTCATACATATGTCCTTAACTCAAAAATCTAGCTTCAGCAGCAATTATCATCGGAAGATAGAAAAATTATAATTAATACTCAATTTTAAAATTGTGCAGGAAAAATATGTGATAAGTTTCATTTCAGTCGGTGCAAGGATATGCCTACCTCTCATACATATTTCCTTAACTTTACAAATTTAACTTCAGTCACAATTATCATCAGAATGCAATACAATTAGGAACTTATTTGAAAGATTATGTAGCAAACATTAGAATTTATATATTAATTTCAATATGCACAAGGATATGTTGAGCTTTCATATATCCTTATGTCTTGATTTAGCTGCAATAGTATTTAAAAAGGGAAGCAAACTAATAACTTTTGATGAAATGATGTATATAGTCACTTTCCATGTTAAATAAGATTTTATTCGCTGCAAGGACATGCCTGTTTTTCATGTATTCTTAATTTTAAAACTTTCATTGCAGCAAGAATTATCATCAGAATGCAACCATTATTAAAATTATAACCATAATTTTAAACAAAATGGTAATGCAACAAAAACTCTTCACTATTTTTACGATTAAAAAACTAAGCCCTCATTTCAAGGGGACATGCATACCTTTTATGTGTCACCTATTTGAAAAGTTTAATATCAGCTAGAATTGTCATTGGAATGCAACGAAATTTTGAAAAAATTTGTAAAATTGTGTAACTAAAATCTGTAGGCAATTTCATTTCCATCGGTGCAAGGACTTGCCTACCTGCCATATATCCTTTTTTTAATAGGAAATATTATTCTTAATATATGAAATATTAACTGCAGCAATATTAAACATGCAGCCTAATTTATTAATTGGTAAAACTAGTTATATAGTCATTATCCTTGAAAATTTTTATTTCAATAGACATACATACAAACATTTATACTTCCCATATATCCTTAATTTTAAAAATCTAATTTTGGTTAATGAAGCTACTCGAAGTTGTATGTATGTATATAGTTCTATTGCTAAACTCTCAGCTGAATTTCACCACAATCAGTGGAAGGACCTGGGTAACTCTAATATGTCCTTAATATATTCGCAATGATAATGCAACAAAAGACTTTATTTTTTTTCCAGGATTATAAAATTAAGATTTCGGGCAAATTTTATTTCAATGGGTGCAAGGACTTGCCTGCTTTGCATATATGATTTTTCTCATAGGGTCTTTTGTTTAAAAAGTTTAATCTCAGTTACATTTGTGATCGGATTGCAACGAAATTCTGAAACAACTTGTAAAATTGCGCAACAAAAATCTGTAGAAAATTTCATTTCAATCGTTGCAAGGACATGCCTCCCTGCCATATATCCTTTTTTCTGATATATGAAAAATTAACTGTAATTATGCTCAAAATGCAGTGTAACCTTGTAGATAATGAATTTATGGTCGTATTGTGATTTGACAAGGACATTTGTGCATTCCATATGTCTTTAATATGTAAACTTCAATTTCAGCTACAATTGCCATCATAATGCAACAGGAACCTTTAGTTTTTTCTTGGATTATATAAACTAAGCTTTCCGCAAACTTTATTTCAATCAGTGTAAGAACGTATTTAGGATATATGAGATGTGTTTAATATTAAGAATTTTTTTTTCAGAATAATCCGAATTCAAGAAAGTATTTTTTTAGCTAGTTTTATGGTTGCTCTAGGGAATTATATTTCAGTCAATGCGAGAATATGAAACTCTCAGAAATTTGTCATTCAAGAAACGTAATTGGGCGGGACGTTTTTAAGTTCAGCGGATACTAAACCTAATGTAACAGAGTACCCTCCATCGCGATGCATCGTTGGTATTGTGTAGCAAAATCATCGGCGAAGTAAAATGCCCAATAAAATGGCTATTAAGCCCAGGTTCCATAAAATTTAATACGTCTCATTGACACCAGAGGCGCTGCAAGGCTGCCTTATGAAAAAAAAAAACAGACAAAAAAAGCAGACTTGTAAAAGAATGAAACTTTCCCGTATCTCCTCTTTCACCACCTGTTTTCTCTATCATTATCCCTTTCCTAGAGAAGGTAACACCTAGTAATCGTAGTAGGCAGTCATTGCGTGAGTGTTACTTTTCTTTAAAAAAAATGTTTGATGCATATCATGGACCGAACTTCTCTTTCTAAAAAAAATATCTTTAACTGCCCTTTTCATAATGTACGATTAAAAGTTAACAGTGACTTTAACCTTAAGTTTTGTATGAAGAGCTTACAGTTAAAGTTCACGTTAGCTCTTAATCATACATTGTGAAAAGGGACGTAAGTTGTATATAACATTGCTGAATTTAATTAAAATTAATTATATATTTAA
Source organism: Tachina grossa (assembly GCA_949987645.1). Classification (NCBI taxonomy): domain Eukaryota; kingdom Metazoa; phylum Arthropoda; class Insecta; order Diptera; family Tachinidae; genus Tachina; species Tachina grossa. Next base: position 111,372,476 of record OX465277.1, read on the forward strand.
TGCTAATTCGCCTTTAAATATAGTTAAATTCATACCATAATTCTTTCTTTCAATAAATTTATTATATCGCATCCCGAGCCAGGGAAGGCATTGAGAATTTGAAAATTGTACCAACAACTTTCAAAAATAGTACTTTTTTGACTTTAATTGTACTAAAAGATTCTTTAAGTTCAAATTACATATTTTTATTTGTTTTTATTGAAATAATGGACGTTGTTCTGACTACCGAATCGTTTTCACAAATTTGCTTGTAAGTTGGGATATTAAAGCATATGGCTACACCTGTTTAAGTTGAAATTTAAATATACAAGTTAAAAGCACTAGCATCCGAATTTAGAATAAAAATTATTTGGAAAAGGACGAGTTCACATTTTTTGATTTCCTCGCTGCGTTTTGCTTTCACAGGACTGTTTTCAAGTGAGAATAATATGATTTTCATGGTTCAAAAGTGAAAATTGACATATGCAATCGTTTGAAAAGAAATGCGTAGTGAAACTGGGGATATTCCTTAAATGTACTTAATTAGTCATTGGTGTACCATTGTACTTTCCGAGTTTGAATAGTACCAAAAAAGGTACAATTGTACCAACTTTGCCATCCCTGTCCCGAGCCCATCACCGCCAAACTCTATAGATCAGTACCTGGATTCACTAACTTTTATTACGGTAATCGTATCGTTATAATAAATATAAGGAAAATTTATCGACTTTGCTATTCAGTAACATATTTTAACGATATTCGGTGTCGGCTGGAGAAAAAAAGATTAAGTCACAAGATCTAATCTGTTGTGTTTTTCTTAATTACTCTTTATGATTTTCGCTTGTTTTCACATTTTCTATACAGAAATGCCACATAATATTGAATTAAATGGTGAATAAGATAAAGCGGTAGACTATCGTAAAAAAGAAATTACGGAATTACATTATCGTTACCACTAACAAATAAATATGTCGATAAATATTACGATTTTCGGTTCGCAAAAAGTTACAGAATCCAGGTACAGGCGTGCCTAGAACTCATTACTCACTCTCTCTCTCTCTCTCTCTCCCCCCGTCTTTTGTCTTATTTATATTGTATTGCAACTATTGTTACTATTTGTTTTAATTGCTGATATTTTGCGTCTATTTCTTCTCCTCATTTAGTGCATTTTATTGTGTTAGCCAAGCCTTGCGTTGTCGTAAAAATTCTTAAAAGATCTTTGGCCTCAGTTTTATTTGAGTTCCAAGGTGACTGGTATCAAATCAGGAAGCAGTGTGTATCTAAAACTTTATGAAAGCAAAGTGTACATAAAACATTCAGACGTACATAGATGCATACATACACCTAAACATATTTCAGCATTATCATTTGATATTCCATTGCTCTGCTTAAATTGCTCTTATTCTTAGGAAATAATAAAAAAAAACACAAAAGTCTTAAATTTCACACTAAATTAGGCGGTCACTTTAAACGTTCGATGAGCAAGCGTTGCAAACAGCGTATCTATGAAATTCAAAGCAACATCCAATAATTTCTATAATTTTCTCAACTTTAAGATAATAGAGCAACAGAGCAATGGCAACAACTAACAACTATTGTATGAGCTGAGCAGCAACAGCAACGGCAGCAGCAGCAACACCAGCAACGGTAACAGTAACGAGATACCAAAGTAAAATTTAATGTAGCGACCAATTTTCACATAGCACCATGATGCCTTGACAAGCGTTTCTTAGTTATTATTGCTCTTGTTGTTGTTGCTATTTGCACAAACGTTCTAAAATTGCACGCGTGAACTTAAGGGTTCATTGGCCAATTTTCACTTGATTGCGAAATGAAACCAGTCATCGGTTGTTGGTGTTGCTTACTAACATTGCACTTCGCTTTAATTTTTTTTCTTAGCTTTCCTATAGTTGTTGTTTTTGTATTTTGATGATGATCATGAGCACGATTTTCTACAGCCCGCTCATTGGGTGTCGTCATGAAGTGATCTTGTTCGCACATAAGACAACAAAAACAGTTTTTCTTACAATTTTAAAATTATTTTATTTTTTTTGGTTGTTGCTGCAATTTAGGTGCGCAACAGTGTCCTCCTAAACTTAGACAAGCTGGCAGTCAGTCAATGTTAAGAGGAGCATGAGTTTCTTCCTCTTCTTTCAGTTCTGGCTGGTGAACTGAAAATAATTGCAAAAATGTTCGAAATTATTTTGCTCAGATTGTGCATATGTGTGTGTGTGTGTGTGTTCATGTGGCTCTTTTTGCAATACGAGTACACCCACGTTTCTTACGCATTAAAGAAACACCTTTCCCATTGGCGCTATCTTTCACATCTTCAAAATAGAAAAACTATAAAAATTCCTTTACGTAAAAGTCCAAAAGGAATTGTAAGTATGTAATCGTGCTGCCTATTGGAAAATTCGTGCTTTTAACATTTCAGTACCTTTTCTGTCTTGTATTTCATTCTGTTTTTTTTCTTGTTTTTTCTTTTTCTTTATGCTGTTTGCATTAGACACAACAACTTTATCACTTTGCCATGAAAATATCGTCAATTGGTATACTATAGTTTATGAATTTGTTATGGAAAATGTAACCAACTAAATTATTGTTGTTGCAAAATATTTAGTTAGCTTCTATGGAATTGGAAAGGTTATAGTCCAAGCAGAAACTATTTTAGAATAAATCCTTGATTTTTTGCTTTCTTTTTCGTTTTTTTTTATTTAAAAAAAACTTAAGCCACACAATTTTCGAGCTTAATTTTTTTTTTGGACGAAAATCGATTATTTACGATCGTTGATAATCGACTTAAAAACAAAAAAAGGAAGTTCAAGAAATATGTCGCTTAAGCCTTTTTGGCACTTATGGCTCGATATGATAACTAAAAGATTATCATGTGTATAACCAAGAACCAAAAAATTTGAGCATGAAGCTTTATTAATTTATTAAAAGAAAAAATTTCATTTTGAAAATATATCTCAAAAAGTACTTTTTTAAAAAAGGTATTTTTTGAAAGTAACTTTTTCTAAAAAGTATATTGTTTAAAAAGTACTTTTTCTAAAAAACTACTTTTTCTAAAATTAATTTTTTTTAAATAATAGTTTAGAGAGAGTACATTTTTCCAAAAATTATATTGTCTAAAAGAAATTAAAAAAAAGTACTTTTTATTGAAAAAGTACTTTTATGTCTGAAAAAGTACTTCTTCCGAAATTGTACTTTTATTCTAAAATTTTGCTTTTGCTAAAATTGTAGTTTTCTAAAATAGTACTTTTTTAACCAGCTCGTTTTTTCCATAAAGGAACTGTTTTGAAAACGTTACTTTTCCTGCAAAGGAGTTTTTTCTTAAAAGCTTTTTTTAAATATCTTTTTCTGAAAAGGTACTTTTTCTTGTATTTTCTGAAAGTAGATTTTTTTAAATTACCCTTCATAAAACATATAAATGTGAGCATGAAAATTTTCTTTTTTTCTTATTTAAAAAAAGGTACTTTTCCTAAAAAGTACTTTCTTAAAAGTACTTTTTATAAAAATTACTTTTTATAAAAAAATGCTGTTTTTAAAATGGTACTTTTTCCTAAAAGATAATTTGCTTAAAAAGGTAGTATTTCTAAAAAAAAAGTACTTTTTTTTTAAAATGTGCTTTTTTATAGAAACGTTAAGTTGTTTTTTTTAAAGTCGCTTCTTTTGAAAACATTTATTTTTAAGTGAGACATTTTTAGATTTTAATTTGTAATCAGAACTAATTTTTAGTCAGGCTTAAGTTCAGTAATTTCAATTCTTTTTATTGAATGAAATATTTTTATTAATTAATGTGAGTTTCTAAAGAAGAGAAGAAAAATTAAATTAGACTTTTAAGCTGGGGGAAATACCGAAATTTTTCTGTGCAGCAACGCACTTGATCAGCACCCTAGTCTATCTACTTGGGTAGAGATTGTTATTAACATCAGCTATTTAACGTAAATTCTAATGAAACGGAATGTGAGAAATGATTGTTGTGTACAATTATTGATTTACCTTTGGTAAATACATATGTAAGTATCACTATTTATTTCCCCTGTTTTTCATTTTTCTATTTAGGTTAGCACGAAGTTATGAAGGGTGTCCCAACAAGAACGCAAGATTTAAATTTTAAATAAAATACAGATATTAAAAAAAAATCGTTAAACTTTATTATATCGTAAAGCAGACAAAATGAGGTTATGTGTGGAACAACAAATCGGGCAGATGGCCGCCGCGGCTTTGCTGGCACACACGCGATCTTTTAATGAAATTTTCAATGGCCGTTTTGCATAAATGCTGCGGTATTTCATTAATGCAGCGTCCAATTTCCTCTTTTAAGGCTTGAGTCGTCGTCGGCTTATTCGCGTAAACCATCGACTTCAAAAAACCCCAAAGAAAAAAGTCTCATGGTGTTAAATCGCACGATCTAGGCGGCCAATTCTGGTCTCCGAAACGCATCCCCAGGGTAGTCTATTTTTGACTACGGGTGTGGCAATCCCGGGGCCCCAGCTAGGGTAATGTAGCTTTTTCCGCTGACGGACCTTTGGCTCATTACCCGTAAAACTTATGTGTTACTACCCAATCTCTGAACATAAACAGAGTAACGGATGTGCACATATTTATAAAAGGAAAACAAATATTGTACGCCCGTTGTTGTCAGTTAGGTGCAGCGTCACCTAGAACTGCCCCTGAGTTCAAAAGACGATAGAGGTGAAGCCCTTGCGGCGGAACTTCGAGGTCTAACCAGAGGCTACTTCTGGTACCACGGGTGCCGGTTGCCCGACAGCTGGGCTGCTTAGAGATAAATGCATTGCGGTTGTCAAGATTCTGTGCTAAACTAGTTGTGCGTCCCACCTCCTGGGTTCAAGGGGCGTTAATCAAGCATGATCGATTGTAGTAGGCACAGGATCTTGGCGGCGAGCTTGCATTCTTCTCGCGCAAGTGGTCCTCGCTGCTCTGAAGTTTTGAGTGCATGTAGCGGTCGTCAGTTTCCTTTGCTAAAATGCCGAGTTCGTCCTACTCAATGGGGTATACCCCACGGGGTTAAAGGGATGATTTTGGTAGGTGTGGAGTAGGCACTGGTTATTTGGCGACACAGGCATGCGTTCATTATGGATGAGTGGTTAGCTGTGCCGGCAATGGTTGAGGAATTTTCTTGGGGACCTCGCTAAGGTGTATACACAACACCTTAGCGTGGAAGCCGGAGAATTATCGTGGTGGTTGTGGTTGCTACCAAAATCGCTGGGAGAATAGTCTTGGCTTCCCAGTGTTAAATCAATGCTAGTGGTTGGTCTGACGCGGTCAGCCGGACACTATTCTAGGTGCTGTTGCCATTCAACAGAGCTGCTATGGGCACGGACATAGCAGCAGAGTGTAGATAGCTCAAAGTACCTCAGCAAGGTACTTGAATATAGAACAGGGATAACTATATTCAAAGATTGCAACCTGTGCGCCTTATGGAGTGGGCCATAGGTTCATTCTAAAAGGGTGCATGGGGGCGTTGGTCTGGCGTCTAACCCACACCCGGTGCTTTGGCATACGTCAGATAAGGCCGTAACGGCAGGTACTCACGTAAAGCAATTGCACATCTGTCTCCAAAACGCGAAATATCACGACCGGGAAATGACTGATGTAGCAATTGAATTGTTTCTCTGGCTGTGTGACATGTGGCACCGTCTTGTTGAAAGCACATGCCCTCCACATTCATTTCTTCAATTCTAGGCACGAAAAAACTGGTTATCATTTCACGATACCGAACAGCATTGACTGTTTGCGCTTGACCTGCATTTGAGCGACATCATCACGTACAGCTGCGACATTTTCGGTCGGTCGACCTGGTCGAAGGCGCGTTGTTGTCTTTACATCACTACCAGACCCAGTTTCGGCAAATTTATCCATTAATGTCTTTACAGTTGACTCTTTTGGAGCATTATTTTGACCCCAAATTGATCGCAAATTTGCGAACTGTAGCCGCAAAACTTTCACCATTTTGGTAAAACAATTTCACAATGAGAATGCGCTGTTCATTCGTGTAGCTCTCCATTTTTACTAACCTCGTACCTTCTACTAGCAAACAATAACAATTGTTCAAATGTCAAACAATGACACTTCGAATGGCGCCAAATTTAAGTCTTGCATTCTTGTTGGAACACCCTTTATAAATATAAATAAAAAGGTACTCTTTGTTCAAAAGGCTACTCTTTCGGAAAACGTTATTTTTCTTGTTATTTAAAAAAATCAACTTGAACAAATCTTAGCTTAGAACGACATCATTCTGCGAACAATTTTAAACTAAATACTCGAAATAGTAGATCTTTTCTGGCGGCTGTTTATGGCCGTAGTTGGTCATCGTTTCCCATTTAACATTTGTGCCATCATTTTTTTCCAGTAATGAAAATTTCTTTTGTCCATGTCAGATTTTCAATATTATTTTCTCTAGATTTTGCGTTTTTTTCTTCTCTATTCGTAGTTAAAATTAACCTGTACTCGTACATGTTACCAGAATAATGATGACGCTGATGGTTTGGGTTTGGTTTTCGGCAGTGCTCATGCAGTTCATGCGTTATTGTCTAAACTAGAGAAAACTTTAGCTTTCACACAGACACTCACATGCGAGCACAAACACTTAAAAACTTTGAAGACATTATGGCATAGTATTTTGAAGCTATTTTTTTATAAAATTTTATTTTATTTATTTTTTATTCTCCAATACTAACTAATATCTATGAATCTACACAATTTCTAATTTAACGATATTTTATATGGAATATTTCCTTATTTTTTTTTGCAATTTCTTATTTTTGTTATAGTTAAGAAGTGCACTTTGTTGCTTTTGTTTTCCAGTAAGCGAAGATGAGGGAAAATATTTTTCTATTGCCTTCTTGATACTTTAGTTATTTTGCACCAATTTTCGAAGTTTGTTGTAAGGAAAGAAAAATAAATACATATATTTTTTTTTTTCGTTGCTCAAGTAACAGTTTAGCGTTTATTTATTTCATTTGAAAAGTCGTGATTTATACTCGCTTGTTTTTCGTTCCTAATTTTGTGCAGCATGTTGCTGGGGTCGGTCACTGTGAACGAACGGCATGTGAACGTTTAAGTTAAGGTGCTGCTTTTCACGCCACAACACGCAATTGCTTGAGTTCAGTTACAGTTTTTTTTTAATCTTGAGAAAATTTTGTTAAGTGATCTAATTTGTTTGGTAGTTTTGTAAAACGATATTAAAGTTAACCAATAGCTGAACACGACGCTCATTAATTTTTTAATTTTTGTGAGACATTTAAAATTTTTGTTTGTTTATAACAAAGATTGAGATGAGCTATGGAAAAACTATTTTACAATGGAATTGGGCATAACTGTAATCCCGCATGGGACTGGGTCAATGTAGCTGATCCTTCTTTCAACCTAGCCTAACTTAAAGAAGAGATGGCCAAATGCCAGACATCATATTCAATCAAAAATGGCAAATAATTAATTCTACAATATCGTGTTATAACTGCCAAAAAAGTTTAAGCGACATAATCAGGTCTATTCGGGAAGTCACTTTCACCACAAATACGCGCATCTCTCACTTTTTGCTATTCTTAAATACTACGTTGGAGATGAGTGATAGAAAACATATGTTTTCTTTCACTTTGGAGGTATTCTAAAATACTTCGTCACCATGATCAATGTCATATTCGTTCGATGCCAATTTTAGCGCTAGCGCGTTAAGTTTAAATAAATAAAGAAAAAAGAGATACGAAGTGTTTATATGGTGTCTACCACTGTTAATTAAGCTTTAATGGCGTTGGTCCAGGCTCTACAAGACAATTAAGTTTTTTTAAGTTCTTCAAAGATGTAAACACGTTTTTGAAACAAATAAAAGAAGTAACTAATTTCACTTTTACTGTTTATTGTTTCTTTTTATGTTACTTAGCGCTTGTACTGTTACGTTTTTTTTTTTATTAATTATTTCTTTAAATTACTTCTTAAATCCCTTTTTGTTTTCAACTTTTTCTGCATACAAGTCAGCTGTTGTTTTCAATGTTGTTGATGTTTTTATAAGAGATAACATAATATCGATTACTGAAAACGATATTTTTTCGCACGTATTTTAGAAACTGTCGACGTCGAACTGTCGAAAGTGAACGTTCGACGACGAAGAAGTGAAGCGCGTATTCTCGAATAGACCTGAATTTTCGAACTTGCAGCCTGACCTACGATATCGACAACGTTCGACTTGTCGCACACCTGCATTTGAAACAACAACAAAATATTAAAATTTGCTTTTGTTTTGAATGTAAGTGTGCGACAAGTCGAACGTTGTCGACATCGTGGGCTTGGCCCTTAATTTTTTGACCAAAATCAAGTATTTGCTATCTTAAATAACCGATTTTTGTAAAAAAAAGCGAGTTCCAAAAAATGTGTCAGTTAATCTCTCTTTTGGCGTTTATCACTAGATATAGCCAAGTTCATGACTATTAATTTCGATTAGCTGTGTTTCATATACATAAATACATATTAGACCCCTGTACAAGACCACTTACAAGAACTTTTAAGACATGAGGGATTTTTCAAATGCTTTACTACTGCGAAATTTTCTAAAACAAACGCTAAACAACACTATTTGCAAGAACTTTGTTTCATTTATTGCAGGTATAGGAGTAAAGAAGAAAATACTTCGTGACGGAAGAATATCTAATGCTTGCTTCTTCATACGCATGGGCGCGTATGCAAACGTCATGCATGTACATACGCACACACGTTGTGTGTATGATCTTTTATTTTTCTGCGCACATACAAACGCACACACATGCATTGACATTAGTTGTATACGCTTGCTTTAAAAAACCACCCTTAACCACACACACAGTCAAACATACAAATGCAAAATAACAAGCATACACGCATCAACACTACTTCTTTTGAGTGTTTGTTACGAACAAGAAGTCTTCGCCACGTCGCACTGTGGGGTTAATGGTAGAGAAAGTGGCGATTAATTCATAGAAGTCGTAATATTAAAGTGTTATTATTTTTTATTGATGAATATTAATAAATACTTAAAAAACCAGAAATTAAAAAAATTAAAAAAAAATGTTTAACCTTTTATAATCTTTTTTTATTTTGGAGAAAATTGTCTTATTTGACTATTTTTGCTGTAACTTGGGAATGAAAAAAGATAAATTAGATTGTAAATTAAATTGTAAATTAGAGCATACTTTATGTGCCTTAAAAAAAAATTTTTTTTTGTTTAAATAAAAAATATATATGTATATTTAATATGTATTTTTCACGTTGATTGCTTGCAACTGGAATTCTCTCACAAAAACCTTCATAACTCAAAAATCGCACAAATGCGCAAATAGGTATTCTGGGATATATTAGCTAAAATCTTTTATTTTAAGAGCATAAAAGCATTTTCCCTGCACTCATCCGCAAATTTGTTGAAACTCTATTACCTAATTTACATTAAGCATTTTTTTCATGAAATTAGTTTCATGAAAATTTTTTATTTGCCAATAAGAGGCCTGGAGAAGCAACTTATATCAAAAAAGTTGACAAAAATGCATTCATTCCACGTCCTTTTTTTTTATATAACATTCTCTTTTATAGCGCTGCAATTAACAAATCGAAAAAGTTTCGTGCAACAAAATTCACGAAATTTCATGAAAAAATGCTTAATGTAAGTCCGGTATATATATCAAAAATACCACATTTTAAGAGCAATTTATTTAATTTTTTTTTAATATTTCTAAAACATTTATCTAAACAAAAAATTATTTTTTAAATGCTCATATACCTGAAGGTGACGGTTCCATTTTAAAACTTTTACTTATAGAAGTCTTAACAAAAACTATAATCACTTGAAATATCAACATTTTCTCTTTTCATCAATGCGCGCAAAAATAACTAAAATTATTAAACTTTGAACACACACTGCAAATAAAGTAAACTACCAAGAACTTTTATTTTTGCAGTTAGTGAGGTAGAATTTTATCTGGTTTCATATGGTACCGAATACGGTTGTGAAAGTTAAAGTTCATCTTTTGAATTAATCGCCACTTCTGAAGGCTTTCACTCCACAGTGCTTCGCTTGTAAACACTCATCAATACATCCATAGTGCTTCGCTTATAAAAACGACATTATTTATTGTTGATTTAGTATAATATGTGCTACGACAATACATTTAAAAAACAAGACGTATTTACATTTAAAGACTGTTTACTCAGCTGCATATTTGTTTTCCTAATGACGTAAAAGAAAACCCTAGTCCTACTATTTTTCTCTCTACATAATTATCGCTTCGTTTTAACGCCTTACGATAAATTATCGAAAAATCCTACTCAGCACAAATCATCCTGCCATCTCAGTAAAACATTATTTGTATCCTACATTTTTGCGATTTAAGCATTTTTATCTCTTCCTCTATAATTTTAAGTTCCTTATTTATCTTACAAGACAATGAACTTCCTTTTCTGTGAAAATTTGCCTGCATGGATGCTAAGCAAATTACATTTTTATTGTGACAGTTCACTTATTAATTGTGAATGATTTGCGGTTTCTAAATGTCATGGTATCGATTGTGTGATATCTGCCAGAGAAATTCATGGTTGCAACATAAACTGCATTATTGTCATCATTCAGTCATTTGGAAATACACATTGCGTTTATAAAGGGTCCGTCAGATAACTTTTTTTTTTGAAGTGCTATAAAAAAAGCCGAGTGTAGCTTCGGCTGTGTGGCACGTAGCGCCGTACTGTTGAAACCAAATGTTGCCAATATCCTCCTCTTAAATTTTTGTGAACAGAAATTCGTTCAACATGGGCCCGATAACGATCGCCATTGACTGTAACGGCCACTCCTTGCTCATTTTCGAAAAAAAAAATGGCCCAATTATGCCTCTGGACCAAAATCCGCACCAAACAGTGACTCGTTTTGGGTGCGTCGGCTTTTCAATAAATGCGTGCGGGTTTTCTGTGCCCCAAATGCGACAATTTTGTTTGTTTGCATACCCGCCAAGATCAAAATGAGCTTCATCTGAAAAGATGATTTATTTTTGGCAAAATCGGCATCTTCTGTAAGTCGACGCAGGCCCACTTAGCGAAACGAATACACAACCATACTCGTTCAGCGGAAGGATAAAACTAATTATCTGTCAAATCAGACATGTGCTGAGTGTTACCATTCAGGAAATAAGCACTAGTGGAAAAAAAACGTTAGATGGCGGACCCTTTACATTGAATGGCAATTATTTTATGAGTTCATTTTATGTAAATGTTTTTGAAATGCTCTTCTTATCTGCGCTGAGCAGTAATTGTCAGGTAGGTAAAAGCTGGGGCACTTAAAAAGGTTTCAGGACAAAAATATTTGTTATTGAAAGTAATATTTTGTGACCAAGTTTTTGAAATGATCTATCTAATGATTGTTATATTTATACAGTAGCTTAAATCTCAATCTAAGTCCAGGAACAAAACAATAATTCTCGTATTATATTTTAACAAAAAAAAAAAAAAAAAAAAAAAAAAAAAAAAAAAATGCAATGTGAGTCCTATCACAGAGGAGATGTGTAAACATCTAGTAATGAAATTTTTTTTAAGTTGGAAGTACTTATGCTTTTAGTATCTTTTTTTAAATTAATTAATTAAAAGTATCAAAACTTTCAATATTGCAAATACATATGAATTTGTTGGTTTTTTTTTTGTTTTATTAAACTTATTTGGTTAGTAAATGGGCACACTGCAGTATATGTATTTATATGTACTGCATTCAAAATTGCAATAAGCAGTAAATTTACAGATTACTAAAAAAATTCAGTAAGTTTTTACTGCTAATGAAATTTAATTTGCATTACTAGTAAAATCGTAGGGCCGTGGGCAAGTGGCAAAGTTTTTTCATTAAAATTTTGAAACTTTTGTATGAAAAACATTTAGCCACTTGGTAGAATTTCATTATGAATACGGGCATTACTGATTACTGAAAATTCAATGCACCTCATCATATAACAAATCATTTAGGCAATTTATAAAAATTGTAGAATAAAAATTTTAGTAATCAGTAAATTTTTTTTTGTTTTTACTGAAACTTTAGTGGTACTGCAGTGCTCATCTATGGTAAATGCCTTTACTTTACTTTCTAATTTTTAATTCCTGTTGTTGATCGTTTAGTTGTTGCTGTTCTTGTTATTGTGTACGCATTGCAATTAAAATAAATTCAGTAAAGTGCGAATTTGACTCGCGCACATTCGGTTTTGAAAATTTTTTTTATTTAGCTTTCTTAATTTTTTAAGTTTTTTCAGTTTAAACGATCTTTTTTCAGTTTTATCGCTTTTTTCTCGTTTTGGCGTTATTTTTTTCTCTTTTTGGGTTTTTTTTTAATTTTCGCAATTTTTTTTCATTTTGGCGATTTTTTCATTTTGGCGATTTTTTTCTGTTTTTTTGGGGCTTTTTTATTTAGGCGATTTTCTCATTTTGGCGATTTTTTCATATTGGCGATTTTTTTGTTTAAGGATTTTTTTAATTTTGGCGATTTTTGCGGTTTTTCGCGATTTATTTTAGTCCTATAGATATTTTTTTTAATTTGGTGCTTTTGTTCGTTTTGGCGATTTTTTTATATTTGGCGATTTTATATTTTTTTTTTGATTTTTTAGTTTTACCGTTTTTGAAAATTTCAAGAGTTTTACTCTTACGGTTTCCAAAATACAGCAAGTTGTCAAAATTACAAAGTCAAAATTGCATTAACTGATGGAACACCCATTGATTTAAATTTTTTAAATTTAGTGTTAATTGTTGTAGTCTGTATAAAAATACACCAACTTTTAAAATTTCAAGTGTTGTATTACATGGGATTTTAACATATTTCGTTGGTCATTTTGGAACACCCTTTAGTTTTTAACTCTCATGTATTTGTTGTTGTAGTGGCCAAATGTCTACATATTGTGTCCAAATTTCAAGTCCGTAGCTCTTACGGTTCATTTTCACATTTGGTGTACGGAAATATACAGAAAAATAACCGGCGGCGGCGCACCGTCGGCTTCGAGCCGGTCGACTTGTTTCTCTGCTTGGTATTGCTTCTTTCAAACACTAATATACTCATACATAGCTCACACCGATTTGACAATGCAAAGCAAAAGCAAAAAGCAAAGAAATCAAAGTCAAAAGATTTTTACCCCCTAGCGTATAGATGTTTACACATCAAAAAAAAATGGTAATAAATAGCTTAAGTTAGTAAATGATTTCTGCCCTAGTACGTAAATATGTGTGAAGGGGAAGTGCGCCAATTTAATTTAAACTTTTTTATCCAGTGTTGCCAGGATGTGATAATGGAAGGTTACTAAATCGCCTAACAATTTTTGCTCAAATGCTCTACAGAATGCTAGATTTTACATTTTACATAGATTCTTTTAGCAGATTTGTAAAAACTTGAGTGCTCTTTTACGAAAGACTATACCAAGGGCCATATTCACAACTTGCCTTTAGCTAAAGGCAGGATTGTCTTTGCCCAATAAATGGCTTGCCATATAAAAAGGACAACAGATGTGACGGTGAAAAGCCAAGTCAATAGTTTGACTATGTTTTCCTCCTAGACTTATGGCTGTGTGTATTAGTCGCATCGCTACCAAAACAGCAAAATTAAAATTTTTGCACATTTCTTCACTTTTCAACTGCTTGCTTGCTAGAGAAGGCCCCCCATATTTTGTGTTACGCCTTGGCGGTCATTAACAGCCAACACGGCAAATGTTTATGTTAAATTCATGGCCTTATTGAAACGTCAGTCAATATGTCATACATATGCAAATATTTTATAATGCGAATTCAAATGTTAAATACATATAGATATGTATGTATGCACAATTAAATACCTATGTATGCTCGCTATACAGATAAATAAGTAAAACGATGTAATATTAAATGATATTTAAAGTATCTTATGTAATTATTGTGATAAAATTTATTCACATAAAATTTGATTTTAAAATTATTCTGCTTAAACAATAAGATTTAATTTTCCGGCAATTAAGAACATTTTTGTTGTGTTATGAATTAGTTCGATATTGAATTACAAGTAAAATTTAAATAATTTTCTACTTTAGCAAACAAAAAGTGTGGTGAAGGCATGAAAAATTATCACCACAAGAAAATAAAATATCTTGGCAGGAACGAATACGAGTAGTAACTTAAACATTTAAACATTTAAACAATTCCCATTCAAGCAGACACCATAAAACAGTTTTTTCTTTCTATCTTTTTTTTTAATTTTAGTGTTTAAAAAGTAATTACGAAACTCGAGTGTAAATTAAAAGGCAACTGTGATGAGTTGCAAATATGAATTGTTGTAAGAATGTGAATCGTTGAGGCAGGTATATAATTGTGTATTGTGCATGTTTTGAAAAAAAAAAATAATAATAATAAATGTTTAGTATCATGTTACTGTTCTCATACATACATAAAATGCAAAGAATAATCGTAGTAAAACATGCCATTTTATGCCAATTAGTAATAGAAATGAATGTTATTTAATAATTTTGTCTAGTTCCGTTGCAAACATGATTTGCCTTTGCCTTTCCGTATATAAGAAATTAAATTTGTAGCTGAAATGCAATGCTATGAAATGTTTGACAGGGTCCTTAGCATGGCATACAATTGGGATTTAGCAAATATTTCCGAACAAATAGAAAATATCCAAAGAAGTCTATAGAATACATGCAGATCTTGGTATCTGACACCAGCAGTGATGTCCTTTCAGCTGACAGGCGGAAAATTCAAAATATCACGGACTTATTGACCCTTCCTTAATTAATTCAAGTGTTGCCAATAGATAAAACACATATCTTTTGATTTTTAACCGACTTAAAAAAAATAGCAGGTTAACAATTCGTCTCTATTTGTTTTGAGGTGCTACGTCATAACTAAGTGGATTTTAGACAGATTTTAAAGCTTCCCATTGGTCCTATTGAAAAAAAAAGTGGGCAGAGACACTGCCACAATTTTATATACATGCATAATTTTATGATATTCTACTTATCTGATTGCTGGGAAACCTAACAAACATCTTTGGTTCTTGTCATAACACAATTTGAAAGTTAAAAAAATGGGCGGGGTTACGCCCATTAAAATTTATTATAATATTTCACTCCGTTCTACTTAACCGATTTTTACAAAACTTATTACACCTTGAGCTCTAAAAATGACACAATTTTCCATTTAAAAAAATGGGCGGGGTTACGCCCATTAAGATTTAATATATCATTTTAAGTGGTTCTACTTAAACGATTTTTACAAGACTTAGCACGCACCCTGAACTCTGGAAAACACACAATCTTGCACTTAAGAAAAGGGCGAAAGCGCCCGCCCATTAAAATATAATTTTACATTTCGCGTACTTCTTCTGTTTTTTTTTTGGCACAAAAGCATTATTTTTAAATTAATTTTTACCAAAAGCTTGTTTATAGTCTTAAACTATGACCTTGCTCATACCCAAAAAAAAACTATGCTTTCGAAATCCTAATTTGTAACAGCAAAGAATTTGTAAAAAAAAATACCATAATTAATTTCCTTCGACAACTTAAATGCTTAAAAAATTAAAAAAAAATTTAAGAGAAGTCAGGACAAAAACCACACCTGAAAAAGAGATTTTTTTATATTTTACTTGCGAATATTTTCAAGTGGCCACTTGCATGGCTGGATGACTGACTGGCAGGCTGAGCTGGCTGCTAGGTTGTTTCCAGTGATGCCAGAATTCCTCCACCAAAAATGGCTAAATGTAGACAAAAAAAAAAAAAAAAATGGCTAAAAACTAGCTGAAAAATGGCTAAGCAAAATCGAATGCAAAAATCATGAACTTTAGCAAAAATAAGAAGGTATTTCATATATTGTTTTTTAAGGCAAATCGGGAACTTTTTTAAAGTAAATAAAAACAATAAATTGAAGTAATAAATAAAATCATTTTTCTTCAGGTAATACAAAAAAACTGTGCATACTTACTGTGCTAACTTACAATACTTGCATTACTCCTTCTATTCATTTGTACATTCTGCTATTAAGTCTTTAAATTTTTGGGATACTAATCCATTCCTTGCGAAATTTTTGCTTATACTTTTTATTAACTTTCTATTTTTTAAACTTTCATTTAAACTTTTATTTATCTTGATATTTTCACTCGTGTAAAACAAATCCTCACAAAAACATAAATGTGAAAAACGGCCAAGTTCCTATCAAAAATTTCGGCCATTAAAAGTTGTGAGATATAAATTTTGACCAAGTTCTTCTTTGCCACAATACCTAACACAAAAATATATTATGTATGATATAAATTTGTAATCGTAAGCGTGTCATATAATTTCTAGATAATCTGCCATCTTGACAATATAATAATATACAATCAATATAAAGAAATGAAAGGAAAAAATATTGCCAAGTTAGCAGATTATCTAGAAATTATATTACAGTGAAACCTCTCATAACCGGATACTCACGGTCGCCCTCTTTTTGTCTGTTTATTAGAGGTGTCCGCTTATGAGAGAGTTACACAGTTTTTGGATTTCATTGTTGTTGAAAAATTATTTTAAGAGTCGACTTCTTCAAATTAGATTGGTATAATTTCAGCTGTTGGGTTTCAAATGACTTTCAATGATTTGATTTGTTGGAATACAACAAAGTCGTCTATAGAAAAATGCTTTGAAAAGGCAGTTTGTATAAGAAATGTAGCAATATGAATTGTTAAAATACAGAAGAAACTTTATATCTTCACAAGTTCGTGCACCGAATATTTTCCTTTTTCAAACCCGTTTAAAATATAATTTTTGTTCTTTAACTGATAAAAAAATTTTACTCTGCCATTTTGGGACACCAGCTAAGCAAAAAACTTCTTCATATAAACAGCAATTTCTTATGTCTTCAACGAATCAGTATTTACATATGCGTTAACCAGGGAACCAGCAATATCATTGACACTAATATAAATATGAATCAGAGTTGAATAAAGAAAGACCTACTATTTAAATGCAACTCTTATTGCCGTGTTTCACCGCTTCTGTGCAATTATGAGAGTGTCCGGTTATGGGAGTGCATTTTGTATGGAAAAACTAATGAATGTGTTGTATCTAAAAAAATTTTCCGGTTATTAGAGATGTCCGTTATGAGAGGTTTCACTGTAGACCCGACAACTTATAAACACCTTGCAACGATTATAAAAATGCAGTAGAAAATCTTATTGTTACCAATTGAGCCATCTCTTTCATATAAGCGCTTTTAGACTGCTGCAACAAAAAATGGCAAGTTTGAACCGGGATTTATAGATATTAATGCAAAAACAATAACATATTACTCTGTTGTGTTTTTTTTTTTTTTGGTAGTTAATTAATGTTCCTATGTTCCGAGTTTAAATTTTTTGTGAAAAATCACAAACAAATTTCATGTGTGGAAAAATTGCTAAAAAATAGCTAGATTAAAATAAAAATGGCTAAAAAAATAGCTAATAGCTAAACTCACTTTTCTTCCGGCTAAAAGGGATGAAAAATGGCTAAATTTAGCCAGAAAATGGATAAATTGGCATCACTGCTTGTTTCACTCCACCACACGCTGTCTGCTTTTCGTTTCGTACTTAACTGCAACTGCAAAAATACTTCACTTCACTTCTAGACTAT
Source organism: Tachina grossa (assembly GCA_949987645.1). Lineage (NCBI taxonomy): Eukaryota > Metazoa > Arthropoda > Insecta > Diptera > Tachinidae > Tachina > Tachina grossa. Next base: position 111,390,067 of record OX465277.1, read on the forward strand.
TTTATGTTAAATTATACAGAAAAATTGTTGGCGTTAAATTTTTTTCGCTTCCAAAACCATCAAAAAACATAAATTGTCTGCCAAAAATAAACCAACTTAAGTGAAGATATTGTTCTTTAAGTACAAATTATTTAGTTTGTTTTTTGTATTTTTCTTCCTATTTTTTTTTTTTTTTTTTTTTTTTTTTGGTTTCTTTGCAGACCATCAAAATCTTTAAAAAGTGTACAATTGTAGTGTACTAAAAGTATTTGTTATGTTATGAAATGGTAAAAATGAAATAAAATAATCTAAATTGAAATAAAAGCCACAACAAGTTTTGCATAATTTTATGTTCTCTTCTTTTATATATGTAGTCACAAAAATCATCAAGAAAAAGTTTTCCAACTAAATACAAAAGGCCGCTAATATATGTTTGAACGTATGTGTGGCAGCTATTTTTCTAGAGCCGGATAAACTCAAATTGAAATTGCAATAATGCTTTTAAACACATTCACATCAGGGAAAGCCAATCGATACAAAAAATTTTTGGATACTCCCGCATATATCGAACATTTTTTATGCTAGTGCGTGTTGATATCTATTCATTCTCATATTTGCGTATACCCTGCGCACTTTATTTCATACTTTTATGTATGTAACGAAGAATGCGCATCGAATTCTTCGTTACATCCCGCATATCTACGCATGTCTATCGACATACCCATGACTTGGAACACATTCGGGTTTTTAAATATTTTTTGATAAGTGTTGCCAGAAATACTAGTTCGTAATTGTTGAGGTAATAACATTTTTTTCAAACTATTTTAACATAAAATTCAATAAAAATGTTTTACCCACACACACACACACACACACTTTTGGCAGTCCTTAGATATAAAAGCCCTATTAAATATTTACGGGAGTAATTTGTCCGCGGGTATAGAAACACGCTCCATTTTAGATCTGAGCTAAGAGCCGAATTAGTGGAAGAAAGGTTGAACCATGGCATTCCTTACAATTTTAGTAATTTTAACGCTTGCTTGTCGCCAATTTTCGCGAGGAAACTTACTTTTTAGCCATTTTACCGATTTTTAATCCATCTGCATATCTATTTGATGTCAGCGAATTTTCGCCATTTCGGCATTCCTTAGATCTTTAATTATTTGTAAGTTATTTTAGGTTTTCTTTTTTTTTCGCAATAAAAGTGATTGTTCCCAATTATTTGTTTTTGGCAGTTTTAAAGATTTTCAACCGGCATCGGGCTATGATATCTTTTATCTTTTTTGTGTTACCAAGTTTTGACATGGTCGCAAATTTTTCCAAGTTTTTGACATTCGTTACAATTTTGGTGTTTTTTTTTTTAAATACATTTTAAGGCTTTTTTCAATTAAAAAATTATGCACGAATTTTCGCAAGTTTTTGTTAGTGAGATTGTGTTTGATTTTTAAAATCTACTGAGTATTTTCGTTCACATTTTTTAGGTTTTGGACATTTTTAAAATAATATTCGCATTTTTGCAAGTTTTCGCGATTAATATGCGGAATAAATTTTCGACTTATTGCTTTTTTGAGGTTTATGTAATCAGCTTTAGGAGATTTTTTTTTATTGTTTTAATCCTTGCGAGTTTGCATATTTTTTGCAATATATAAATTTTTTAATAGAAATTTTCTAAAGAAACCCGTCTCGTATTTGCGCATTTTTTCATAAAATTGGTTGTATGAAAATTTTTTCATTTGTAAACCAAATTAGATCAAAAAACTTGTCAAAAATGCTTCAGAAATTCATTCATTGTGTCTTCTCTATTAGCAAATAGAAAAAGTTTCATGAAATAGATTTCATGAAAAAAATGCATAATATAAATTAGGCATTTGTTAAATTCGTACACAACGATTTTTTTATTAACTTACATATTTGGTAACATTGTTCATATAGTCATACTCGTCATTACATGCATGTGCACACATATATTGATACGAATATCTATAGCACCTTTGTTTGATCGAACCCGCACCTACACAGAAAAAAATAGACAAGAATTATTTTCAATAAAACCATGTTAATGGATAAAATTTTTAATTTCAATAATATTTGTTATTAACTTGAATATTGTACTTATCAATTCCGCGCATTTTAAAATATCATTTAATTTCATTTGTTTGTGTTGGTGTTTTCCTTGCTTGTCGATTGACTCAACGTGGTCATGTGCTGATGTTGTTGTTTTTTTTTTTTTGTTGTTCGATTTATATACGTGTGAATTCCGACAAGAAACCAAAAAACATCGTGGCTTGTTTTTTTTACTCAAGGAAGTTATTTTTAGATTATATCAACGCAATGCGCACATCTACAGGGTTTGCCAAAAGAAACCAAGGGGTGTAAAAGTTTAATAACTTTTTTGTTTATTAACTTTTTTTTATTTTTTCTTTCAGATTATATAATATACAAAATGGAAATTTTTTTACACTAAGTATGAAAAATGATGTCTCTTAAATGACCACCGTTTTCAGCTTCGCACTGATGGGCTCTTTTTAGAGCATTTTCCATAACATCTTTCAAAACTTGTGGCTGTAGCGTTCGAATTTCTGCAACAATGTTTGCCTTGAGTTCAAGGATTGTCTCTGGCTTGTTCACATACACTCGCTCCTTCAAAAAACCCCAAAGAAAATAGTCGGGTGCTGTCAAATCTGGCGATTGCGCTGGCCAAATAATTTCGGAATTTCGAGAAATTATTCGCTCTCCAAAAATTTGACTTAAAAGTGCCATTGTGTCTCGGGCAGTATGGGCAGTGGCTCCGTCCTGCTGAATCCACATACCAGGTCTGTTTTCAAGAGCAGGACGTAAGAAAGTTTCTATCATAAACCGATACCGCTCTCCATTTACGGTTACAGCACTTCCATCTTCATTCTCGAAGAAGTAGGGCCCAATGACATTTTCAGATGTGATCCCACACCATACTGTACACCTGATGGGGTGCAATTGGCGTTGATGAATGGCTCTTGGATTTTGAGAACCCCAGAACCTACAGTTATTCTTATTAACAAAGCCATTCAAATGAAAATGAGCTTCATCACTCATAATCAAATTTTCATCTCTGGTTTAAATAATAAAATTCTATTGTTCTTGTTCTCTGTTCAGTTGTGAACCTCTCCATTATAAATTCTCCAAGTGTTGTCTATATAATCTGAAAGAAAAAAATAAAAAAAATTAATAAACAAAAAAGTTATTAAACTTTTACACCCCTTGGTTTCTTTTGGCCCACCCTGTAGAAGAAACATAAGTAATTATGTTTTTTATTAGCGTATCCAATAAAGACTTGCTCTTTAGCTGAGTGGTAAGTAAGTTAGTGTATTAGTCAAGAGATTGCCGGTTAAACTCATCATCCGAAACACATTCAATTTTAATTGCAGCCAAGCAAAAACAAACAAAAAGTGGTCGAAAAATGTGACATACACACAAACAACACAACACAAGAACAATTATCACTGAAAGTAAAATTTCACTCAACCAACTTTTTTCCTTGATTCATTAAATTTCTTTATTGAAAAATTACAAATTATTAATAAGGCATCTTATTAATTCAAATATTTGTAAATATTATTGAAAAAAATAATACTATTCGTTTACAATTTTTGTTATTGATATAAGCGGATTTCTTTATCACAGGAAATTCGAAAATTAAAATGATTGAATAACGGGATTTTTGTTATCAAAAATGCAACTTACTTTTTTCTGTGTATCGATATGCGCACTTATTTGTGTTGACAGCTATTGATATCTATGTATGCCTGTATGTAAGCATGCTTGTTGATGCGAATGTGCTTTCATACTCATTGTCATTGGAGTATCGATATGTATTGAGCAGCCAAAAAGTAACTTTTTGGCTTTCCCTGATTCGCATGCAGTTAGCTGCATTTCCCAGTTGATATATCTCGAACATTCATGGTGTAAAACTATCGAGAATGACACTCCAAAATGAACAGAAAAAAGTTCACCTGTTGCTCAGTTTTGCTCCGCTACCAATATCAAAAGTGAGAGAATATCGAACTAATTTCGTTATCGCAAAAAGGCAGCAGAAAAAATAACAAGTATTTATAGAAGAAGAAAAATCAAAACACCCGACTGCGACCATTTTTTAACCGTTAAATATCCTAAACGGTCATTCGAAATGAAAAATTATAAGATAAACCTAAAGGTGGTGAGAGTGGCGTTGGCTAAAGTAGTTAGCACGTTGGATACAAAACCGAAGATCCTGGGTTCAATCCCTGTATCCGACAGTCATTAAATAACAATACCACGTATTTTTCTGATGTGTATTAGTGTCCCTTTGCATCTGTTGTTGTAGGAAAGTTAAAGTGATGAAGGCATAGCCAGCCACTGGTCACTGAACTATACCGACTTCAGCAGATGCTTATACTAATCTAACATCAGAGCGCCCGCCCTCCTTCGTCGGTATTGTGTAGCAGAATCATCGGCGAAGTAAAATAACCAATAAAATGGCTACTAAGCACAATTAAAAAAAAATTAATACGCCTCGTTTGACACCAGAGGGTGCTGCAACACTGCATTATTAAAAAGCGCCCAAAAATCAGAGTTGTAAAAGAATGAAGCTTTCGCATATCTCTTCCTTCACCACCAGTCTTCTATCACTATCCCTTTCCTAAAGAAGGTAACACCTAGTAACAATGGTAGGCATTAATTGCCTGAGTGTTACTTCTCTAAAAAAAAAGATGATTTTAAAATACCTGTTGGAATGATACAATATATATAGGTATATTATTCGCCGACTTTTTATTTTGTTCGTATTTACAAAATTGTGTCTGTTGGCCGCCATATTGAATTTTGACAACTGACAAACCCTTAGTGACACTCCCGGGATTAATGCAAATCGATTCACGTAAGAATCATCAAAATCGGTCCACGCCTTCGGTTTATATAGTCCTGCAAAGGAACACGCATACATACCAGTGATCTGCATGATTACGAATCAAACGGCATAATTTTATATTTTCTAAAATGAATTTTGGAATAGTACTTAACATTAAAATAACAAATGATGCTATTGCATGATTCATATCAATGAGACTGTTGTTAATAAATGCATGCCACTGCTTGCAATATCTATTCATTCATATGATTCCCTAAAGCAATGAATCAGTATGATTGTTTTAATATTTCTTAAAACCCCCTTCTGACATATATAGTTTCATGTAATATTATTAAATAAAATAGCTAGACCCATTTTATTGTATAAATTGTTTTAATACGAGAAAAACTATTAATTAATACGCCATGTTTTATTAACTTAAGACTTCATCTAGTCAACATGCTTTTGTGAGTTATTTGATTGCTATACAAAACAACAGTAAGAATTTTTATTGATTTTTAATAACAGCACCAAAAAAAAAGAGAATAAGTTATTGACAGTCAGTTGTTAGAGAAAAACAAAACAAAAGCATTGTAAAAGTGAGTGGACAGCGAAAGTGAATCAACTCATACAGTTCTCTGATACATACATGCATCAGTGATGCCAACTTTTTTGGCTCTAAAGGCACATCAACATTTAAAAAAAGTACTTAAAAGCGTAATTTTGATATCTAAATAGCGTAAAAAGCACTTTCGTGAAAACGACTGAAAATCCATAACGTGAATTAATGTGAAGCTTAATAATGTTTAAAATTTTCTTAGCTATTCTCCATTTAATGAAATATATCAGACGAAAAATGTATGCTTTACACTGAAAAAATAAATACGCCGAGTAATTATTAAAATAATTTTAAGAAATACACAAATTTCTTAAAAGCACTAGTTAGTGCTTTTTCTTATTTTGGCACTAACGCTCAAAATTTGGCGTTTTTAGTCTTCAAAAAGCACTAAAAATAGTGCCAAAAGCATCAAGTTGGCATCGCTGACATGCATACCTACACACATACATTGACTGATAAACACAATAAATACCCTTCTTTGGGTTGCAATTTTATTTTTTAATTTATTTATTTTAACTTACTATATTTATTATTTTTTTAATTCCTTAACTTACGCTGCAGGATTTGAAAATGGTACATGTACCTGCATTCTCCATTCTCGATATGTCAGTAAGGTTCTAATCATGCTGATTGTTGGAGCGTATGAATCAGTAATTCCACTAAACTTTTTATCCGATACTTTGAGTACGAACTAAATAAATTAAAGCCTCATGATTCTCTGCAATTTAATATTTTTTAAAACAAACGCTGTACGCAGCCTCAAGTCCCTTGAAAATGATTTGCTAAACCAGCCTAGTTCTAAGACAGTAGAAACTACTGCACAAACTGACCCTCTAAAGAAAACACCACGTTGTGTATGTAGGGAGTGCAATATTTCTTAAACATTCAGATGTTTCTTTCTTTCTTTTTTCATTTCATACTTCGTAAAAGTATCAATTAAGGTAAGAAAATCGTAAAAATATCTTCTTTTAAATTATTTGGGAATGAAGCAGTAACAAAACGCGATCACTTGTGACTTTGCTAACATACATACATACATACATATTTTTTGGGCGATCAAAAGCAACTTTGAGATCACCTACAAGTAAAAGGTGCTATGATGCTATTAGTGATTATTAATTGCAAAGAGTTTAGTTAGATAAATTTTTTTGCAATTAATGAAGTTTTTAATTAGTGTTTTTTGTTTGTTTTTAATTAAAACCTTCATTAAAAATATGTCTGATTTCAATTAAACCGTTTAGTTAAATAAATAAAAAAATTTATGGAAAACAAATGCGAAACCAATTATTTTAGTGATTGAATTAATTGCTTAATACTTGAAATCTTAACCATAATCAACTATAGATTGTATTGAATTGATTGTTTTAGCTAGAGTCTGTTTACTTTTTTGTACAAGGACACATTCTCTAAGAGTGTTTTCACACTGACATGGTTTTAATAAAAGTTGGTTTTAACGTTAAAACCAACTGCTAAAACCTGGGTTTGCCATACAAATTGTTTGTGTTAAAACCAACTTAAAACCATTTTTGAATTGGTTTTATGAAATGCAACCTTGTTTTCGTTGTGCTAAATTCAGTGCTGCCAAGTTAAAATGACCGGAAGCAGCTGATAATGTTTATGCCAGTGAATAAGAATAGATACCAATTTTCAACTTAAAAATGGTTGCAGCCGTAATAATAATCAAAAATTTGTAGGAAAAGAATCTTTTGGACGAAAAACAACGAAAATATTTTCATTGACTTCTAGGAAGTGAAAAAAGACGATATGACTGACATCGATCCGCCGATAAAAAATTTTTATTTTGTGATGTATTTTTGCATTTTTAACTTGATTTCCAAGCACTTTTTCACTTTGTATTACTAATTTCATTATTTTAAAATATTTATTTACAGTTTGTCAAATAAGTGCTATAAAAAGCAGAAACAAATACAACAACAAATACACGCGTTTCTGCAGGAGATTTATTTTAGTTTTGAGCAAGGTTATCGGACAGTCTGTGAGTTAAAACCTGAATTTAACAAACTTGCAGTGTGAATGCAAAATCAGCTGTTTATGATTTTAAAGTTAACTTTCAGTGTGAAAACACTATGAGAAAAGTGTACTGTGACATTTTCGATGAGATAAATGTGATGTGACCCAGCCGACTTTTCTATAAGAAAATTATGTTTGTGACTTAGTCGATGTTTTCTATAAGAAAATTGTTCTGTGACACGAAACTTTTCAATGAAAAAAGTGTGATGTGACCCAGTTTGCTTTTTCATTAAGAAGATAATGATGTGACCTAGCCGACTTCTGTATAAGAAAAGTTTGCTGTGACTTAGTTGATGTTGTTGTGTGTTACTATCGACATTTTTTTTAAGAAAAGTATACCATAAAGTCGACATTTCTATAGGAAAAATGTGCTATCACACAGTCAACTTTTGTTATGAGATAATTGTGCTTTGACGCAGCCGATATTTTCAATAAAGGTACGGTCACACTTGTCAAACATTTGCCCAGAAAAGCGTAACCACTAAATGATAATGAAAAATCTTTCAATTCAGACAAAAGTTTGCCAAGTTAAAGAGTATCCAGTAATGTTGGATTCTATGACATTGTCCATTAGTTGTGTTCGAAACTCTTTAGTATGATAAACGAGTGTCTGAGTCAGGACTTTTTTCATTAGTGTTTGTTGGTTACGCTTTTTTGCGAAAATATTTGAAAAGTGTGACCGTACCTTAAGACACTCAACATTTCCTGTAAAAAAAAATTTGCTTTTTCTATAATAAAAGTATTCTGTGGAATAGCCCTTTATCCTGTAAATCTTTTTTAATTAGAATATGTTTTTCGGTAGGAAAAGAAGCAATGTGAGTCCGATCACAGAGGAGATGTGTAAACATCTAGTAATGAAATTTTTTTTAAGTTGGAAGTACTTATGCTTTTAGTATCTTTTTTTAAATTAATTAATTAAAAGTATCAAAACTTTCAATATTGTAAATACATATGATTTTGTTGGTTTTTGTTTGTTTTATTAAACTTATTTGGTTAGTAAATGGGCACACTGCAGTATATGTATATGTACTGCATTCAAAATTGCAGTAAGCAGTAAATTTACTGATTACTAAAAAAATTCAGTAAATTTTTACTGCTAATGACATTTAATTTGCATTACTAGTAAAATCGTAGGGCCGTAGCAAGTGGCAAAGTTTTTTCATTCAAATTTTGAAACTTTTGTATGAAAAACATTTAGCCACTTGGTAGAATTTCATTATGAATACGGGCATTACGGATTACTGAAAATTCAATGCACCTCATCATATAACAAATCATTTAGGCAATTTATAAAAATTGTAGAAAAAAATTTTAGTAATCAGTAAATATTTTATTATTTTTACTGAAACTTTAGTGTTACTGCAGTGCTCATCTATGGTAAATGCCTTTACTTTACTTTCTAATTTTTAATTCCTGTTGTTCATCGTTTAGTTGTTTAGCTGTTCTTGTTGTTGTGTACGCATTGCAATTAAAATAAATTCAGTAAAGTGCGACTTTGACTCGCGTACATTCGGTTTTGACAATTTTTTTTATTTAGCTTTCTTAATTTTTTAAGTTTTTTCAGTTTAAACGATTTTTTTTAGTTGTATCGTTTTTTTCTCGTTTTGGCGTTTTTTTTCTATTTTTGGGTTTTTTTAATTTTCGCAATTTATTTTCATTTTGGCGATTTTTTTTTCTGTTTTTGGGGTTTTTTTATTTAGGTGATTTTTTCATTTTGGCGATTTTTTCATATTGGCGGTTTTTTTGTTTAAGGATTTTTTTAATTTTGGCGATTTTTGCGGTTTTTCGCGATTTATTTTAGTCCTAGAGATTTTTTTTAATTTGGTGCTTTTTTTCGTTTTGGCGATTTTTTTATATTTGGCGATTTTATATTTTTTTGATTTTTTAGTTTTACCGTTTTTGAAAATTTCAAGAGTTTTACTCTTACGGTTTCCAAGATACAGCAAATTGTCAAAATTACAAAGTCAAAATTGCATTAACTGATGGAACACCCATTGATTTAAATTTTTTAAATTTAGTGTTAATTGTTGTAGTCTGTATAAAAATACACTAACTTTTAAAATTTCAAGTGTATATATAATTATATGTACATACAATTGTATGTATATTACATGGGATTTTAACATTTTTCTTTGCTCGTTTTAGAACACCCTTTAGTTTTTAACTCTCATGTATTTGTTGTTGTAGTGGCCAAATGTCTACATATTGTGTCCAAATTTCAAGTCCGTAGCTCTTGCGGTTCATTTTCACCTTTGGTGTACGGAAATATACAGAAAAATAACCGGCGGCGGCTTCGAGCCGGTCGACTTGTTTCTCTGCTTGGTAGTGCTTCTTTCAAACACTAATACACTCATACATAGCTCACACCGATTTGACAATGCAAAGCAAAAGCAAAAAGCAAAGAAATCTCAGCAAAGAAATCAAAGTCAAAAGATTTTTACCCCCTAGCGTATAGATGTTTACACATCAAAAATCTTTTATCTTATAAGAAAACTGTGCTGTGAAACTGTCGACGTTGTCTGTAATAAAAATTTGCTGTGACACACACACTTCTCGTTTTCGATAAGAAAAGTGTTGTGCGATAAGATTCACGTTTGATTACAAAATATATTTATTCAGAAAAAAACGGTTACAAATGCCCCAGTGAACGCACAATACTTTACGTTTCCCTACATTACAGCAGTAAAAGCGAATATAACGACGAATAATGATGTGAATAATGATGGTGACGCTGATGAAGTCTTTAATGTTTCCTTGGTTAGCTGTTTGCTTTCGGTTCGGGTTACTTTATGTTCTCTCGCTTATGCATATTTCTTTTTTTTTTTGCCGCCACTTCTGTGGAGTGTTCTTGCATTTGTTGGCAGTAGATGCCGGTTCCGGTTGAAAATAGTGTTGAATGTTTGTATGGATGGATTAAATGCAGCTAAACTGACAATTAAATGCTTTACAAATGAGCCGTTCGTAATAACAACAACAACAGCAACAACATCAGCAAAATCAGATTTTGGCCAACATAAATCTATAAACATTTGTGTGTGGAAAACATATTCGTTATTATACGTAAGTATGTGGCAGAAGCAAAAGAACTGCAAAAATATAATAAAAAACTATGCTGCTGCAGTTAGTATGGAAAAAAAGGGGGGGGGGGAAGAAAAATCTTTTGTTGTACCTGCCCCACACACACACACACGCACACACATACAAAAGGGCAGAAGAACGAACGAACGCTAAACAACTAAAACAAAATTGTTGTGTAAAAAGTGGTTTCGTTAAGGTTCAGCAATTTTAAATGATGGCTGCGTGTAATAAAACATGCTTATTTAAATAAAAATTAATTCCTTTTGTTTTTCAAAGTGTTTTTATTTGCATCGTAAATAATTAAAAATGCTTATAGGAACGAGGGAAAAGTTATTTTCTCTCTACTTCAAATTAACCTTGAAAATTTAGCCTTAAATGAAATGAGATTTGTCTTGAATGTATGAATCTCTAGGTTGCGAAAATGTATTCGTTTTAAAAGAACTTTATATATACATAAGTGTGTATGTATATATGTATGTAATTATGTATGCAGATATTGCATCACAAGTTTAGTAAAATAATGGTTATTTTATTAAAATTTTGCAATAGAAACTTTGTAATTATCGAATAGTTAAATCCTTGTTTATTTTTAATTTCTTCAATTTCATATATTGGCTTCCGAGCTCGACTGCTGTCCATTTCAATATCAGATTAATGTTTTGTGACAGGCCTGCATGCTAAACCATTCAAGGGTACTTATTAGTGTTGTCATTCGAACAAAAATTATTCGAATATTCGAACAACTTTTTATCATATTTGCTCGAACGAACAAAAATTTTCAATTTAGAATAAAAAATTATTCGAATCATTTTTGTCGAATATTCGAATATTCGAACAATTTCCTTAACTACTAGTATAAAAAGATTTTTTGGGTTATCTGCGGTTTTTAAATGATTTTTTCCAAAAAATTAATAACATATTAAAAATGTTTGTAAATGTGTGTAAATACCTACAGCAGTATTCATAAAAAAAGTTGATTGAGGTTTAAAATTCATATTAGTTAAAAAACGTTTTAAGGCTAAATAACGTTTTTTAAATATTGGTATTCATAATCAGTTTTTTAACTAAAAATCAATTAACTAGATTTTATTAAAATATCGTGGCAACACTGTATTCTTTATTTGTCACTTGCATATTAGTTCTGCAAAACAACGATTGTTAACTCACAAAGTACTCGTGTCTATTTTGTTTATTTGTCGGTTTTCAGATAAATATTGTTTCTATAAAATAAAAGATATGTTCCAACTTGTATTTAATAAAATAATAAAAAAAGTTCACAACAAATCTTTGTTAAAAGTGCTTTTTATATTATTTAATTATTTTATTGCAGATAAAGAAGCACTAGAATAACGAGCTTTATTTTGTTTGTTTTGAGTGTTTATACATCACTAGTTAATTTTCTACAATTATATATACTATTTTTGTTAACACATAAAATGAGAAAACAATGACTGGGAATGGAAACTGGATCGCTTCTTTTCTTTTAAATATTCTTTGGAGTATATTTGTTATTTCGGCAATAGTTCCTATAAAAAAAATTACATTGTTTTCTTCTAAATAACAATGGCATATGCATACATACATGCATACATAAGTACATACAGGTAAAGTTCAAAATGTAAACAAAAACGAAGCAAAATTACAACAACGTCACCTTAAAATTGGTTTAAACATGGGGGCAGTCAATTTTAAAATTTGCTGATTTACGCAAGGTTTAAAAACCGTTTTTAAGCTAAAATTCTATTATGAATACAATTTTAGCGAATTTTGCTTAAACAATATTTGAAACTCGGTTTAAAATTTTTATGAATACGGCTGATATACTTTTAAACTAATTTCGTTTCAGTTTTTAACTCCCGACAAAAAAAGGGGTGTTATAAGTTTGTATGTAATTAGTTTGTGTCTGTGTATCTATTTGTATGTACGCGTCGACGTACAGACCAAACGGTTGGACCGAGTTTGATTTAGTTTTCCTGTTTGAGGGTGGCATTGGCTGCAAAAGTTAGCACGTTGACTACAAAAACGAAGGTTTTAGGATCGAGCACGCTATCTGACAGTCATTAAATAGCAACACCACGCATTTTTCTGATCTGCATTACTGTCCCTTTCTATCAGTTGTTGTAGAAAAGTTCAAGTGATGAGGGCATAGTCAGTGATCACTGAACTATACCGACTTCAAGAGATACTAATCCTAATGTAACACCAGAGCACCACCCTTCGTTGTGTAGCAGAATCATCGGCGAAGTAAAATAACTACTAAACTGCTACTAAACACAGCTTCAAACAAATTAATATGCCTCACTAACGCCAGACACTACATTATTAAAAAAAACGTGCAAAAAGCAGAGCTGTAGAAAAATGAAGCATTCCTCTATATATTCCTTCACCACCTATATTTTCTATTACTTACTTACCTTTCCTTATAATAGTAGTAGGCAATCATTGCCTGATTGTTACTTCTCTTTAAAAATAAAATAAAAAATTACTTGTTCGAGAGTGTTCTTAGCTATGTTTAAAGAAAATCTGTCCAGCCGTTTAGAATATATCACATTTTTTTAGATATATTCTGTTGATCTGCGTGTCTTTGACGCCGTAGCTCCCCAGCGTCTTGACCGATTTAAATTTTGCTTTGTTTTCGTTTGAATGGTGACACGATCGTATATCTTCTAATTTATACTTGAAGAAAACCGGTCTAGTCGATTGGAATTTAACATAATTTTTTTATTTAATCTTTTATTTTTTGCGATTCTGTTACTTCAATAGTATAAGTGGAACATAGAGTTTTTATCTATGCCACAGTGTCAACTGCGGCAAAAGTTCTTAAAGTTTTCCTATTAATATTCCTAAATTTGTTATTGAAATTATTTGTTTTTCTTGTGTAATGAAATATTTTTCGATTGTTAATAAAAAAAATTAATCTAATACACATACGTATCGTTTTTGCAAACTTTTTTAAGATTATTCGAATATATTTTTTATTCTTTGTTCGTTCGAATATTCGAACAAAAGTTCAAAATTATTCGTCTGTTCGAACAAGAAAAAAATGATGAAATTTCATTCGAACAAACATAAAAGACGAATAATTAACAACACTAGTATATACTTATTTCATGACATTGATAAAACTTTTTAAACATTTTTGCCACAAACAAATGATCAAACCCATTTAAATTACATGAGTTTGATCTAGACTTGGGTCGGACTCGTTCACTAGTTCATTTTTGCCACAAACCAATGATCAAACCCATTTAAATTACATGGGTTTGATCACTGGTTTGTGGCAAAAATGAACTAGTGAACGAGTTCGACCCAAGTCTAGTTTGATCATAGGTCTGTGTCAAAAACGACCGACCGAATGAGTTCGACCCAAGTCTAGTTTGTGTTAAAAATTGCACTAGTGAACGAGTTCGACCCAAGTCTAGTGCACTAGTTCTTCTTTGACACCAACCGATAATCAAACCCATTTAAGTTATAAGGGTTTGATCATAGATTTATATCAAAAATTAAATAGTGAATGAGTTCGACGCAAATCTAGTTAAAATGTCTCACAAAAGTGTTTAGTTGACTTGGAACGAACTCTTTCAGTAGCTCTTTTTTTTGGCACAAACCAATGATCAAACCCATATGTGTAATTCAATCGGGTTTGATCATAGTCTGACCCAAGTCTAGACTGCTCTACTCGTCGGCGAAGCAAAATATTACACTTTTGTCGAATTTACGACTTAGGCTGAACTAGTTGATTTTAGACACAGACCTATGATCAAGCCCATACCATTTAACTGGATTTATTTATTTATTTTTTAGACTTGTATCGAACTCTTTCAGTAGCTCGTTTTTGACACAAACCAATGATCAAACCCATGTAATTAGACTTGGGTCGAACTCGTTCACTAGTTCATTTTTGCCACAAACCACTGATCAAACCCATTTAAATTACATGGGTTTGATCATTGGTTTGTGGCAAAAATGAACTAGTGAACGAGTTCGACCCAAGTCTACATGTAATTCAAATAGGTTTGATCATTGGTTTGTGTCAAAAACGAGCTACTGAAAGAGTTCGATACAAGTCTATCGTTTTTAGACTTGGGTCGAACTCGTTCACTAGTTCATTTTTGCCACAAACCAATGATCAAACCCATTTAAATTACATGGGTTTGATCACTGGTTTGTGGCAAAAATGAACTAGTGAACGAGTTCGACCCAAGTCTAATCGTTTTTAAAATTAACAACTGAACGAGGTGGAATCAGCTGTGTTTGATCATTGGTTTGTGGCAAAAATGAAATACTGAACGAGTTGGACCCAGCTCTAACATTTTAGATACTTTTTTTTACAAAATAACGAACACATTCGAGCATGTTGTCGAGGCTGTCTCGAAATGGTGCATTAAAACCGAAGAGAAATATAAACATTTTATTTATTATTAAATTTTTTTAATCAAATTTTTTTATGTATTGAATTAAACTGTTACAGCTTTATGTCTGTTTATGGTTGTATTTTTTAGTTCGAAATTTTGTTAACCTTTTGTTAACTTATTCCGTATATTTGTATTTTATTTGTTTTTTTAATTTGTATATCTGTCAGACGGATAGGCAATTACTTATTTAAATTTAAAAGATTTAAAACACGCGAGCATGCTGGAAAACACTCGCGAATCGCTTGGTCCAACATAATTGTTCGATAACGTGTTTGATGTGTAATAGCCGCTTAAAACTAAACTTGTATCGAACCAATGATCAAACCCATGCAGTGTTGTCAGATATGACGATATCTCGCCAAACGTGGCGACAAAAATTTGTTTTTGGCGATGAAAATTTTGAAATAGCGATTGGCGATTTACTTGGTGATATTTGAACTCATTGGCGATATTTTTGGCTATATTTTTACTATTTCAATGAAATAGAATAATGTTAAGAATTTGAATTTTTTTAAAGAATTTTTTCTACAACATAAAATATTTCGTGCAAAAAATTCTATATGTTGTGACTCTTTATCTCAAACAAAATTTTCTGAAATTCAAGAAGCTTAAAAAATGTGGACCACACACAGAATCTCATTTGGTGTTTATGAAACACAGTAGGGCAAATTTTCTTTTATAAGTGAGAACCAACATTTTGATAATGAAGCACCAAAAAGCCTGCACGAGTCCTCGCCTAGAGTGTATGAATGTGACGATGCTGCAGGTACTTACCACTTCAAGGATATGACAATGTACTTAAATGCACATTCATTCAAGTAAATTTTAATTCAGTTTTATCACAAGATTTAAATAATAATTTTTATCTTGGTGATCAAGTTCAATTTATCCTATTTAGATTGATCTTTGGAATAAAATATTTTTAAGTATTTTTTGTACGCCAGCATTTATATGTTAATGTAAACACTTTTCCTAATTTTTCTTTAATACTATAATTTTTATGTTTTACGATAGATGTTACCTACTGAATATAACATTTAACAATATTTGTAATTACATTACAAAATAAAAAAAACTTTTTGTAGCTATAATTTAATGTTTTGTTATATTGGCGATATTTGGCGATATTCTACAAGTCATTTGGCGAGGAGGCTGAAAATAAATCTGACAACACTGAACCCATGTAATTTAAATGTGTTTGATCATAGGTTTGTGTCAAAAACGAGCTACTGAAAGAGTTCGATACAAGTCTACTTAAAACGCAGACATAAATAACTATGTAATTAATTCTTAAAAGCATTTTACGTTTTGATTAATTTTTGGTATTTAATTTTATTTACTTTCAGGTCAGTAAAGAAACTTTGGACTATATTCTATCAAAGGTAAAAAATTTTATTTAAAAAAAAAAAATATGGAAATATATCTATCTCCAAGTGTGTTAGCAGAGTCATTGTGAAAGTTTAGTAAAATGCACCATATGCTCTTTTACTATAATTGAATTATTTTATTAATAAATTGCTGCTATATTTTAAAGAAATAATTTAATAAAAACGACCTCGAGCTGAACAAACATAAGAAAATAAACTAAAAAGGTCAATTAAATATAGTTTAAATAAAAACTAATTTTTTTAGATTACGGCCGTTTCTTTTTGATGTGTAAACATCTATACGCTAGGGGGTAAAAATCTTTGGACTTTGATTTCTTTCTTTTTGCTTTTGCTTTGCATTGTCAAATCGGTGTGAGGTATGTATGAGTGTATCAGTGTTTGAAAGAAGCAATACCAAGCAGAGAAACAAGTAGACCGAGTCGAAGCCGACGGTGCGCCGCCGCCGGTTATTTTCCTGTATATATCCGTACACCAAAGGTGAAAATTAACCGTAAGAGCTACGGACTTGAAATTTGGACACAATATGTAGACATTTGGCCACTACAACAACAAATACATGAGAGTTAAAAACTAAAGGGTGTTCCAAAACGAGCAAAGAAAAATGTTAAAACCCCATGTAATATACATACAATTGTATGTACATATATATATACACTTGAAATTTTAAAAGTTAGTGTATTCTTATACAGACTACAACAATTAACACTAAATTTAAAAAATTTAAATCAATGGGTATCTTGGAAACCGTAAGAGTAAAACTCTTAAAATTTTCAAAAACGGTAAAACTAAAAAATCAAAAAAATATAAAATCGCCAAATATAAAAAAATCGCCAAAACGAAAAAAGCACCAAATTAAAAAAATCTCTAGAACTAAAATAAATCGCGAAAAACCGTGAAAATCGCCAAAATTAAAAAAATCCTTAAACAAAAAAAATCGCCAATATGAAAAAATCGCCAAAATGAAAAAAACGCCAAAATGAAAAAATCGCCTAAATAAAAAACCCCAAAAACAGAAAAAAAATCTCCAAAATGAAAAAATCCAAAAAAAACAGAAAACAATCGCCAAAATGAAAAAATCGCCAAAATGAAAAAATCGCCAAAATGAAAAAAAATTGCGAAAATTAAAAAAACCCAAAAAGAGAAAAAAAACGCCAAAACGAGAAAAAAGCGACAAAACTGAAAAAAAATCGTTTAAACTGAAAAAAACTTAAAAAATTAAGAAAGCTAAATAAAAAAAAATTTCAAAACCGAATGTGCGCGAGTCAAAGTCGCACTTTACTGAATTTATTTTAATTGCAATGCGTACACAACAACAAGAACATAAAATCATAAATATATAAACAAATGGAGTTCGAAATAATTAAAATTAACTAAAAAAAAAAATTACTGATTACTAAAATTTTTTTCTACAATTTTTATAAATTGCCTGAATGATTTGTTATATGATGAGGTGCATTGAATTTTCATTAATCAGTAATGCCCGTATTCATAATGAAATTCTACCAAGTGGCTAAATGTTTTTCATACAAAACTTTCAAAATTTGAATGAAAAAACTTTGCCACTTGCCCACGGCCCTACGATTTTACTAGTAATGCAAATTAAATTTCATTAGCAGTAAAAATTTACTGATTTTTTTTTAGTAATCAGTAAATTTACTGCTTACTGCAATTTTGAATGCAGTACATATACATATACTGCAGTGTGCCCATTTACTAACCAAATAAGTTTAATAAAACAAACAAAAACCAACAAATTCATATGTATTTACAATATTGAAAGTTTTGATACTTTTAATTAATTAATTTAAAAAAAGATACTAAAAGCATAAGTACTTCCAACTTAAAAAAAATTTCATTACTAGATGTTTACACATCTCCTCTGTGATCGGACTCACATTGCTTTTTTTATTTTAGTCTTGCTCGAAATTTGTAAGTACAATTGATCGTTGGAAATTTTACAGTTGTAATACAAACTCTTCATAATTAAAAAGTATGTATAGAGTGTTTTTTATAGAGTGTCACAACTTTGAGTTGGCATCACTGCTTTATTTTGAGCACCCATTTCATTATCAATCGACTTGGACTAGATCAACGCGTGCAAATTGTTGAAATTTTTAATCAAAATAATTTTTATATTCGTCAAACTCGTCGTGCACTTCTTCCAATTTTTTTTTAAAGAGAAGTAACACTCAGACAATTAATGCCTACTACTATTACTAGGTGTTACCTCTTTGGGAAACGGATAGTGAGAGGGAAGACATATGGTGAAAGAAGAGATAGAGGAAAGCTTCATTCTTTTAGAACTTTGCTTTTTGCACGTTTTTAATAATGCAGTGTTGCAGCGCCTCTGGTGTTAAATGAGGCTTATTATATTTTTTTGAAGCTGTGTTTAGTAACCATTTTATTGATCATTTTACTTTGAAGATGATTCTGCTACACAACGAAAGAGGAAGCTCTGATGTTACATTAGGACTAGTATCTAGTATCTGAATTTTCCTACAACAACTGACACAAAGGCACACTAATACACATCAGAAAAATTCGTGGTGTTGTTATTTAATGACTGTTGGATACAAGGGCTCGAACCCAGGACCTTGGATTTTGTAGTCGAAGTGCTAACTACTTTAGCTAACTCCAATCACATTTAAAATCTTTAATAGTTTAATGGGCGGATGACGACATGCTCTGCTACGAACGGTACGAAGTCAAAATACAAATGGTGAGTAACACGTTTATTTGTTCGTCCGCTTTTAAACGACAAACATGCGACACTCACACATAAGCACTGATTGATTTGTTTACTTGATCGTCTACAGGACCCATTAGAAGGTTAAAATATTCCACAACAACTTTGCTCCCAAAACTTTAAGTGAAATCATATTTAAAAATTAATTTCATAACAGTTTCTTTCTAATAAAGCCCACTTAGGGCCATTATTACAACTTAAAAATAGTTAAAAGTAGGATTTTATCGGACGTATTAAAACTTTATCATTTGCAAAATTTTACTTTAACCTAAAGTGAGCGATAAATTACATCTAAGTTAAATCCAATTTTTAATAATGGAAAGCTTTTTATATGTCCGATAAAATCCTACTTTTAACTAACTTCAAGTTGTAATAATGGCCCTTAATGATATTAAATATATATTTTCTTGTTTTATTATAAAAAAAACCATTTAAATAAAATGGGTTTGATCATTGGTTTGTGTCAAAAACGACCGACTGAGTAGACTTGGGTAGAACTCGTTCACTAGTTCATTTTTGCCACAAACCACTGATCAAACCCATGTAATTCAAATGGGTTTGATCAGTGGTTTGTGGCAAAAATGAACTAGTGAACGAGTTCGACCCAAGTCTACGACTGAGTGAGTTCGACCCAAGTCTATATACATATGTGTTTGTATTATGAAAGCTATAACATATTTTTAGTGTGAAAATTAAGAAAAATGTTGCGGATTTTTAAATAAAAGATATAACAAATTTGTGTATATGGGCTTGTCCTACGATGTCGACAACATTCGACTTCTAGCACAGTTATATTGGAAACAACAACACAATTTTAAAATTTTGTTTTTGTTTTGAATGTATGTAAGTGTGCGACAAGTCGAACGCTGTCGACATCGTGCGACAGGCCGTAAGTTTTACTTTCCAAAACATTTTATTTTTTATCTTTCAAATTCATATTTCGGCTACCTCTAACTCACTTTCAAAATGCATACTCGTAAAATTTCTGTAAATTTTATTTACAGGGTTCTTATTATTTTTTCATCTTTTGTACGTATGTAAATGTATGCATACATATGTAAGTATGTACATACATACATATGTACATAATATTTATGTGTATGCATATGCATTTTTTTTCTTCTTTTAAACTTTTTCATAAAATGCCCGCTAATGAACTTTCCACCATGACCTTTATGGGTTGACGCTATATTTTGTCGTTCATAGTTATATAATATTTGTTGTTGTCACCTGTCACCTTAGTATGTCACTTGATTTCACATGAAGACATGAACTTACAAAGATTTTAACAACAGCACAACATAAACATAAGCGTTTAATAGTTTAAACTACAACAGCGACAACAACTAAAAAGAACCCTGCAGTCAGACTGGGGCCAAGTGTCTCTATGTCAACACTAAAATTCTAGTAGTAGTTACATTGTCTACAATTTCTCTTCTATTCGTCAGTATAAAAGAGAGAGAGAGAAAACAGATGTGGTGTATTTCTGGTGGATTTTGCAACAACTTGTCAATATACATAAATTTGTATGTACGTAAGGTATAGAAATGTACCATTAAATGTCTGGTTGGTATGTCTCCATGTTCCCATAAGAACTATGAATTCACTACCTAGTCAATTGTTTTAGTATTACTAGTAGATTTTCAATGACAAGCACATGCTAAATGTCTATAGCACAAAGTATTGTATGGGGAATAATTGTAGAGTAGCACTGGTGACAAAGTCAAAAGCGACTCAATACATATTCACTATTCGCACTTTCTGCTGGGAAGTAACAGCTTCAAAGACAAAGACAAGGGAACAGCAACAGCACCACCACACAAAAAAAAAACAACTTCACAACTATTTCGTGCAAAAAACATTTAAATTTAAATTACATTTTCGTGCTACCTAAAAAGATGTTGCAATAAAATTGAACAAAACAAGTGAATTCCTTGTAACGATGATTGCACTCACTCACTCACTCACTCACTTGTTCAGTCACCCGCTTGCAGTTACATACATACAACATACAACAGCAAATGCGATTAGATTGCGGGTACGAGATCTACGCCACAAAACAAATGTTAAGCAGATGAAAATGATGGTGACGTTTGTAGTGAATGTTAAAGTATCCGGTGTGCAATTGCTGCAGCATGCACTTGCGCTGCAAATGGCGTTTGTGTTGTTGTTGCTGCTGTTGTTGCTGGTGACATTGTTGACCGTTTTAGGTTGGCGCTTGTTGACTTAATGCTATTTTAATAGTTGTATGTACATAGTTCTCTTTTATTGTGTTTCAATGTTTTCGTTTCGGTAAGATTTTGGCCATAATTTTTGTATTTTTGTTAAAGCTGGTGCTGCTGCTGCTTAACGCAACAGCTGAAAAAATAAACCATGACACCTTTTTTGGTTAACAAAATACATTCAAGTCAAATAGAATTCTTAAGCTCTAGTGAATGTTGCTGGTTTTTTTGATTACACCAAATACAACAGAGAGAGAGAGAGAGAGAGAGAGAGAGAGAGATAGAGCAACAACAACAAAAAAGCCAAACACTAAACAGACAACAACAATTATTTGTTACAACGACAAAGTGTTTTAGTGTAATTTCTTGTTGGGGTGCATTTAAATGTGGCATGTGGCATCAAGTGCTTGTTGCATTTCTTAATGTTTTGTATCATTTACTTTTGTTGTTCTGTTTCTTTGACTTTTTCTTTTTAACATTAAAAAAAAACTTAGGCCGGGTTTCCATCTCTGTGCCATGTGCCATACAAGCGTAAAAAAAGCGTAACCACAAATTACCAATGAAAAACAGTTTGATTCAGACACGTATTTATTAAGTTAAACAGTTTCATACATAGCTAATAGACCATTTTATAGAATCCAACATGATTGGAAACTGATTAAATCAATAAATACATGTCTGAATCAAACAGTTTTTCATTAGTAATTAGTTGGTTACGCTTTTTTGGGCAAATGACATACAAGAAATGCCAGATGTAAACTAAGCCTTACTTGGCTTGTAACAATTTACGCACTGACATCGTGTTACTTTTTGGCAATTACGTGTCTTTTTATTTATTTTTTTGTTGTTCGTACTTTTGTTGCATGTTGTATGTAATTGTTGCAATCATCAATTGCTGAAATATTTTGTCAAAATACATTACTATTGGAATTTTTTGGGCTACGAAAAATAATTTTTGTTAAATTGTAAAAAAAAGTACATGCACTTATGCATAGGGCTGAAATTATAATGAGCAGACTTGTTCTCTAAAAGAATGCCGAAGCCGAAGCCTCCAAAAAACAAAATTACAAGTGTTATTACTTCTATTTAAATAATTTGTTGTTGCTGACTTGTTTAACTGCTTCAATTGGAAGTTGTTCGAATAATATTTGCGAAGAAATTTTTTTTGTGCGATTAATCGTATAATTTATGAACTTCATTCCTTAAAAATAAAACTGAAAGATATTTTACTAGAATTGTAGAGTAAAATTAAAAAAATAATAAAAAAGGTGTTCCGGAGGGAACTTGAAATTGTAAAAATTTACACACAAAAAAAAATAAAATTTTAATTCAAAAAAATTATTTAATTTTAAGGATCAAAAACATAATTTTCAATTTCGAAATTTAAGAAATATTTATATTAAAAATATTGTAAAGCACCAAAACCAAATCAACCTAAATAACAGTTAAATTTATTAACATTGTCATACAAACGATTTTAACAATTTATCCTTCATAAGCAAAAGTCAAGATAAAAACTTCAACAACTCAACGCATTTTGTGGACACATTCAGACTGGTCAACAGTTTGCAGGTAACTTAAAGATATCTATTAAAAAAAAATTAAAGAAATATGCAATGACTAAGGAAGCCAATATTAAGACATTCACACACAGTTACTGAGTCTATGGCATAACAACATTGAACTCCAACAAAACATGACATAAACAAATGTTAATCCATTAAGGCCCTGTCAATAGGAGAATATGTCAAGAACAAATTGATCAGCTAGTACGCAAGACACTGGCTTGTGGTGACTACTGTCCATAGCAGAGCATGTTTTTCTTGCCTTTTATTTAAATTTTTTTTATAAGAAAATTTTGTTATTAAACCCAACAGCTTAAAAGCACAAGAGAGCAGAAAAATGAGACACGATTAAAGATAGCATTCATTTGAGACAACTTTATAACAATCAATAGTATTCTACAGCACAAAAGACCCATTGGGAAATTTTTCGCACAATTTTGGTTCACTTCTTTCAATTTTATAGGTGTAAAAAATTGCATTAAGCCAAATAAAGGATTTATACTCAACGAATAATATTCATTGTATTTTTTAAAGGGTTTGTGATACTGCGATTGTAGTTATGTAATTCTCATTCATTTATTAGAACTTTGTCTATAAGCATTGGGGTCTTGTTATATTTTTTAAGTTGAGTTTGAAATCTATTGATGATATGCTTAAGTAGCCACGAAATGTATGTACCAAGCCAACAAGAAAAACCATTAAATGCTTGGGATTAATTTTATAATTTTCAAACTTTCAATATTTGTATCGCACATTTTCGGAAAATTAATTATATTTTTTAATAACTCAAAGTGAGTCAAAAAATAAAATTTAAAACAAAGACAAAAACTTACTATATTCGATTCTAAACAAAAAAATTCGTGCACCAATTGTTCCGAATTGATCATTTAACGTAAATATTTCGTATACCTACTGTTCATCATCATATATTAGCTGTTATAAATTGCCCGCGTTACGCCTGTAAGTAAGACGTGGAAGTATTTGACTACAAAATTGTTCTAAAGGAATTTTGAAAGAAATCTTAGTAACTGAATAAATTTTATAGTTTATTCGACTATTTGCATCAATGATGACTACAAAAATTTATTTTCATTCAAAATAACACTTATTTAAGCTCCACAAAATTTTAAAGTTAAATTTAAAATAAAACTGTAATCGATTAATCGAATAAATTTGACGATTCTGCGTAGAAAAAATTCGATTGATCGAATAAATTGAAACTTCTCAACATAAAAGTTAATATCAAATATATATGACCAACCGAATAATTATATGTGAAAAATTCTAAATTTAGAGTTTTATTAAACTAACTCTGAAAATTTTCATTTATTCCCTTTAAAAATTTTAAAAATAAATATTCATATATTATATATATATTCATATATTATATATATTCGAATCAGCAAATGTTTTTGAAACGTTTTATCAGAGGAAAAAGCTGCGAATGTTTAAATATAAAATAAAATTTAAGTTTTTGTGCAAAAACAAAGCAAAACTAAATAGCGCAATCATTCTTATTGCTTTGGTGTTGCTCGCTGCAGAGCACTGAATAAAATGGAAGCTAACCTTGCCTGCTATTTATTTCCGTACTCTGATTCTAAGACAAAAGCTGTTTAAATATAACATTAAAACTGGTAATGATTGCATTTTTTTATTACTTACCTTAAAACACAATATCAAGAACCTTACCCATTTTAATATATGCTTTAGTAGATATTTTAATGCAAGCGAAAGTTTCCAACTGGTTCATCTGATTTTTTTTTAAATTGCCTGCAGTGTAAAAAAAGTAAAAGAGTAAAAAGAGACACACAAATATGACTAAACCTATAACATGTTAATTAAGTTAAAACTTAAACTGGCTTTCAGAGGTGCACAAGAGCTCTTAATCAACAACCATTAATCGTTGAAGACAAAAGAAAAAAAAAGCTGGATTTAAAAACATTATTTTTCAAGCTTAGCCGGAAGCTTCCTTCCCCTTGGCACAATTTCACAAACCACACATACATGCATAGCATTTGCATTATAAGTTAATATGGCTCGTGCTGTAGCATACTTGGCAGCTAACAAAAGTGCGTTAGGAAAAAATGTCACAACCGCTTTTAATTAAAGAAATATTTCAACAAAAAAAAATCCATACCAAAAGAAATTTTTAAGATTTTAATCCTTAATCGTTTCACAACAAAATGTTGTATAATGTTTGTAAATCTGTTTGCTTGTTGTATAGGTATGTGTTGTACAATATACTCGTAGTTTCTTAAGCTTAAGTCTCAGGTGATGCTTTAACTAGTTCTGCTACACTCGCATAGAGAACTAACTCATACTCGTACTCATGTTTGTATTCATGCATAATCCGCTCAACTGATTCATGCACCATTAAACAAATCACTTGTGCTTAATCAAAACATTCAATAGAAAATGTGTACAAGTGTCTGAAGCTGTATGTGTGTGTGTGAATAAAGGAATATTACTCATGCTGTTAACTGGAATTACAATATGGCCTAAAAGGTTTTAACATGAACCCACTTATGATGCCATGGCACTACTACTACACGCAATCAGTCATTTAAACCACGCACCACTAGGCCCAATACAAAACAATTCATTTGCACGCTTTTGAATTTTTTACCACTCATGCTCATGCACCTCCTCCTGCTTTCAGCTTGTGGCTGGCTGGGATGCTTACAAGTATTTTAGTTTGAATTGTGGGGAGAAAAATAAATCTGACAATATAAACACAACAACAAAACGCATTCAGCTTAGTTATGTCACCGTTTCGCAGCAAAATATTTGTATATATGTAGATGTGTATTTAAGAAGATATTCTATACACAGCCATAATGAAGCTGAAGGCTTGAGTTTGTGACAGACAGGCTCAAGATAAGCAGGGCCACTGTTGCTAGAACTTCTAGGGGTGAAATCGTCAAAAACTACAAATTTCTGTGCAAAAAATCGTCATTTTAGAAAATCGTCAGAAAAAAACGTCAAATCAAAAATATTAAATTTTTTTGTATTTTAATTGTTTTATCACAAAAACTATTACAATGGTTCAAACTTATTAACTATGCTTTCAACAAATATATACATATACATTAAATATATATATGTATATTAGTTAAACATGAAAATCATTAAAATTAAAAATAAAAGTTAAAAAAACTTAAAAGGAAATCAGAATTCACATACGTGCATATATATTTATTTTTAAAACAGATAATTTATAAAAAATAATTAGCATTTTTGTTATAGAAACATTTTATGTATAAATATCAGAATTTAACATTTTGAACACAAAAAATTATAACATAACAAAAAACCAACTCTAAAAATGCAATACTAAAAAAAGTTGCATATATGTTAAATTTAGAAAAATCGTCATTTCTGAACCTAAAATCGTCACTAGTGTATTTTGAGAGGCGAAAATCGTCAAAATGCAGAGAAATCATCGTCAATTCTGGCCACAGTGAGCAGGGCTCTAGTTGGTACAGTCTTCGAATATTATAGATTTGTTGAACATTTTATCCCGTGATATTTCCCATTAAGGGGTACTTTCCTTCTATGTACCCTCTTTCGATAGGGAGAAGAAAGGCCCATAGCTAGAAGGTTAAAATGTCCACCCAAATGTCTTCCTCTTAAAATTTTACTAAACACATCATATAGTGTCATAATCGCCAGAAAAAAGCTTAAGCGACATAATTTTCCACCTTAACTTTTTTTTAATCAAAATGGATTATTTACGATCATAGGAAGTCGATTTAATAAAACACAGTAGTAAACTTTCAAGACGCCGGTACATGTACGAGGTCTGATCAATAAGTCTGTTCGTTTTTTAATAATATCCAGCTTTTGGTTTAAAAATTATTTTATTTTTCCAGGCATTCTCTTTTGAGCTCCATACAATTTTTTCCCCTCTCCAAAAATAAGATTTCTCGAGGTCATCAAAAAAGGTATTTTTTGTGAGATAATTTCATCATGGGAATCAATCCTCTTTCCGCAAAGCAAGGTGGAACAAAATCTAGTCACTTTTGACCAAATCCGGGGAAGAAGGCGTATAAGGGAATAACTTATAACCCAAGTACTGGATTTTGGCCACTAAAACTGCTTACATGTGCACCCTTGCATTGTTTTGGTGGAAAAAGCTCTTTCTTGTCCCTAAAGTTTTTTCAAATCCTTATTAAATCTACCCAATTAGTTAGCGTAGCATTTGCCATATATTTTTTTTTATTTTTTTTTTTGGAATTTTGTATATAAACAACGTGAATTATAATGTTTGCATCCCAAAAATCATTCGCCATTATTTTGTTGGCTAATAACCCCACCTTGGCCTTCTTTTGCGTCGATTTACCCCGAAAACCCTGCTGTTTCAATTTTAGCCTTGTATCTGATGTGTTGTGGTGAATCCAAGATTTCTCCAGGGTTATAAAACAGCGTAAAAGCTTATTTATATTACTCCTGAATAACGACAAATACTCCTGCGAAGTTCTCACATAATTGCATTTGTCGCCAATTGTGACTAAATGCAGTACCCATTTTGAGGAAATCTTTCTCATACCCAAGTAATCATTCAAAATTAAAACCACTAAGCCATATGACATGCCTATTGCATCTCTCACTTTCAAACTCCGATCGGCTTACACCATACTCGTGTAGTAATTTTTTTTTCAAATTATTTCGGGTGTAGAGACCTAAATTAGGCGGGCAAAATGTTCGGCACCTTCCCGTGCTTGTACGGCCACAAATAAATTTAATAAACCACTTTTTACCATTGAAATTAATGATGAACAGCCTCTATAGTAATTATAAAGCT
Source organism: Tachina grossa (assembly GCA_949987645.1). Lineage (NCBI taxonomy): Eukaryota > Metazoa > Arthropoda > Insecta > Diptera > Tachinidae > Tachina > Tachina grossa. The sequence goes on from OX465277.1 coordinate 111,417,775, forward strand.
AAGCCTTGCGGTTTCTTTTTCCAAAAAAAAAATCACTTTTTTCCATTTTCTTCTCAAATCGCGGGCTAACCTGGTATCAATGACTGTCAAACACAAATTAAATGACCGCAACTGGGAGTCAACTGACAGTTAACTTTTCACAGAAGCAGTGCTGTCCCTTCAGTTAAGAAGCGGAAGTTTCAAACTGCCACGCACTTATTGAACCGCCTTCGTATAAATGTGTGTATATATGTGGATATATGTACATTTCTTAGCATTTATTTCATATTAATTTATTGACCTGCACAAAAATCTTGGCACATTGCCAAGCACTAACAGAACTGCTGGGTATAATGCGGTTCGAAGGACCAATGCTGTTTCTGCTCACTAAAATTAATTTCTTTGTAAATGTTCACAAGAATAGGGCCCAATTTTCTTAAAAATTACACTTATTCCTTCAATGGTTATATTTTCTTTAAGAATAAATTGCAGCCTCTTATACAGGGTGGCGCAAAAACAACCTCTTGGTGGTGATCAAGGATGGCTTGAGCGTATGTTAGACGCGATTGGCGGTCAGCAGCTAACAGCTGATGCACCGTCTGGACTTTGTACGGAAACATCTTCAAATCTTGTACCAAAATTCGCTGTAAAGACCGTCGACTGATTCCCATTTGCGTGGCACGTCGTCTGGTCGATGTCGACTGCGCTTCCATGACATCCCTGGCTACAGCAGCAATATTCTCCGCAGAACGGCTACTCCGGGGTCTGCCACGCCTGGCAGCATCTCGTGTTGTGCCAGTCTCTTCGAGGCGAGCAGCTAAACGTCGCAGTGTTTCACCAGTAGGCGTTGGACGGCCAGGAAATCTGCGACGAAATTCACGACCGATTATTGGTCAAATAAATAGTCACCAATATTCCGCGTTCTGGAGCAGTGTAGCATAACATTGTTTATTAACGTGTGTTTCGCATGTGCTTACTACACAAATGTCAAAACAGAACTGACATTAGGCGCCAATCGCAAAATTTATAACATTTTCTGACAGGAGGATTACTTTTGCGCCACCTTGTACATATAAATATGTATGTGGTTCGAAAATGTACATACATATGTAAATATGTTAGTGTGCACATATGTATGCATGCTGCAAGGTGCAAATTGCTATAACATAAAAATGCACAATAAAATCTAAACTAAACTCAGTATCATAATCGTTATAATTCTCTAAACTATTTCACGTTTTATTTTAACTGCTGCCATTAATCGCAATCGTCACAAAACACCATCATACTCCAACACAATTTCATATAATTTTTCCGATTTCTGCACTCGCAAAGACTGTTTGTTAGCTGTTTTGTATTCCTTCTTGTCCATGTATGCAAAAAGTACAGAAAAAAGTGAGCAGCTTTTACCATCGAACTCTTTAGCATAAAATTCTGTTCAGGCATTAAGTGTTTGTTGCAGCCGTTAATGGCTTAATATTATTTACGCAGCCTTGGATTCATACGGCCGGCTTGTTAAAGCTTTTCGTTTTCTTTTTTCTAAGCTGCTGTTGTTGGCATCGTCAAAAAGTTTCGTGTTGTTCTGCTTTTTGTTTATTGAATTATTGACAAAAAGCAAGTTTTCTTATATTTTTTTTTTCAACGTTATCACCAATTCGTGCCATAACCGCGAAAATAACTTAAGCGACATAATTTTAAAATTTGAATTTTTGACCAAAATCGATCATTTGCGATCATAAGTAGTCGATTTTCGTAAAAAAAACGAAGTCAAAAAAATGTGTCGCTTAAGCTATTTTAGCGGTTATGACTCGAATTGTTGGTTGCGAGCTGCTGTTTATTTAATACGTTTCTTCCTTTCTTCTCTTGTGATGCTGCTGCTGCTGCTGCTTAATTCATGGCTTTAAGTGGTTACGCCTTTTGTCATTTGTTTTATTTTTCCAGGATTTTTCTAAGATTTGAATAAACATTTCAGTAAACCAGAATGGTTTAAGATTAAATTATAATTAATTACAATAAATGAAATTCATTAAAGTAAAAATAAGAAAGGAATCATGATAATTAATTGTCCTCATATGAATGATCCATTATGTACCTAGAGGTTTTATATTATTTTTTTTTTGTCAATAAAATATTTCCAATATTTGTACTAGCGTTGAGCTCTTGCTACATATTGGAGTTTTGTTTCACCGGAGGCATTTAAAGTATCCTTTCTAAAAAAGCTCTGTAGCTGTATATTTAACATAAATACAAACTTTTTACAATAAGTGTTACCAACTGCTTTAGTATAATGCAGGAGCACAAATTAATGCTGTAAAATTTTATTTAAAATAAAATACTTAAAAAAAATACAATTTAAAAAGATAGTTTTTATAAGTACATTGTATACTTTTCCTTAAAAGTACTTTTCCTACAAAACTAAACTAAAAAGTACTTTTTACAAAGTACTACATTTTGTAAAAAGTATTTTTTGAAAAAAAGTAAATTATGCATAAATTACCTTTTGTAAAAAGTATCTTTTGCGCAAAGTACATTTTGTAAAAATTATGTTTTTGAAAGGCACTTTTTGTAAAAATGTCGTTTCTAAACCTTACCTTTTGTAAGGAGTTCCTCTTGTAAAAAGTACCTTTTGTAAGAAGTACCAGTTGCAAAAACTTAAGTAAAAAGTACCTTTTGCAAAAAGTACCTTGTGTAAGAAGTATCTTTTGAAAGAAGTACCTTTTACAAAAAGTACCTTTTGCAAAAAGTATCTTTGGTAAAAACTACCTTCTGTAGAAAAATGATTTTAAAAAGCACTTTTTGTAAAAAGTACCTTTTGTAAAAATTATCTTTCATAAAAAGTGACTTTTGTAAAAAGTACCTCTTGTAAAAAAGTTTTTTTTTTAAGTACATTTGAAATAAAGTACTTACGCATGCAGCACTTTTTGTGAAAAGTATCTTTTGCACAAAGTACCTTTTGTAAAAAGTAGTTTTGTTTAAAATTATCTTCTGTAAAAAGTACGTTTTTAAAAAGCACTTTTCGTTAAAAGTACCTTATGTAAAAAGCACCTTTTGTAAAACGTACCTCTTGTAAGAAGTTCCTCTTGCAAAAACTACATTCTTTCTTTCTTTTAAAAAGTACATTTTAAATAACAAAAATTAAAACTTTTAAAAACCCCCGACTTTTTTCAGAAAAGATGTTATATCGTCTAAACGGCTGGACCGATTTTCTTCAAACATAGCTAAGAACCCTCTCGATCAAGTCACCTTTCAAACAGAAAAAACTAAATGAAAATCGGTCCAGCCGTTTGGCCTGTACGTGGACACGGACAGACACACAGATACGCAAATACACAACAACACAGACACACAGACACACACTACAAACTTATAACACCGCTTTTTTAAGTCGGGGGTTAAAAAAGGTAAACTGTGCATAAAGTACCCTTCGTAAAAGTTAACTTTTGTAGAAAATGTGTTTTTAAAAAGCATTTTTTAAATACCTTTCGTAAAAAGTACCTCTTGTAATATGTAGCTTTTGTAAAAAGTACCTTTGCAAAAAGTACCCGTTATAAAAAGTATCTTTGATAAAAATATGTTTCTAAAAAGCGCTTTTTTCAAAATTACTTTTTTATGATAAGTACCTTTTGTAATTAGTACGGGTTATAAAAAGTAACTTTTGCAGTAATTATCTTTTGTAATAAGCACCTTTTTAAAAAGTATTTTTGGTAATAATTACCTTTTGTAAACAATTTAAAAATCACTTTTTATAAAAAAGTACCTTTTATAAAAAGTAGTTTTTATACACTTTAATAAAAAGTACTTTTTATACAAATATACCTTCTATAAAAAGTACTTTTTGTAAGAAATACACGTATCCAAGTTATAAATAATCATTTGTAAAAAGTACTTCTTAGAAGAAAATATTTTTTGCAAAAAGTACATTTTGTAGAAGGTATGTTTTTTTTTTGAAAAGTATTTAAGTAAAAAGTACTTTTGCATAGGAAACCTTTTTGAAAAATACCTTCTGTGAGAAGAATTTTTTTTATGAAAAAAGTGTCTTTTCTGAGAAGTAAAAAGTACCTTCTGCGGTTTTATCTTTTTGTTTTGTGTAAAATTTGGTTTATTTAGAATTGCGTTATATGAAAGAATTTGATTTAGAAAGTGCGTATTTTTAAAAGTATTATGTATAAGAAATAGTACCTTTTCTAAAAGTTCCTTCTATACAAAGAACTTCCAGTAAAAGTGCGTATTGTAAAAGTATTTTTTATTCAGCTTTAGTCTGTAAAAAGTGTTTTAATTAAAAATTAGCTTTTATGAAAAAGGTACCTCATTAAAAACGATTTTTTTAATATGTTTTGTGAAAGGTATCTTTTACAATTAGTACTTTTTGCAAAATTTAGCTTTTCTTAACAGTATCTCCTTGAAAATGTAGCTTTTGTAAAAAGTATATTTTGTGCAAACAATACACATACATTCAAATAAAAAATGTACCTTTCGGCAAAAACCAACTCTCTGCAAAATTTCGCTTTTATTAGAAGTTTGTTTCATGTAAAATACCTGTTTTAAAAAGTACATTTTGTAACAACATATTGTTAAAAAAAAGTACCTTTAGCAAAAGTACTTTCTTGGAAAATCACCTTTTGAAATAGAGACTTTTCAAAAAGTACTATTTTGAAAACGTACTTTTTTGAAAAGTACTATTTTGAAAAATTCCTTTTTTGAAAAAGTACTTCTTTGAAAAAAGTTCCTTTTCCGTAAAGTACCAATCTGAAAAATGTGTTTGAAAAAGTATATTTCCGAAAATCTAGTTTTTGTTAAAAGTACTTTTTGTAAAAAAATGTGATAAATTTTGTTTTTAATTTTCATGCAACTATTGCAATCTTCGGTTAAACCTTTACATATGTATGCAACAACATGTTGTTTGCCACTGTTTAAGTAACAATCTAAGCAGCACCTGTTTTACCGTAACCATGAAGTTTTCATGTAACAACGATCAGTTAGTTCATGTTGCAAGCAATGAAATTCATGCCCTTAATAGTTTTTGGCACACAGCAAAGGACAGACAACATTTGTTTTGTATTTGTCTCCATGTTACTACATCAACTCACATTAGAGTACAAAGACCTCCTAAATGAATCTTCTTCACTAATTGCAGTAGGCTTCTTGTTGCTGTTGTCATTAATGGCGACATCGTCAGTGTTTGTCAAGCAGAAAAAAAAAGTGTAAAGTGTCAAACAACATGATGAAACATTTTACATGTTTTATTTCCTTAAAACTTTTCTTTTTTTTCTCTCTTTATATGTATTTCGAGTAAATTGAAAACAAAGCTTTACTTTTCAACATCAATGTAATATAATTCTACAACGTATTTACAGAAATACACAGAAAAACCTGAAGTCTTCTCTATTTACATTATCTAATTTTCACTTGTTTAAATGAACGAATAGGTGTCCATGCTGCCATGGCATTGTATTTAACAAGGATTATTTTTGCCTTTTTCTTTTGCTTGCATTCTTTAATTGCAATTCTGCGGAAGATGTTGGCCCATCGCAACAAAGAAAAAAAAAAGACAGACAAAAGAAAAGAGGTCACATTGTTCAATGCGAAGAGGAATGAAACTGTTCATGAAACAAACACCTGTCTCTTCTCACACGTCCATGTTGTGTGTCATTTGGCATGGTTGCAGAGTTTGGAAAGTGGACATACATAGTTGGAGTTAGTACAAAATTCGATTGACCAAATAAAAATAAAGTGGCAGAAAAGTTCCCCTTTTACTCAGATGCAAGTAGGCAATTTTGCTAGGAATACAAACAACAAGAATGTCAGTGTGTTTAACAGTTTACATAATCTGCTAAAGATATTGTATCTGGATTTCAATGTATCGGCATCCATGCTTGTCAACTAATGAGATGAGAAATGGTTCTCGTAAAAATATCTGGAATTCTCTTTTGTTGTTTCCTTCTGGTTCACACAGACGAAATTGTTGCTGGCATTAGATAATAGCAAGCAATCTGTCACAAAGCGTGTCGCCGAGTATCGAACACAAAAATTATTTTCTCTTCCCATCCGTAAATTTATTTCAAACTAAATGTTTCCCTTCGAAATATTTTCATGTCTAAACGCAGACAAAGTCCAGAATCGTATATATATGTATGAATGGTAATTTAATGTAACAAGTATGTCAGCAGAAAATTTCTTGCTTGGTATTGAAGCGAACCTTAGCAAATTTAGGGGGAATCCAACCCACGACTCCCCAAAAATATTTGAAATATCACACTACTTTTGAGTCTACAGAAACACCCCCATATTTTATGTTTATTGTTGTACCTTCCATGTAGTGGAAAGGGTTCGTTTATAAAACAAAATTTTTGTTGTATTTATTTACCAAATTACAAACATAAATCTTCGTTTATTTGGTTTATATTTCATCCTCAATTTTAGTTAATAAATAGGAAAGAATATTTTTCCGGTAATGACGGCTTAAAAGGGACTTACACATCGTGTCATAACCGCCAAAAAGTTTAAGCGACATAATTTTCTTTATTTTTTTTACCAAAATCGAGTATTTGCGATCGTAAATAATCGGTTTTCGTCAATAAAAACGATGTCCAAAAATTTGGCGATAAAGCTTTTTTTGCGGTTATGGCTTGATATATGTATACACAGAGAAAACAGTGCCTAATAAATACCTCATAAAATAGAACAAAATTAATAAGAAATCTCTATGGTTTTTTTTCAATAAGGAAATCTTATTAATTTCATAGAGAAAACCTTTTTAAAAAAATCAAGAAGAAATCTTGTAGTTTTTATGCGGTTATCTTATTGATTTTCTCAATAAGGTTTTCTTCTTGATTTTATTAGGCTATCTTATTGATTTTTTCAATAAGGTTTTCTTCTTGATTTTATTAGGCTATCTTATTGATGTTTTCAATAAGGTTTTCTTCTTGATTTTATTAGGCTATCTTATTGATTTTTTCAATAAGGGTTTCTTCTTGATTTTATTAGGCTATCTTATTGATTTTTTTAAAAATAAAACACAATACTTATTGATTTTATTTGAAAATTTTATTTATTTTCATTTACATATGTATTTACTTAGGAATACACACAATATAGTAATAATAAGTAAGTTTTGTTAGCAGTATCTTTTTGAATTTTTTAATTACATATTTGCTTATAAATATTGGGTAGTGTGAATAAAAAAAGCATTTGCTTTTTACTTAGAAATTTGTTTGAAACAAACAAAAAGTACATATACATTTAAGACTTTACAAAAAATTTTAAAGTAAAAAGCAAATGCCTTTTTTGTATTCACATTACCCATTTATACGTACTTAGGGCCATTATTACAACTTGTCGTTAGTTAAAGGCATGATTTTATCAGATATATAAATGGCTTTGCATTATAAAACCTTCATTTAATATTTTTTTGTCCATTAAGTATTATTATTATTAATAATGACATCAATAAAAAAATTAAAATTGTAGCAATGCAAAGCAATTTTTCGGGCAGACAAAATCAGACAAGTAGTAATAACGGCCTTTAATATATTATAATTTTCATATATTTAAAAATTTCATATAATTAAAACTAATTAAAAATTAATCAACACACTGGTCACCCAACCTGTATTGAAAATCTCCACTCCAAGGTTCTTGTATTTCCAGAGATTATTCCTTACCAAAAAACATAATACGATTATATATGTACATAAATATAATAATAATAATATAGATATAGGTACGCAATATTTATAATTAGTTCTATTTTAATTTAGTTTATATTTTATGTTAGTGGAAAAATATTCAATTGTTCTTTCGACTTGTTCACTTCGCACTGGTTCACTTTCAACTAAAATTTTTAATTTTAATACATATGTACATATGTATGTATGTAAAGTAGACTTGGGTCGAACTCGCTCACTAGTTCATTTTTGCCACAAACCAGTGATCAAACCCATGTAATTTAAATGGGTTTGATCATTGGTTTGTGGCAAAAATGAACTAGTGAACGAGTTCGACCCAAGTCTACAACTCATTGTGTCTGTCAAAATTGTCATTTAACACAAGTTTTTCAATTGCTTTTGACTTAGTTCCTGACCTAAACAGACAGCCAAGCTGTTCAATTGCAAAACCGCTTACTGCCGCCTTAATAGTTTTGCTGGTGGTGCATAAAGATTACTATTAATTTTTTTTTCCGTTAATATGAAGATGTTAAGTTTTGTATGATAATAATGAGACATTATTTATACATATACATACATAATTCTAATAATATGTGGATCGTGTGATATTATCTTCTGAAAAATCATCTTACATCAGCTGTTTTTATTGTTACCAGAAATCTATGCCGTAAGAAAATAAGTCAGCGTTCTTTTTAGCCACCTAAAGGTTTTATTTTCGATAAAGCAATATATGAATCTGTTTTTAAGGTACTTGCTGTAGCGCAGTAAAATCAAAATAATTGCAAATATGCAAATATGATATACGAAAAACATAAAAAACGAACAAATATAACATCACTCAAACAACATATTGCTTCATACGCACATACATATGTAAGTACAATATACTCGTATGTATGTTACTTCTTGCAACACCTTTTTACCAGTGATGCCAAGTTTTTTGGCTATAAAAGCACATCAACATTTAAAAGAAGCACTAAAAAGCGTAATTTTGAGATCTAAAAAGCGTAAAAAGCACTAACGTGAAGAAAGAATGAAAATTCAAACGAGTGAAGTTTAACAATGTTTAATATTCTCTAAGCTTTTCTCTATCTCGGCAATATTATCATATTTAATGAAATATATCAGATGAAAAAGGTAGGCTTTGCACTGAAAAAATAAATACACCAAGTTTTTGTTAAAGTAATTTTAAGAAATACACAAATTTCTTAAAAGCACTAAATAGTGCTTTTTCTTATTTTGGCACTAACGGTCAAAATTTGGCGTTTTGAGTCTTCAAAAAGCACTAAAAATAGTGCCAAAAGCACCAAGTTGGCATCCTTGCTTTTTACCTAAAAAAATATGCATCTCAGCTTTTGTTTGCTTTTCAAGCCCGAACGAAACAAAAACAAATGACGACATAAAAATCTATTAAAATACAAATATTCACATACACTGCCTTAATTTTCTTGTACGAATATAAAAAATTCATAGATTTAAAAGAAAATGAAAATCATAAATAAAATTTTGCAAACTTCATTTCAAATTTTTAATAGCAACAGGATTTCAGGGAATTCATTTTTAGGGTTCCGTACACCAAAGTTGAAAAGGAACCCTACTGTTTTCGCTACGCTGTCCGTCTGTCCGTCACACGGTATTTTCTCAGGAACCGTAAGAGCTACGGACCTGAAATTTGGACACAGTATGTAGAACCTTGGCCGCTACAACAACAAATACATGACAATTAATAATTAAAGGTTGTTCCAAAACGAGCAACGAAAAATGTTAAAATCCCATGTAATATACATACAATTGTATGAACATATGTATATTGTAACTTGAAATTTGTAAAATTAGTGTATTTCTATACAGACTACAACAATTAACACTAAAATTTAAAAAAATTTAAATTAAAGGGTGGTCCATCAGTTAATGCAATTTTGACTATGTAATTTTGACAATTTGCTATATCTTGGAAACCGTAAGAGGCAAACACTTGAAATTTTCAAAAACGGTAAAACTAAAAAAACCGAAAATTATAAAATCGCCAAACCAAAAAAAAATCGCCAAAACGAAAAAAATCGCCAAAATTAAAAAAAATCTAACACTAAAATAAATCGCCAAATTCGAAAAAATCGCCAAAATAAAAAAAAACGCCAAAATGAAAATAAATGCCAAGAATCTAAAAAAATCGCCAAAACGCGAAAATGTCGCCAAAACTAAAAAAAAATTTTAAATAAAAAAAATTGCAAAAATGAAAAAATCGCCATAAATAAAAAAAGTCGCCAAAATTAAAAAACGCCAAGAACCGAAAGAATCGCCAAAACAAGAAAATAAAGTGTCAAAACTAAAAAAGGAGCCAAAACTTTAAAAAATCGCAAAAAACTTGAAATTTTCGAAAACGGTAAAACTAAAAAAACCGAAAATTATAAAATCGCCAAACCAAAAAAAAAATCTTCAAAAATTAAAAAAAATCGCCAAAACGAAAAAAATCGCCAAAATTAAAAAAAAACTAACACTAAAATAAATCGCCAAATTCGAAAAAATCGCCAAAATAAAAAAAAAACGCCAAAATGAAAATAAATGCCAAGAATCTAAAAAAATCGCCAAAACGCGAAAATGTCGCCAAAACTAAAAAAAAATTTTAAATGAAAAAAATTGCAAAAATGAAAAAATCGCCATAAATAAAAAAAGTCGCCAAAATTAAAAAACGCCAAAAACCGAAAAAAATCGCCAAAACAAGAAAATAAAGTGTCAAAACTAAAAAAGGAGCCAAAACTTTAAAAAATCGCCAAAAACTTGAAATTTTCAAAAACGGTAAAACTAAAAAAACCGAAAATTATAAAATCGCCAAACCAAAAAAAAATCTTCAAAAATTAAAAAAAATCGCCAAAACGAAAAAAATCGCCAAAATTAAAAAAAATCTAACACTAAAATAAATCGCCAAATTCGAAAAAATCGCCAAAATAAAAAAAACGCCAAAATGAAAATAAATGCCAAGAATCTAAAAAAATCGCCGAAACGCGAAAATGTCGCCAAAACTAAAAAAAAAAATTTAAATAAAAAAAATTGCAAAAATGAAAAAATCGCCATAAATAAAAAAAGTCGCCAAAATTAAAAAACGCCAAAAACCGAAAAAAATCGCCAAAACAAGAAAATAAAGTGTCAAAACTAAAAAAGGAGCCAAAACTTTAAAAAATCGCCAAAAACTTGAAATTTTCAAAAACGGTAAAACTAAAAAAACCGAAAATTATAAAATCGCCAAACCAAAAAAAAATCTTCAAAAATTAAAAAAAATCGCCAAAACGAAAAAAATCGCCAAAATTAAAAAAAAAAAATTATAACACTAAAATAAATCGGCAAATTCGAAAAAATTGCCAAAATGAAAAAAACGCCAAAATGAAAAAAAAAAACGCAAAAAATCCGAAAAAATTGCCAAAACGCGAAAATGTCGTCAAAACTAAAAAAAACTTAAATAAAAAAAAATTTGCAAAAATGAAAAAAATCGCCAAAAATAAAAAAAATCGCCAAAATGAAAAAATACGCCAAAAACCGAAAAAAATCGCCAAAACAAGAAAATAAAGTGTTAAAACTAAAAAAAGAGCCAAAACTTAAAAAAATCGCCAAAACCGAAAAAACGCAAAAACCTCCAAAACAAAAAAACCGAAAAGATTCCAAAAACGAGAAAAAATGCCAAAACTATATATTATATAGGATGAAGTTTGTATTAAATTACATATCTAGTGTTCGTACGGAACCCTTCGTGCGCGAATCAGAGTCGCACTTTACTGAATTTATTTAATTGGTTACACTTTATTTTAATTGTTATTTTTTCGCGTTAAAAAAGTGTTGAATTAATTAGAAAACTACTCGTATTTATCCAATTAAACAAATTGACAACAGCTTTTGCCCTCAAAAATGTGCAGTTCTATGGCCCGGAATCCATATGTCGCCAGATTGCCAGAAAGATGGAAAGGAGCCATTCACATATTACGTAACGCTATTTTCGGAGTTTTTATACACGTTTTTTACAAAATTTTCTAAAACAACAAATTTTTCAACCAGCCCCGGAGCATTACGTAATATCTCAGCAGCACAGTAACTAACCATGCCCAAGCATTGTTGCCATCTTAGCATTTTCACTGTTAAATTTAGCATTTTCATAGGTAAAAAATTTAATTAAAAAATATGTAAATTTATAATCTTAGTACATATTTTATTTTCTTTTCTGTAGATTTATGTTGTAACAGTGTTTCATAATAAAAACTTTCGCATTTTTAAGTTATCGTACCTAGATATCTAATATTTAATAATAACACTGTGCAGGTTCAAAAATTTAACAAGCGGTGGACCTGGTGGGTAAACCTAATTTGAGTACGCTGAATCCAATGGTGCTAACCATTTTTTTTTTGTTGGTTAGTTCTTGTTTAAACAAGTTGAATAATCTTGGGATTATTACTAAGAAATATCCCTATAGTTGCTTGCGGTGAAGAGGGATCTATGATAAATTTCCTTGAGCACTTGAAAAAAAGGGATATTTTTTAATTATAATCACTCGAAGGGAGATGATTATAATTATCGGGGATAAGGGAAAATAAAAGAAACGTATTACTGACTTTTATTTTATCTGATATGAGTTTGGTTGAGATTGGTGCTCACCTTGAATTCCCTTTGTAATGATGACACTAGGTAAGTAAATTTTTTCAAATGATTTATTTTACAATTCTTGATTAGGTTGTTTTAAGTTCAAAGGTAGAAAAGCAAGTAAGTAATTTAAATTTCAAAAGGTTTGACACAAGTCCTTGTACGTTTGATTTTATAACAGATTCGTATATAAGCTACAAAAGTATCTTTTTGTCGCGCACATTATTAGTGACAATTGATATTTTTATAATTCGACATTTAATAGCAAAAAGGGTAATAATAATAATAACTTCAAAGTTGATATAAAAAAATTATGAAAATTAAATATACTTATTTTGTTCAAACTAGTTTGGACATGCCGCCGGCCTTGCCTTCAGGCAATAGATGACGTCTTCTCAGAGGCGCAAAGGACATTAGCAAGCGATCGGATAGCCTTAACAATAATCTTCGTATCCGGCGTAGTTGCAAGTATGGTTTGTGGCGCTTGTTGTTGTTGACTTGCCGGCTGTGGCGCAATTGTTTTGGTAGATGGTTGTGGTGCCTTTGGTTTCGTGACCGATTTTTGTTCCCGTGTCTTCTGACGTTGGCGTAGTTCCCTTGTGGTTATGGACTTTGTCCTTTGGGTATGCTTACGTCCACACTTTCGGCATGTACCCATTGATGGACATACCCTTAAATCATGGCTTCTTGACAAACAGTTGGTGCAATAATGATTATTTTCAACCGCTTCTTTTCTCTTCTCAGCGGTTATACTTCGAAAGGAGGGCATGAAACTTCCTACATAAAACGCATTTATAAAGATCAGGATCACGACGAATTTTGGCTTGCTTGGCACGGTGTTGCTTGGCACGGCACTTATCTGGCTGATTATTGTTCCTAACATTAAAAAATAGAAGTGATTAGATGAATTCAAGAATTATGACTGCGATTTTGATTGGCAGTATATTTATATTGAGTAAAATTGAGTAATACTTATGTGTGTGCAAAGATGATTTAAAATTTGAAATATAAAAAGTATTATTGTTAAAAAATATAGTACAATAGAGTTTTAGTTAGAACTCTCGTTATTCAACAAGGGTAGTTAGCGATAATGGTAGAAACTTCTTGGGCGCTAGTAAAATCCTAGAACGTGAATTCGCAACTTTCGTGCAAAACGTTATACAAAAAAATCAAAAACCCAACTGCGACCAACTTTGAACCGTTAAATATCTTAAATGGTCATTCCAAATGAAAACTCATAAGAGAAACCTAAAAATGATTTTAAGATACCTATCGAATGATACCCATTTTGATATAGTTGGCCGACTCTTCATTTTTTTTTTGTATTTACAAAATGGCGTCTGTTGGCCGCCATATTGAATTTTAACAACTGACATATCTTTAGTGACACTCCCGGGATTAAGAAAAATCGATTGACGTGAGAATCGGTCTACGCGTTCGGTTTATATAGTACCGCAAAGGAACATACATACATACATACATTCATACATACATGCATACATACAGACTGATAGACACAATACCCTTATTTGCTTTACGCAGTCAGGTAAAAATAACCGAGATTGAAAACTTGGTTAAAAGCGCTTAAAAATCTAAATTGTTTCCAATTTTTTAACATTTATTCATTTTTATATAAGATAAAAAAAACATATTATGGATGGACATGCGTCCTAAAAAATTTTTTGAAAAAAAAAAATTGCAAAAATACAAAATTGCCATTTTTTTGACGAAAAAATATCGAAAAATTTGTTTCCAATTTTTTTCCAAAAAGTTTTCTCAGGACGTTAGTTCATCAATAGATGTCTTTTCAATCGATATATGTATATTGATATAAAGGTTAATAAATGGTAGAAAACTGGGAAAAATTGGGATTTTTTTAAATTTTAATTATTTTTTAAACAAGATCTAACCTAAAAAAGTGGTTAGCGCAATTGGATTCAGCGTACTCGGACTAGGCTTATCCACCTGGTCCCCGGCTTGTTCCAAAAAAAAAGTTTCGAATTCGAGCAATATAATAATATTTGTATTTGAAATTTTTGTTTGCTGTCTACAGGAAAGAAACTGCTACTAATACTGCATTAAATATTTATTCATGTTTGTTATTTTTTTTCATAGAAAGAAAAGCAAATTGAATTTTTAATCAATGTGAGATATGGAATTCGTTCTACTGAATATTTCATTAACTCTCAGGTCCAAATTCATAGTCTATAATTAACTAACGATTTTCCCTATTAATTTCATTGGTTAAACCACCTTCATTAGTTAATTAAACAGTGTGAATTCGAGCATCAGACACATGACCTAACCGAGGGCATTTAAATTTTAACGGCCGTTACTCACAAAAAATTATTTAAATTTACAAAAGGTTTTTTTATTTTTTGTTTATTAGACCCAAATTATTTTTTATGTATAAGGCCAAGAGAAAATATTTTCTGTTCATTCTAATAAGGACAAGACAATGTTTATGTCTATTTTTTTTCAGCAAAATTAGTTTGTTGAAAAAATAGTTTCAAAAATAAATCTTCTAAAACTCGTCTGAATGAAATTAAATTCATTTGTTTTTGATGATTTTATTTATATTAATTATAGTAATTGAATTTGGATAAGAAAAATTTGAATTTGGACGAGAAAAATTTACAAAAAGTATTTTTTCTTGCGAAGTTTTCCAAAATTTTTTTGATTTTTAAAATCAATTTGACGTAGTAGGTCGGAAAAAATATGACAACCCTGCTGACGTTAGCAAAACGAAGGAGGAAGTTGGCAAAATTAATACTTTGTTGACGGAAGCAAAATTTAGCAGCTTCAATAAATTTGTTTTCCATTTCATTAACTAAACTTAAGTTTTTTTTTATTTATTTCTTTTGTTTTATTTTATTCTTGCTACCACAAAACATAAGAACCTAAATTAAAACATACCGAAAAAATCAACTAAAAGCTGTTAAACTACTCAACGTACCCTAAATGTTAAAAGTTGCTCCGCTTTTGTACTTTCCGTTGACGGAGACGTACTGAATGTGACATATGTACATAGTTCATAAGAAACCCTGCATTTCAAATTATCTGTCATTTGTAAAAGCCAAAGTTTAACGTATGACGGATTCTATATGACTCGGCCTTAAGGAAGATCTTAAGCATATTTAAAGCAGTTGCGCGCTTCCTTCCATTAGTCCCAGTTTAGACGGACGAACATTTGGAAGGAAAACATCTGGAATTCTCTTTTGTTGTTGCCTTCGCGTCCACACAGACGAAAATGTTGCCAGCGACATTCCAATATTACTGCATAAAAGCAAGCATTTTTGTACACGTATACGTGTATATGTAGCAAAGAATATGAAAACAAAGCGTGTCGCCGATTACCGAACACAAAAATGATTCTCTCTTCCCCACCCGTAAATTGCTGCTAAACTAAATGTTTCCCTTCCAAATGTTTTCGTGTCTAAATACGGTCTTACACACAAATAGTCGAACAAACTATTGTAACTCACATGTGCCCTTAGTTATGAAAGTGGTCTAAATCATATATTTCTTTGGACGAGATATTTAATATTATGCAACATTTAAATTTAAAGTTCTACTAGTCTCGATTCACATAAATTTATTTAATCTTCTTCTAATAGGTATTGAAAGATTTATTTCATTTTTCAAAGCAAAAATGCATGCGACTTACACCATATTTCATAATTAAAGGCACAAATGTGTGCACTTGGACCGACGAATTCGACCCAAGTCTCATATTGTGGTTGTGACTTCTATCAAATGTTTTATGTATTCAAAAATGCAAGTAAAAGACTAATGGCCTATTTCCCAACTGTGAAAGAAAACTTTAGACTCACAACTTATATTGAAAACAACAATAAAATATCGAAAGGTTTCTTTCTTTCTAAGTTCAAAGTTTTTTGCTTTAATTATATATTATTTATTTTTTACATATGATTTTATTTTTGTAATACAATAATGACGTTTTATTTTCCACAAGACAATACATTTTATGTTTCATTAACATTAAGTGAAAGTTTATGAGGTGTGAATAATCAAGAATTTAAAACAAAATAATATCAGAAATGATGTCGTTACAAATGTATTTTTTTAAACTTAAAAATATATTAAATTTTGTATTTGTTTTAAGAATTAATATGTTGTTGTGGACAGTATTGTATTAATGGGAAATCGAAAAAATCCTAAAGAACTGTTATCTAGTGTTGTGAGGGGAAAGGACAGATTACGGTTGTTCTTGCTCCGTTGATATGATGGTGGATAGAAATTCGGTTACCAAATCTTGCAAGTCACTTGCAGGCGAAGAAGAAGGCTTTGTAGCCCGTGTTACCGCAGAGGAGTTTTCTTCATATTTGATCGATATTTCTGGGTAAGGTAATTTTCTTCTGATCATGTCTTGAGCCACGTGTTCCAACATTTCCCAAGCTCTGTCATATGCTTCTGAATCTTTTAATTTATAGTATGCATCAAAATCATCTGATGCCCAATAGAAATTTAAATAAACTTCTAGGGACTCTAAGTCTATGACACTTAGGAGTTTACCCGCTGGTATGGGCGTTGGCGGAAAAAATGTGCGGGTGTACAAATTCTTTATATCTGAAGTATTACACAATCTCGTTGTGACCTCCTGGTTGCTGGAGCCAAATGAGCCGGTATTTGTTCGCAAATAATTTTCGAGATTAATTTTAGATTTTTCTGCCTCTGGAGATAAATTATTTAAGTTTGGCAACTCGATGTTGTTCGTTGCTATTGTAGGCTGTGGTGCTGGAGCTGCTTCTGCATTAATGGATGTTGATTGGGCGAAACTCGCTGTATTAAGTGACTGCTGAACACTGTCTGCTTTCGGCACTTGTTTCTCTGAATTTGTTGATTTGGTTATTTGGTCTGCTTCAAGAGCCCGATGCTGCTGTTCCAGAAACTGAATTACGTCGTCTAAGATTTGCATTTCCTTGTATTTCTTGGTGCTTAATTCGTAGCGCATTACACCTTCTTCGTCAAGTTTTTTAATAATAATACGCGCTATTACTTTATTGATGTCATCTGTATTAATGCCCGATAAGCTTAACATGTTCTTACACTCAGTTGTTGTGTCGAGTAATTTTTTTACATCTTCTAGAGACTTGCTACATACGGTGGGTTGATGCCAAATCTTGTCAATGAGATTTGTGTAGTATAAAAAGCTTTGGCCTCCATATTTTTGAACTATTATATCCCAAGCACATTCGTAATCGTTGGCTGATAAATGCTGAATTAATTTGAGAGGTTCTCCTTGCAGCAGAGATTTAAGCTGAAACATTTTTTCCACCTTCGGAAACTTTTTGTTTTCGTGCACAAATTTTTTGAATAAAAAGTGAAAAGTGGTCCATTCAGTAACTTCACCATTGAAATGTGGAATCTTGATTGTTTCAATTTCTATTGATTGGTTGGTTTTTGGCAAGCGGGTGATCTCTTTTGTCGTTGCTTTTAGAACATATTCAAATTCTTTTTCTATTAATTTATATTCTTCTCGAATATCTTCATTTATTGCAGTTTCTGGTCCCATATTCTTGTAGAATTGTCTGATGGCATCTATTTGCCTTTGCCAGTTTTCCAAAGTGCAGACTGTTGGCGGTTCTATTTCTTGTTGCAACAAACTTAGTCTTAGTTTATTTATTTCCCTTCTAAATGCATTGTATTTTTCATAAGCATATACTTTGCTATGCTGTTGCGATAATTTGTTTTGCAATTCTCGAAGTTTCTCTTCCGTTGACGTTAATGTCTGCTTGATTTCGTCTATATCTTCTTCTCTTATCATTTTAGCAAGGAAATCTATGGCTATATCTATAGAAGCCAAAATGGAACCGACGACACCTTCTTTTATATAGGCAATATAATTAATGCCAAGCCAGTAATGTATTTCATTATTTCTTGCTCTAGCTAAATTCCGTTTTGAATTAAGTTGATTTATATGATCTTGTATATCGGATTTATGTATCGTATTGTTTCTTATTTTCTGGAGAATCTCTTCCACTTCCTTCAGAAGATGAATTTGACCAGTAATTAGGTCGTTGTAGATTGACATTTTGATAGAAGTATATGAATGTAAGTTGTCTGATGTTTATTTTTTTTTTTGATAATTTTTAACTTTCGTTTAAAATCGGGTATAAGAAGTCCGAAATGCGCGACTCTTTTAAATTGAAAATTTCGGTATTTAATTTTTTTTTTTTAACACTGAACTATTTTTAATTGCAATTCCAAAGTGAATCCTTTTAATTCGTTAAATTCGTTTGAGAGCTTACACTTGACTGTTTATTTATTCAGATTTTTACTCCTTAAATACCCATTTTAAAAATCTTTAAGTAATTAACATATCATTAAGAATATCATCAAAATGGAGGTGTACCTTAATTGCGGTTTTTCCTAGCACAGGTATGAATAGTGCAAATACATATGTATGTATGTATGTATGTATGTATGTATGTACGCCTTTTGCATAATGAGTTTAACCTTGAAAAGTTAATGTATTTTTGATCACTTTAATAGTATAATTACTGAAATCGTATCTTGCCGTTGACCATTAGCTGACAAAATCTGTAACATTTAATAATTAATTACTTGATGCTTATTGAGATTTAGAAAACTAAAAAAGAATAGTCGCAAGTCTTAAGGTAGAATTAGTAAAATCGTATCATTCTACTTTACAGCTAGCCGTATCGTTCAACTTTATGCACAAGTTATAGAAAATGTAACAGTTTACACAGCACATTTTTTTGTCTGGCATTAAATACGGCGTTTTTGACATTCGCTACAGAAAAATCTGTTTTCTGCAGATTCCTACGTCAGCAGTGCTATCGCCACATATTTTATAACTAGTAACATGCATTGTATATTGTACGGTTTTTGTCAGCTGACACGCAACATCACGATACGATTTTACTAATTCTACACTCAAAAAAAAACTAACTAAAACTTTGGAAAATTTTCTAAATTTGAATAAAAAAAAGTTGTCGTATGGCGCCAAAGCTGTTTTTTACTTGAAACCAGTAAAATATTTACTAAATTTCTACTTCATGAATGAATGAACTAGTTAATAGTAATTATATTTTTATATTTGAGTAAAATTTTTCTAAAATTAAGTAAAATTTTCCTATAAAATTCGGAGCTTTGCAAAAAATTTTTTTCATCTTTGATCTCAAATTTAGTAAATTTTTCAAATTTTTTATGTCTTTAATTCTGGTACTTTTTTTATTTTTTATTAAATTCTATACCACATGGTATGTTTTTTTATTATACCTTCATATTCATATTATATTCTTAATTAATTCACTATACATACATATTAATTCCTTGAGAAGAGACAAGTATTGAACCAACAACCTTCTGAATGATAGGCAAGCACTCTAACCAATTACCAGTTAGAGTGTCAAACAGGCCTGAATAAGCATTGAAATTTTTGAGTTTTAAAATTTTATTTTATTTTCAAAAAAATATATTTCAAGTTCAAATATTCCTCGGAAGAATGAAAAATTTACTTAAATTTTTTGCTTAATGCAAATAAAAAATATATTCTATAATTTAAAGAAAAAATACTTAAAACTGGTAAATATTTTTCTAAAATTTAGAATACCTTTTTATATCTTTCGAGTAAGTCAAATTTGATGAACTATTCAGGAGTGAGTCATTTCCTGAAATTTATTTTTTAATTTAAGACGAGATTGACTAGTTCTTAGGATACATTTTCCCAAAACTTTTAAATCATTTTCTTATTTTTGGTACATATTTCCTTTAAGCAAGTAAACTTGTCCTTGAATGTGAGATTTTTTGTGTGTATTTTTGTGAACTATTTTTAAGGATATGAACTTTTAATTTTTTACTCATATTAAGTAATTTTTACTAGATTTTTGTAAAAATGAATTTAAACTTAGAAAAAATTACTTAAATTTGGAAATTATTTTACTTAAATTTAGAAACTTTTTTTCCTTAATAATAGTAATTATATGTCTTTTTTTTTGAGTGTACCTTTAGTGCTATAACTTTTTGAAAAATCACACAAATTAATTGTGATTTTAACCAGGGGTACTTTCAAATATATATATTAACTTAAAATCAGCTTATCTCGACTTGAGCACTTTTTCCTTTTTGCCACAGAATTATGCCGGCCAGTGTTCTAGGTGGCAACTTCATATGTATATTATTTTTAATTTATTAGATTTTTAATATTTTTTATAGTTTCTTATTAAAGTAAAAATGAGACAACAATTTCAATAAATTTATAGTCAAAAATTAAACAAAATACATGTTGATGAAAAAAAAAATATTTATTTTTTCATAACCTTTTTAATTCGAATCTCAACAACAGCTTTTTTGTAAACATATGGTTGCAAAAAATAGAGAAGAAAAAAATCCCGTATTATTGCCAAAATGCTCTGTGGGTGGTAAATTGAAACTTTCAACTCTATTATTGGATGTCATAACATTTGCAAGACAACCGAACACAACAACAACAACAACAACAACAACGACAGTCAATGTAGCAAAGCTTAACATTTTACAAACAGATGGCAACACAAGATTTCAGTGGCCTTTAGATATGTTTGTTTTGACAAGATCTCTAATGGGGAGCTGGGTACAGGAAAATCGTACACACACACACAGAGACTTTAGCAGGCCCGAGCCCCGCAAATAGTCGTCATTGTCTTTGAATATCCAATGAAATGTGTATAAATGGCACGCAAATCCCTGTGGCGATTAAAACGGCTGGAATTCCAAAAACCATGGAAATTATAGAAATAACCAAAAAAAAAGAAACAAATATAAGAAATGAAAAATAATAAGTGCAATTAATATTTATGAGTATTTAAACAACAAAGTTAACCACATAAACCCACCAACAAATTAATGATATAAATTTTAATACAAACTGTGTGTTTGTTATTAATTCAAACAATAAAATGACTTCAATTTATGCATAAATTCAAGCAGCTATCTGTAGCATTAGCAGCAAGAAGCAAACAGTAGCTTTTTAGTAAAAAATATTTAGCTTTGTGTTTCCATAAAATAAACAGCAGCTTCTTTCACCCAATGTGACAATGGGTGCGTCTTTTTTTACCACATTTTTTATTTAATTTTTTTTGATATTTTTTTGAAGGTGCCAAATGCTAAGTGCCAAATCACACTTTGCAAGTCTTATTGCTAAATTGATTAGTTTCAGAGAGAGAGAGAGAGAGTCGAGGGGAACAGAAACGTTTATTTTCCCCCCGTCTCTCTCTCCTAATAAACTAATCAGCTTAGCAATGAGACTTGCATAGTGTAAATAGGGACTAACTAACAAGCCTGGTAAATGAGCTTCTACAAACATACAGTTCAGTTCAAATTTTATTTAATTCATACGTTGACATTTGCCTGTATCATGAGTGTTGCATGAGATTCAAATGTGTATGTACGTATGTATGCTGTTGCAACATAAATGCGTTCAAGTTGAATACGAGTATTGCTGTATTTTTCTGTACTTTTAAGTTTTCTGCAAGCAACTGTTAACTAGATGACATTTTGATTTTTACTGGAAAGTCACTGAGACTTTTCTTAAGGCCTATACATACAAAAAAAAATGCCACATTTCACCAGAATTAGAAGTGCAGACATTCAAGAAGGAAGGGATCAGTGTCACGTATTATACCCCTGCAAAAGACCACTTACAAGAGCTTTGAAGACATGAGAGATTTTTCAAATGCTTTACTACAGCGAAATCTTTTAAAACAAACGCTAAACAACACCGTTTGCAAGACATTTTTTCAGCTATTGCAGGTATAGGAGTAAAGAAGAAAATACTTCGTGATGAAAAAAATTATGATGCTTGCTTCTTCATACGCACATACGTTGCGTGTATGATCTTTTATTTTTCTGTGCACATATAAACGCAGCACACATGCATTGACATTAGTTATGTATGTGCGTTTGCTTTAAAAAATCACCCTTAGGGCTAATAAATCAGTTCAAGTTAATCTCTGTTTTTGGTTTAAAATGTGTTTAAACCAGCAAACATATAAATCAATGCATTATTTAAACCATCTGTAAACGCATAAAAGTGGGCGTTTAAACTACCAATACAGGCCATATGATTTTATTACTTACAGACCATATGTTTTGCATTTAAAAAGCATTAAACTTTTTTCCAAGCTTCTACTTTTTCTTCAAATTCGATTCGATTTGTTCTCTTACACTCTATTGTTCCTTTATACTATTCTACTTTGCAAAGAATATATATAATTTCTTTCTCAGTAAAATTTAAATGCTTTTAATTAAATGTTATTAAAGTTTTTGCCTTTTTGATTGTACAAAGAACTGATAGCCTGCTGCAAAACAGCTGTTTTTTGTCATTTGTTCTAGTGCTGCCACAGTATTAGTTTTTAAACTACACATGAGGTATGGTTCACTGATTTACTCCTGTTGAGTTTAAACCACATATGAATTAAAGTTTAGTTCAACTAAACCACCGTTTAAACTTTAATTGATTTATTAGCCCTTAAACACACAATAGCTTACCATCTACATCTTACACACACACACGCACACACACGCAAACGTACAATATCGCACATTTACTTCAATAGTGGCATAACTCAAAAAAACCAGTTTTGCAGAAAACGCGTTTTAAGTTTTCAATTTGCATACAACTCAATGGAGAAATTAGAAAAAAAATTCTTCTCTCAGGAGGTGATGGTACAAGCTATTTATATGAAATTTTTACACAAGATAAAATACGAAATGCCGCATCTTTCTGCATTATTAACTCAAAAAACTCATTTTTTGAGTTATGCCACTATTGAAGTAAATGTGCGATATGCAAAATAGCAAGCATACACGCATCAACACTACTTCTTTTGAATGTTTGTTACGAAAAAGAAGTCTTCGCGAGATCGATTATAAACACTCACATACACGTACATACATCAATACATCCATCGTGCTTCGCTTATTAAACTACAGCAGCAGTATAATATAGGGTGTTTTTTTTAGAGGTATAGAACTTCGAATTGAAATAAAACACAAGAAAATCGTTTTAATGTCCATCACTTTGGCTTTATTGGAAGGATAATTTTATGCCATTAATGTTTAAATATGATTTCGGGCATGTGGCCACCGCGGCTGGCTCGAATAAAGCCATTTCTACAGGTCCAATTTTCAACCACTTTTTCGAGCATATGGGGCCGTATGTTGGCAATAACGCCACGAATGTTGGCTTCCAAGTCCCCTAACGTTTCTGGTTTGTTGGCGTAGACAATTGTTTCTTCGGTGCGCACTGTTCGACGTCTCTGCGGATGCGTATTATCACATTGAGTAAACGTAGTGCGAAAACGATCCATGGTTAACCGAATTAATTGCTCTGATGGACGATTATGTCGACCATAAAATGGACGGAGCTTGCGGTAAACTTCGCGAACTGAAACATTATTTTCGAAATAAATTTGCACGATTTGCAAGCGTTGTTCTTTTGTCAACCTGTTCATGATGAAATGGCAAACCAAACTAAATATTAATCACTTGACAGCTGACAAAATGGCCGCCAGTTAAAAAAGTGATGCCAACTTAAAGTTCTATACCTCAATAAAAAACACCCCTTACATGCCACGAGAATACATTTAAAAAACAAAACGTATTTATATTTCAAGACTGTTTACGCAGGCCTCTATCACGTATACAATTGAAATTGAATTGTAAAGAGATTTGTAATCTTTCCTTATAGTACAAAAAGTTTACTCCACAGTGTAGCATTTTGTTATAACGACAGGTCAAAAATAGAATTTTTATAGAATTTATTATATCCGTGCAAGGATTCGTGTCTTTGTCATATATCCTTTAGGTAAAAAATGCTTTAGAACTAAAAATAATAACTATAAGTTCGTGAAGTTTCTTACACAAACTATTTATAATATTCTCAGTGCTGTGGCAAAATTTTTATTAAAATCGGTGCAAGGATACAAGATCTTAAAAATAACTTTTTTTCTTCGACGAAAAACTTGTCACACTTGTTTAAAATTACAAATCGAAAAAAAAATTTAATTTTTAATGTGTATGACTTTTATTTAATGAGCAAAAAAATTTTTTTTTAATTAAATTTTATTAAAAAAAATCTTTTTGATATATTTTAATCAAAATGTTTTATTATAAAATCTGGGAAAAATTTCGCAAGTTTGTTAAGTGTTAAATTTTTTGTTTTTTGGCCACACACGCCACACTGCAGACATAATCACTCTTATTACAGTTTTCGACATCGAAGGCACTTTAACACAATACCAAAAAATTGGGGCTTATTTACTCGCTCTCGAGAACAATTTTGAGCTACTGGGGCTACAAGCCCCAATTTGTTGGTATTGTTTTAAAGTGGCGTCGATGTCAACAACTAAAATAAGGGTGAATATTTTTCGATTTCGAATAAAATTATGTCGTCGTACACTCCCTAAAACGTTGGCAATACATACATCTGTGCCAATAAGGAAAAACTGTTTAAGTCACATTATACGGTTGACTATTAAAAAATTTTAGCGGTGCCATTAACTGAAAATTAGCTTATCTCAAATTAATTATTTTTTTTCTTTTTGGCTCCAGATATAAAAAAAAGTGATTGTCTTGTTGCGAGAAAGCTATGGACTCCTAAAAAAGTGACTCATTCTAGCTGAAATTTTTACAGCATATTACTGATGATCTGGTAGAACATTTTTAGTGCTTTAAGTGGGCGTGGCATATTTTATATATAGAGGAAATTTTTATATTAAAATACTTATTGAACTAATACAGCTAAAGACTTGAGAATTTGTGTGAGTAACTCATGTTATAATGTTTTTAAGGAGATAGTACAGTAGAATCCCGCTAACTCGTACCCAGTTAAAAAATCGCGTTAAATCTCAACATTTTCATTTAATGTAATTGGCTTTTGGGAATGCAACGCAAACAAAATAATGAACATATGTTTTTTTTTATAACATAGAAAATATTTTGTTACCTTAATATAGAGGACTAATCACCGTGAACAAAAATATCGACTTTATTTATTTTATTACATTGCAAAAATTCGCATTGAGCATTTCAATATTTTCCATTTTAAAATATTTTACCCACCTTCTCTAAAATGAAAAAAATCAAGTTAGGGCTTTTATCGTTTCAGGAAACGATATTTTTTTCTTGCTCTATCTGTAACACTACTAAGTATGTACATTGTTAATTAGCTCAATAGTTTTAATACTTTAATAAGACTTCTGTTATCAATCTACATATTTACAGACACTTTGCAGCGCTCTCAAAAAATATATTGGGCGTGGTGGTTGTGGGCGTATTTCCAACTCGTTATTCCGGTCCCAGATTAAAGAACAAATGTTGTTTCGTAGTCACGATAAGGGGAATCTATACCCAATAAAAACTTAAAAAAAACTAATATTCAAGCACTTGAAATTGAACTGGAAACAAAGTTAAATTCAAGCATTTTTTTAAGTAATTTTCAAGTTTAAAAATATTTTGAAATAAAAAATCATACAACATACATACATGTTCAAACCTTGTCAAATACGTAATTTATTTATTATTAAAATATCAAAAATAAATAAATAAAAGTGAATTTGGAAAGCAAACGTGAGTAAAATCGTGAAAACAATAGCGAAGGCAGATGAGCAGAAAATTATTATTAGAAAACAAAAGAATTGCATTTTGCTTTCTGTTTTAAAAGCATTGTTTTTGCAGCTTGAAATACACTTGAATTCAAGTGTAATACAAGGCTTAATTGTAGTATAATTCAAGGCTTGAATTACACTGTACTACAACTGAATTGTTCGCATTGAATTCAAGTTCCCTTTTCAAAAATCAAGTGTAGAGCAATTGTTATTTAAGCCACACAATAAATTGTCAAGGGTTGAATTATGCTTGATTTACACTTTAATTTCATAGCATTCTCCAGTGAAAAGTGAGCTTGAATTCCATTCGAACAATTTACGTCTCTTTTCACAATGTATGATTTAGAGTTAACGAGGACTTTAACTGACAGTTCTTTATACAAAACTTGCAGTTAAAGTCCCTGTTAGCTTTTAATAGTACATTGTGAAAAGGGCCGTATGTATAGCTGTATTACAGTTCAATTCAAGCTTTGAATTATACTGCAATTCAGCGTTATATTAAAATTGAATTCAATTATATTTCAAGCTTCAAAAACAATGCTTTTAAAATATAAAGAAATGCAATTCATTTCTTTTCTAATCTATATAAATAATAGGCGAACATGTTTTTTGTAATCCCTTTTACGCTGGTACCACTACACCGAGTTTAAAAAGATTTATATGGTTTTAAAGGATTTCCTGTACAGATGTGCAGAATCTATATTTTATTGAAATCGGTTTAGTATTTTGGGAGCTATAAGCGTTTAAAGTTGCGTGTGAGTGTGTGTGTTTGTAGTATTTCTCTTGATCTAAAATTTTTTTTTCTTTTTTTTTTGTTGTTGTATGAAAGCCATAATACTTAAAGGTATAGAATTGAATAAAGTGAATTAGCTTGGTTGAAGGGATTTTGTTTATGTGTTTTTAATTTCATGTATTATTTAATTATGCTTGCATATGTATGTAAGTTTGTGTGTGGCTATGTTTTAATGAATTTTTTATGACGTTTAGATATGTAACTACATTTTCTTTGAATCTTAAATTATTTACATTTTGATTCTAGAATACGGACGAGTGTGTCGTCCGTTTGGTATATCTAGTAATAATAATTTTAAATATCAACCTTCACTATTGTTATCACCTTTTGTTTTTTTTTTTAATTCACTCTTTGATACTTTTCACCACAATTTCAATTTTATTTTATTTATTTATTTAATTTGACAAGGTTTGAACATATGTCCATATATGTATGTTGTTTGATTTTTTATTTCAAAATATTTTCAAACTTGAAAAGAACTTGAAAAAATGCTTGAACTCAACTTTGTTTCCAGTTAAATTTAAATTGCTTGAATTTTATTTTTTTAGTGCTTATTGGGAATAATTAAACTACAATTTTATTTGATCATTTTTTGTTCGATAATTTTTTATTCGAATAATTTTTTTTGTTTTGACAAATTATAACAAAATAATTTTTTTTTTCTAGAAAATTCGATTACAGGATTTGAGACTTTTATTCGAATATTTTTTTGTTTGTTTTGCAAACTATAAAATAATATTATTTTTCACAAATAAATTGTATTGCAGAACTTAAAATTTTATTCGATTATTTTTTTCGAATATTTTTTTTTGTTAACATATTTTTTTTTTCAAATTTATTCGATTGAAGGATTTGCTATTTTTATAGGTCTAAAGATCAACTACAAGAAAAATGTTCATGCACTTGTTTTGGTTCACCGCAATATATACATACATACATAAATATCTTTGGCTTAGCCGGCAAATATGCTAAGTCCACTTTTTCTTGCAAAGTTAGTTTTTAATGTAGAATGCTAGAGTAACTCAAACCACAACATTTCCAAAAATTAAAATGTCGTTTTATTGTCGTTTCTTGTTAAGTCCAGAATAAAAAAACCCTGTTAAGTCCAGTGGGAAACAATTTGCATCTAGTGTACTTGCATTAACTTGACAAATAAATTTTTGTGTTAGTTTAAAATAAGTAAATAGTTTTAATAAATTTTGATAGTTTTTTTTTGTCCCTCCTGAAAAATTAAAACAACGGACTTAGCATATTTGCCGAATGAGCCAACTATGTATGTATACAATAAATTTAAATTTTTTTAACTGTACATATGTATGTACTTACAAAATTATGTATGTATGCATGTGTTTAATATACATACATGCGTATATATGTATGTATCTATGGGATTATTATTAATCATAAATGCACAGTGCGCTGCACCACCGTCAATTAAGGTCACTTTTAGTAGTTTCATTAATAAAAATTAACTCAAACGTCATAGAGACAGACGTTCCCTATAGTTGCTTTGACTAAATTAAATTTCAGTCATGTCTTTTGCCAGCATTACTACATTCATATATACATACATAATTCAGAAGCAGGAAGAGAAGCTGAAAATATTCAGCGAGTATGTCGCCAATAGGTCTTAGGCTAACGAAGCTATTTTTAGTTGCATAAAACAAAACGGCTACAAAAACTTTTAAATAATAGAAGAAACAAACTAAACACAAAACCGTAACATGACGCCCCCAGTTAAAAAACAAAAATAAAATAAATAAAAATTGAATGAAACTGCAATTTTTTACTCGCACTGCGAACATTAAAAAACAAAAATTATTTTCTTATGCTACGCACGTATAAAATAAAATGAATTGCTGGCAACAGCTAGAACAAGAAGAAGTAGTAGAAGAAGCAAATGCAATCTGATCCAGTGATGTCAGATGAAATTTTTTAAATTCCCCACGTTTTGATAAAAAATTCGACATATTTCCCTACGTCAAAAATTTTTTTCCCTACTATTTTCCCTACGTGAATTACTTATCATTAAAAATCAAAATTTATTAATAATTTTATATAGTTAATTTTATTTATTTTGAACAAAAAGAAATAACAAACTTAAATAACATTTCAGGTACCTTGAAAAGAAAAAACAAAAGAAAAACATAAAAATATGCACATACTATATGTATACCACATCTACATAACATAACATATTTACATACTTAACATAAACATTAGTTGTAAAGCAATTGTGAATTCATTCTTTTAAAATGACTTTCTGTACAACGGAAACTTGTACAATTTAACATTTTTGATTGTAAATGAGATCTAAAAATACACATAGAATTTAAGACTTCGTGACTCAATTTATTTCTTTTTTTTGTGCGGACGTCAGTAACAATTGAAAATATCCTCTCAGCATCTGCATTGGCATGTGGTAAGCTCAATAGAATTGTGGTTAATTTTGACAGGCTGGGGAATACTAAATTATCATTGAAATTCTTGGACTTTGATATATACGACCAAAAAGGTTCCAAATCCAGCTTTGAAAGATAATTTTTTTCTTCTTCTGAAAAATTATATTCTATAGTTAGCCATTCTTGAGTAAGAAGGTTAACATCAATACTAAACATTTCACATAACATTTTAAATTGGTAAGTGTTTTTATTACCAGCATTAAGGGCCAGTTTAGGATTTAAGAACTCAATTTCTTTAAAAATTGTCTCTTTTTTTAAAGGCAGCCTCTTCTGTATTTCCTCTAGTGCGGTTATATAAAATTTCAAACAATCAGACTTAATCTGGTATGAATTCGATTTTGGGAAGGTTTTTAGCAGCTCTTCGCATTCATGGCCAACATAAATACCTTCTGTTTGTTTTGTTACATGTGGTGATTTAATATTGCAGTCAACACATAGCTCTTCCTTTTTAATAAAATTTTTACCAATTTTCAAAAATAATTTGATTGATTCAGAATGTAGAACATGTATCATAGGTTTTTTTGATTGAAACAAAGCGTTTAGAGTATTGAAATAATTCAAAACGTAGTAAATAAGCTTTGTTGCATTCATTTGTCAGCTCACTTAATATTAAATCTGCTTACTTTAGCTTGTCTTGTTTAGCTGAATTTTTAAAAAATTCAAATAAAACTACCCAGTTCTCCAATATTCTTTCAATACATTTCTGATGAGACAGCCACCTTGTTGCAGATGTTCTTAAAATTTTTCGCTTCTCTACGTTGAGCATTTCTTGAAATTCCTCTAACTCATAGCATCTTTTAGAGCTTCCAGATATATATGTTCCAATTTGTCGCAATAAATCTTCAGAAGCTCTAGATAACGTAAGGCAAGCTTTATTTGCAATTATTGCCGCCGAGTGACATATACATTTTATAGTAATGATACTTGGGTTGTCCGCTAATAATCTCGATGTAAATGAATTGTGCTGCCCAACCAACGCTAGCCCCATCACAACAAAATCCAATTATATTTCCGAAGGGAATTTCATATCCTAAAATACATTTTTTAAAGTCATTGTAAAGGGCTTCTGCAGTACAATCAGATCCAAGCTGCAACATATCCAAAAGTTGTACTAAAGTTCTTTCTTGTTTTTCATCAAAGAACCGAACAAGAATGCACATTGTTTTTTTTTTTGACGAGATGTCGGTACTTTCCTCAATAAGAACTGAAAACTTGCTACTTTTAAGTTTATTTATAAGCTTCGATTTCTCTTCATTGGCTAAAACATTACGTATTATCTGGGTGCATTTAGTACGTGCCAGTTGACATTCTTTTATTATAACTGAATCTGGTACAATCTCTTTCAATAAGGGAATTAAGTGTTCAATTACCTGTAGAGCAACATTATGTTCAGCGAAAAAAGGGCCATACGCAGCTCAAAATTTGCAGTATCTCTTTTAACGTTATTTGGTTTCTCTTTTTGAAAAAATGAATGCATATTTTTAGAGTTTTTAATTGATGAACCATAAGTTTTGTGTGACTTTCCGCTGGCATGCTTCATTAAGTCAGATTTTCCACAATTTAACAGCTTTCCGCAAGGCATGCACCTGCATTTAAATTCATCGTCGACTTCTGCAAGCCACCCTTTAAAAGAATCTTCCTCCAACCAACACTTGCGGAATCGTTGCTTTCTATATTTCTTTTGGCAGTCTTTCGAAGAATCAGAATCTGAAGACATTTTCTGCAATAATACGATGTTAGCACAGTTTTTTTTTTTATAAAAATAATACTTACAAGGATAGCGCCCTTAACATATTAAACAGATAAATTTAGATATTTTTATTTTATAAAGAGTTCAATTAAGCGGTGAGAGTTCCAAGTGTTGAGTATTTAGAGCACAGTCACTGTGGTTTAGATACTTAACACTCAATACTGGTTATTTTTTTGGGTACTCGATACTCAGTAGCTGCTTTTAAGTACCAAAGTAGCCAGATTGAGGTTATTTCATCAATATACTTTCACAAAAATAAGTGCTACCGCAAAGGTTTTTCATAAGCCAGTTAGATTATCTTCTAATTTACATTCAAAGGAAATATCCCTACATTCTGATAAAAGTAAAAAATCTGTCTGTTTTTCCCTACAGCGTGATTTTTCGAGAAAAATTCCCTACAAGTAGGGAATTTTCCCTACATCTGACATCACTGATCTGATCTGGAACGACTGAATGATTTTGAATGGTGCCCGGAACGGGCGAACGATGCGAATACTGCGTGTGTAGGCGTTTGAAGATATTTCAAGCGCAGCTGTAATATTTTTTATTTTTGCTCGAATTATAAGTTTATTATTATTATTTTTTTTTTTTGGTAGCATTAATACGGTTTCTACTACACACTACTACTACATATCTACTGCTCTACGTCTTCACCCAAAAATGAGCAAAAGCGTCTGTCCGTCTTAGGCTGACACAATATCAAACACACCATTCATTATAAAATAACAGTTACGGCAGTGTGCACCAGCAACAGCAACAACAGCAGCAGCAGTAAATGCAATTCCTGGGCATTCATACATTTACCAAAACAACCAGACAAGACAGTAAAATATTTCCCTGTCCGTCCGCAATTCTAGATGAATTTTTGCTTAAACATCTTAAACACATAAAGATAGTAAATTAAAAGAAAGAAAGCAAAAAAAAACACAAACTAAAACCACTCATGCTGTCCGTCTGTCCGCTCTGTACACCAAGCAAGCAGTTGGTGGTAATGTTATTCTCAGCACGTGCAATTGCAATTTAAACCAAATCATACAGCAGGGTATTGTAACGCTTTTTCCTTAAGTTCCTCATTTTGTTGCAGCACAATTTTCTAGCTTTTGAAAAATGCTAGTATTTGCCTTGATGTTGTTATTATTGTTTAGGTTGTTGCTGTTGTTGGGCAGTTATTATGCCAAGAATTTCCAGCTAGAAGAGAAACTTTGTTTTTTTTTCTTCCATTTAAAATGAGTATATTTTGATTTCATATAGTTCATTTTAGTTGCTGTTGGTCAGTGTGCATGCAACATTTAAATCATCTTTCAAATATTAGTGTTCCATATCTGTAAACCAATCAATATTTCGCGCCATAACCGCCAAAATAGCTTAAGCGACATAATTTTCGAACTTCAATTTTTGACCAAAATTGATTATTTGCGATCGTAAATAGTCGATTTTCGTAAAAAAAAACAAAGTCCAAAAAATGTGTCGCTTATGCTATTTTAGCGGTTATGGCTCGATTTGTTGTCTTGATTGCTGTGAAGTGTGCACTATGGACCGTAGGCAAAAAATACATTGGAGTAGCCGTTATTTATTTTATTTATTTTTTGGATTTCTTATGCTCTCTCCCCTTAAATCGGTTCAGTTTTATTTAAAAAAAAAAAAACAAATTCAAAAAATATTTCATAGTGATAAGTTGTGTTTTTAAGGGGTGCGTCCGCCCCTCAAAGTTGGTCTTCAAGCCAATTTTTCAATGTAATTTGTTTGCATATTTTAAAAAAATTATTTAACAAGAATATGATATATGGCAATATTTTAGCTCTTCTAGTCAACAATATTAGTATCAAAGAAAGTTTTTTGCTAAAATTAATATTTGAGAAAATAATGAAGGAAATAACCAACAAAATACCAAAAATTTTATATACCAAAATTATATTTATATGAAAATTATTTATATTAAGCATGTACAATAAGAGCTTATGTCCATTAAGTTATTTCGTACATTTAGTCAAAAGAAAACTAAAAAAAATTACATTGAATATATGGGCTTGAGGGCCAACTTTGAGGGGCGGACGCACCCCCTAAAACACAACTTATCGCTATGAAATTTTTTTATATTTTTTTAAAATAAAACTGAACCGATTTGGGGGTGGGGGGAGGGAATATAAGAAAACAAACAAAAAAAATCTCCATACAACTAACGGCCACTCTGATGTACATGCTCGTATCTTGAAGATACAATTGCTCAATTCACAAGTCTTGTAGCATTGCTTAAAGTTAAAGAATTTAAAAAAAAAAAATTTAAACAAAAATAAATTATTTATAAACTTAAGTTTTCACTTCCTACTGACAATCTCTTTGCTCCATAACGATGCATAGTGCAAAAATTGATTAGTAAGCTTTAAATTGCGTCCTATTCTTTATTTCTTTATTTATTTACTTTTCCATTAAATATTATTTAATTCGTGTTTATAAAGGGTGTCCCAACAAGAACGCAAGATTTAAATTTTAAATAAAACACGTCCAAATTCCTCTTTTAAGGCTTGAGTCGGCGTCGGCTTATTCGCGTAAACCATCGACTTCAAAAAACCCCAAAGAAAAGAGTCTAATGGTATTAAATCGCACGATCTAGGCGGCCAATTCTGGTCTCCAAAATGCGAAATAACACGACCGGGAAATGACTGATGTAGCAATTGAATTGTTTCTCTGGCTGTGTGACATGTGGCACCGTCTTGTTGAAAGCACATGCCCTCCACATTCATTTCTTCAATTCTAGGCACGAAAAAACTGGTTATCATTTCACGATACCGCTTGACCTGCGTTTGAGCGACATCATCACGTACAGCTCCGACATTTTCGGTCGGTCGACCTGGTCGAAGGCGCATTGTTGTCTTTACATCACTAACAGACCCAGTTTCGGCAAATTTATCCATTAATGTCTTTACAGTTGACTCTTTTGGAGCATTATTTTGACCCCAAATTGATCGCAAATTTGCGAACTATAGCCGCAAAACTTTCACCATTTTGGTAAAACAATTTCACAATGAGAATGCGTTGTTCATTCGTGTAGCGCTCCATTTTTACTAACCTCGTACCTTCTACTAGCAAACAATAACAATTGTTCAAATGTCAAACAATGACACATCGAATGGCGCCAAATTTAAATCTTGCGTTCTTGTTGGGACACCCTTTAGATATGTATAAATGTATCTATGTTTGTATAAATGCATTGAGTGTTTCATTTGTTTTGATACACTGACTCAATAATTATGTTGTCATCATTACTTTTTGAAGATCAGCTGCATATTCGTTCATGTGTCTCTGTGTATTCCAAAATTATAAATTCAGATATTTTTTTATTCGCGTTTTTCTTCAGATTTCATTTGATATTCTTAACAAATTCCATATAATTTGTTTTGGTTTCTATGTCAACGTTTGAATGTCTCGTACGTTCACAAATTAATGATGCTTATTTGACATTTTCTCTTAACTTCTTTCCAAAGTTTATTTTAAATGGGAACAAAACTGCTTTGATTTGTTTTAATATTTTGCAATAGATTTCAAATGAAATTTTTTTTAACTGCAATTGGTTCTTGGAATTTTTTTTTTTTTGCAAATATGTAGTAATTGCAAACTCTGCAGGAGAATTAAGGTTTTGAAAATGTAGAAATAAATAGTAATGTTTGTGAAACGAAAAGAAAACATAAGAAATTTAAACTGCAAAACTCCCACGCCTCAATTAAGATGTTATTGTTTATAACCGACTTATCAAAATAAAAACAAACAAAAAAAAATCAATTGTAATTATTTTAACATAGAATATCAATAAGAATTGAATTGCTTCAATTAATTAAAAATTTAATTTATTGATAGCAATAAGAGGAAATTCAATTATCAATTTATTTGAAATTAATAAAGAAGATTTTTAAGTTTTTTATTTACGAAATTAAAATTTTTTTATTTATTTATTTTGATAGAGCCCAACACAATGAGGTTATACCCATAGGGCCTTTTTATAGTTATAATATGGTGTTGCACAAATATGGGCGGAGTAACTAGACCATATGCCCAAGATGTTATTAAAAGTATACTGCCAGTTTATATAAGCCATTTAAAAATTCTCGGCTGTCTATTTATAATGAACACAAAAACAAATTTTGAGTGCTTTGTTTTTGTTTTCAATATAAATAGACAGACAAGAATTTTCACATGGCTTCTATGAACTGGCAGATATTAAAAGGTTTTGTGACTTACTGTACGCTACCTATGCCTTCACATAGGAAATTGGAACGTGGTTGTTAAAGAAATTCCACAAAAAACCGCAAGATTATACGGTTATCCGTGGCAAATCAGTCAACCAGTGCGAGCGAGACGAAAAACTCTCAAAGGCCAAACAACACACACAAGCCTGACCGCACATAAGAAATAATTACGATGATGCGAGAGATGTTCCTCAAACCAGTAGTGCGATTCAGTAACTTTTAACGATCCGACAATCGTAATTTTTGTCTATACATTTTGTCACTTGCACTAACGATTGTCTGATTCCGCAACTTCTTTTTAACGATAGCACGCAGCTGATATTTTCTGTTGATTTTTGTCAATAAAATGAACAGCACATAAATTATTGTCGCTAAAATAACGACACAGCTGAATAGCAAATTCGATAAATATTCGTTATAATTATTTTAACGATGCGATTATCGTCAAAAAAAAAGTTAGTGAATCGCACTTTTGATGAGTTGTTTTTATATATAATTTTATTTGCTGGGACAGAATTTTACTTGTGGGAATTTTTTTTTTTATAAAAAAAAAATTTTTTTTTTGATAACAGTAACCCCCCGTTGTCACATGCCAGTAGTTACTTGCAAGTAGTGTACACGTATTACTGACGAAAATCAGGAGAAATATAAAAAACAGAACAATATTTTGAGTGGCTACACAGCACAGTGCAAGTTAAAATGTCGTCAACAAGTAAAGTTCTAGATAACAGCTTTGCTTCAACTTTTAGTGCAGTGTTGCCAAGAAGTCAATATTGAACTTTAATTGCATTGTTAATATATTTCATTTAATAAAACATAAAATTTATGTTCAAACTTAGCTCTAAAATGAGTCTATGCCATTTATCAATATCCTTTTTATATAAAAAAAATTAGCTATAATACTAACCAAATTAATGAAATAACTCTCTACTCGGCAACACTGTTTTTCGTTTTGTCAGTTTACTTGCGACAAGTGTGAAAATTTACTTGCCTCAAAATTTCATTGCAAGCTGACTCGCAAGTGGCAAAAGTGTGACTGTGTTAGTAAAAAAATGTGAGTGTATTGAGTTTTTTTCACTTGCACTTGCATGTGGCAACGGAGGGTAAGACTTGATTTTATAATTTGAAAATTTGTTTCAATTGAAAATAAAATTGAACTTGAACGGTCATAATTTAAAGTTAAAGTCAAAAGGAGTCTACTCATTGTTTCTTTATCCTAAAAGTTGTACACCTACAAAGGCATAAAATTGGGCCCGGAATTGTGTGGTTTTCTTCAAGGATTCGGAGTGAAAACTGCAAGCGCCCTTATAGGCCATCTTGTAATAGTGAATCCGTAGGCCGTATTATAATTTTAAGTGCTTGCTAGTTCATAATCGCTAATATTTGTGTATCGTATGAAAAGGAGTGTACACAATTCTTGCTTATATATAAGGCCGTTAACATCTTTATTTAAAAAAAAAAATAACAAGCAGACGTGTTAATTTTTGGTGGTATTATTTAAACGGAGTTTTGTGTATATTTTTTTTAATTCAACTAGATTTTTTTTTCTAAAATTCTTGTCTTCTAAATTTTCAAATTTTTGTTATTCAATTAGTTAAAATTCATTTATTGTTAAATTTACTTAGCAGTAATCGATTGTTCAATTATAATTATTAATATCATTATTCCGGGCTAAGCAAACAAAAAGTAAAAAAAAATAAACACTCTCCCTCCCAGATACATCAAACATAAAACCGCCATACATACATATATACACGAATGCATACTTAAATATATACATATACATATATTTATATTGAGTCAAAATTTTTAACCAAAACTAAGCTTAATCATCGTTATACTGTCATCCGGCACCTGCTGACATCAACGGACGATTTTCAATGTAAGTGAATTATTGCTTTATATTTTTATTTTTTAATTTTTCTAAACTTTAACTATTTTGCACTCAATTTTGAATTTACAACATTTAACGTAATATGAACCTTTGAATCAATTCTAATTTCATTTGTTTCATTATATGTATTATATATATATATGTTTGTTAATTTCTGTTATAATTATATGTTCATGTTACGTTACCAATAAAACAATATCTCAAATCACATACATACATACATATTGATTCACTGAATCAATAAAACTCAATTTTAAAATAAAATAATTATTAAAAAGCTTGCAAAACGCGAAAATTAACAAATTTATAATCACTAATTTTGATATAACTTATGTTATTGTTATGGGTTTATAGATTATTTAATTTGGTGATGTTAATATAATTATTATTAAATATTTTTCCTTAAATTTACTAAATAATAAACTCCATTTACATATTATAATGTTATCGAACATGAGTTATTAAATTTATTAATGATTATTGTGAAAGGTAAAGTTTATAGCATGCGGTAAATTTTTCTTTAATTTTTTTTGTTATTTTTGGCTGACAGTACACATTTTCGCTTTAGTCAGCATGGCGGTAGGGATAGTATCAGTGTAGTACATAAGACCTTAAGCTTCACTGCAATCATCAAACATTTCTTAATATGCATAAAAAACATTATATTTTTTTTTCTGCTACCTAAAGTAAAATTTTGTAACAGATTCGATTTAGACCTTAAAACTCATTCATTATGGAACGCAATACAACCCCCCAACGACGAGCACGGCCGAGAATTAATAGATAGCCCAGTTCATAGCAGTTCAGAGCTGCTTAAAGACTGTTACTTCATTCTCGTTCTTCCAAATATCTTCACAATTATCTCGTAAATGTTTCTTTATCATATATTTAAATTCTGAATACTGAAAATTAATTTTTAAGCAAATAATTATTAATAAGAATTCTTTAACAAGTTGGTATACTTTTTCGTTTCTTTAATGTTCAAATGACTTGAGATCCAAAGAAAATTAATGTGATGTTGAGGACTGGATGAAATCAAGTTTCTTTCTTATCTGTTGTACTATATACAAGCATATTGTCATTAAAAATATTTTGTAAAGCTTCTAGCGAACTCTTGCTATCAGATATGATAAGAGATCTTGGTAATTTGTCATCTAAATTATTCAGACATGGTTGGATTGCAGCTAATTCGCTTGTACAAATTGAAGAGTGCTAAATTTTTTTAATTAATTAATTAATTTTATTTTATTTTATTTAATTTTTTTCTATGTAGTTCTTATGAAATTCTCAAATTAAGGACATATAAGGACAACTGTAAATTTTAGTTTCCAAAAAAAATACAGCTATTTACAAAATTAAACAAACTCTAAAACAGTAAGGGCCAAATTTTGTTTATATAAATTTATACATACATATGTACATATGTATAAGATAAGTTTGCCCAAATGTTATTGAGAAAAATTTCCTCCTTTTATATCCTTATTTTTCTTTTCTCATGCCGTGCTTGCAGTTTTTGTATTATTTCCTTTCAGTGCCTCTTTCTTTTTTGTTAAAGTTTTCTTCAATGTAACGCTTCAATTTTGTGCAAACATATATAAAGGTCATTTAAAGGACTTTTTATTGCTACATGCAACTCACAATTTAACTAAGATAGATGTTGTTACGTCAGTAGGAATTGATGGTATTATGCAGGACGTGGGTAAACAAAATTCAACAAAAATTTTTAATCTTAAAACGAAATTAAAACAAAAAAATATAAAGAATAAAATAATTTTCAGTAGTTTTAATTCAAGGGTCTATGGTGGCGTTATGCGGCTGTTTACATTTTTACAAAATGGCGTTTGCAATTCTGCTTGCAACAAACACACTTCCTGAAAATACTTTGTAGTCTATATTTCGGTTTCGCATGTGGGAGTTTGGGATTATTTTATTTTTATACGTTTATTCTTGTGTTTTTTTTTCACTTTGCTTCTATCTAATATTAACGAGTCCTTTTTAGTTTTTTGCTTGAAAACTCGAACAGTCGAAATATAAAAATAGACGATAAAAGATATTAAAACAGGGGAGGTCAGTAAATGTACACATCCTTTGAGAGCTGGTGCATGAAGGTAAATAGAAAAATATCCATTTCATCCGCAAGTCGCATTGCCAGCAAGTGTCGCATGTATTTATACGCTCTTGACACTGCAGCACACAGTGGGAACAACGATATATTGCTAATAAATACATTGTATAATAAAAAAAATTTAAAGACAAGTAGGTAAAAATTTTGTAAGAGAAACTTGTTTTAAGGTATGCTTTAAATTTAACAATCCTTTACGAATAGTTGTTTAGGTTTGATGAAGTATATGAAGAAATATTACAGTTTCAATAGCAGGGACACAAACCAAAATGATCAGTATGTTTTCATTTGCAGCTGGTCTAAGGCTCTGTCCATATATTACGTAACGCTCTAGGGGGTGAGGGGGGGGGTTCGAGTTTTGTTACCATTTGTTGTAGTGGGGGGGGGGGGGGGAGGGGGTCTTTGAAAATGTTACGTAACAGAAAAAATTACTAATTTTGTACAAAAATACGTATGTTTTTTTTCATTTCTTTATTTAATTGATCATACGTGTTGCCTACATATATTATGTACGAGTGAGTATGTATACATACATATGTACATCTGCCGAATGTCAACTTTTGATATTCGAGAATTTGAATTCGAATTTTTAAAACGATATCTGCGAATACGAATATTTAAAACGATATTCGCGAATACGAATATCTATTGTATATGAAATTTATGGACATTTAATTGGAGGTCTATTTTATTCTGCAAAATTAAATTAAAAAAATGTTTATGGAAAAGAACTTTATAATTCTGTCCGCGTACATTAAAGTTTATGAAAACTATCCAAAAATTTAAATAACATTTGAAAATTATACAAAGTTTTTATAATAAATTAAATAAATTGTAGTCAAACTGAACATACATGGTTCTGAATTCCTCATCTTTATCCATTTACATTTTTAAATATTCTTAATATAAGTATGTACATAAAAACTTCTTTTTATATTAAACTGCAGAATATATAACATTAAATCCACCAAATACTGATGGTATTTGCAGAAGTTTAGGAAAAGGTTTCTTGCGATTCTCATAGACAAAAAACCCAGCAAAAAAGTTTGCCTACTAGAATGCAAAAAAGTGTATGTACTCTCCAGCCGTGAGTACTTACAATTTGACTGAATAAGCTATTATTTTTGTATGAGAAGTTCAAAAAGTATGCGGTACCCCACAAATATCGAAAAGTTAATAAAATAGCCAAAAATTATAAACAAATAGAATTTTGTAACATAATTATAAAATTTGAACCTTTTTTGGGATTGTTAAAAATCATAATTTTACAAAGCAAATATATCAATACGTATATTGAAGAATATGCGAAAATACTTGGATTTTGTAATAAATATTGTAGTAAACCAAATTTGAAATTTATTTGCTGGTGGTTCAGCGTTGTCTATATATTTCATTGTTGCTGTAAAAACAAACCTCTTATCTTATGCACAGACTTTCAAGAACTATTTGAGAATTCACAAACAATAGTATTTTTGAAAATCACAAAAGAAAAATAAGCGTAGTAGGCTTAGAAACTAATACAAAAAACCCAGCAAATAATTTATATTCGATTTGAATCTATTTTATTTTTCTACACCTTTTTTTTCAAAAATATTATTATTTGTGAACTCTCAAATAGTTCTTGAAAGTCTGTGCATACGATAAGAGGTTTGTGACTATTCAAAATGTGTGGTTGAAGTCTACTGATGATTTGTTACAGCAACAATGACATATGTATATAGACAACGCTGAACCACCAGCAAATAAATTTCAAATTAAAATAAACTTCTGACAATATGTCGAATAATAAATTTCTTAAGTAGTAAACCAAAGTTATTTTATTGTTTTCGAAGCTCACTTTCACGATCAATAAATATTTTTTAGATAGATTTCAGTATTAACTAGGAAGTACTACAATAAGTACCTTCATGTAATGATATAAATAAGTTGTTATTTTATTCATTACAAGACAGTCATTATTATACACATAAAATAATTAAATAAATAAGTACCACTCATTACTTTGCAAGCCATTAAAGAGTACTACCCATTACAAAATCTTCAAAATTTTTTTGCTGGGAAGTGTCCTTTCAAAAAATTTGTTCTTCTATATATGTACTAAAGGGTTGCATTTGTATACTTGTTTGTATAGCCAAAACAAATATACCATGGTATGTACCATATAATTGTAGTGTGAGCGACAGAACTAGTACAAGAGTTATTGTGTGTGCGTGCTTTTCCAAATTAAAATACAATTGAAAATAAATAACAATTGCTTATTGTATTGCTGCTGAGCAACTGTTTGATCTGTTTTTGATCAAAAAATACATATTGTAATACAAATATATGAAAAAACCACTATTAAAACAAATACATGATGTGCAGATGTATGTGCGGACGTTCGTTATGTTATTTTATGGCGCAGCCCATGGTACAATTATACTAGGTACATGCACAAC
Organism: Tachina grossa; assembly: GCA_949987645.1. Lineage (NCBI taxonomy): Eukaryota > Metazoa > Arthropoda > Insecta > Diptera > Tachinidae > Tachina > Tachina grossa. The sequence goes on from OX465277.1 coordinate 111,459,375, forward strand.
TACAACAAAATTACAACACCAAAAAACACATTCATTTTGTTGGTATAAACAAACGAATAATTGTCAGAAACACATGCATTTTGTTTTTAAAAATAACAATTACAGGGTAACTAAAGTACAATTGCAGACGCGGCATTCATGAATGATTATAGTCATTCAGTGTTGCCAATAGGTGTGTAATTACACAGAGCGTGCAATTACTCTCATTTGTAGGCCATGTAATTACATTAATGTATAATCTGTGTGTAATTCTACTTTGGCTTGTATTTTTATTTATTTTTGTTTTAATTTTAACCTACACAAAAGATGTGTAGTGTAATTTTCTTTAACATATAATTGGAAACACAGCCATGTGTAATTTCATTGGCAACACTGTAATCATTTTATGCACACACATACACTAACATTTTTGCAGCTGGTAAACAAAGTTTGACAACTGTAGGTATTGTATACATTAACAGGCTGGGCTTGTGCATGTACCTGTTATAATTGTATCATGGCGCAGCCAAAGTATAGAGAGAGAAAGAGACAATTTTGCTCTGAGAGTAATAACAAATGCATGTGTTTCATGTACATGTATCATTTACTCACATATGTATGTGCAATTTTGCTTTCATTCATTCATTCATCAGCCAATTACATTTTTTCTCAACACATCGTAAGGCACTTATGGTAAAAGCGGTTTTATGTATCTTATTTGCCTTAGAAAAACAAAAAAAATAAATGTGTTGTTTTCATTTGCTCATTGTCCAACCATACAATAATTGCTTAAAAAATCAACATTTACAACTAGTAACAGAAAACGATAAATAATATATTTGTTCATACCAGAACCAAAAAACAGGCAAAACTAGCGCAAACAGATGTATCTGTGCAATGCTATAATATGTACATGGCAATATCAAATTATTAAGTTTTAAATTTATTAAATAAATAAAAGTCTATTTTAAAATTTCATAAGAATTAAGAAAAGCATGTGTGCAAAGCACGGTATGTACTTCTTTTTTCAAAGGCCAGTTAGTTCTATTGCTTTGCAAATCGGACCAAATGTCAGTTTTGAAAGTAATATTTTTCATTGTGTGTAATTTAGTTTTCAATGTTCCTGACAAAACTTCATATTTTTTTATCAACCCAACGAGTCACAGTAGCTCTACTTGGAACTTTACAATGCGGTGATATAACTTTCACTGGGTGTCTAAAACCTTCTGTAGCAGTAATTTTAAGCTATATATATATTATTGATTTTTACATCAAATATGGAAAAAGAACTTACTTACATTACTGATTATTACCAATACCAAAAAAATTTTGACAAATTTTTCACAATAAAAAACGTTTTAAAAGTCATTCTAGGAGGGGTTTTTTTTTATCACTACATTAAATGAGTTGCAAGCATCAATTTATACAAAAAGTCGTCTTTTCGATACATCGAATAAAAACATCGATGTAACGATTAACATCGTATGATACGATACATTGGCATTTATTCGATGCATCAAAACCAAAACATCGATGTTTACGATGCATCGATTAACATCGAGCAGCTCTAGTGTTAATGGAAACTTGCATAAATAGACGTATTTTCATAATTTTATTTTAATTGTTATTTTAATTTTTTATGCAACAGAACTTAAAAAAAATATTATGAAAGCAACAGTGAAATGTGTTTAGGAACTAGATTGTATGCCCCTCTTTTTTTAAGGCAAATATGTATTGAAAATGTAATGTTGTAGAAGGGACAAAAATTAAGAAAAGGAAAATTGCATGCATATCTTTCGTAATTGACATCATATTCAGCCCAATTGTGAATAGCAATTCCCCGGGAGTTTTTTCCCTTTTCCCATTCCTCCTATTATGAATTAAAATTTCCCCGGGAAAAAACTCCCTGGGAAAAAGTAGATATTCTAAATATGAGGGAGAGGGAGAATTTGTTTAGAGTTTTCTCCCCAAACATTTTGAAGGGAACTAATGCAAAAATTTAAAAATCATATTAATAAATGTTGAAAAACAATAGTATAAGCATTTATTTAGAACAAAAAGTTTAAATAAATACCGAATTATTATATTTCCCTTTTGCATTTTGTATTTTTGCATTTTTATGTAAACACTGCGCACATGCACTTCAAAAACATAAACTACTTCTGTACTCAGAACAAATACTAAAACAATCACATAATAGGTAAATAGTTCACATAATAGGTAAATAGAAGATTTATTTCCTTCTAATATTATCAAGACCGATAAGAAAAACTTTATAAAATTTACAAATTTCCTTTGTACACACAGTCCACTGGAAATTACTCAGTTTTCACTACACTTTCTCAGCACAAAGTTATTCCGCATGTTTTAATGGATACACTGTTTATTTAATTTTTATTTAAACAAAAACAAATATATTAACACGAAATCTTATTGACAATGAAAACATCACATTTTTAATAAATTTATATTGCTGAACTTTGCGTTAGTGCAGAAAAATATGTAAACATTACACAGCTGATCCAGATTTTACTCTTTCCCGTATTTGCTTACTCCCCGGCTATTTAGAATAGGAGGATTATTCCCTGGGAACAAATGATAGGGAAGGGAAAAAACTCCCCGGGAATATTCATAATTGGGCTGATTGACTCATTTGATATCCCAACAATCTGTATGTTTAAAGCGGGTTAAAAATGTTTTTTTTTTAGAAAATGAAATATAATTCACCATGGCAACCTTTACTGATCCAAGATATAATTTTTTTGTTTCACGCACATTTTAGATTGATTTGAAGATGGCCAAACGGAGTCATCTTTAAGCTCTCTTTCGTCTTTATGTTTGAAATACTGCTCAGTCATCAATACGGAAAACTATAGCAGATTATTTGGCAAAAAACGCATAGCAAAAAAAAATAATATTTTTTTTTTAATTATTACAAACTAATATTTGTGTGCCATTCATTTAAATTTCGTTTTGGATTTATGAATTTCTTTATATATATTTTTTAACGAATACGAATATCTATAAACGGCCGAATGTTTTGCAATTCCAATACACATCACTAATACTAACAAATGAATTTAAAACAATGAATAAAATTTAATTTTTTTTAATAAAAACTTTAAACTGTTTAATTTATTTTTTATCTCATTGTTGCGTTATTCCTAGGGGGGGAGGGGGGTTCACAGTTTTGTTACGATCTGTTACTAGGGGGGAGGGGGGAGGGGGGGTCAAAAATCGGGAAAAACAGCGTTGCGTAATATATGGACAGCCCCTAAGCTAATTATTTGACAGTTGTCAAAACCGGGCTCAGAAGAATAGCTAACGGTAAAATCGCCTAAACAAAGAAAACGTGTTAACAATGGGTAAAATGCTGTAAACCATAAAAAGTGCTTAAAAATAATAAAGGATACGCATACAAGGAAAACTCTAAAAAATCGTCAAAATGGATTGCTAAATATTATTTCAGTAGTAACCTTAATTCACTGTTTTGAAAGTATTTTGGAATCAAGTATTTTTGAACATTAGCGCATTCTCATATTTATAATCTGGTACTTTTTTCTATTTGAGTGCCACAAAATTTCAGTTAATTTCTGCTCTATAGGTTACGTATCTGATGATAGGATTTTTTTATATTTAAAGTTCGAAAATTTTATTTTTTTTATCAAGCCACTTATTTGATATCGTAATTTCTTTTTATTTATTTTTCTTTGTTGAAAATTTGCGTTTTTTGAAAAGTATTTGCTTTAATTTTTTTATATTTACTTTTTCAAAGAACGACCCAAAAACAATTTTCTAGAAAAAAGTACTTTTTAAAAAGGCACTTTTCAGAAAAAGTACTTTTTGCTTGAAAAGTGTTTATTGATGCTTAAGTTTTTGAAATTTTTTTTTCAAGATTTACTTCTTTAAAAAATTACCCAAAAATCATTTTTTGATAAAGGTACTTTTTTTAAAAAGTACTTTTCGGAAAACGCAATTTTTGCGAAAATTACTTTTAAGAAAAACTACTCTGCAAAATTAGAAAGGTTACTTTCAAAGGTTTTTTTTTTTGAAAAAAGTACTATTTGAAAAAGTTATTTTTTAAAACAAAGTACCTTTGAAAAAATTTACACATTAAAAAATATTTTATGAAAATTAATTATTTTAATAAAATTTGCACCTTAAAGAAGTATTTTATGAAAATAAGAAAAATATTCCTGGAAAAAAGTTATTGTTGACAAAGAAAGTACTTAAAAAATGTATTTTCATAAAAAAAATGCATATGGACATTTCCACAGGAATGTCTACTTTTTTTAGCGTGCAATATCAAGCAAATATGCTTGTTTTTTTTTTAAAGAAAACTAAACTTTTTTTACTTCTTTATATATTTGTGTAGGCCGTCAGAAGCTCTACATTAGGTAAAATTTTAAGAAAAACCGAGTCACGTTGTTCATAAATACAAGGTTAATTACTAGCTGTCGCACGCGACAAAAATAGTATAATTTCTCGGAGAAATGCCCATATGTACATATCGGTACATTAACATAGAAAGGCCTTAAGTCGTCATTTTTTTGAAATCGAGTATTTTGTATATTTCGACAGAAAAACATTTAATCTATCGAAAAATGCAAAAATCTCGATTTCAAAAAAGTAATGAGCCAGCTAGGGAATTTCTATATTAAGGTAACGATATGTACATTAATAAAAAAAATATTTGTTTTCTTGGAAAATTGATTTTGTGTTGACAATTTTGCTCAAAGACACAATTACACTTGCGCTGTACGAAAAAGTATTTATCTCTTAAATTTAGAGTCTAAATCGATGGTGGGAATAAACATAAAGTTTGTCAGCTATGAAGACAGTAGAGATCTCAAACGTTCAAATGAACATGTCGGCCAGCAATATTCTTAACAAATTAGCTGCAATTTTAGATTCTGATCCAATCATTAGCTTTAAAGTTTTATTTTCAATATCAGGAATTTTGCCGTTCGTTTCCACTGTACAACGCTGTGTAGTTGCTGCTGTTTAGTTTTGTTTCCTAGCTGTCTCCTACTGTTGGGTCGTTCGTTTATACTCACAAGTAATAAATATTTATATTATTTCGTATATTTTTTAATGTTTAATTTCTAAAAATGGCACATTATCCACATTAACTTTTTTAACCAACAAAATTAGTTCAAGCTTCCAAAGTGTCCATAAAGGGGACGGATTGGATCCCTGCAGTTTATTTTTATTTCCCTTTTTACCCTTGTGTTGTGTTAAATTTTCTATTTTATTTTTTAATTCTCTTTTTTTAATTTTCTTTTGCGGAGGGAGTAGCCTTGTCATGATTGAATAATGACAACAATAATATTGCACTTGTTGTAATGCATTTAGGATGACAAACAAGTAAGTAAACGTCCGTTGCATTATTTGACATAAATACACAAGTGACGGACTGAAGAAGTACATTTTTTTTTTTTTTTGGTGTACTAACAATAGCAGTAACTTGTAGCTTGAAATCAAATAACAAATATTGTATCTATAATAAAGATGGTAAGTACTGTTACTTTTATTTTGTATTTATACATTTGATTTGTCTTTCATATTTACATAGAAATGTAAGACTCGGCAAGCATGATTAAGGGCCTACACTGAGACAAAACGCTTGAAGTACATAAGTTAAACACGGTATTTACGGTGTATTAAATTTTAATGGGCGTGGAATCGCCCACTTTTCCAAAAGGCGGGATTGTGTCGTATCAAGAGGCGAAAGGTAGGAAAATTTTCGTGAGACTGAATTGGTTAGAAGTATATATTAATGGGCGTGGTAGGGCCCACTTTTTTTTCGCAATAACATCAACTTGCAGGCTCTCGGTTAAAGAAAACACATTTTACCAATCTCAATGAACAAATAATTTATGGCATATACTAAACATTCATGCATATGTATGTAGCGTGATCATAAAATAAATTCTACTGTACCATTTTTTTCTCAGTGTATTTCTATTACCACTTCTATATCTCACGGTTAAATATCAAGTGGCACTAGCTTAAATAGCAGACGGAAACGAAGTGTAAATATTTGCATTTTTTATGCAATTGAATGCAAATAAAGTTAACGAAAATAAATCAAAAAAGAATTCAAATAAAGAAGTGCAAAAAAAAAATAATAGAAATTTACCTAGACGACGACAACTGCCTTAACTCGTGTTGTTCCTTGTTCTCTTCTCTAACTGCTGCAAATAAATAAAATATTCATGCTGCCACGGCCCAAAAAAACTTACGTATACATATATATAATACCGAAGGTGTTACAAAACGGAAACTGTTATGTCCTAGAAAAGAATTTCCCGAGATGCTCGTTTTTATTATAAAATAATCTTGGAAAAATGCACGCTGGCAAATATGCAACATTCAAACAAACATACACACATGACTGTCATTTATGACATTCTTGTTGAAAGAGGACATAAGGAAAAAATTTACAATAATGCTGAGAGCATATAAAACGGGAAAAAAAACTGAAAGGACTCTAAATGCGAATGCTGTAAATGCTAAGAGCAAAATTATAGAGAATAGAATAAAAAAATTTAGGTGATTCGTTTTAATATTATTTAACAATAGCATGCACATGCAGATATCTTGGGAGTAAATACCCAGCAAGCATTCCGTTTTTGTCTCAAAATTTTTAATAGTTTCAATCAACGTTTATTATCAGTTATCAGATATTTGAGAACGTTGTGCGTAATATTGATTTTCTTGTTTAGGTTAGAAAGGGTTGTGTTGCAACACACCTTCATTCGTAGTCCCAGTTGGGTCCATTGTGATTTGAATTTTTTTTTATGCGCATTGATTTTTTACAAAGCCTTTATTGAGCATTTATTTTGTGAATTTATAAAATGAAAATTTATTTTTAAGATAATGCATTTTATATATTGGGACTAAAAAATTTCAAATTTCACACAAAATGGTTTACGCGGAATATATCAGATAATATGGTTTGATTTTCTAAGAATGAGTTCAGAAGAAGTTTACCATATGATTTTAATTCAGATGTCATTAATATATTAAAGGGGATGGCAATTACCAAGCACTGCAGTATAATGAATCATCAGTGAAAGTTCGTTTATTATCGGACATAAAAAATTGCTTAACTTATGGTTTACATGTGCAAGTTACAGTTCGAAAAACTCAAGAAACTCGAACTTTTGTTTTACTAGCACAACTACACTTTCGATACTTGCAGTCTACTTCCAACTCAACTGCCAAGGAATTTTACAAGAATGTGATTTGTTTTCACTTGCAGCAATTTAATGAAAAGTGAATTAACAGTGTTGGACTATTAATAGTTTAGTACAAATTAACTGGACTGCAATGTAGTGTTTTTTAATTTATACTCATTTTTAACCCCCGACTAAAAAAAGGGGTGTTATAAGTTTGTAGTGTGTGTCTGTCTGTGTCCACGTACAGGCCAAAAGGCTGGACCGATTTTCATTTAGTTTTTTTGTTTGAAAGATGACTTGATCGAGAGGGTTCTTAGCTATGTTTGAAAAAAATCCGTCCAGCCGTTTAGAAGATATAACATCTTTTCTGAAAAAAGTCGGGGGTTTTTAAAATGTTTAATTTTTGTTATAATAATTACATTTAAAAGCTAATTTGATATTTTTTTCTTTAAATATTCATAAATCAATGCCTTGTTTCTGTAAAGCAGCCCATACACGATTCAATTCAATTTTCAATTGAGTCGGTTGTTGTCCAAATATGTGGAAATATGCGAAAATATGTTTGTATCCCTGAAGAAGTTACGCATTGTGGCAACGAAATATTGGAATCTAAATAAAATTTGTTAATTCTTTTATAAACAAAAACAAGATCTCAAGCTTAATAAATATAAAAACAAATTATAATACAATATATTTATCAACTTAATTTCCAGTCGCTATTAAATTTTTATTAAAATGTTTGCTGGGTGCGTAATATAATTGCCTGAGTTTATGTGGATTTCTACGAATGTGTTTGTAATATCATCAACGGATGCGAAATTTTGATGAGTATTTGCAATATTTGTTTTCGTGCCTTAATACCTTTTCTACATTCTTATTAGTTAGCAGGCCCAGTTACAATTGATTGCAACCATTTTGACAGCTTGCCAAAACGAGAATTTTTACGAGAGGCTAAAGAAAGGCAAGCTCTACGTTACAATTAACAAAGAGAATGAAAATGTATAAATTTTTTAAAAATGTATCTATTTCAAAAGAAATCTTGACACAAAATGACACAACATGCTTGGCCAATTCACAAGGTGTTCTATTATGTTATATTGTCGTAATATGTTAAATTATTTCAGTATAATTAATTTTTTTTTTTGGTTTCAAAAATAAAACGTGTGCCTCAAGTGCACGTTAAAACCGTCTTTTGTATGGAAATTTAGTTTTAACGTACGCTTTAAGTGCACATTATTTTTTTTACGTATGGGGGTTAGTACATTATGACAATATGACACAATTAAACACTTTGCGAATTGGCTAACTTTGTAATTATAAGAAATAGCAACCCTCGTTTATTATCCTTCAGTTAAACTCCTTAACATTAAGCTTTAGTTTGTTCTAGTTTGCTCAACTTTTCAACTTCCGTTGCAATGTTGTGCATGTGTGTGTGTGTGTGTATGTGTATGTGTGAGTGTGTGTATAAGTGAATTCTTTCATCTAATACATTATTTACCCAACAAACAAAGCAAAGAAAGCAAGAAAGAAAAGACAAATGTTTGTTGCTCATACTTAATGTGTATAGCACTGTGTGTGTGTGTGTTTGTGTGTGTGACTGTGTGAGGCAATGAAAATTGTTTACCATAAAAATAAAACTGTCTTACTATTTTATTTGATGCCGCATGTTGCATGCATGTTTACTTATGCATACTACATACCCCATACGTTGCATTAATGCCGGCATATGTACATATATGCAATTTGTTTATTTTTTTTATTACTTTTACCTTTATTCCTACTCCACTTCATTCCCTGTAAACTTTTTTATGTTTTTTGTTGTCGTTTCGATAGTAATAATTTCACTTGTTCTCTCGCTTCTGCCTCCGTAGTTGCAAGTGCATTTGTATTTGCTCAACTTTTCGTGTGAATAATTAATCGTTCAATTGGTTTTTAACGCCACATAAACTTGACGTTTGTATTCAAACATGAGACATGAGAACAACTTAAAGGCATAGAAATGGATGAATGAAGAATATGTTTATGATAAAAGATTATGAACATTTTTAATATCATCTACGTGTTTCAATTACTTTTATTTATGAGTATAATTTTGAAGAATTTATAGCAATCTTAAATTTTGAAATTGCAGACAAAAATTGTATTTTTATAAAAGTAATTAAAACACCTTAATTTGATTTAAGTAAATCGAATATGGAAGCAACATGTGAAAGGAAGGGCTTCATTTAAATTTAAGTTTTGAAGGAGAGTTTCCCAGAATCTTCAGGAGTACCACTGTGAACCAATGTGCTCTATTATGTAAACTACTTCTTCTAATTTTTTTCAATAAAGTTGTTCAGAAAATTTCTGGATCGATGGTGGCTGGCAACCGAACTTTAGTTGCGTTGCCAATTGCCAAAATGTTATTACGCATGGCAACTGTTTTTAAAGCAAAAGCGTAATAAAATAAAAAACAAATAAAAATTAAATTAAACTACTGCTCCTTTAGGAAAGTGGAAATATTTTTTGAAGCCACTCAATTCTTGGGGTTCAACTAATTACATTCCCCTCCCTTAAACAGGCCATTTTATGGTGTTAACATGAAAATTTTAATAAATTATAAAAATGTTTCTCTTGTATAATTTAGGATTTAATTAAAAGTGAAGTTAATAACTAATATACACATAACAATTTAATAGACAACGCATTTATGTATGGATGTATAATGCAGAGGAATAAAGTTATAGCTTTTTATTTTGTTATGGTCTTCATAGGAACATAATTTTTTGTTATAAAGATATTGTTTGCCAAGTTGCTGGAACCAACAATATGTTGCCAACAATTTAGTATGTTAACTAAGCATAAATTTGTTAGTTACGACAAATATAATAACAGTTGAAGTAGGAAATGTTTTTTTATTTTTTATTTGAGAGCAAACGCCTTTACATATTGTTGTTACGCTAAAGCTGACTCCAGTTACGCATGCAATCAAGAGTTTACTATTTAATATGAACATCAATTATCTGAAGATTATTATTAACCCATAAATTAAGACATGACGGCAGTCTCAGCTTTTAGCCAACTTAGGATAAATAAAGTCAGTCGTTACTATTATAATCAGCCACTATATATTAAATCCTAACATTCTTGCCTGAAAAAGTTAGTTGTGAATGTACAAAATAAGGATAAAAGGCATGGCATTTCTCGAAAAAATCATTAAATTTTGTTGAAAAATTGTCTGAACACTTTCGGGTTAGGGACTAATTATAACAGCAAGTTTCATAATATTTCGCATAGAGAATCATATGATTCCGTTTTTATACCCTTTACCAAAAAATGGTAAAAGGGTATATATAGGTTTGTCATTCCGTTTGTAATTTCTAGAATATTAATAAGCGAGCTATAAAGTATATATATTCTGGATCCTTATGCATAGGGAAGACGAATAAGCGATGTCCGTCTGTCCGTCTGTCTGTACGTGAAATCGGTTTTCCGAAGCTCCCAGAAAAGCTAGAGACTTCGTTCTTGGACTGGTGGGTCAGAAATGTTCGAAATAAGATTGGTATTGAAAATCAGCAAAATCGAGCACATATTTCAGAGCTGGGAAACTTAAACTTCATTTTGCCATACAAAATAACTACTGAAAAGTAGTTTTTATTATTTTTTTTATTAAATAAACTTATTTTATACTTCAAAATGAATAAAATTGGTATTTCACTTAAAAAAAAAATAAAAAAAATTAAAAGGACGTTTCCAGGGTTGGAAAACTTTGATTTTTTTCTTATACAAAAGTAACTTACTAAAACAAATTTTTCCTTTTTTCTACAAATTATACATATATTATGTTCTTAAAGTGCAGAGATTGATGTAAGAAATCAGAAAATCAAAAAAGATGATTCCAGGGTTGGAAAACCTACAATTTTTGTGATATATAAAATTAACTACCGTAAACTAATTTTTTATTTATTTTTATTAAATAAACTTATTTTATACTTCACCACGAATAAAATTGGCATTTCAAATAAAAAAAAAATTAAAAATTTAAAAAGACGTTTCCAGGGCTGGAAAACTTTATTTTTTTTTCTTATATAAAAGTAACTTATTAAAACAAATTTTTCCTTTTCTTTATAAATTAAACATATCTTACATTCTTAAAAGAAAAAGATTGGTGTAAGAAATCAGAAAAATCAAAAAAGATGATTACAGGGTTGGGAAACTGGAACTTTTTGTGATATAAAAAATTAACTACCGAAAACTAATTTTTATTTATTTTTATTAAATAAGATTATTTTATACTTCAGTATGAATAAACTTGATATTTCAAATTAAAAATTAAACTTCAAAAAATTAAAAAGATGTTTCCAGGGTTGGAAAACTTTAACTTTTTTTATACAAAAGTGAATTATTAAATAAGATTATTTTATACTTCAGTATGAATAAAATTGGTATTTCAAATTAAAAATTAAACTTCAAAAAATTAAAAGATGTTTCCAGGGTTGGAAAACTTTAACTTTTTTTATACAAAAGTAACTTAATAAAGCAAATTTTTCCTTTTTCTCTATAAATTAGAGATATCTTATATACTTAAAAGAAAGAGATTGGTGTAAGAAATCAGAAAAATTAAAAAGGATAATTCCAGGGTTGGGAAACTTACTCTTTTTGTGATATAAAAAATTAACTACCGAAAAATAATTTAAATTTTTTCTAAATAAATAAACTTATTTTATACTCTAGTACGAATAAATATGGTATTTCAATTTAAAAAAGTTTAAAACACGATTCCAGGGTTGGAAACATTTACCTTTTTTATACAAAAGTAAGTTACTAAAGCAAATTTTTCGTTTTCTCTTTAAATTAAAGATATCTTATATTCTTAAAAGAAAGAGATTGGTTTAAGAATTTAGAAAAATCAAAAACCATGATTTCAGGGTTGGTAAACCCACACTTTTAGTGATATAAAAAAATAGCTACCGAAAACTAATATTTATTTTTTTTTATAAAATAAATTTATTTTACACTTCAGTACGACTGAATTTGGTATTTCAAAATAAAAAAAGTTGAAAAAATTAAAACGACGTTTCCAAGGTTGGAAAACCTTATTTTTTATACAAAAGTAACATACTTAAACAAATTTTTCCTTTTTTACTATAAATTAACATATATTATATTCTCAAAAAAAAAAAAAGATTGGTATTAGAAATCAAAAAAATCAAAAAGGAGGATTATAGGGTTGGGAAACTTACACTCTTTGTGATATAAAAAAATTAACTACCGAAAATTAATTTTTGTTTATTTTTATTAAATAAACTTATTTTTTGCTTGAGTACGAATAAAATTAATATTTCAAATAAAAAAAAAAGTTAAAAAAAATTATAAAGACGTTTTCAGGGTTGGAAAGCTTTAACTTTTTTTCTTATACAAAAGTAACTTACTAGAACAAATTTTTCCTTTTATTTACAAATTAAACATATCTTATGTTCTTTAAAAAAAAGAGATTGGTGTAAGAAATCAGAAAAATTAAAAATGATGCTTTCAGGGTTGGGAAACTTACACTTTTTGTGATATATTAAAGTAACTAAGTCTAATTAATTTTTATCTTTTCCTCTATAAATTATACATATTTTACGTTTTGGAATAAAAAGTTTGGTTTGAAAAATTATAAAAATAAAAATCACATCTCCAGAGTTGGAAACTTTGAACTTTTTTTCTAGATATTAAAGTAACTAAATAAAGCATTTTTTTTTGGAATTCCCTTTTTTATCACTTAACACACTTTCTATATTTTTTTAAGAACTACTACATTGATAAAAGGAATGAGAAAAAACTAATTTGATGATTCTAGGGTTTGAAAATTAATTTTTTTTGCACATAAAAGTAACTAGGTCAAATTACTTTAGGTATGCGCTTATGTATGTACCTCTATACTACATAAACGCACTTTGGTAAAGGGTATATAAGATTCGGCACAGGCGAATATAGCATTCTCACTTGTTACCACTAAACTCGCCTTACATAGCGTCTATACTTGATATTAACTCTGATATAATATGAGAGAGAACGTCGGCAGAATAAGAAGAAAGATATATTAATAATGATATTAATATCTATGTCGGGGAAAACGTACTCTTTTAAATATCATAATATTTCATAAATATCAGGCAGCCGTGCAGTAAACATCTTCGTTTATTCTAATAGTAATGTGTGTTTCATAAAAATTTTGGTATTTCCTTAATACATCGTGCATAATTAAAACATTTCCGCATTTTTTTTTATCCAAAAATATTAATTTTCACTTTAAAACGTAATTCACACGTTGATTTTTCAATGATTTTTTGAAACACGATTTTTAGAGTTTGTAGGCGAAGTGTATAGAAAAGCAAAAGGGGTAGAAAAAAAATCATATTTTCCGTTTTACGAGTTTTTTTAAATTTTTTTTACACATATTCTAATTTTTTATGTTGCTTTATTTTATTTTTTTAATGAATGCGACAACAGTTTTTTTTTAATACAAAACAGTGTTACCTGCAGGTATTTTTGTCACTAATATATGAGTATAGGGAATATCGGAAAAATATTTTGTTTTAGAAAAAATTTAGGTATTTTTTATTCTCAGATTGCATTTTTTGTGCATAAATGTAAAAATAACTATATTAAAAACATAGTTTTGCTCATAAACCGTTTCAAAATTTATTTTGCTCGAAATTATATAGACTTTTATCTAATTATTTTGGTGTCACAGTGCCTGTCTTTGGTAGCATTGCTGAGAGAATATTTATTTATAAAGGGTGTTTTTTATTGAGGTATAGAACTTTAAGTTGGCATCACTTTTTTAACTGGCGGCCATTTTGTCAGCTGTCAAGTGATTAATATTTAGTTTGGTTTGCCATTTCATCATGAACAGGTTGACAAAAGAACAACGCTTGCAAATCGTGCAAATTTATTTCGAAAATAATGGTTCAGTTCGCGAAGTTTACCGCAAGCTCCGTCCATTTTATGGTCGACATAATCGTCCATCAGAGCAATTAATTCGGTTAACCATGGATCGTTTTCGCACTACGTTTACTCTATGTGATAATACGCATCCGCAGAGACGTCGAACAGTGCGCACCGAAGAAACAATTGTCTACGCCAACAAACCAGAAACGTTAGGGGACTTGGAAGCCAACATTCGTGGCGTTATTGCCAACATACGGCCCCATATGCTCGAAAAAGTGGTTGAAAATTGGACCTGTAGAATTAGCTTTATTCGAGCCAGCCGCGGCGGCCACGTGCCCGAGATCATATTTAAACATTAATGGCATAAAATTATCCTTCCAATAAAGCCAAATTGATGGAAATTAAAACTTTCTTGTGTTTTATTTCAGTTCAAAGTTCTATACCTCTAAAAAAAACACCCTATATGTGAGAGTATAAGAAAAAATACTGTCAAATACTGTTTTGTGTCAATTTGTATGAAAAACGTGTTTGATCATTGAGTCCTTAAATGTTTTTTATTTATCTTTCTTTAAATTAAATTGCTAAAATTTGTAGATTTTCGTATGGGGTAAATTTTTTAACATGTAGGGAACACTGGCAACACTGATACAATTTATGGAAGAAAAAAAATACAAACTAGAAGCATGGAAAAAAAAGCATGGTATGAATGTAAAATGTTTTTGGAAGCAACTTTTAAAGAGAATCGAAAATAAAACAAAATTTTTAAATCGTCGTATGAATTGGGCCTAATATACCCCAGTGGTTTACGGGGCTAGTGCAGCGCGTGTATATTCTCTAGCAGTGATGGGAAAGTTGGTACGATCGTACTTTTTTTTGATACTATTTGACATGAAAAAGTACCGTAGTACTCCCGCAACACGTTTGATACTCTCACGGCCTACTTAGAAATATAGTCGGAAGACGCGCGTATGCATATATTTTTGCGAAGAATTAAATTTCTTTTTCGACAACTGGCACGAAACTTTATTAGTAAAGACATTTTAGAAAAGTGTACCAAACCAATCACAATTAAATATAAATGAAAACTATATTTGATTCAATGATATTTTCTGTGGCACAGAAGTTGATCTCTATGTAAACAGAAATCATGTTGAAACAACTGTTTGAGTTAAAAAAGAAAATTGTAAAAAGTTTATATTACATTCTGTCAAGTTCTTAGAGCAAAAGTGGACCTTGACAGTTTGGTTTATTAAGTATCCCTTTGAAAATGTTTTATTTGGTAATTATACTACTTTTAATTAAAATGTTTCCCAGCGAAAAGCTAAATTTTTAAAATATCAACAACCAATATAGGTCATACTATGGCAGAACTAAGGCCATTAACAACAGAATATATACATATTTATGCAGTTTCTGGACTTTCGTTGCTATAACTAAAAACGCATTGGACGAATACATGTTTCCTGGTAAATCGAGAGTAGCTTACGGAATTTTTTCCATACCTCACTCCTCTGTTAATATCGAAAGGATTTTCTCTTACCACAATCTCATGAAAACAAAACAAAGGAACAGGCTTTATATTCCAACAGTATAGTCTTATCCAGGCCAAAGATTTATTGAAGTCTAAAAACTGTTTTTGTTATAACTTTAATATTATACCCACCTAGACAGAAAAAGACAATCAGCACGATGTATAACATCTATCTATCTATATCAGTATAACATCTGTTTAATTTTAAGGAACTCATAACATTAAAATTGTAACGCCGAATGACCATCCTCCAACTCATGTTTTTAATGTTGGTGCAATATTCTAAATACAAATTTATAAGGTCGTCACAATGGAAATTTTCAAACTTAAGTCGGTGTTGTAGTGGTATAGGATTACTAAGAACACGGTATTTGTAAACACAAAGTCATATTTTTGTGTTTGTAGTACTTTGGTGGTACAAAATTTTTGGAAGAGTCGTAATTTTGTATTTACAGTGTTGTGGAGGCACATAATTTCTGCGCAAAATCACAATTTCTGTCTGGTTATGTACATATGTAACTATAGGGTGTTTTTTTTAAGGTATAGAACTTCAAATTGAAATAAAACACAAGAAAATCGTTTTAATGTCCATCAATTTGGCTTTATTGGAAGTATAATTTTATGCCATTAATGTTTAAATATTATTTTGGGCATGTGGCCGCCGCGGCTGGCTCGAATAAAGCCAATTCTACAGGTCCAATTTTCAACCACTTTTTCGAGCATATGGGGCCGTATGTTGGCAATAACGCCACGAATGTTGGCTTCCAAGTCCCCTAACGTTTCTGGTTTGTTGGCGTAGACGAGCGACTTCACATATCCCCAAAGAAAATAATCCAATGGTGTCAAATCACACGATCTTGGTGGCCAATTGACAGGTCCATTCCGCGAAATTATGCGCTCATCGAATGTTTCCTTCAATTCATGTAGCGCCGTCTTGTTGGAACCACAACTCATCCACATTCATGCCATCCAATTCGTGAACAAAATAGTCGGTTAGTCGGCTCCAATTGCTGTGCACGGTGGCGAATCGATTCATTCGGGTCCTCTTCAACACTTTGCTCTACAGCGGCAATTGTTTCTTCGGTGCGCACTGTTCGACGTCTCTGCGGATGCGTATTATCACATAGAGTAAGCGTAGTGCGAAAACGATCCATGGTTAACCGAATTAATTGCTCTGATGGAGGATTATGTCGACCATAAAATGGACGGAGCTTGCGGTAAACTTCGCGAACTGAACCATTATTTTCGAAATAAATTTGCACGATTTGCAAGCGTTGTTCTTTTGTCAACCTGTTCATGATGAAATGGCAAACCAAACTAAATATTAATCACTTGACAGCTGACAAAATGGCCGCCAGTTAAAAAAGTGATGCCAACTTAAAGTTCTATACCTCAATAAAAAACACCCTTTATATGCCTTGTGTTCATTTTCTTATTTATTTGTAATAAATTTTATATAATTTTTTGTTAATAAAATTTAAATAAAAAAAATAGTTTTTGGTACTCTCGGGATCAAAAAAGTACACAAAAAAATTTTTTTTGGTACCGAAATGCAAATCTCATTTTCCATCACTGTTCTCTAGTTCTTAAAGAACTACCACTAGTGCATCACAATCAACTTCGCATGCTTTGAGCTGTTGAATTTAACATGGGGATGTCCTACGAAGGTGGTAATTTACCCGCCTCTGCATAACCATTACCTAGCAACGTAGATACCGACATAGACCTATAAACTATTTGTTTCATGCAATTAGTTGCATGAAAATTTTTTATTTGCCAATACGAGGCCTGGAGGAGCAACTTATATCAAAAAAGTTGTCAAAAATGCATCAGAGATTCATTCTAAGCCCTTTTTTCTATAAAATTCTTTTTTATAGCGCTGCAATTAGCAAATAGAAAAAGTTGCATGCGACAAAATTCATGAAATTTCATGAAAAAATGCTTAATGTAAATCAGGTAATTGTGTATTAAATTCATCAAAAATTTATAACGGGATCTGTTTATCATAAACATACATATGTATATGTTTTCTACTCGTCGTTGAAAGAAAAATTCGTTTTCTGCATTACTTGGAGCTATAGAATTAGCTAGCGAAACGGGGGTATCTATTTTTACATTAAAGCATTAGACATTGGTGTCAAGAGAGAGAGATGTAGATGTGATTGAAATGCCAGATGGGTAGCCCATAGTGCAAATTGAGGAAAAGCGTTAACTACTTCGCATGTCATTGGTGGCAATGGTTCCTTTTCATACCACAGGGACAAAATTCTCTTCACGTATCTATGTATGTGTGCGTTTTTTGACACTTGATATCATAATATTGTTTTCTAAATATATGTATATTATGAAAACAATATTATAATACCTGATATAATATTAATATAATACTAATATTGCAGTCCACACGTAATATAATTCGCTCTGCTATGAAATTTGACGTTTGCTGATAGAAATATATTTGATATTATATCAGGTATAGACACTATGTTAGACAACATATGCAAGTGTGTCAGATCGAGTGCGCAACGACACTATAACCACGCCAAGCTCATTACCTCACATCCCAGTAAAAAAGACACTACAAGGATGTCATGAATATGTAGAGTTATCAATCCGGAAGCAGTGAAGATTTGCATAATTTCTAATGATTTTCACATAAAATTGTCATTGCAAGAAGTTCTCTTTTTCGATATATAGTCAGAGAATCCAATGTTAAAAAAAAATTTCCCTTATGGCGTTCTACAATACTGGTAAAAGGTTACCCATTTTCGCAATTTGTTTCTTTTATAAGAATTTTATACGAAGTAAAACATTGTTTTCATGTAAATTTCAATAAATAATTATTAAATTTTGGACCAAAATTAATACATAAATTTCTAGGATTCCTTTTCACCTTTGGTGTACGGAACCCTAAAAAAGCTAAATCAGATACGAGTACAATAGAACTAATAATATAAAAAAAAAAAATAAAAAATTATATAAAAAAAAATTAAATACTAAATAAAGTTAAATAAAATATTATAAAAATTAAATACAACATAATAAATTTAAAACAAATATTAATAATAAATAAAATAAATTTAAATAAGACAAAGTAAAAATAAAATATGAATAAAAATTTAAATTAAAGAGAGTTAAATTAAATTAAATAAAACAAAGTAATAAACTCAAATGAAATAGGATGAAATAATATAAAATAAAAAGTAGACAAATAAAGATTTAATATTGGGTAAAGGTTCCCTGTTGCAGATTTACTACAGTGAAATGCGCATAGGATCCAGCTAAGCCCTCAATAAAAAAGTTTGATTATGTGTTTGTAAGAAATATAATATAATACAACAGAAAGTTTCTTCCTATGTGAAGGCATAGGTCGTGTATAGTCAGTCACAAAAACTTTTTAAAATTCTGTTCATAACATCTTGGGCATATGGGCTAGTTACTCCGTCCATACTTGTGCAACCATATTCTACTAAATTTACTTTATAGAATACGTTATAAATAAATAAAATAAATAATATAATACAAGAAAAAAATAAAAGTTAATACATATAAAAAATTCCCAAAAAACGCACAGATTATGAAACAAAATTATATATGTACATACGTACAATTATATAAAATAATGTTGAAAAAATTAAATAAAAACGAAAGACAACACAACATAATTTAAGTAAATAAAAAGAACAAGCAAAAATATATTTAAAATATATAAATAGTTTATACCCCACATAATGGGTTAAACTAGCACACCATATATGTAATTGATGTATTAATTAAATTAACCCTTTTTTATGTAATTTTCCTTGTTGATTACACATAATCATTTATTTACTGCTATCCACCATTTACCTACACACACACACACACACACGCGCGCGTTTTTCACAATATTCGATCTCTACCTGCATCCGTAAAGTTTAAATGCAGTTCCGTTCAATTCACAATTCACTGTTTCTTGTTCGCAGGGGCTGCAGGCAGGCAGGCAGACAACTGCTATTTCTCCAACAGTTTAGTGGAAGATTGAAAACATTTATGTTTAATTAGTACCCAAGTAAACATAAATTTTCATGTTGCCAACAAATTATGAAGAGAACAATGTGTATATTAACAGTTTTCTTATGCAAAGAATGCATTTACGCTTCGCTTTTTGTTCACATTCACCAGCGATGAATGCACGCACCGCATTAAAAAAATATATGTATGTATGTATGTATGTATTATAGGGTTGCATTTGTATACTCGTTTGTATAGCCAAAACAAATATACCATGGTATGTACCATACATATAATTGTAGTGTGATCGACAGAACTAGTATGAGTTATTGTGTGTGCGTGCTTTTGCAAATTAAAATACAATTAAAACAAATAACAATTGCTTATTGTATTGCTGATGAGCAACTGTTTGATCTGTTTTTGTCCAAAAATACATATTGTAACATATGAAAAAAACCATTGTTGAAACAAATACATGA
Organism: Tachina grossa; assembly: GCA_949987645.1. Classification (NCBI taxonomy): domain Eukaryota; kingdom Metazoa; phylum Arthropoda; class Insecta; order Diptera; family Tachinidae; genus Tachina; species Tachina grossa. Next base: position 111,479,456 of record OX465277.1, read on the forward strand.
TGGACAGATGTATGTGCGGACGTTCGTTATGTTCTTTTGTGGCGCAGCCAAGTATACAGAGAGAGAGAGAGACAATTTTCCTCTGAGAGTAACTACACATGCATGTGTTTCATGTACATGTATCATTTACTTACATGTGTATGTGAAATTTTGCTTTCATTCATTCATTCATCAACCATGGATTTTTTTTTCAACACACCATGTGGTACTTATGTTAAAATCAATTTTATGTATCTTATTTGTTATAGAGAAACAAATACATACAAACATGGTTTTCTCATTTGGTCATTGCACAACCATACAATAACTGCTTTAAGGTAGAATTAGCCGAGCGTCCACGTAAGCTAACGAAACAGCTGATTGTTTTTGTTGATTGAAAACAATGCAAACGCTTACCGAAATTTGCTGTAACGTTGACGCCACGTCTCAACCTGTATAAAATAGAATTTCCTAACATTGTTAAGTGACGTTTGTAAGCCAGTGATGGTACTTTGTAAGTTAAATGGAATTGGGGTATTTTGGATCTGTTTTTTGGTACTTTTAAAAAACAACTTAAAATAATACATAAATATTTGGGTATGTGTATACATACTTATGTTCACAAATATATATGTACATACATGTGTACATATGTATATGTACTTATATATAATAAAGAAATGCATAAATATGTATGGGCATAATATAAATGTGATATGTATTAAAGGATTTAATTGGTATCAAAACTTCTTATTGTCTATGCACACATGCAAAATTACTTCATGTTGCATACATATCGTTGGTCACAAGTAGAAAGGCGATAACACAAATAATTATAATTTTCCAGGTGAATAAACAGTACAACTTCTTTGTTAAACTGCTTGTAAAAGTGTTATTTTAACACTATTGCAATAAATTTTTGTGACGAGGTGTATTTGCGTGAAATGTATTGGAATCACTGAAAAACTCCATTTCATGAAAATGCGAGTTAGGGCCTTTCTACTTGTGTCCATCGGTATGTGTATATGTATGAACATATTTATTTATTATAATTTCTTAACATACATACATACATACATACATACATATATTTTTATGTGCATGCTTCGATAAAGTTTTAGTAGCATTTACATATTTTAGGTACTTTTTCTTCGCTACACTTTGAACTTATTTATTTCCCATCAGTGTTTTGTGAACAGCTGTTCCTTTTTCATATTAAAACAACAAAACAAAGCAAATCGTACTCACGTTTTTAAATGTTCTATAAGTGTACCAACGTGCTAACAGTACGTTACGGTATGGTACAGCAACAGCAACGTTCGGCTAACCCAGCCTTTAAAAATCAACATTTACAACTAGTAAAAGAAACGCTAAATAACATATTTGTCATACAAGAACCAAAAACACGCAAAACTGGTGCAAACAGATGCATCTGTGCAATGCTATAGTATGTATGTAATTATGTAAGTATATTTATGTATGGTATTAAACGCAAGAAGACAAAATAAAACCACGCATATGTTCATGATTAATTTATGCTAAAGACAGACGAATGGAAGATGGGGAGCAAAATAAAGTTTTAAAATGCATCTGCTTGGCTTGTTCCTGATGGCTTGGCTCACCCAACAGAGCATGGGTAGCGCCAAAACTTTACAATACCAGTACATACACGCGTATGTAATTATGTATTTCCCTATACATTTGTAGTAAAAATATGTTGCAACTTGCAATCTTGGCAACACAATTTTGTTTTTTTAAAGGCCGTGGCACAATGAATCCGTCATACATTAAACTTCGCCTTTTTCAACTGCCATTAACGCAACTACGGAGAAGGTTGGCACAATGAGTACTTTATTGACGGAAGCATTTGAACAGCTTCAATAGGTTGATTCTCCATTTTATTTATTAAACTCAACTTTTTGTATTTATTTCCTTTATTTCTATTGTTTAATTTTATTTTTGCTGCCATAAAACACAAAAATCTAAATCAGAACATACCATAAAATCCAACCAATATCTTTCAAACTACTCAACGTACTCAAAAAGTTAAAAGTTGACTAACAGCCTAACCCACGATGTCGATCGACAACTCGATCGACTGACGACAAGTCACTCATTATAGTTCGTTTGAGCGACCCACTAACTATCGACTTGTCGGTCGTCAGGCTTTACGTTGTTAACGTAATGCATTTACTCATTGTCAAATTAGCATATTGCCACATCAAAAATTTCACACATAAAACGCTACTTTACAAATAAAAAGCGCTGAAATGTGCAAAGTATTCCATAAAAAATGCAACTCTATGCTACTTAGGGCCAATTTCACCAACTCCATTTAAATATCAATTCATATTTAAATATTGATTTTCATTAATTTTTGTATGGAAAAGTGACTTTTAAATATGAATTGATATTTAAATAAGTTGGTGAAATTGGGCCTTAAAGTTTCTACAAATAAATAATAAAAATAACAACAATAATAAACATAAGACAATACAAAAAAAATTAAAAAGTTATTTTCAAAATAAATATATCAGTTGAAAGGTGTAGATACTCCTAAAATAATGCAAGCGGATTGTAATGAAGAATGGACGGGAGTAGCACCAATGGGACAAGCAATCTATTGAAGTGGAAAGAGTAATGTGCCTAATTGAGTGTTTAGAATTGGTTAGATAAATTGCACGTATACACATTCATACATACATATATATGTATATATGTATGTAATTCAAAAAGAATTATGTGACAAAAATGCATGTTTGTGAATTTTTGATTTTCATAAATGTAAATTTGTTTAAAAATTTGGTATTTACTCGTATGTGTACTTTTTTGTTTTGTCGACAAGCGCAAACCAAGTTACTGATTTTGACATTTGTTGTCGTTTGAATTTTCATAGTGGGTACCAAATTTGTATGAAAATGGTTACGTCATCGTTCGCATGCATTGTCGATCGACTTGTCGTGCTGAACAAGTTTAGTGGGTCCCAAATCAGCTGTTTGTCGTTAAAAATGATTGCGAACGACAACGTTCGATATCGTGGGTTTGGCTGTAAATGTACTTTGCTTTGACGGACACGTACTAAATGTAAAAGACCTCATAAGAAAACATGTATTTCAACTTAGCTGTCAGTTGAAAAAGGCGAAGTTTAACGCATGACGGATTCATTGTGCACCGGCCTTAAGGCTCATTATTTTTCTTTAATATTTCATTTTAACTCTTATTTTATTTTTATAAACAGATTTTCAAGCAAACAAGTTTCGATGTAGAAGAAATTTAATTTTCGGGGGTTGACAATCTGTACGAAAATCAATTACAATTTCAATTGACAGAGCTCACAAATGCACAGGTTCTTTTACAAAGATCCTGCTTTGATGATGATGAACAATAAATAGACTTACAGATAACTTTAATGATTTTGTATAATATCAAATTTATAAAGAGCTATAGCTACATATGAAGAGTAGATTGACGTCCACTCCCACTACACTAGTGATTTATTTGATTTTTGCCATTTTGACAAAAGTAACGAGTAACGCCGATTTAACCCCACACCTGAACAATTCAATAAGCTTCATTCATTCAACCACAAAAGTGAATGACTTCAAAGCGTGTGATTTGCTTTATTTACTTTCCTCTTTTTTTTATGTGTAAACATCTATACGCTAGGGGGTAAAAATCTTTTGACTTTGATTTCTTTACTGAGATTTCTTTGCTGAGATTTCTTTGCTTTTTGCTTTTGCTTTGCATTGTCAAATCGGTGTGAGCTATGTATGAGTGTATTAGTGCTTGAAAGAAGCACTACCAAGCAGAGAAACAAGTCGACCAGCTCGAAGCCGACGGTGCGCCGCCACCGGTTATTTTTCTGTATATTTCCGTACACCAAAGGTGAAAATGAACCGTAAGAGCTACGGACTTGAAATTTGGACACAATATGTAGACATTTAGCCACTACAACAACAAATACATGTGAGTTAAAAACTAAAGGGTGTTCCAAAACGAGCAACGAAAAATGTTAAAATCCCATGTAATATAACACTTGAAATTTTAAAAGTTAGTGTATTTTTATACAGACTACAACAATTAACACTAAATTTAAAAAATTTAAATCACTGGCGTTTCATCAGTTAATGCAATTTTGACTTTGTAATTTTGACAACTTGCTGTATCTTGGAAACCGTAAGAGTAAAACTCTTGAAATTTTCAAAAACGGTAAAACTAAAAAATCAAAAAAAATATAAAATCGCCAAATATAAAAAAATCGCCAAAACGAACAAAAGCACCAAATTAAAAAAAATATCTATAGGACTAAAATAAATCGCGAAAAACCGCAAAAATCGCCAAAATTAAAAAAATCCTTAAACAAAAAAATCGCCAATATGAAAAAATAGCCAAAAGGAAAAAATCGCCTAAATAAAAAAACCCCAAAAACAGAAAAAAAATCGCCAAAATGAAAAAACCCCAAAAAACAGAAAAATATCGCCAAAATGAAAAAAATCGCCAAAATGAAAAAATCGCCAAAATGAAAAAAAATTGCGAAAATTAAAAAAGCCCAAAAAGAGAAAAAAAAAACGCCAAAACGAGAAAAAAGCGATAAAACTGAAAAAAATCGTTTAAACTGAAAAAACTTAAAAAATTAAGAAAGCTAAATAAAAAAAAATTTCAAAACCGAATGTGCGCGAGTCAAAGTCGCACTTTACTGAATTTATTTTAATTGCAATGCGTACACAACAACAAGAACAGCAAAAACTAAACGACGAACAACAGGAATTAAAAATTAAAAAGTAAAAGTAAAGGCATTTACCATAGACACAAAACATACAGAAGTGTCACGAGACGGAAGATACGGGTATTTTTCTGTTTGTCTCGTTTTCCCTCAAATTTTGTCGTCGTTTTTGTTTTGCTACGTCTTTCTAGTGCAATAAATTTTTATTAGCTGTGTTAATTGGTAAGTAGTAATACACTACAGTATCAAATACACTATGCTTTTCTCTTTTTTTCACGAATTTTAACAAAAACCTGATTGGAGCTTTTTTGACCTGTCACTTTCTTCACTTCTGTGTATTCTGTGCCATAGATGAGCACTGCAGTACCACTAAAGTTTCAGTAAAAACCAAAAAAAATTTACTGATTACTAAAATTTTTTTCTACAATTTTTATAAATTGCCTAAATGATTTGTTATATGATGAGGTGCATTAAATTTTCAGTAATCAGTAATGCCCGTATTCATAATGAAATTCTACCAAGTGGCTAAATGTTTTTCATACAAAAGTTTCAAAATTTGAATGAAAAAACTTTGCCACTTGCTACGGCCCTACGATTTTACTAGTAATGCAAATTAAATGTCATTAGCAGTAAAAATTTACTGAATTTTTTTTAGTAATCAGTAAATTTACTGCTTACTGCAATTTTGAATGCAGTACATATACATATACTGCAGTGTGCCCATTTACTAACCAAATAAGTTTAATAAAACAAACAAAAACCCACAAATTCATATGTATTTACAATATTGAAAGTTTTGATACTTTTAATTAATTAATTTAAAAAAAGATACTAAAAGCATAAGTACTTCCAACTTAAAAAAAATTTCATTACTAGATAGACTTGGGTCGAACTCGTTCACTAGTTCATTTTTGCCACAAACCAATGATCAAACCCATGTAATTTAAGTGGGTTTGATCATTGGTTTGTGGCAAAAATGAACTAGTGAACGAGTTCGACCCAAGTCTATTACTAGATGTTTACACATCTCCTCTGTGATCGGACTCACATTGCTTTTTTTTTTTTTTTTTTTTTTGTTATAACATTTGCTGGCCGACTATACTTATCTTCTCACTTCTAACAGTTAAATGGAAATATGTTAAGAGTCATGTATTACTGATTTATTTGAGATGATAAAGAATATAAAAATGTATATACAACAATAAAACTACATACATATATAACATGATTATCTGATTTAGCACGCAAATATTCCCGCATAAATAATGATGATCACAATAGCAACGCACTTTTTTTTTTTAATGTACATATAAAATTTTAAATAGGGTGAGCTGGCATAAGAAAACAAATAGGAAAGGAGTTTCTCAAGCCCAGAACAAGCTTAAGTGATTTATTAAGAATAATTTAAAAATGGAAATTGCTTAAAGACGTTCAATTATACCATTAAAATTAAAATAACTATAGTATACACGGTTTAGTTACACATCGGTTAAATACCTTTATCGCTTATTTATTTTTAATATTGAATACATATTTTTTTTACAGTAATTTTCACACTTATCTCCACTCTTAATTAACTTTCGTTTAATTACCTATTTTGGATAATTTCCCAGAAATATTTTACCCCAAAATGAAATTTCCACTAAAATATATGTATACTAAACGTACGTTTGCCTAAAACTAAAAAGTATACATATATTTATGCAATTCTGCAATCGAATATATGAACCTTATCTATTTATTTTTTGTAATATGAACTGTTTTTGTCATTTAATAAAATATTTTATTTGTAAGAAATACATATGCATGTGCATTTGAGTTCAAGTAATTATGTACTACACACCACACTGCGTTCGGATAAATACATTTCTAAAGGTATTTAAGCGTAATGAGGTAACTAAACGTCTTTGCTTTAATACCTTTCTGGGATATTCATCCCCAAATATCATAACCAGGGAAACCGCAAATATGCAATTGCATGTTTTTTGTGGTGTGACGTATTAATGCGAGGACAAGATATTTATCCGTTTCAGAACATTTTATGCATTTTGGCATCAATTTCTTAGTGCATATTTTTGCATATTTTCGCATATATCAGTCTTAAACGCATATTTTTAGCATATTTTCTAACTTTCAGAGCATATATTACGCTTATTTTGATACTTCATGGAATTTTTTTTTTTAAATATTTGTAAGCTGATCTGTTGGTCAAAATTTTTATTTTAAGTTTTCACCATTTCAATCTCATTTCCAATCATCCATGTAGTATGTGGACGTTAGTTTAGATAAAAATTTGGGATTGCTAGTTGTGTGTATAAAAATTTACTTAGATGTGGCTGGCAACGATTTTTATTTGAAAATCTAGGTCAATACTTTGTTGTTTATTGCAATGAATTAAAAAAAAACTTTGCTTATGTACCCAAAATACAGTTCCAAGGTTTCGATTCTGATATCGTCATTTTCTTTTGAAATTGAAGTTACGAGAGTTTACGAGAGTATAAAAAAAATAATTTGTATTATATGCTTTAGTCAAAATTTATATGGCGATTTTTTTAATGTGCATTTCAGTCCTCAATTATTGTTTTTAATACGGCAGTAATTCTTTGTTAATTATTTTATTGTTACCTTTGCTTGTTTATTTTATTTCTGGCTTATTTTATATGCAAATGTTGTCGAATTTTTAAATTAAAAATGTATTTTCGTTGACAAATAAACCAATTTATTTCATTTTTAAGAGCATATTTTTTGAGTTTTTAGTGCATATTTTCAAGTTTTTAGTGCATATTGAATGCGAATAAAATACTTTTTTTAGAGCATATTTCTGGTTTCCCTGATCATAACATTTTTGATGAGGTAATTAACCGAGGTTTACTGTACAATAAACAAATTCAATCAAGTAAGACTTTGAATCGCACACGAAGGGTTCCGTACGGCACTTGTTTCATTTCGGCGATTTTTTTAGTTTTAGGCGTTTTTTAGTATTAACTCTATTATGTTAGTTTTGGCGTTTTTTTTCGTTTTTGCCATTTTTTTTTAGTTTTCGCAGTTTTAACTGATTTTAGCAGTTTTTTTAAGCATAGAGCAGTTTTGCAGTTTTTTGCTTAAAAAATATGTTTTTCTATAAATTGTGTAGTTTTTAATTTTTACTTTATCTCAAGTTTGTTATATTAGATCCGATATCTGAAGCCATAGTTTTAACCATTTTGGGTATAAAAGTGAAAATTTATTAGTACTTTTTCAAACAGAATGAGAAAATTTACACGAAAGTTGTGTTTTTCTTTATGGAATTTGGTCTTATTGTTTGCAAGTTGAGTTCATATGGACGTAGCACTTCCTTTATTAATATTAAATCGCCTTGTCTTATTGTAATAGAAAAACAAGTTTCTTCATTGAAATAATTCGATCTCTTATAGAATGAGATAAAACACGACGAAATATATACCAAATTAAAGGGTAGACCCCATAGAATTTGAAGTCATACACATTTTTCAGAACTCTCTTAGCAAAATATCAGTAATTCACAGCAAACAATATTTCATTTTGGCTAAGCAAGTGTTTTAAATAGATAAATCATTGTGCACTTCAAATAAAACGAAATCTTAAAAAACAAAAGCAAACATTTTAGTTACCTTATTTATTGAATTTTTGATCCACTCACGTAACTATTTAGGTTGATTCGGAAAAACAGAATTTCCCTGTGTAATTTAATGCGAAATATCCCATAGTGCAACTAAAACACTCCTATTTCAATTAATTAAAAACTTTAAAAATTTGTAGAGCCATATTTTCTTAGCTGCTGATGCCGATGAAGCTTTCGAGATGGTAAAACGTAACAATTTGACAAACATTATCAAGTCATGATATAAAATATATTAGGTATAGACATATGGTTAACACTCCCTCCCCCACAAAATATATAAAATACTAAGGAATTTTTTATGAGCAGTTAATCAGTTGTTTTTATTCTAAATTTTCAGTTTTCCAAAAAAAATATTATGGCAACGCTGCCCCTGATACAAATTTATATCGAATATACGTGCGATGAGGCCCAGTGTACAATAAAGGGTGCGGGTATTAATGCACTTGGAAGACATTAACAATGCCAAGTTGTTAAATTCTATAAACCTTTGTTAAAAAAACAAAATATTCTTTTTATTTTCTTTAGAGATTTATAATTATTTTCCTTATTTTCGATCAAAAAATTTATTTTTTTTTATTGCAATTTTAATTAAAATTCCAAAATTTTTGATAATTTTTAAAACACAGGCTGTAAAATTTTATCGTTAGCGTCAATTTATGTACACAGAAAAAATTATACCCAAAAAATGTTTAAAAAAATATTTGTTTGAAATCAAACTTAGTTTCAGTAAATATTCTGTACTTTTCCATTAAATTAATTTGTACCAGAAAACTGTGTAGAGAAGAAACAGGCCACGACGTTTGTCGGCTACTTTTCGGCATTTACATGTATACAACACGATCAAACAAAATAAACAACAACAACCGCACAACAGCACGTTGTTCCTATCAACAAGCAAGATAAGCACCAACACACTGAAATAAAATTTTCTCTCAGCCGAACTCTGATTAATTTAAATTTTTACAAAATTTTTATTAGAATTTACAAAATTATTTGTAGGACCGCATTCAAATAAAATATTTACTGATTCAACGAATTTGGTTACTGAAAATGAAATTTAGTTTTTTCTGTGTATGTAAAACATATCTGACTATTATACAAAAAAGCTTTCCCTGAAAACGTTAATTTTGGTCGCTTACGATTAAATTGAAAAAAGGGCTCGATATTATTATTATTATTTGTGTACTGGGAAGCCAATATTTGGCGCATTATTTTTAAAATCCAGCCTCATTAACTTCGGAAGAGTGTGTGAAAAATGAGCTTCGACTCTACGCATTTAATTAATATTAATTACTTACATCTTTTTATCTTTTATGGCCATTAAGAAACTGTCCGCTTCAAGAAGTAAAATGCAACAAAATGCAAACTTAAAAAGCCAACTGTTGCTCCGTTGGGAGGAGACTATTAAGAACTTAATTGTTTATTATAATAGAATACAAGCATTAAAATAAATAATTTGTATGTTGAAAAATTATTATGGCGGCACCAGATTACGCAACCGCCGCACTATACTTTGTAAAGTGGTAAAAAAAGGTAGTGCAAACACGCATTAATTTCAAACAGTTCAGTTTTTCGTTATGGACAATTAATTTTGTCTTAAAAATAAATTGCACATAATATATACATGATGTGATGTTTTATGCAGATAATAATTACAAGTGCACATATGCAAAAAATTAATCATTATTTGTTGTTACAGAAATTTTCTAGTTGCTTAATTTTGTTAATAAATAAAGTTGTTGCACACACAATTAAAAAAGTTTAGCTAATGGCTAATAAATTAGTCAAAGTTTAAACGCTGGTTTAGTTAAACTAAACTCAAATTTATATGTGGTTTAAACGCAACAGGAGTAAATCAGTGGACCATACCTTATGTGTAGTTTAAAAAATAATATTGTGGCAGCACTAGAATAAATGCCAAAAAGCAGCTGTTTTGCAGCAGGCTATCAATTCTTTGTAAAATCAAAAAGGCAAACAAGTTAAAAAAATTCAATTAAATGTCGCCAAATTGTACTGAGAGAGGAATTATGTTTATGCTTGGCGAAGTAGAATAGTATAAAAGAATAATAGAGTGTAAGCAAACGGGTCGAACAAGATCTGAAGAAAAAGTAGAGGCTTGGAAAAAAGTTGAGTGCTCTTTCAATACAAAACATATGGTCTGTAATTAACAAAATCACATGGCCTGTATTGGTAGTTTAAACGCCCAATTTTATGCGTTTACAGATGGTTTAAATACTGTATTGATTTATAGGTTTGCTAGTTTAAATACATTTCAAACCAAAAATAGAGATTAACTTGCACTGATTTATTAGCCCTAAGTGGTCGTAAGAGTAAAGGCTCAGTTAGCCAACTGTAATGTAAAGTAACTGCAACAGTAGTAAACAGCTGATCGATATTGTTATGTGAAAAGTAATGAAATTGGTTATAGAGATGTAATGTAACGTAACCTATTTTTCATATAAAAATATCGATCAGCTGTTTTCTACGTTACAGTTACATTACAGTCGGCTAAAGGCTCAGTTAGCCGACTGTAATGTAAGGTAACTGCAACTGTAGAAAACAGCTGATCGATATTGTTATGTGAAAAGTAATGAAATTGGTTATAGAGATGTAATGTAACGTAACCTATTTTTCATATAAAAATCTCGAGCAGCTGTTTCCTACGTTGCACTTACATTACATTACAGTCGGCTAACTGAGCCTTAACTGAGCCTTAATAAATACATAAGTTATAAGTTACGTGTTATAATTTTAAAGTTTAAATATTGTTTTAGTAAAGAAACACTTTTCTTGGCAAACTGTGTGGCATCGACATACATCGTCTTGTCCTTCGTTATTATAATAAGAAAAATGATTTCAATTAGTCTTAATTATTATTGTTCGAACTTCATTTGTTTCTACATTTATGACTAATGCAAATATTAAAATTTTTGTAAAAAATGCAACTCTGACATGTTGAGTTGTTATTGTTTTTTGAAATTTTTTAAACAGAAATTAGATCAGGGAAACATTTTCGTCAAAAGTATTAATACTTGTATTATAGTCTGAAACCGCCTTTACATGTGATAATTATTAATGAACAAATAACACCAAAGTTAATTGTAAATATTCTGACAAACATTTAATAGAACGGAACAACTAGCTGTTTTCGTTGCTTTGATTCGTCGTATTACAATTTCGTCGTATTATTTGTTGCAATTGAAAAACTTATTGAAAAGTTAAAAAGACAAAAGCAAAAAATCTGTAAAAGCTACAAAAAAAAATTTAAACAAAAACAATTTTTTTCAACTAAAAAAAAATGCACCGGCGAAAATAGACAAATCTGCACATTTGGCAAATGTTGTGTGAAACTAAAGCCTATAGTACACGGCATGTAAAAAACCACATGCGCGTGAGGTTCTGACGTAATTTTGACGTCATCACAAAGCTACATTTGCTACATGCCGTGTACTGGCAACATATGCAAATGAACATGCAAATGTTCACATGATTACAGATTTGCTGCCTCAGAAAATGGTTTCAATTCGGTTAAAAATGTCACATTTGTATTTTGGAATAAAATTTTGTATCAAAATTTTACAGCATGTAACCACTAGTAGCAATTTTAAAAAATGCAACCAACATGCTGAAAATGTCCTTGACGTCATCGCCACATATGCATATGGCTTTTTACATGCCGTGTACTATAGGCTTAAGAATTAAAAAGAGATCGAGAGATGTTTCCGCAAATGCTTGCATTAAACTTTGTGTACGCCTTGTTTGTGCATAATGAGTTTGACCTTGAAAACTTAATATGTTTTTGATCACTTTAATGATTAAAATGATCAGAAACCCATTAACTTTTCAAGGTCAAACTCATTATGCACAAGGCGTACATATGTATGTGCACTATTCATACCTGTGCTAGGAAAAACCGCAATTAAGGCACACCTCCATTTTGATGATATTCTTAATGATTTGTTAATTACGTAAAGATTTTTAAAATGGGTATTTAAGGAGTAAAAATCTGAAAAAATAAACAGTCAAGTGTAAGCTCTCAAACGAATTTAACGAATTGAAAGGATTCACTTTGGAATTGCAATTAAAAATAGTTCAGTGTTAAAAAAAAAAAATTAAATACCGAAATTTTCATTTTAAAAGAGTCGCGCATTTCGGACTTCTTATACCCGATTTTAAACGAAAGTTAAAAATTATCAAAAAAAAATAAACATCAGACAACTTATATTCATATACTTCTATCAAAATGTCAATCTACAACGACCTAATTACTGGTCAAATTCATCTTCTGAAGGAAGTGGAAGAGATTCTCCAGAAAATAAGAAACAATACGATACCTAAAGCCGATATACAAGATCATATAAATCAACTTAATTCAAAACGAAATTTAGCTAGAGCAAGAAATAATGAAATACATTACTGGCTTGGTATTAATTATATTCCCTATATAAAAGAAGGTGTCGTCGGTTCCATTTTTGCTTCTATAGATATAGCCATAGATTTCCTTGCTAAAATGATAAGAGAAGAAGATATAGACGAAATCAAGCAGACATTAACGTCAACGGAAGAGAAACTTCGGGAATTGCAAAACAAATTATCGCAACAGCATAGCAAAGTATACGCTTATGAAAAATACAATGCCTTTAGAAGGGAAATAAATAAACTAAGACTAAGTTTGTTGCAACAAGAAATAGAACCGCCAACAGTCTGCACTTTGGAAAACTGGCAAAGGCAAATAGATGCCATCAGACAATTCTACAAGAATATGGGACCAGAAACTGCAATAAATGAAGATATTCGAGAAGAATATAAATTAATAGAAAGAGAATTTGAATATGTTCTAAAAGCAACGACAAAAGACATCACCCGCTTGCCAAAAACCAACCAATCAATAGAAATTGAAACAATCAAGATTCCACATTTCAATGGTGAAGTTACTGAATGGACCACTTTTCACTTTTTATTCAAAAAATTTGTGCACGAAAACAAAAAGTTTCCGAAGGTGGAAAAAATGTTTCAGCTTAAATCTCTGCTGCAAGGAGAACCTCTCAAATTAATTCAGCATTTATCAGCCAACGATTACGAATGTGCTTGGGATATAATAGATCAAAAATATGGAGGCCAAAGCTTTTTATACCACACAAATCTCATTGACAAGATTTTGCATCAACCCACCGTATGTAGCAAGTCTCTAGAAGATGTAAAAAAATTACTCCACACAACAACTGAGTGTAAGAACATGTTAAGCTTATCGGGCATTAATACAGATGACATCAATAAAGTAATAGCGCGCATTATTATTAAAAAACTTGACGAAGAAGGTGTAATGCGCTACGAATTAAGCACCAAGAAATACAAGGAAATGCAAATCTTGGACGACGTAATTCAGTTTCTGGAACAGCAGCATCGGGCTCTTGAAGCAGACCAAATAACCAAATCAACAAATTCAGAGAAACAAGTGACGAAAGCAGACACTGTTCAGCAGTCACTTAATACAGCGAGCTTCGTCCAATCAACGTCCATTAATGCAGAAGCAGCTCCAGCACCACAGCCTACAATAGCAACGAACAACATCGAGTTGCCAAACCTAAATAATTTATCTCCAGAGGCAGAAAAATCTAAAATTAATCTCGAAAATTATTTGCGAACAAATACCGGCTCATTTGGCTCCAGCAACCAGGAGGTCACAACGAGATTGTGTAATACTTCAGATATAAAGAATTTGTACACCCGCACATTTTTTCCGCCAACGCCCATACCATCGGGTAAACTCCTAAGTGTCATAGACTTAGAGTCCCTAGAAGTTTATTTAAATTTCTATTGGGCATCAGATGATTTTGATGCATACTATAAATTAAAAGATTCAGAAGCATATGACAGAGCTTGGGAAATGTTGGAACACGTGGCTCAAGACATGATCAGAAGAAAATTACCTTGCCCAGAAATATCGATCAAATATGAAGAAAACTCCTCTGCGGTAACATGGGCTACAAAGCCTTCTTCTTCGTCTGCAAGTGACTTGGAAGATTTGGTCACCGAATTTCTATCCACCATCATATCAACGGAGCAAGAACAACCGCAATCTGTCCTTTCCCCTCACGACACTAGAGAAAAGTTCTTTAGGATTTTTTCGATTTCCCATTAATACAATACTGTCCACAACAACATATTAATTCTTGAAACAAATACAAAATTTAATATATTTTTAAGTTTAAAAAAATACATTTGTAACGACATCATTTCTGATATTATTTAGTTTTAAATTCTTGATTATTCACACCTCATAAACTTTCACTTAATGTTAATGAAACATAAAATGTATTGTCTTGTGGAAAATAAAACGTCATTATTGTATTAAAAAAATAAAATCGTATGTAAAAAATAAATAATATATATATAATTAAAGCAAAAAACCTTGAACTTATGGGCCATTTCGCAACTGCGAAAGAAAACTTTCGATATTTTATTGTTGTTTTCAATATAAGTTGTGAGTCTAAAGTTTTCTTTCACAGTTGGGAAATAGGCCATTAGTCTTTTACTTGCATTTTTGAATACATAAAACATTTGATAGAAGTCACAACCACAATATGAGACTTGGGTCGAATTCGTCGGTCCAAGTGCACACATTTGTGCCTTTAATTATGAAATATGGTGTAAGTCGCATGCATTTTTGCTTTGAAAAATGAAATAAATCTTTCAATACCTATTAGAAGAAGATTAAATAAATTTATGTGAATCGAGACTAGTAGAACTTTAAATTTAAATGTTGCATAATATTAAATATCTCGTCCAAAAAAATATATGATTTAGACCACTTTCATAACTAAGGGCACATGTGAGTTACAATAGTTTGTTCGACTATTTGTGTGTAAGACCGTATTTAGACACAAAAACATTTGGAAGGGAAACATTTAGTTTGGTAGCAATTTACGGGTGGGGAAGAGAGAATCATTTTTGTGTTCGGTAATCGGCGACACGCTTTGTTTTCATATTCTTTGCTACATATACACGCATACGTGTACAAATATTCTTGCTCTTATGCAGTAATATTGGAATGTCGCTGGCAACACTTTCGTCCGTGTGGACGCGAAGGAAACAACAAAAGAGAATTCCAGATGTTTTCCTTCCAAATGTTCGTCCGTCTAAACTGGGACTAATGGAAGGAAGCGCGCAACTGCTTTAAATATGCTTAAGATCTTCCTTAAGGCGTAGTCATATAGAATCCGTCATACGTTAAACTTTGGCTTTTACAAATGACAGATAATTTGAAATGCAGGGTTTCTTATGAACTATGTACATATGTCACATTCAGTACGTCTCCGTCAACGGAGAGTACAAAAGCGGAGCAACTTTTAGCTTACGTTGAGTAACTTGACAGCTTTTGGTTGATTTTTTTGGTATGTTTTAATTTAGGTTCTTATGTTTTGTGGTAGCAAGAATAAAATAAACCAAAAGAAATAAATAAAAATACTTAAGTTTAGTTAATGAAATGGAAAACAAATTTATTGAAGCTGCTAATTTTTTTTTCCGTCAACAAATTATTCATTGTCTCAACGTCCTCAATCGTTTTGTTAACAATGTCAGCATTGTTGTCAGATTTTTTTCGACCTAATTGATTTTAAAAATCGTTAAAAGTTGCCAAAAGCAATTTAATGTAGTTTTTCTTAATAAATATTTGACAAGTAATTTGATTTTTTTAATATAAATTTTTTTTTAATAATTGTATAAAAATTTTGCTAAAGATCGATCGAAAGATTTTGGAACTACTGCTTCAAGAAACGAATTTTCCTTAAACGCAACGACGGAGAAGGTTGTTCTAATGAGTAATTCATTAACGGAAGTATTTGAACAGCTTTAATAGGTCGATCCTAAATTTTATTTATTAAATTCAACTTGATGTATTTATTTCGTTTATTTCTTTTGTTTAATTTTATTTTTGGTGCCACAAAACACAAAAATCTAAATCAGAAATAACCAAAAAAAACCAACGAATATATGTCAAAGTACTGAACGTACGCAAAAAGTTAAAAGTTGACCACAAATTGTACTTTGCGTTGACAAACACGTACTGAATGTAACAGACCTCATAAGCAGCGCTACCGTTGTGCGACTAAAGTCGCATTTTGCCCCTTTTTCAACTGCCTTGCCACTTTTTATGCCCTTTACTTTTAAATCCCCTTTTAGTATCATTTGCATTATTTTGTGCCCCTTTTTGCCCCTTTTTGTTCAAAGTCAACTTTCGTTTTTATTTTGACAATAAATGTACGCAGATTCGTATAGATTCAACCAGATTAAACTAGATTTTATTTCCTATGTGTCAAACTTCCCTGCAGAAAGTGCGAATAGTGAAATTGTGGTGATTTACTAGTGACGTTGTCAGTAGTACTACTGACCAGGTCTACCCTAGCCAATGTAATCGCCTATTGACATTTAACATTAGCTTGTCATTGAAAATCCACCAGTGGACTGTAGCACTACTGACTAAGTAGTTCTTTTGGGACCACATGGAGACATTGGCACCTAAAATTCACTAGTAAATTTTAGGGGCTCTAGTCTACAATATCGATATTTCCTCGGTCGTTGTCAATAGTAAAATTATATTGATTTTCTAGTGACATTGTCAATAGTGCTACTGACTAGGTGTACCCCAGCCAATGTACATATAACATAAGGTTGTCATTGAAAATCTACCAGTAGACTTTAGCACTATTGAGATGGTAGTTCTTTTATGACGATATTGAGATATTTGAACCAAAGATTCACTAGTAGGTTTTAGTGACGCTCGTTTACATATATTTATTTAATATTATTGCATAGGATAATAAAAAAGAAAAACAAAATTTTGATGCGTTCATTGACAATATCAATAGAAATACACTACAACTGTTGTCTCTAACGTATCTCTACTCTTGCATAAAAGGAAAGTTGTCGACATTTTAACTAGTGCAATTGTCGCTGGAGAAAGAGTATTGACATAGAGACATATGGTTCTAGTCTGACTAGGGGGTTAATATAAAAACATACACCTTCGTATGAATCTTTTCATTTGTGTAAGGTTTTTAAATATACGAGTACAATTGCACACTCATACTTGATAATTATAACTGTATTTTCGATATCCATTGTGAAAGCCAAATTTAATTAAAGTACATATTTTTAAAAGGCCGTTCTGTAAACCGATCGAGTTGAAATCGCATGATTTTAGGAAACTAAAACAGGCAAACACGTGGCCAATTCCCAAAAGCAAATGATCTAAAAATATTGGAGTTCTTACCACAAAAAATTACTTATTTTCGGAAGAAAGTTACTATTGCTGATGACAAGTTGCAACTACTCGTTTAAGTCAATGGACAAATTGTCCAAATTAAACGCAAAAATATACCCAGATGCAGCAGTTGCAAGGTCGGTGAGTTACACCTTATTTCATCTTTATACAAAAATTTACCAAAAAAAAACAGAGAGTAAACTTAAATTAGCATTGCAAAAAATGTTCAAAAAGACTGAGAGTAGACACTTGTCTGTCCACGCTGTCTGCCTTAAATTTTTTTTTCAAAAAGATTTGAAAGAATGGATTGCAAATGAGGAACTTATTAATAAATACAGATGTACAATTTCAAAAGAATTGATATTTAAGGTATTTAATAACTATGCATTATGCATAAAAATAATACCATAAATATATTATCCTCTTCAGAATCGAAGTTTAAAACTTTTTATCAAAACTTTAAATGGTTAAGTAAATTTTTTGAATTATAATGGTTTTAAGTAAAATAGTGATATGCCCCATGATATGCCAAAAAAGTAATTAATGTTTTTTTTAATTTTTTGTAAATCTTAAAAACTGGGGCGAATTACGGCATTCAATATCGAACGACATTTACATTTATTTTCTATTGTAATATCGATCAATATCGAATGCCACATTTTGATCAGTGTTTCATTCTTATCATAGATTTTATGATATCTATACTACTTTTATACTCGTCTTATTTGTAAATAAAAACTGTATTTGCAAGTACTCAACTAGCCGGTATTATAAAAATATATTTACAGTCGTCAAATAAACAATTATAAAATTAAACATTTTTTTTTGTATACGAGTACATCCCCAGTAATCAGTAATTGTTCACGTGAGTTAGTAGAGGCTTCGTTATTCTTTACTTTCTGTTGATGTTCTGTGCTGTGCCGTTCTGTTTCTGAATTTTAATAGTTACATTTTATGTTATAACCAGGGACAAGGACTTCATGCATTTAAAAAAGGTATTTTAGGCGCCTAAAATATGACATTAAAAACGCAAGATATGCACTAAAAACAATAAAATATGCACATATTTTAAAAAATTTTTTGTTCAAAAATAGTTTTAAACTTACATTCAACTAATTAAAGATGTAAAAATATTTTATTTTCTGAAGAGGTGCGAATACAAACCTTTTATATTAAATTTGTACACAAGATTAAATATGATATAACGATTTTTTCTGCAATATTTACTCCAAATATGCAATATGTTTATATTGCAGAGAAGGAGCAATAAGCACATTGAAAAAGAAAAGTGTTATTTATTTATTTTCATTTAAAAATTTTCGAACGTGAAGTTCTATCAATTTGTTTTTAGAAAGATTTTTGGTATTTGAGACGTAATGGTCTCAAATTTAAATAACTATTTTTATATAATGTTATATACATATTCATTTAACTCAACCATTACAATGAATTGAATAATAGCTATTAGTTTTCCGCAGGATTGTTTCACTACTTTCGGCTTCAATAGCAGAAAATGTCCTCTTGAAATTATCTACCAAATGACAATTCTTATTAAGTTTGTTAGGTGTGTGTGATTGTACAATCCTACTACAATTCTACAACAATGAAAGCGAATTAATTTGAAATTTGAATTTTTTAATAAATAAGACACACAACTTGTAATTATACCAAAATATGAGACAAAAATATGCATTTATGACCAAATTATGCAAAAATATGAATTTTCAGCAAAATATGCAAAAATATGCACTAACAAATCGATGCCATTTTCACTCAAATTCAATGTTTCGTAAAGATATTTCGTTCTTGCCATTATCAGGTTTGAGGGGAAAAATATGCATTTGCATGAAACCCCTGTCCCTGGTTATAACTTATCACATGCTTCTGAGCAGAACGGACACAGTTTTCCACTGTTTCAAAACAATTTTATGTTTTTCTGATAAAAATTAAATTTTTTAAAAGCATAGTCACAATTTTTATTTTATTTATGCTTTCACTTAGAATTACTTAAAATTTTTTTGGATTTTCACTGGCTGAACCGTAACAGAACAGAACGAAACAGAAAAACTAACGACTTGTGTAAAATTTATAAAATCAAAAAAGAGTAGTAAAACTTAATTCTGCCACAAGTTACAATTTTTACATGCAAATAAAACGTACGAATAAACTTATATGAGTTCTTATAAAATTAATGTTTGTGTATACATGAGATATTTGTTTTTATTGTTTATTTTTAATAAAACTAGGTTGATAAATATGTTTATTTCTTTAACCCTGCACTATCATACTTCGTCGAAATGACGACGCGCGATTTTATTTTCGAATTAAAACATATTTTTTGTGATTGTTTTTGTTTCGTTTTTCGTATAGCGTTAGCCGCTAATATCAGTTACTCGAAACTAATGTTGCTTTTTTTAGTTTAATAAATTTATTATAAGAAACTACAAGACTTAATGGAAAAAAATGTGTAATATTTCATACAATTGATGCTATAAATGCTATGTTTTAAGAAAAAATGCCAATTAATAGAAGTCTGTGAAATGTTAATTTTACGTTAAACGATTAAAAGAAATATATGAATTTCGTTATATGATAATTAAAAACTAGCTAAATATCAATAATAAATCTATTTTCGTACTTATTTTTGCTCAAGACGTTTTTTATTGGCTCTTGAAATAGGTCGTAGTCGATTCGACGAAGTATGACGTTTGCGATATAAAAATAAGTATGATATTCTAGGGTTAATATTGTTTGATTTTAAAGTTGCACCTTTTTTTTTCTTATAAATCCCCTTTTTGTGCCACTTTTTTTTTAATCCCCTTTTTGTGCCTCTTTTTGCAATTTTCCAACGGTAACGCTGCTCATAAGAAACCATGTACTTCAACTTAGCTGTCAGTTGAAAAAGGCGAAGTTTAACGCATAACGGATTCATTGTGCACCGACCTTACGTCTTAGTTTCTAAATAATATTTTCGGGCCATGTGTTATACTAAACCAGTGGTGTCAAAAATAAAACTATAGTTGTATGTGTGAGAAAAATTGTCTTAATCGTCTCTGAAGTACATCGAAAAAAAATAAATATTTGCATGAAATGCAGTTTAGTGAAGCAGGTCAAAACATATAAAAAGGAGTCTATATGATAGAAAACTAAAAAATAAAGAATAAAAATTAAATAAACAATTTGGGGTCGGCCCATATTTTCTGAGTTACGGGGCTGTGAACTTTTCATAGGAAACTATGAAGAATTTCTTAAAATAAATTTTTAAATATCTTATCTGATAGAAACGTGAAAAATAAGAAGAAAAAATTAAACAAAAAAATTGACTGCGACCATTTTTCCCGAGTTATTGTTCTTTTAAGTTTTGATTTAAAATGCAGTTTAGTGAATCTGCTACAAAAAAAGCCAAAACGTCTTTTTAATATATATTCATTTGTTTCCTTAAAAGTTTTGTAACATAAAATACATTGAATGTCGCAAAAAGCATTATTGATCACAGAATATTTTTCGCATAACACTTTTTTTCTTTCATTGTATCTATAAAGAACTTAATACACCCGCTGCGCATGTGTTTTCGTCGCTGTTTCATTGACGACTAAATGGAAGAGAATAAGAATGTGTGTGATTTTAGTTTGCACAATTGTGCCATGAAACTGACATCATTGTACTAAACCAATAATAACTGCGCTCGTTTAATAAGCGAAGCACGATGGATGTATTGATGTTCATGTATGTATATGAGTGTTAACAAGCAATGTCCCGAAGACTTCTTGTTTGTAACAAACAATCAAAAAAAAAAAAAAAATAGTGTTGATGCGTGTATGCTTGTTATTTTGCATGTGCGTTTGAGTGTGTGTGTGTTATAAGATGTAAATGGTAAGCTATTATGTGTTTAAGGGTGGTTTTTTAAAGCAAGCGCACACAACTAATGTCAATGTATGTGTGTGCGTTTGTATGTCCGCCGAAAAATAAAAGATCTTACACACGACGTGTGTACGTGTGTAGATGCATTACGTTTGTATACGCTCCCATGAGTATGAAGAAGCAAACATCACAACTTTTTCAGTCACGAAATATTTTCTTCTTTACTCCTATACCTGCAAAACTAAAACAAATGTCTTGTCAACAGTGTTGTTTAGCGTTTCTTTTAGAAGATTTCTCTGTGGTGAAGTATGTATTTGAAAAAATTCCCTCATGTCTTAAAGGTTCTTGTAAGTGGTCTTTTGCAGGAGTATAGTACATATTATGTATGTATGTATGTATCTATGAAAAATTCAAAATCATAATTTGTTTACTGTCGCCTTATTTAATATTTGCAAATTCTTAAGCTGTAATTCATTTGACTTTCAAATCGTGCGCTACAAATTTCTGTTTAATTGAATTTTGTTTTTTTTTCTTTCTTCAAAATAAATAAAAAGCAGTCAAACGTAAGAAAAAGTATTTTATTTCATATCGGCTCAAGTTTAAGCCTAATTGCTACTAAACTTTCTTTTCTTGCCACAGCCATAACGTAGTCATACAAAAAAAAAAATTAACTCATTTAATTTACCATAACTCTGGTCGAATTTGAGAAAAATCAAACGTTGAATGAAAACTTTTAAAATAAAGAAAAATTTATGTGCCAAAGTACACATTTCAATGGATTTTTGCGGAATCGTGGCAGACCTTTTAACACGCTACAACAACTGCAATCAGAAATGTAGCTTAAATACTTTATTTTTTTACTCGAAAATAACTATAAAAAATACAATTTTCCTTATTTTCTTTGTTAAAGGCATTTAAAAAAATTATGTAAAATTTGCTTCAATCTAATAACAGATAATTAATATATCCTACTGAGACTATAGCCCTTATTCACAAAAAAAATAATTTTGGTTTACAAAACGTTGTAACAAAATTTCCATACAAAATTAGTTTTGTAAATTTTTTTGTAAACCAAAATAATTTTTTTCTGAATGCGACAGCATATGTATTAGCCTTATATAAAATTTAATGGCTAAAATGTTCACCTTTGAAGGTAAATCAAATAGCTAACCATGTCTAACCATGTCGTAAACTACGAACGATAACAAAGTGCCCAACAAATGTCAACACATGAAATAGCGCACACACGCAGACGCAACAACCTCTAAGAAAATAAACAATATCTGCAGTATTTCTCTTAATAAGTAAAAAGTACTCGTAGTAGTGGCAACAACAGTGATGCTAACTTAGCTGTTTTCAAGCCTTATATTCCTCTAGACCTTTTCAAAAATCCCTTTTAAGATATTTGTTGTGCAACTCGCAATAACGTTGTCACGGAACAAATAAGTGAAAGTGTTCGGTGAATAAAATTCTTTTTATCTTTTTTAAAAAGCGTCATATTTAACTGATTTGAAAAGTTATTTTTATAAAAAACGGCATAAAATTTGTAAATTAGGGCTTAATTGATTTTGTTCGAAGTTTACTGACGATTTGTTAAAGCAACAATAAAATGCATATGGACAATGCTTAACCATCAGCAAATAAATTTCAATTTTAAAAAAATTTTAACTTTGTCAAAAATATAAATACTATATGAACAAAGCCATTATTTTCAACTGCATTGGTTTTTTAAACCGACCTAAACAATTATCGACTTCAGAAAAGCAGGAATTGAGAATTGGAATGTGTTCTGAACGCATTTAAAAAAAAAACGAATGAATTTCTCCATTCGGATATAGTTTTATATTTTAAGTCCCGACTTCAACAGATGCTAATCCTAATGTAAAATCAGAGCGCCCTCCTTCGTCGGTTTTGTGTAGCAGAATCATCGGCGAAGTAAAATAACTAATAAAATGGCTACTAAACACAGCTTCAAAAATTTAATACGCCTCATTTGACACCAGAAGGCGCTGCAACACTGCCACTGCATTATTAAAAAAGCGTGCAAAAAAGAAAAGCAGTGTTGTAAAATAATGAAGCTTTCTTCTATCTCCTCCTTTACCACTTGTCTTCTATCACTATCCCTTTCCTAAAGAAGGTAACACCTAGTAATAATAGTAGTAGGCATTAATTGCCTGAGTGTTACTTCTCTTTAAAAAAAAAAAAAAAAAAAAAAAAAAAAAAGTCCCCGTTTAAAAGATGAAAGCTTTCTTGCTGAAAATTTTCATTTTATTGCATAATATTGCATTTCACACGCATTAATATTTGCTGCTCAAATATTTTATATGTATGACTTTAGCTAAGCTTCAAAGTTGAAATTACGAACCAAACAAATTTCAAGTACATGAATGTTCCCATTTCTAGGTCCTTTTTCCGCTCTCCCCAGCAAACTAAGGCCATCCGCAAAAAAAATCATCATCTAAACTGAGACTTACACTTTATAACTCCGTCATTTGTTAATCGATATGAGAAGTAATTTCTTCGTCTTGGAGGCTATATTTGCCGTTTGGACCCATAACCAAAGAAGTCGGTGGAACCGTTCCCAAATAAATAAATTTAGAAATACTAAAAGATCTTAACTTTGACTGATTTTGTTTCAAAATCGATTACCAACTTCCAGAGGAGCTTCACATATTTGATTGAAATTTTGTAAAAAAAATAACGCTGTATTTTGATAACTCCAAAATTTTCACAATTAATTTAATTTTTTAAACTTGAAAAACTGCATCGAATGCCACGAACTTTATCTAAACTAGTTAAATGACCAGATAACGAAGCCGATGCTGATTTGTCAGTGGCGGCGGCTAAAAGTCTATTTGCTCTGAAGAAACCGACAAATAAATCCGTCAGCTGTAACTCGACAAAAGCGGGCAATACTCTTCCGTTGATGTAAAAAGGAGGCGTGTTTTGAAAAAAGTTGGGATTTTTAAAAAAGGCGCCCAAGCCGAAGCCAAAAACTAGCGGTATAGGTCGGCGCATTGTGGGGTGAAAGCCTTCACAAGTGGAGATTAATTCAAAAGATGAACTTTAACTTTCACAACCGTATTCGGTACCATATGAAAGTAGATAAAATTCTACATCACTAACTGCAAAAAATAAAAGTTCCTGGTAGTATACTTTATTTGCAGTGTGTGTTCAAAGTTCAATAATTTTAGTTATTTTTGCGCGCATTGATTAAAAGAGAAAATTTTAATATTTCAAGTGATTATAGTTTTTGTTAAGACTTCTTATAAGTAAAAGTTTTATAATGGAATCGTCAACTTCAGGTATATGAGCATTTAAAAAATTATAGTTTGTTTAGATAAATGTTTTAGAAATATTAAAAAAAATTAAATTGCTCTAAAAATGTGGTATTTTTATATATACATTGAGTTTCAACAACTTTGCGGATGAGTGCAGGGAAAAATGCTTTTATGCTCTTAAAATATAAGATTTTAGCTAATAAATCCCAGAATACCTACACAGAAAAAAATGATTTGTAAATACAATTAATTTTTTTGTTATATCAATTAAATAATTAATTGATTTTGAACCTACAACGATTTTTGTAAATACAATTAACGAAATTGTAAGTTGAAGCAAAATCTGAAAAATATTTTCAATTAAATATATCAACAATTAATTTGTTGAATTTTATTTATTTTTTCAACATTTATTTTTGTTAGATTTCAAAGTTATTTCAATTAAAGTTATTGTTATATTAACAATCTGAATTGTTGGATTTCCGTATCATATTTGTTATATTAACATAACAAGCTTTTCATACACAATCACAATCCTCGAAACGATTTTTGCTTGTCTGCGAAAAACACTAAATGTCTTTTGGCGGAGTTGAACCGACAACCTCAGGACTAATAAACTAACTCACTTACCTCTTAGCTAAAGAGCAACACTTTATTATATAAGCAAATAATGAACACATACAAAACATGATGTCTTGTTTTTTCTATATGTGCGCATTTCGTTATGATATAATTTAACAAATAAATTTGTTGAGTTATTTAATTGACTACAAAAATTTTAATTTGTTATATCAACAATGATGATTGTTAATTTTTAAATTAAATTTTAACAATTTGTTTTGTTGGTTGCATTTCGATGATATTTTTTTCTGCGTATTTGCGCATTTGTGCGATTTTTGAGTTATGAAGGTTTTTGTGAGAGAGATTTCCAGTTGCTAAAAATCAGTGTGAAAAATACATATTAAATATTTATTTTTTTAGTTAATTTAATTATTATTTTTCGAACTTCATTTGTTTCTATATTTATGATTTGAACAGGCTAAAGTTCGTAACGCTTTTTAAGTCATATTACATGTGATAATTATTAATGAACAAATAACACCAAAGTTAGTTGTAAATATTCTGACAACACATAGTTCAACGGAACAGCTAGCCGTTTTCGAAGGCCAATAAACCTTCATCATCAGCGTTCTTCTGTATTTGGTCCACTGTCAGTTGATGTAGATTTGTGCTTTATATACGAAACTTTTTTGCAAATGGAATATGTGAATTGTTTTGAATCATCGTATTTCAATTTGCTGAAAGATGTTTTGTAATGAAAGCTCAATTTTACCATCTCTATATTTATTTAAACAAAAAAAAAATATTTTTTTAAAAGCACATAAATCATGCTCTAATTTACAATTTAATTTACTAATTTACCTTTTTTTTATTCCAAAGTTACAGCAAAAATAGTCAAATAAGACCAATATCTCCAAAATACAAAAAAAATCCCATAAAAGGTTAAATTTTTTTTTTTAATTTTTTTTAAATGGTGGTTTTTAGGGTTCCGTACACCAAAGGTGAAAAGGACCCTATTGTTTTCGCTACGCTGTCCGTCTGTCCGACACACGGTATTTTTTCAGGAACCGTACGAGCTACGGTCCTGAAATTTGGACAGAGTGTGTAGAACCTTGGCCGCTACAACAACAAATACATGAGAATTAAAAATTCCAAAACGAGCAACGAAAAATGTTAAAATCCCATGTAATATACATACAATTGTATGTATGTACATATATACACTTGAAATTTTAAAAGTTAGTGTATTTTTAAACATACTACAACAATTAACACTAAATTTAAAAAATTTTAATTAAAGGGTGTTCCATCAGTTAAAGCAATTTTGACTTTGTAATTTTGACAACTTGCTGTATCTTGGAAACCGTAAGAGCAAAACTCTTGAAATTTTCAAAAACGGTAAAACTAAAAAATCAAAAAAATATAAAATCGCCAAATCTAAAAAAAATAGCCAAAAACAAAAAAAAAAATAATCGCCAAAACGAAAAAAAGCACCAAATTAAAAAAAAATCTAGGACTAAAATAAATCGCGAAAAACCGCAAAAATCGCCAAAATGAAAAAAAAACCCAAAAATAAAAAAATCGCCAAAATTAAAAAAAAACGCCAAAAATCGAAGAAAATCTCCAAAACGCGAAAAAGGCGCCAAAATGAAAAAAAAATTGCCAAATTGAAAAAACGACAAAAACCGAAAATTTCGCCAAAACGCGAAAAAGGCGGAAAAACTAAACTAAAAAAAATCTCCAAAATGAAAAAAATCGCCGAATTGAAAAACGCCAAAAAACAAAAAAAAATGCCAAAACTATATGTTATATAGCTGAAGTTTGTATTAAATTACATATCTAGTGTTCGTACGGAACCCTTCGTGCGCGAGTCAGAGTCGCACTTTACTGAATTTATTTATGTATTCATCAATTTTCATCGATAAAAAATAACAACACTTTAAAATTGCGACTTCTATGAATTAATCGCCACTTTCTCTACTATTCACCCCACTGTGCGGCGGTAGCTGAGACTACACAGAGAAAAAACTGCCTCATAGAACCAATAAGATTTTCTCTATGAAACGTTTTTAGGCTAAGGGGTATCCCAGCAGAAAGAAGCGAAGATTTTTTCATAGATATTCGTTATTGTTTTTATGTGGTAAATCTTATTAATTTTATCCAGAAGAGAACCACATAAAATCAAGAAGAAATCTTATTATTTCTTATTACTTTTTTTACTCAATTTCTGTTATTTTTGGCACCAAAAAAACAATCCATAGAGAAAACCTTCTTGATTCTATTAGGTTTTCTTATAAATTGTAAACTATATGGATTTCTTATTGATTTTATTAGGTTGCCTTATTGATTTTTTTAAAAAGGTTTTCTTCTTGATTTTATTAGGTTCCTATATGATTATGTGTAAAGCTTCTTATTGATTTTTTAATAAGGAAATCTTCTTGATTTTATGAGGTGTCTTGTTATTTCATATCTATAAATAGACACAGACAATTTTTTTCATGATCTTTTTCGTTTTTGTATAAGCATGTTTGCAAAATTATTTCAATGGTTATTCAGACTGCTTGTTAGCATATTGGTTAGAGTGTTTGTCTATCAGTCAGAAGTTTGCCGGTTCAATACTTGTCTCCTTTCAAAGTATATGGTATAGAATTTAAATGAAAATATATAAGCAAAGCACAAAGAATAAAGAAAGACATATTTTTTTTATTTTATGAGGTCGCCTCATAAAATCAAGAAGAAAAACTTATTAAAAAAATCGATAAGATAACCTCATAAAAACTACAAGATTTCTTCTTGATTTTTTCAAAGAGGTTTTCTCTATGAAATTAATAAGATTTCCTTATTGAAAAAAAACCATAGAGATTTCTTATTAATTTTCTTCTACATATTTTATGAGGTAATTATTAGGCACTGTTTTCTCTGTGTATTTAAAAATTTCCGGCGGCTGATGTTAGCCAACTCCCAGCAGATTGGCTTCGTTCACTGTAAATAACCGGAAATTATTCGGAAGTTCCAGTTGCGATATAAAATTTTTTTTACTTACGAGTACAACGGCCTAACTCAAAAAATTGTGTTATTCACACAGTGCAAACATTTCATACAAATATTTTGCATACAAAACACGAAAATAAAATTTTCTTGTTCCATGAATTTAAATAAAAATTTTATAAAATTATAAGTTCTTTTTCGGTAAAAATATTTTTTTTAGATATGACGTTGTTCACATATATCGAGCAATAACCGCCATAAAAGCTTAACCGGCAGGCACATTTTTTGGATTTCGTTTTTTTGACCAAAGTCGGTCATTTGCGATCGTAAAAAACTAAGTGCGAAAATTATGTCGCTTAAGCACGATATTCTTCATAAAATTTTAAGAAAATAAATTTTTTAGCATTTTGTTATTAAAAAATTAACAACACTGGTCGCCAAGCAGAGCTTTTAACAAATAAAATTTTGGAAATTTTTCTTAAGATTTCTTTTTTAGTTTTATTTTTGAAAATTTATAGGCAAAAAACACACACTTATATATATGTACATACATATACACGTACACGCTTTGCAAATGCGAATGAATAGGATTTTCGTTGAATGTGTTGTTATTGTTGGGCCGGTCTAGTCGCATTCGATGTGAAAGATTTAGCGTAGCATGAAACATAAAAATGTCACGTTTTTCATGGTCGCCAGTTTTTGGGCCTCGTACAGTGTATTTGTGCGCGCGTAGTATTCTTACAGCTCCGCTTTAAACATTCTTATTGTTGTTAAAATAAAAAGGCAAAAAATAAGAAAAACAACTCGTCCTCATCATCTTTTGGAAATGTTGATGTGTACAACACTTTATGCAACAAGGTATTTGGCATTTTGTGTGCATTGCGCATGTGCACAGACGCTGTTGCTATTTGCAGCTGATGCTTTTATATTTAATTTTTTTTTTAGCAAAATGTAGCTGCATAACTCTAAATGATTTTAAAGTTGCCAAAGGCTCCATAACAAAAAAAGAAAAAAAAAAAAACAGAAGAGAAAATCTAAACAATTGTTTGTCTGTTACACTTTGGTGTGTTCCATACTAGACCTTCAAAATGGACTAGGTACATACATATCTACCAAATAAAACGCAGCAGTTAAATGTTTTTTTTTTACTATTTTGGTTTCTTTGGAAACGAAGCAGCCAAGCTGCAAGCCCTGCCTGATTTTATGCTTACTCGGCTCATGATGATGTTTGACAATGAGTGTCGTGACATCTCCCGTTGTCTTATTAATTTGTGGATTGTAAATGATTTTGAAAAATTGGTTTCAAATCAAAGAAGTACTTACATACAAACTTACATTTACACACATACTATATCTGTTTCACAAAGGAAAAAGTGCTTAAGTTGAGATAAGCCGATTTTGAGTTAATGGTACCTCCTTAATCTGCATATTCGAAGGTACCCCTGGTCAAAATCTTAATTAATTTGTGTGATTTTTCTAGAAGTTATAACCCTATGACTTGCGACTTATCTTTTTTAGACTGATTAAAAAAAATAATGAGTTGGGACCTTTATATATTAAGGTAACCAACAATATATTTCTTTTATTATTTTAAAAATAATTAAAAATCCTTTTACTTTATTTTTCTTATAGTTTTCTTTTTGATAATTTTTCTTAACAAAATAATTAAATTTTCTATAATTTTTTTCCTATTTACTTTTTAGCTTTATTTTCTTTTTGGTTTGCTTTGCTTTTCACAAAACGTGATGCGTTCATTCACAGATTAAATGCTGGTGATAAATGACAACAAGTCTTTCAAACTTTTAGAAGACTTTAAATGGTTAGACATTCGTACCGCAACCGCCTAAACCTATCATAGGTTTCATTTAGTTTTTAGATTTGTATTTTTTTTCATTTAAGCGTTTTTCTTGATGTTGGCATTAACGACAAGTTGTGTCGTCACAAATTAAACACGTTTTTTCCTGAGAACTAATGAATACTCATCGTTAAGGTTTTTCATCAAACTGGTAAGAGGAACCTTTCACAGTAAGGGAAGAAATAACTGTTGATTTTACCTACATATCGCACTTGTTCCTCTCAAGGGCGTCAATTCGAAATTCAGCAATTTTCAATTTCTGCAAGAAGACCATAGACAGCAATCCGCTTTAGCTAAAATGCTCATCAGCTGTTTTTCCTAATGATATATTATATATACACAGAAAAAATTATTCCCAAAAAATTTTCAAACAAACGTGTGTTTTGAAATATACATAATTTTTAGTTTCAGTAAATATTTTTTACTGTTCCAGTAAATTATTTGTTACAATTTTATTTTATGTAAATAAAAACTGTATAGAATGAAAATTATCTATATAAAGTAAAATTTAAAAAAAAAATTGTTAGATTTATTTTTTTTTATATTTAAATTTGTTATTTTCAGTTAAATTTATTTTTATATACTGCAAAAAAAAATGTTCTAATTTTTTTTAATTTTTTCAGTTAAATTTATTTTTATATACTGTAAAAAAATTTGTCTGATTTTTTTTTTAATTTTTTCTACAAATTATTTTATAGATATAAAAAACATTTTTTTTTAAAGATTTTTATTTGCGGTTTTCAAACTTATTATGTTTGTATATTGTGATTCTCAATATAGTATTAAGAGTCTTACTATAAACATACCGAGTTTGTTAGCTAAATTAAAAAGTTTTTTGGGTTGAAGTCTACTGACGAGTTCCAAAAGCGAGAACGAAATGCTTAACCATAAAAACAAGCCAATTTTTGAAAGTAAAAAAAAAATAGCTGAACCTTTCATTTGATTCAGTTATTTTTTTTCAAATAAAACTTTTACTAATTTTTTTTAAAAACAATTTTTAAGAATTGTTATTGATTCAGTTAATTTATTTTCTGATAATACGAAAAATTTTAGTGAATGTGTTTGTAAATTATAAAAAAAAAATTGCTGAATAATACAAATAAAAAAAAATCTGGAAAAATGTTTCGTTATCAGAATCTACAAATTTCTTTGTAGGTCCGCATTCACACAAAAAATTTACTGATTCAATGAATTTGGTTACTGAAAACGAAATTTAGTTTTTTCTGTGTATATATGTAGTTATATGTGTATATATAAATTTTATTGAATTAAAATAAATTTAATGCCCTTATTCTGTTCGACAATTGTGTCGTCTTGTCTATGAACGAAAAAAGGCGCAGTTGTCTGTGCTAAAAGGTTCGTGTATGTGCCTTACGCTTTTATTCCAAATCTTTAGGTACAGGCTGGCGCAGAATGAGATATATGGTTTAAATGGATCGGGGTTGCATTTTCTCAAAAGTCGAATGATTGTTTAGGATAGTGAGTAACAGTCTTAATGAAGTATACTTTACAGTATGAAAATGTTTGAATGTTAATAAGTTGTTTACTCAGCATTGAACGAGCCATTTCCCTTCTGAGCTTAATTTTGGTAAAGTCTCTTTATTATGTTGACAATAGTTATCATAAGTTTTAACAGCAGTGATGCTAAATTGTGTTATATATTTTACTTATAATGCGCCTGTTAAACTTATAATTGTGTGTTTAATAAGTAAATAAAATTACAAAATGTATAACAATTATATTTCTAGTTTTTTTCCTAGGCTTGATACTTAAAATATCGTCTAGATGGATGGTACCATAAATTAGGAAAAAATAACAATGAACAGGAATAGGGTAACCATTAATAATAGCAAATTTGAAGTTAGTTCACAAAATCTCTTTATAAAATTATAATCTGCTGAAATAACACAATTCTCGTATGCTATTTTAATTGAAAAACTTGTATATTACACTGGGTCGTCACGTGGCAATATCTATTGCGGAAATAGTCAAATTCGTTTCCTCTCCATGAAATTTAATACGTATGGACCTCGATTTCCATAAGTGGCAATACATTGCCACATTTTTTTCAAACAATCTGCCGTCATTTTTGTTATACTTTTTACTTATTTTTGCAAAATAGTGAATTCGAGCAAAATATAAAAATACATCGTCTGAAAACATAATATAAGAAAAAATAAACATATTTTTTGATATTTTTGGAAATATCTATTTTAGGCCCTTTGAATGTGCAAAGTTTCTGAAAAAAAAAATACCATAAGTGTTCCTTGCCTCAAGCAAGAAGCATAAAAAAATAAATTATTCTGCAGTTTTTGCTTATGCTTAACTATAAATATTGCTACGTGAAGAAACAGTATAAGATTAAAATTCATACACACAGTGAACCAAACAATTCGCGTATTATTTTTGCATTGAAAGATTTGTATATAAGGAAGAAGTTATTTGCCTTAACTGGCACCACAGACAGTGGCAGAAATAGGGGAACGTCGATTATGACAGCATAATGTGCTGTTCTGCTAGTTTTTGACGGAATGATAACACTGCATCCCAGCAAAAAAAATAACTTGATGGTTTCTGACAGAGGAGATAAAACAAAATATGTGTTTGTATTGGAGTTTTTGAAGTGAAATTGTGGGTCTTATTTAAAGGGGTTGAAGTTTTCCAGATTTTTTGCATATTGTTATGTCTTATTCGGCGTTGACAAACATATAACCTTTGCTAAATGCTTAGTTTTTGTTTTTTTTGTAAACCTCGCGCTTAATGAATGATTAAATCTAAAGTTTACTGAAAACACAGGACACTGCGATCGAAAAGATAGATCTGTTGTATCCCTTGCCAGTTGCTGGAGAATTTTATTTAGACCTGCTTTCCTGAAGAATCACTAAATGAACACTGATTCTAGTATTGGCAGTTGCCAATATTTTTTTGTTCGAACAGGTGCTTTCCCAATTGGTTGTGACTGTATCTTCTGCGGCATACACACTTCTTCAGAATGTGCTCTGGGGATTCATCGTCATATTATTAGAATCTGCAAAGGATGAATGTCAAGTCTGTTGAGGTGTTTTCTCAAACCACAATGTTCTTGTGAGGAAGCCAGCAAGCATTGTTAGATTATTTTTACCTAAAGATTTCAGGGCTTTGAAAAGATTTTGGTTATACGCCTCAATCATTAGTTTTGAACGCCTTGATACAGGAAGATTGAACCAGAGTTGTTCCCTGCTATTCTTGATCTCCGTCGGTATATCTTCTCGAATTCTATTCGATTAAAATCAACAAAATGGATCTGGTATGACCATGGGTGTACTAGCCCCCTCCTGAGCAGTTTATTTTCATTTTCGTTTTCTTCCACTATAAAGTTTGCGGGAACCCAGCAGAGTGTTACCTTATTCGTGCTGCTAATATATGATCTAACTTTGTACGACACTCCCAAGTTAACTTAGAGGCAAAATCATATAAACTAAATTATCTTAATGTCAGCCTGACTATCAGAGATAGATAGAAATTATCTTCCTCTGTAGTGCCTTTCGAAATCAAATGGTTCCAAATGACAGAAACTTCCGATGAAAAGATGGAATAATTTGATAGAACATTTGAAACCTTTAACTTTACTCTGTATTGTTTTTTTTTTTGACGTGTGTCAAACGGTAGAAAAGTACTATGGTAAACAAATATTTGCCTGTGGGGAAAAAATTTCATTTTTCTGCTGTGCCAAATGATATCTTTTTAGTGTTTTTTATGGGAATTGTTACAATTTAAGTTTAAAATTTTTAAACGCACTAATAATCCCAAATTAATATTTTACTTATTAAGTAAAATATTTTTTTTTTATTAAAAATATATTGAAATTGATTATTGAGGGGCTTAGCTGGATCCTATGCGCATTTCACTGTTGCTAATGTAGATCATCAGGGAACCTTTAACCAAAGCTTCTTAGAACAACTAAACTTTCATTTAAACAAATGAGAAGCTCAATAACAAA
The DNA here is from genome assembly GCA_949987645.1 of Tachina grossa. NCBI lineage: Eukaryota > Metazoa > Arthropoda > Insecta > Diptera > Tachinidae > Tachina > Tachina grossa. The sequence goes on from OX465277.1 coordinate 111,513,585, forward strand.
TAACAAAGTTGAAACAAGAACTCAATAATCAACAACATCATGATATCTTTTTTGACAATTGACAAAATTTTGACAAATTCGCTTGAGCATAGAAAGAAGCTGATGAAACAATTACTGCGGCGGCGGTTTTGCTTCGCCTGACTACAAGCCCCCGGCTACCAACAAATTTTTAAGAGGACATTTTTATTTAAAACAATATTCTTGTAGCAATAAATTATATAATATTATATACATGATGTAAAATTTTTCGCAAACTAAAATAAACAATGATTTTTTCACAGTCTAATTAAACTTAAAAGACGTAAAAATTTTTGTATTGGGCGACGGCTCGAAGCGACGGCGGTAGATTTAAATTTTATGATACCATGCTTTTTATTGCAGCTTGTCAAAAATTTACCTGTTGTGTCAAAATTTCTACTAGCCCCCAGGGCTAGTGAAACTTTATTCACATCAGAAATGTCAAAAATTTACTTACACTAGTACTTTGCTAGCGTTTGGCACAGGCCCTTTTTGCCCCTTTCGAAAATAAAAAGGAAAATATTAAAAAAAAATGTTGTTCAAGCAGAAAATTTTTTCCGAAATAATTGAATGAATTGAGTGCCTTTGGAAACACTTGGTGTGAGACAATATCGTAAGAGTTCACAAAAAATTAATTGTCATTTTTTTTTTATTTATTTTAAAGAAATCTCTCTTAAACTTTAGTTAGGAAAGATTTCTTTTAAATAAATAAATAAAAAAAAACATTTGCTAAATATTCCGCAAGTATCAAAAACTAATAATATTTTGCCTGTAAAATGTAGAAAACAAGTTAAATGGCAACAATGATTTGCCATTTTACTTATAGGCAGAGGTTTAAGATTTCTTACAAAAATATGGTCTTTGTAAGCATCGGCGCAGTAAGGACATTTCCCGCCCCCCCCCCCCCCCCACAAACAAAATGCTTTTGCCCCATCCTGCTCCTAAAATAATTAAAAATTGCCAGTAATTATGTATCTATTTTAATAATATTAAAATCACCCCTAGAAAATTTTTTAGCTCCGCCAATGCTTGTAGGATTCACCTATCATAGAGCAAACTCGTTACCTTGTCTGTTTCTTAGTAAGAATATTATTTGTCCACCTTGAACAATAATATAACCCAACCCGGATTTAAGCAGACATTTAAACCGATTTCATGCGAAATTAATACAATTAGCAACTTGTAAATTTTTAATATCTATCATCATGAACTAACTCAATACTAGAAAAACTTCACAAAAAAAGACAGAGAGAAAAAAAGCTAAAACTCAATTTAATTTCGTTAAATTTATTTTCAAATGAATCATATGAAACACAAGTAAACGCCTTCGCAGGAAAATTCAAAAACCACAACTCCAAAAGTAAAAAAAAACTATTACATACTCTCAATATGGCCAAACGAACGAACATTGCAAACTGCATGAGTAAAATAAATTCAATTCCAGTTAATGTAGTCAGTCAGTCAGTCCATTTGTCTGTTTGCAATGAATGCCAATAAGTGGAATAATTGACCGAATCATAGATGAGTTTTTTTTAGCAAACAACTCGTTGCAGCTAAAAGTGCTTGTATTATGTGTAGTTATAACAATAATTACTTAAAATTTATTAACTATTTGTCATATTTTGTCATATTTACAAAAAATGCTCGTACAAAATTATGAACACGCATCCTTATAAGGAAATATCAATTGTAAGATTCATATCTGGGCATATGTGAAAAACTTGTTGTACAGTCGGGGATAAAGGTTTACGCACATGATGATATCGCTCATTTACTCAAACAACTTTTCACTTTACACACACACACACAACTTAATAGAAAAATAAAATTTTATTTAGCTTTCAAGAGTTGAGTAAACAATATATTTGTATGAAATTTTTACATAATATGAAGAACGATATGTTGATTAATTCTGCATCATTATGACGTTATTTGAGTAAATTAGCGATATGTTAAGTGTACAAATGTATGTATGTACAAATCTTTATGGATTATTTGTGCTAGTTCAATTAAAAAAAAAAACTAATGAAATAACTAGTTTTTGGCATAAGAGGCAGAACTGCCAACAAATTTAAGTGTAATAAAGTATGTGATGAATCTTAATAATCTTGTAAATATACTTTTCTTCATCACTGTACTTTCAAAAATTATTCAAGTCACATTAAAAACAACGACGTGTAAACATTATTTATGTTCAGAATTCATTGAAGACAATCGAAAACACGCGCCTCTATATTCACTTTTGATATCCCTACTCCAATTTATCGGTTATCTTCAAGTGGTCGTTGTGTATGACCAAGGCGATTTGATAGAGAGGTGACTTTATCGCTACAACATGTACACTAAGAAAATTTAAATGCTTTTTCCATCTCAAGCATTAAACACATTCACCACAGCAAGCTACCGACTACCAAATGTCAAGGATAGAATACACATGTTTATATGAGAATGATTCTTTTGAAGACAGCAAGGCAACATGGCGACAGGTTGTTGTCTATCTATGCTGATTTTGTCGTTGTAGTCCAATTAAACTAATTTCTATTTCTTTGGCTACAATGAGAAAATTCAGTGTTGCCAATATAATACAAAATGTCGAATGGATGATATCGTATAAATATTTCATATTATTTACGAGAAACAATATCCTAAAATTGATGTAAAGCAATAAATTGATTCATTTTTGTACTTTTACGTGAAACAAGTATATTTTAAAAGATTAATTAACTTTTATAAATGCAAAATATATAAAAGTGGTAATACTGCTCAGCTGCAGATGGTGCTGCTGCCGTCTCCAAAATAATTAAGTAGCCGGCTACGAGGCGACAAGTGCTGCTTGCGGCATTTGAAGTCGTGTGTTCTTGTAGCCTGCTGTGGTGAATGTGTTTAATGCATCAAACGTATTAGAAAAAACAGATCTTGACAGCAATTAAATTCTGCATCAAACAGCTGATCATCAACAGGATCTGATATCTGATAGAAACTTGAAAAATAAGAAATTAAATTAAACCAAAAATATTTTCTCCGACCCATATAATATTATATGCAGTTTAGTGAAGCTGCTCAAAAAAGTCATAATGTCTTTTTAGGGTTCCGTACACCAAAGGTGAAAAGGAAACCTATTGTTTTCGCTACGCTGTCCGTCACACGCTATTTTCTCAGGAACCCGTAAGAGCTACAGACCTGAAATTTAGACACAGTATGTACAACCTTGGCCGCTACAACAACAGATACATTAGAGTTAAAAATTAAAGGGTGTTCCAAAACGAGCAACGAAATATACTAAAATCCAATGTAATACACACACAATTGTATGTACATATGTATATTGAAACTTGCAATTTGTAAAATTAGTGTATTTTTATACAGACTACAACAATTAAACTAAAATTTAAAAAAATTTAAATTAAAGGGTGGTCCATCAGTTAATGCAATTTTGACTATGTAATTTTGACAATTTGCTATATCTTGGAAACCGTAAGAGGCAAACTCTTGAAATTTTCTAAAACGGTAAAACTAAAAAAATCCGAAAATTATAAAATCGCTAAACCGAAAACAAATCGCCACAACAAAAAAAATTTCGAAAAAAAAAATTATAATACTAAAATAAATCGCCAAATTCAAAAAATTGCCCAAATGAAAAAAATCGCCAAAATGAAAAAATCGTCAAAATTAAAAACCGCCAAAAAACCGAAACAAAATCGCCAAAACGAGAAAAAAAGTGTCAAAACCGAAAAAAACGCCAAAATAAAAAAAATCGATAAAATGAAAAAAAAAACGCCAAAAAATTAACAAAACGGGGAAAAAAAGTGCCAAAACTAAAAAATCGCCAAAAACCGAAAAAAACGCCAAAACTAAAAAACCCTCAAAACCGAAAAACTCAAAAACGAAAGAAAGCCTAAACTATTTATTATATAGCCTAAAGTTCGTATTGAATTACATATCTAGTGTCCGTACGGAATGCTTCGTGCGTGAGTCAAACTCGCACTTCACTGAATTTATTAATATGGGCCTGTGCCAAACGGTAGCAAAGTACTAGTGTAAATAAATTTTTGACACTTCTGAGGTGAATAAAGTTTCACTAGCCCTGGGGGCTAGTAGAAATTTTGACACAACAGGTAAATTTTTGACAAGCTGCAATAAAAAGCATGGTATCATAAAATTTAAATCCACCGTCGTCGCTTCGCACCGTCCCCCAATACAAAAATTATTAAGTCTTTTAAGTTTAATTGGACTTTGAAAAAATCATTGTTTATTTTAGTTTGTGAAAAATGTTGTATCATATACATATATAATATTTGGGGTATTCACAAGGGTGTCCTAAGTGTCATAAAGTCCTAACATTTTAAACCAGTTTAAAATTATTTTTATTTTCTTTCATATAAAAGGAGTACTATATTAATACAATTCTTCAATCTATGTATTTGTTACTGTCATAACTAATTATTTTACTTTTTACTCTTCTTTTTCGACAAAATGTCCATTTACGTTTAAATACACCACTTTCTTTAGCAAATTTCTACTCAAATCATATTGCAAAAAATATAAAAATTCACAAAGGATTAAAATAATGGAAACAATCTCCCAAAGCTGATTGTATAGACCGCAAAAAAAAAGTAATAACTCGGGTATAGACTTACAGCATATAAATCGCGAAAACTTGCAAAAATGCGAATATCTTCAAAAAATTTCCAAAGCCTCAAAAATTGTAAACGAGCAAACTCAGTAGATTTTATGAATCAAAAATTATCTCACGTGCAAAAAATTTGCGAAAATTCGCGATAATTTTTTAATTAAAAAAAAAATCCTAAATTAATTTAAAAAAAATGCTTAAATTGTAATGAATGCAAAAAACTTTTAAAAATCCGCAAAAATTACGAAAATTCGCAAAAACTTGATAACATCAAAAATATATTAAAGTCTGATACTTATTAAAAAAGTTTAAAACTGTTAAAAAAAAAACGAAGAATTGGGAACAATCACTTTTATTGCAAAAATTCGCAACAAATTGCAAAATTGTAAACAAGCTCTAAAATTACTACAAATACCTAAAGATCCAAGAAATTCAAAAATCGCAGAAAATTGACAAAATGATGAAAATTCGCACAAATAGATACATAAATGTATTAAAAATCGGTAAAATGGTAAAAAGGCAAGATTTGGCTAAAAATCACTTTAATCGCAAAAATAGCGAAAATTGGCGAAAAATTGCAAAATTATAAACAAGTCCTAAAATAACACATAAATACCTAAAGATATAAGAAATTCCAAAAAATCGGAAAAATTCGCGAAAATGAAAATTTGCAAAAACTCGCTAATACCAAAATGATAGCAAAGTGTGATATAAAATAAAAGTCGGCAAATGTGTAAAAAAGGCAAAAAGTGCAACAACAAAAATACTTCAATCAGACAATGATGTGGCTTGATTCAATCCTAATATGTTAAAATTACACACAAGAGCAATAAGTTTTATCAAAAATTACCTGATTCGCAAAACTTAAGAAAATTTGCAAATAAATTCCAAAGCCTTAAAATTGTAAAAGAATAAATGCTCGAAAAAATTTTGTTTTACATATTGCAAAAATTCGCAAATAATTTTCGGAAACAGATAGAAGCCGTTAAATAATTTTCTCATAATTTTGCATATTCGTACCAAATATTATTTAATTTTTGTAATATTTTTTCTCATTTGTTTCAACTAACACAGCAGTCGTATTTTTAACTAGTTTAAAAGTTTAGAACATTATGACGTTATGACTTTAACACTACCGTTTGAATACCCCAATTATATAATTTTTTGCTACAAGAATGTTGTTTTATATAAAAATGTCTTCTTAAAAAAATTGATGGTAGTCGGCGGCTTGTAGTCAAATTTTTTGTTTCGCCGCCGCAGCAATTTTTTCATCAGCTTGTTTCTATGCTAAAGCGAATTTGTCAAAAAAAGATATCATTTGGCACGGCAGAAAAATGAAATTGTTTCCCCACAGGCAAATATTTTTTTACCATAGTACTTTTCTATCGTTTGGCACACGCCCTATGTATTCCCTTCTTTCCTTAAAAGTTTTGTGACATAAAACACATTGAATGTCGCGAAAAGCATTGATTATCATAGCATATTTTTCGCATACCACTTCTTTTCTTTCACTGTATCTATAAAGAATTCAATACACTCGCTACGACTGTGCTATCGACGTTGTCTCATTGGCGACTAAATGAAAGAGAATAAGAATGCGTGTGATTTCAGCTAGCACAATTGTGCTATGAAATTGACATCAATGATATAAAACCAAAACTTTAGCAAATTTAAGCAACACAGCTGCGATTTATTTCCGGTAAATATTATATACTTATTTTGCTAATTTTTAAGCCTCAAATTCACAGTCTTTACTTAACTTATGAAGCTGGTTTAACCGACTAAATTGATAAGAAAAATCGTTAGTTAACAACGGGCGTTAGTTAACAATAGACTACGAACTTGGACCTATGTCGAAAAATCAACAGTAAAAGAATTGTCGTATTGAAAGTTAACATGTCATAACATGGAAGCTTTGCTATCATACCCATCAGTTAAACCATTAAAACCGTTTTTAGCATACATTGCCATTTTGAATATGTTACAGTTTTCTTCGATGCGAACATGTTGTCAGATATATGTATTTTGTTTATGCTGCTGGTTGCTTCTTGTAGAAGCTTCCAATTAAATAAACGCATTTATTTCCACTTTATCAATGAACACGCTGCCCAACATGCACACATCATCTTTTTAAATGTTGCTTGCAAAAAATCAGTGAACAGGTTGACCACCAATTCAATGAAATTGCTGCTGATCAGGTGCAAAATACTTTTTTTTAATTTTAAAATTTATTCAAAATTTTTATATTTTCATTAATATTTGTGTATTGCTTTGCACATGCGAATGTATGTAAAATATATTTAGGAACCGTGTGTTTGATTAAAAATGTGTTTTAAGACTCATGCGCCATGTGCAACCGTTTTTATATTTTTTTTTTTTGGTTTTTTTTGCAGCAAGTTGTTTGACTAGATTTTAAAAGTGTTAAATTGTAGTAAATGGCCAATTTAATTAAAGTTATGAATTTTAAAATAGTTTAAGATTTAAGATTAATATTTCAAATATTTGTTGCTTATTCTTGGTGGAATGTTAAACATAATAAGAAAAAGCACACAGGAAAATAGTTTTAGCGAATAGTTAAGTTTTGTAGGCGATTCTCTTATTTATGTGGCAACAAATGAGTTTTGATTTGCTAGCGATTTTAATTAATAAATTCATTCAAGATACGTGTACAGGGTTCGGCAGTCGAAATGTTACCAATTGAAAAAAAAATTATATTACTATTTATACATTTTTTACTTCCCCTCAGACTTTACTGGCAAGCCTGCAAACACAAACTGCAGCAAGAGATAATGCATTTCCTGCATTCAAACAAATTATAAGGAAAACATGAATAATTGTCACAAGCAAAAACATATATTGCTTCTTCGGCAGATTTGGTAATGCACGTGGTAATCAAGGTTCAATCGCAGTTAGTAAGCGAGTACTTCAGTTTGGCAATCAAAAAAGTAAGTCATTATATGGCAAGTCGTTCAGATGGTAATGTCAAAATTTTTGCTGGGTATAAACCTTATGTAGGTATTTATTTATTGTAATATGAACTGTACCGGTTTTTTTTTATTTAATAAAATATTTTATTTGAAGAAATATGTACACATTATAGGTCTGCTGTTTGCACCAGTTTTACGTGTATTGGTTCTGGTATGTACAGATCCATATGTTATACAACGTTTCTGTTACTAGTCATAACTTATCGGTGCAAGCGAATCAGTATCCCTCTTCTTTCTTCTTTCCTCTCTCTTTCATAAACTCAGACTTGATTCAAGAAAAACAATCGAGGCTAAAACATGACTAGTTACAGAAACGCTGAATAACATACAAAATCTGTACATACCAGAACCAACACACGCGAAACTGGTGCAAACAGGTATATCTGTGCAGACCTATAATACATATGCATGTGTATTTTATTTCAAGTATGTAATTATGTTGCACATACCACAGTGCGTTCGGATAAATGCATTTCTAAAGGTATTTAAGTGTATTCTCATAATTACCTCTGTGAAGTAATTAAACGTCTTCGCTTTAATACATTTCTCGTATAATTACCCCAAAAATCATGACATATTTGATGAGGTAATTAACCGAGGTTTACTGTACCTATCATAACCCCAAAAATTAATTTTGACGTGAGGAGTTGTAAGTTCACGCATGTAAAGATTTGGTCCTACTTCTCAGGTTATTTTAGTCTCACGTCTTGCCAAACACATTAACTTATTAATCCCGTTAGGAAGCTCTTCCACCAAAAATGTTTCAGTTCAATACGGATTACACTTTCTAATAATTTTTTGCTGGATACTTTCCAATACAACATTCTCCTTTATAAAAAAGCACCATAATTACACAGCAAAACATTCCACATTACCATCAGAAGTGATTGCCAAATAATGACTTACTTTTCTGATTGCCAAATTTCATTACTAGCTTACATAACTTTAAATTTAAAAAAAAATTATCCTGCAAGTTACTAAATGAAGATAATGATTTTTTTAGATTAAATAGATTACGTGAACAAACAAAAATGTAAGTATGTACCTACATAATTCTCAAGAATCAATTATTTTAGAAAAAAAAAGTGCGCTCAAAGAAATATGTACATACCTACTTACCTACGCTCGACAAAAAATTTTAAATGATCCCAGCAAAAAATTTCAAAAAAGGTAATCGAGTTTGGAACTAAGCATTTTTGATGCAAGCTATTCCTTACTGGATTACCAACTTAATGATTTTAACAAGGCGTGAGACTAAAATAATCCATTCTTGAGAAATACTGACTTTTTTTTATTTGTCAACATTTCACGTAATCTATTTCATCTAAAACAAGTAAGAGTGCTATATTCGGCTGTGCCGAATCTTATATACCCTTTACCAAAGTGCTTTATGTAGTATAGAGATAAATACATAAGCACATACATAAAGTATAAACAAAAAGAAAAAAATAATTTGACCTGGTTACTTTTATGTACAAAAAAATTAATTTTAAAACCCTAAAATCATCATTTTAGATTTTTCTTTTTCCTTATACCAATCAATAGTTCTTAAAAAAATATAGAAAGTGTGTTAAGTGAAAAAATAAAAAAGAAAACTCAAAAAAATGTTTTATTTATTTACTTTAATATCCAGAAAAAGTTCAAAGTTTCCAGCTCTGGAGCTTACGTTTTTAATTTTATAATTTTCTACACAAAAGTGTTCTTCCCAAAAAGGAAAAGATAAACATTAATTAGACTTTACTTTTATATATCACAAAAAGTGTAAGTTTTCCAACCCTGGAAGCATCCTTTTTGATTTTTCTGATTTCTTTCTTTTTTTAATTATTTTTTTTTTATTTGAATTACCAATTTTATTTTTATTTATTTAATAAAAATAGATAAAAATTAGTTTTCGGTAATTAATTTTTTATATCACAGAGTGTAAATTTCCCAACCCTGGATTCCTCCTTTTTGATTTTTCTGATTTCTTACACTAATCTCTTTCTTTTAAGAATGTAAGATGTGTTTAATTTATAGTAAAAAAGGAAAAATTCGTTTTAGTAAGTTACTTTTTTATAAAAAATAAGGTTTTCCAACCCTGGAAACGTCGTTTTAATTTTTTTTAATTTGAAATACCAAATTTATTCATACTGAAGTATAAAATAAGTTTATTTTTATAAAAAAAATAAAAATTAGTTTTCGGTAGCTAATTTTTTATATCACAAAAAGTGTGGGTTTTCCAACCCTGAAATCATACTTTCTGATTTTTCTGATTTCTTATACTAATCTCTTTCTTTTAAGAATATAAGATATCTTTGATTTACAGAGAAAAAAGAAAAATTTTGTATTAAAAAGTAAAGTTTTCCATCCCTGGAAACATGTTTTAAACTTTTTTAAATTGAAATACCAATTTAATTCGTATTATAACATAAAATAAGTTTATTTATTTAAAAAAAATTAAAATTAATTTTCGGTAGTTAATTTTTTATATCACAAAATGAGTAAGTTTCCCAACCCTGGAATCATCCTTTTTATTTTTTCTGATTTCTTACACGAATCTCTTTCTCACAAGAATATAAGATATGTTTAATTTATAAAAAAAGGAAAAATTTATTTTAGTAAATTACTTTTTTATAAAAAAGTTAAAGTTTTCCAACCCTGGAAACATCTTTTCAATTTTTTGAAGTTTAGTTTTTAATTTGAAATACCATTTTTATTCGTACTATAAATATAGTTTATTTAATAAAAAAAAAAATTAATTTTCGGTAGTTAATTTTTTATATCACAAAAAGTTTCAGTTTCCCAACTCTGGAATCATACTTTTTGATTTTTCTGATTTCTTACACCAATCTTTTTCTTTTAAGAATATAAGATATATTTAATCTGTAAAGAGAAGGAAAAATTTGTTTTAGTAAATTGCTTTTGTATAAGAAAAAAAGTCAAAGTTTTCCAACCCTGGAAACGTCTTTTTAAATTTTTTAATTTTTTTTTATTTGAAATACCAATTTTATTCGTGGTGAAGTATAAAATAAGTTTATTTAATAAAAATAAATAAAAAATTAGTTTACGGTAGTTAATTTTAAACTTCACAAAAATTTTAGGTTTTCCAACCCTGGAATCATGCTTTTTGTTTTTCTAATTTCTTGCATCAATCTCCTTCTTTTAAGAACATTACATATGTTTAGTTTATAGAAAAAAAGGCAAAATTAGTTTTAGTAAGTTACTTTTGCATAACAAAAAAAGTTAAGGTTTTCCAACCCTGGAAACGTCTTTTTAATTTTTTTTTTAATTTTTTTAGTTAGAAATACCAATTTTATTCATTCTGAAGTATAAAATAAGTTTATTTAATAAAAAATTATTAAAAACTAGTTTTCGGTAGTTATTTTGTATGGCAAAATAAAGTTTAAGTCTCTCAGCTCTGAAACCGTCTGCTCGATTTTGCTGATTTTCAATACCAATCTTATTTCGACCATTTCTAATCCACCAGTCCAAGAACGAAGTCTCTAGCTTTTATGGGAGCTTCGGAAAACCGATTTCACGTACAGACAGACGGACAGACGGACATCGCTTATTCGTCTTCCCTATGCATAAGGATCCAGAATATATATACTTTATAGCTCGCTTATTAATATTCTAGAAATTACAAACGGAATGACAAACCTATATATGTATGTATACCCTTTTACCATTTTTTTTGGTAAAGGGTATAAAAATCATTCTCTTCATTTAGCAACTTGCACGTAATTTTTTCAAATTTTAGGTAATGTGGTTTGTAAGCGAGTAATGAAAATTGGCAATCAGAAAAGTAAGTCATTATATGGCAACTAGTTCTAATGGTAATATGTAATTTTTTGCTGGGATATTATTATAATCTTAATCTAATCCTTCTGCAATAAATCCCTTTTTAATAAATTAATAGCTACCTACTAGGGATGTAACGAATACCAGTTTAGCGAAAGCGAAAACGAATAATGCATGTTGCGAAAGCGAATGCAAATACTTACAATACGATAAAAAAAATTACATGAAACTAAATTTTTTTAAGAACATGAAGTTGTATGATATAAATAGATGCACTACATATAGCATTTTATTTAAATTGAGTCTTGAAATAAAAAAAAAATTTACAAAATCATATGCAATCAACCCATTCGTACTTTGGCCCTAAAGCCTGGTACTCTGTTCAACATTTCATTATAATGTCAAAATACATATTTAGAAAAATTGTTCATGAAAAAATCTTGGGAAAAATATATAAAATATATCTTCAACATTTTAAGTTTCCATGTGAAATAATATTCGTATGAGTGGCACTTGTTTCGCTGCATTTTCTTTTTCGAACTGATAAATACTGATAAATATTTCCAAACACAGGATTTTGGATTCATTCTGATAATAGATATTTATAGAAAATTTTTAAGCTTTGTTTAGAATCGTAAGCTATTTTCGTAAAAGCAGTACAAATTTTGTTGTCTTTAGTATTCGCTTGAAATATTCGCATACATTTTAGCGAATGTAAAAGCGAATGCAAATAGCAAAAATAAGCAAATTATTTGAGAATGCGAAAGCGAATGCGAACATTCGCTACTTCCCTAATACCTACTCATTTCATTATGACACTTGCAAAAGAGCAATAGGTGCGTATTGCAACTTGTAAATTTTGTTTGTTTTATCAGATACGAAAAACGGCTGCAATACTAGATACATACACTAGGCTGCATAAATCTGCGTACAACAACAAAAATTAAAAGTATATGTTAATTTTGGATATCAAAATAAACGGTACTCATTTAAAATTTTTTTATTTAAAATTCTTATATATTTAATAACACTACTGTGATGTAAAATACATATTTCAGAGTTAAAGAAAATTATAAGAATTCAATTAATAAAATAAGTCAATTTCATAAGTAGGCAAAAATCTGCGTACATTAAATAAAATAATAATATATACAGAACAAATTCTTTAATAAAACTATTTTAATAAGAAGTTGGATAGCCTCGACGAGCGAGAACTTCATGAAGGCGTTTTGGCATTGATGAAACCAGTTTTTCTGTGTATTCGGAACTAATATTTCTCCATTCCTCAGTTAATACTGTTTGAAGCATTTCTTTTGATGTTATTACATGGTTTCGTATTTTTCTTTCCAGCAAATCCCATAAGTGTTCTATGGGATTTAGATCTGGTGACTGCGGAGGAGTTTTCAATTGTTTTTTTTTTACATTATACAACAACCAAAGCCTTGTGTTATGTGCAGTGTGCTTTGGGTCGTTGTCTTGCTGGAATATATAATTATCTTGAATGCCCAATTTGCTAACACTTGCGGCAAGATTTTTCTTTAGAATGTCTAAATAGACCTTATGGTCCATTGTCGATGGAATAAATTCTAAATTACCCACGCTTTTACTTGCCATGCACCCCCATACCATCACGCCACCACCACCATGTTTAACTGTTGGTTTTAAATTGTTAGGACTCAGCGCTGTACATGATTTTCTCCAAACAAGCTGACGTCCTTTTATGCCAAAGATGCACTACTTGCTTTCATCCGTGAACAGCACTTTCTTCCAGAACTCTGGAGGATTGTTTATGTGTTCTTTACCGAAAGCAATTCGCTTTTGTCTATTGACTAGCGAGACTAGAGGCTTTTTCCGTGCTACGTGGCTTTTGTAGTTGGCTTTTTTCAAAATTCTTCACACTGTGTCTTTTGACACTTGTTTATTAAATTGTAAATAAATGATTTCAGCAATTTTTGATGCTGATGATCTGGGGTTTTCCTTCACCGATTGCACTATAACTCTTTTTTCTCGTTCATTTAATTTCGTTGGACGACCAGAACGAGACTTTGACACTAAAACTCCGGTATTTTTAAAATTGTTCATCACTCTCTGAATGGAGGAGTGAGTCCGTTCAACTACTTGACCGATTTCGCGCAAACTTTTCCCTTGTTTCCATAAATGTATAATGATTTTACGTTCAGCAACATTAATTTCTTTTCTGTTTGCCATAATTTAAAATTTATTGCAATTAGAAACGAAAATTTTTTCCAAAAAATCACACAATAACAAAAAACTGTTCAAAAGTACCGTTTATTTTTATGTACGCAGACTTTTGCATACACGAAAAGTTGCCATACCAATTTTTTTTAAGTAGGTAATTATTGCAAAGTGTGGTAATTTGCATAATTTTCAAATGTTTATCTATAAATAAAAACCAATTTCAAATGATTACTCTTGTTACGTACCACTAAAATATCATGTTAAAATATATAAAATAGTCTGTACGCAGATTTATGCAGCCTAGTGTACATATGTATATACATACATACCTACATAAGTATAGGTATAAATACATATCAAATACCCCAAGAAAAAGCAGGTTTTTTCTTATTAATTCTTATTGCCATAATAACTATCGTACAAAAATACATACGTATGGTTGTGTGTATCTATCACACGCATTCACACATCTATACACACGCACCTACATACTACATACGTATGTATGTATCTACATGCATTCATACATAAATGTCCCATAACAACAGTCGGAAGTAAATAAAATCCCAATAAGAAATCTTCTCTCCCTTAAATCTGTAATTAATCTTATCAGGCATGTCACATCCAATCTGTTTGATGAGGCTATTCCACTGCGTTTGCTAACTGCACCGAACATAATTTCACAGTAATTTTAGTTCTAACTAGGTCATGGTCATAATCGGTCGCTGCTAATCGTTGTGCGGTTAAAAGTGCGTGTGCAATTAGTTTAAGGTGTTTAAAATAAAAGTCAAAGTCATAAAATATTGCTTAATATTGAAAATGCAATAAAAATTTAAAGTGTTTTCAATAAAATCATTAAAATAAATTAAAGTTTTCCTATTATTAGGCCTCCTAACAAGTTGAAAATGTAGTAAATGTTCTTCGTTTGTTAATAGCGGAAGTTTTTTTATTTGGAAAAAAAATGTTCTTGGAAAGGAATGTGTGTATCTATTTTTGCATTTCCAGTGCAGTAGTGAAGTGTTGTTGGCATTGTATTTGAAATTTTTCAGAGATGAAATAAAAATCAAAATGAAATAAAAAGCAGAGCAATTGTGTGTAATGAAGGAAATGATGATTTTTGAATAAAATGTGATAATTTATATTTTGTTTACAAAAACAAATCAACAAGTGTTTTTTTTTTGTATTAAAATACATAATAACTAATACAAGTGAAGGCAGTATATAAAGGCCGATTTAGTTTTAGTTTTCGTTGCCTTTTTGTGTCGTTCTTTTCTGTACGCACTTTTCGCAACATAACAAAATGATGAAATGTTGCATTGAAAATCTGTATGTGTTGTTTGTATGTAAGGATGTATGTATGTAAATATTTCCTTTTTCGTTTTGTTCAGTTCAGTGTGCACACTTCTACCGATATTCGATAGATTCTACCGAATATGTTTGTGAATTTAACAATCTAGCTATTCTACCGAATAAGGCCTGAAATTTACCGAATATTGTTATTTAGGAATTTAAGTCTATAGGTATATGTATGTGTAAATTGCCTATTTTGCCACATAGCAGTGCGGCCGCAGAGCGGTCATTTTCTGTCATGAAAATTATTAAAACAGAACAAAGAAATCGGTTAAAAACTGAAACTGTAAGTAACCTATAATATTTGCCAAAAAAATTGTACGTTGTGGATGAAATGATTTAATAATTTTTGCACAAAAGTTTAAATTCATAAATGGATCTTACATATACATATAATCTTTGTAGTTACAAACAGTCAAATAAAAGTTATTTTAGTAGCTTTATAAAACCTATGTACAAAAACTGAATTCCTGTTATTTATGTACATTATTTTATGTATGCATAGCATATCTATGTATGTATGTATGTATATCAAGGGTAAGGGCAAATAACTGAGGATGACAGTTTTTTTTAATGGAAATGCTTCATTGTTTATGGCAGTTTAATTTCCAATCACATGTGAAGTTTTAAATGCGCTTTTGGAACCTGTTTAGTTTGCCAAAGCTATCCGTCGAAAATGAATGGGAAGATGAAGACTACCTACCTCTTGTTCAATTGAAAGCCAGAGATCCACTGTGCCAGGATATGAATAACATTTATTCTACATTAACTACTCTTAACCCGTCCGCTGATTTCTGCCCTTCTATGTACATATATTCGATATTTGGGCAAGGGGTGAAAATGAATTCGCTTACGATTTCTCGGATGAAGATATAATCCAATCAGTAATTACTAATCAGTAACAACGAAAATATTGGAGACCTTGATAGCTCTTTGGAGGAGCCTGAGAATGCTCAAAATACAATCTCAAATAAAGAAGCAAGCGAACTATTTTCAAAAGCTATTTTATGCACTGATCAAACCAAAGCGACGGAAAAGGAAATTTTATTTTTAAAAGATTTTAAAAATAGAAATTCTTATTTTTCAAAATGGATATTTTTGATCACTTTAAGGGCCATTTTCAAAACTTACCTTTAGCTAAAGGTAGGATTTTGTCTGCCCGATAAATATTTTTGCATTATTACAACTTAAACTTTTTATTGGTATTATTATCAATAATAATAATATTTAACGGATACAAAAATAATAAATGAAGTTATTAAAATGCACGACCATTTATCGGGCAGACAAAATCCTGCCTTTAGCTAAAGACAGGTTGTGAAAATGGCCCTAAGTATTTTTGTTTATGTCTTCTGTAAATTAATTAAATACAAATGAATTCTTAGGTTTAGTTTTTCTTCTTTTCGGTAATAAAAGTAAATTATATAGATGTACATAAACGTATTACGATTAAATTTTTATTTTAACTTTAGTCCGGACTAGTGAGGTTATACTGTACATATATTTTGTTATTTTTTGCTTCTTTGAATTGTTATTTTTTATGTTTCTCTGAATAAAAAAAATTTCTACCGAATTTCATTCAAATCTACCAATTTTTTTGTCGATTCTACCGAATTTAAAAAAAGTTAAGTGTGCACACTGGTTCACTTGCGAACAAATTTGTAGGAAATAGAGTTCAAATTCAAGTGACAGTCAGCTTTGCTAAATGTGCATAGTAGTGATGTAACGAATGTCAAATTTTGATATTTGCGAATACGAATACAAATATTATGTGTGAAATTTTTAGACATTAAATTGGGGTCCTATTTACGGCTACAAAATTAAATATGAAAATGTTTTTATGAAAAAGAATTTCGTACTCTTGTTCGCGTATATTTAAGCAAATAAAAACTATCCAAAATTGTAATGATCGTCATTAAATTCTGTAAATTCATTAATACGGAAAACTATAGCAGACTAGGTACCTATTTGGGTGAAAAACGAATAACAAATGACGTCGATCATCTAACATGGTTCAAACTAAGTTGGATAAAGAAAATAATTTTTAGTCAGTGTTGGTGTCGGTTTTATATACACATATCATCGTTATAGGCTTGATGGAGAAAAGGTTTCTTACCTTTTATTTTTGAAGTAAAACGTTCCTCTCTTTAGGCGAAGATAAATATTTAAACTTTTTTCATGTTAATTGTACAAGAAGTTTATGTTGGTTGTTTTGAATTGTCTTGTTTGTTTTGAAATTTCTTTTTTTTGTTATTACAAACTAATAGGTACCTATGCAAATATTTCTTTAAATTTCATTTAGGATTCATGCATTCATTTAGTACTTTATTTTTCGAAAAAATATTCGCCTAAATTTGGCGAATACGAATGCGAATATCTAAAATTGAACGAATATTCGAAAATTCGAATATGATTACGAATATTCGTGCATCACTAGTGCCTAGGTACGAGTATTTACATGTCTGTTTTTCGCAGCAGTGATGCGAGTTTTTTGGTTTAAGCCTGATACTCTGTTCACAATTCCGTGCGAAATGCTGCCAAACTACATATAAAAGTACTTGGTATGAAATATTTGCGAAATAAATTCGCAAAAGTAGTACTGTGTTCTTGTTGTGAAAAACACGTAAAATCATGTCTTTCCATGCAAAATTAGTGTGGCATCATTCTAGTTTAGCTGCGAAATAACATGAGCACTGCTTTTTTCGCACCGAATTTTAACAATGTTGCATACTTTCAAGCAATAAAAGCGAGAAATTTATAAAAAAAAAACGCGAGTTGGGCTACATTTAGTACATGTTAAATTTTTCACGCGAAATAATCAATGGAGTTTAAAAATTTTTTGAACAGAGTATTAGGCTTAAGCCTGATTGACGGTTTAAAAGGGTGAAACAAAAATTTTATACATATATACAATTTATATGTATTTACATATCTACCTTTGTTGTTTTGCATAAAAAATAATTCAGTTTGTTAAAGCCTTAATAAAAACAAGTTTTCCGTAAATCTCTGCTTCGTTTCAATAACTTGTAAAAAGTTCTTGCATCGATAATAATTAAATAATTATATTGGTTGTCCTATTTTACACGAGGTTATACCTTTAAATTTAAAAACTTACACAAACTTGTAAAAAAAGTGCGACTTTGACCCGCGCACGAAGGGTTCCGTGCGGACACTAGATAGGTATGTAATTCAATACGAACTTTAGCCTATATAATAAATAGTTTTGAATTTTTTTGTTTTTGGGTTTTTTCAGTTTTGAGCGTTTTAGTTGTGGCGTTTTTTCGCTTTTTGGCGTTTTTTAGTTTTCGACACTTTTTTCCCCGTTTTGCCGAGTTTTTCGGTTTTTGGCGATGGTTTTAATTTTGGGAATTTTTTTGATTTTGGCAATTTTTTCATTTCGGCGATTTTTTTTATATAGGCGATTTTTTAGTTTTGGCGCTTTTTTGCATTTTGGTGATTTTTTTCGGTTTTTGCCGTTTTTTCATTTTGGCGATAGTTTTCATTTTGGCAATTTTTTCATTTTGGCGATTTTTTTTATATTTGCGATTTTTTTGGTTTTGGCGTTTTTTTTTTTGCATTTTGGTGATTTTTCCGGTTTTTGGTGTTTTTTCAAATTGGCGATTTTTTTTTCATTTTGGCGATTTTTTCATTTGTTCCATATTTCGGTTTTGCCGATTTATTTTAGTGTTAGAATTTTTTTTTAATTTTGTGCATTTTTCATCAGATAATAATTTCTACAGATATTTAGGTATTCAGTTGCACAAAAATAGTAAATGGAAAATATTTTCTACAGAAAAGGTCGGCACTGAACGTTAACGAAAAGTAAAAACTAATGAAGCCTTGAAACTGTTACAGGTGCGCGCGTTTAATTAATACAATTTTAAAAATAAAACTATTAAAGTTGAATTTAACCGGTAAGTCTATATTTAACAATATATTAAAATTTTAAATTGTATTATATTTATATGCCATTTATTAAATTAATGCATTGTTTGTGGCCGGTGGCGGCTATTAGACGGCTTACAGCCGATTGGCTGTGTTCTCTGGTTTGTGCTCATGTGCAAAATCATAACAAAAAACAAATTCAGCAATCGTTCTCATTGTTTTTGTTTTGCTTATGGCTTTGTCATTTTTCTGTCGATTTTCTTCTGGTTGGTCTAAGTTCTTACGTAAAAGTATCACTTTTATGTAAATGAACAGAAACCAGGCGTTTTTTTTAACGATTTGTAATTTTCTATCAGCATTGAATCATTGTAGAATATGATTTTTTTGAAAATGTGGACTATTTTCATCAATATATTTTGAACCGTTTTACAAAAAAAAAAAAAAAAAAATTCTACATATTTATTCGTCATCGCAATACTTTGCATTTGAATACCAAGAACGACCCAATCAGACATTTTTAGCTCGAGATATGATTGGTAAATTAAGAAAAAAGGTCGAACAAATTATTACAATATCTCGAAAAAGGTTCCACAAAAAAAATGTTAACCTTGATTTTCGAATTCAGCGGAAGAAAATACATAATTAAATCTATCTCTCAACAAATGTACACGAAAAAAATTTAATTTTGTAAACTAGTGTTATTTTTGTTACGAAAATTACGTCCTATCGCGCAATAAATAGCATAGCTATAATATACACTACAAGAAATTATGTTCCCCTCTCTATTCTTCTTACCTTTATCTCCTATAAACTATAGAGCTGAGCTACTAAAATTGCTGTGTACGAACCCAGTATTTCCAATAGACAAACTCTATCCAATAAGAAACATAAGAACATATTGGTCAGGTTAGGAACCTAGTTTTCTCAATAGAATTTTTTAGGATATTCCAGTCAGAATCCCTGAACAGTTACACGATTACATTTTTCATCATCTCCCTGCCAAGCTCTGCATGTTTCTTCCTTCCCTTAATTGTGAAACACATAAAAAAACATCTCTCCAATCAATATCTTTATTTGAAGACAAATGAAAACAAAAAATCTATCAAAAATTTTATTGGTTCAATGAAACCTTTTTACTTAATTAATTTTTAAACAAAAGTTCTATTGACTCAATTTTTTTAATATTTTTTAGTGCTCTAATAATCCCAATTTATTATTTTACTTATTCAGTAAAATATTTTCTATTAAACCAAAACACAAAAAAAAGTAACCAAATGCATAAAAAAGTAACCAAAATTTTTATATAATTATAATACTGTTTTATTTGTACTTCAGTTGAAAAATATACATACATATATTAATATGTATTATTACAAAATCATATATAGGTAATATAAATGGACCATTACATTTAAATTTTTACTTCAGTCTTATAACTATATCTTATTATAACTAATAACAAAAATTAAAAATTTCAAAAACCCCCGACTTTTTTCAGAAAAGATGTTATATCTTCTAATAAACGGCTGAACCGATTATCTTCAAACATAGCTAAGAACCCTCTCGATCAAGTCATCTTTCAAACAGAAAAAAATAAATGAAAATCGGTCCAGCCGTTTGGCCTGTACGTGGACACGGACAGACACACAGATACGCAGACACACACTACAAACTTATAACACCCCTTTTTTTAGTCGGGGGTTAATAAAATCAATTTTGTAACAAAAATACTTCAGGTAATATTATTAGAAATTCCAAACCAAAAATATTTTTAGTAACAAAAAAATAATATGTACTTTAATTACATACATTCGTTATCAAAACACAAGACTGTATAGACAAAGTATTAAATTTTTTAACATTAAAACAAATCTTTGGCAGACCAAACATAGTAGGAATTGTTTCGATTGATGTACAATTCTTTAGATTGCATTATTGAGTTTACAGCCTTAAAATGAGCTGATTCCTATATTTAGTTTTGACTAGACTTAGCTGCGAAAATATCCTTTCAGCAGCAGCCGAACTGTGTGGCAGTGACATTAAATTATATACAAAATTATTCAAATCATAAAAATATTTTTCGTTCAATCCATTTGTATGTTTTGAAACTGCGTCCCAAAAGTCAACTATGTCCATATCAGCACTTACTTCTAATTTATAAAATCTGCCAGGAGCGGCTGTTAGCCGACTCACAGCCGATCGGTTTCGTTCCCTGCTTGTTACGCTCTCAAACTTGAGGCTCAGTTAGCCGACTGTAATGTAACGTAATTGCAACAGTAAGAAACAGCTGATCGATTTTGTTATGTGAAAAGTAATGAAAATGGTTATAGAGATGTAATGGAAGGTAACCTACTTTTCATATAAAAATATCAATCAGCTGTTTTCTACGTTACAGTTACGTTACATTACAGTCGGCTAACTGAGCCTTTAAATATAAAAAAAAAAATTTTTAACTTTTTACATACAGCCCAATTATGAATAGGATAAGAAAAACTTTATAAAATTTACAATTTCCTTTGTACACACAGTCCTTCGGAATTTAATCAATTTGCATCTGCACCTGGCTCAGCTTTCACTCCACTTTCTCAGCACAATGTTATTAGGCATGCCTGTGAATGGTTAGTGTTAGTGGTTTATATAATTTTTATTTAAGCATAAACAAATATTTATATTAACACACAATCTTATTGGCAATGAAAACATAAAATTTTTATTAAGCTTATATTCTTGAACTCTTGCGTTAGTGCAAAAATATGTAAACATTAAACAGCTGATGAAGATTTTACTCTCTCCCGTATTTTCTTATTCCCCGGCTGTTTTGAATAGGAGGATTATTCCCCGGGAAGAAATGGTAAGGAAGGGAGAAAACTCCCCGGGAATATTCATCATTGGGCTGATAGTGTTTGACGTTTTAAGATTTTGCAACCATGGATGCATCTGATATTTGAAACCAGGCTTGTTATGTTCAGAGACAGACATGTATTTATTTTAAACGCTATGTCGATTAACCAGTGTTGTATATTCTCCACCTTAACAAAAGCACACGTCAAATGAATGATCAAGACTTGATATTAATTATATTTTTACTATATTTAAAAAAAAATAATAAATTTAAAAAAAAATCATCAAAGATTTTTCTTATTATTATTGCACTTTGGTTTTCAAAATTTAAGTTTCAAATAAAACAATGCAATAAATGAGACCGCAAAAACCAATTTTCGCCATCTGCAGATTGGTTTGGGGGCATTTCAACTGTGACACGCTGGTCAGATTATACGTGTGAAATAAATTAATAGCGCTCATGATGACACCTGCTAACAAGATCATGCTAATCCAACATTTGATTTTATGCTGCACAGCATGCAAAATATCAATAATGTAACTTAATAACTTTATTGGTTTTGTATGAGCCACGATTTCTTTGCCACCAAAAATATTTAAAGTTTGTACTACGAATGATATAAAAGGCCGCACGAAAAAACAATCATGTTTTTCTTATTAAAACTCTTCTAACCATTTTATTGTTATAATATTAAACTGCATAACGTGTTAAGAAATTTAAATTTTTGTCCATTAAATCGGCATTATAAAATGAAAATGCTTCAAATAACAGACGGGTGAGATAATTGCTAATCTTAGTTAGTTGTTTGTGTACACGACGGACACAATGCAAACTACTAGAGCGATATAAAAGTAGCGTAAAATAATGTTTAAACTATGATTTAGAATTAAAATTAAATTCACTTATTAATTGTTGGTTGTTAGAGATTTAAATTATAGTCGGTGGGTTTTTGTTGCGGTTTAAATGTGAAAAGAATTGAAAGAAATGATGAGATGTAAATTGCTTGAAAAGTAATAGGAAATATGTAGTAAGAAAACAATTGAAGTGAATATTAAATTATTAATGTAGCACGATAGCAGAATTAAAGGGTAATACAAAAATATTTTAGTTTTATAGCTTGCACAAAAAAAATTAAAAAAAAAAAAAAATTAATCCTCAAATTGCTTACTTGAACTACACAGAGAAAAAGTATGTATGTATCCCAATTGCAAACCTTGTCCCAAGTAATGGAATTTTTCTTTTTAATAAAAAAAAATAATTAAGGGTGGCGTAGGCTGAAGTAGATAGTAGACTCCTGCACAATACCACTTACAAGAACTTTTAAGACATGAGAGATTTCTCAAATGCTTTACTACAGCGAAATCTTCTAAAAACAAACGCTAAGTAAGCAACACTGCAAGAAATTTGTTTCAGTTATTGCAGGTATAGGAGTAAAGAAGAAAATACTTCATGAGGAATGAGTTTGTGATGCATCTATACATCCATAGTGCTTCTCTTATTAAACGACATCATTTATTATTGCTAGAACAATACATTTAAAAAACAATACGTATTTACATTTCAAGACTTTTTATGCAGCCCTCTAGTAGATATCACGTCGACTACAAAACCGAAGGTCCGGGGTTAGAGTCCGGTCTCCGACAGTCATTAAAATAACAGCACCACGCATTTTTCTGATGCGCATTAGTGCCCATTTGTATGAGTTGCTGTAGGAAAGTTCAGGTGATGACGGCATAGACACTGGTCACTTCACTACACCGGCTTCAGCGGATACTAATCCTAATGTAACATCAGAGGAATCTCCTTCGTCGGTAATGTGTAGCAGAATCTTTGACGAAGCTACTAAACACAGATTTGATAATTTAGTACGCCTCATTGACACCAGAGGCGCTGAAACTCTGCATTACAACATGCAAAACGCAGAGTTGTAAAAGAATGAAGCGTTTCTCTATCTCTTCCTTCACCACCTGACTTCTCTATCACTATCCCTTTCCTAAAGAATGTAACACTTATAAGTATTAGTAGGCATTCATTGCCTGAGTGTTACTCTCTAAAAAAGAAAACTATCAAACTTGTTAATGGTATTGCCAGATTTGAGGTATTGACATTAGTGTTACCAGTAGCCCTGGTACTTCAAAAAAAGACTTTTATTAACCCATTTTAAAAAAGTACCGGACTAAAGAAAATGATTTTTTTGAAATATTTATTTTTTTAAATTCAAATTTGTTAATTTTCAAATTGGTCCTTCGAAATAAGTGTAGGAGCAAAAAATTTCTCCCCCAGCTTAAAACAAACTAAAATCTAAAATAAGCTGCTAATTTCATGTTAAGTTTGTGGTAAAACACCAGGGGTCGAATTGTCACATCCGTGAACTTACAATTCGTCACTTAAAAAAACAATTTTCGGATTATGACTATACGTGAACGTACTGAAATCGTATTCAGCTTATACGATTGACGTTACACTTAATTTGTTTTCGTACGATTGTCGATACGATCAAGGATGTGACGATTTAAGTGCAGTTGAACTGTGCCAAACAGTTTAGAACATTAAAAAAAAAATTAACTATTCATGTGTTTAATGAAAGCCCATACTGTCCACCTGCAAGGTTGTTTTTTTTTTTTTTTTAATAAATTCTGATTAAACTACAGTTCACTGGCTGCTTATTGGGGAGATAAGTAAGTCGCTGCAAAAAAAAAATGTAACAAAGTCATTAAGGTTTTTCCTTTCAGTCAAAGGCGCGCTGTGTTCATTTTTTAATGTTAATCACAAGTCCATAATTTGTTTTCCCTGCAACAATGTTGTAAAACAAGAGGCATCATTATGCTGATCATGAATGCCCAAATGTGAAACATATTTTGTAACTTTTTTTTTTTTTTTTGAAAGAAGAGACGGGGCTATGAATTTATACATGTTAAATGATGGGTTTTGTTAAAGCTGAAAGAAATAAGTACATAAGTGTATTAAATACACGTAAGCGTTGGATAATATTCTAATTAATGTACACTTGCAACATGCACGTGGGCTGTTGAGCTGGAATGAATTTAACAGGCATGAACACAAAGAAATTTCAACATACATTCATATTTTATTTTTTATTATTTATAATCATTTTTCTGTTCTTTACACTAAGTACTTTTTTTAAGTAAAGGGATTAACCAATTTATTTTTAAATAGGACTTTGTGTTGTTTTAACAATTTCACTGAGTTTTTTAAAAGGAAATTATCAACAGCATTAGACATTTTTAATGAGATTAGTTACGCTTACGTAAGTTTGTGGTTAATAATTTATTTAATTTTTGAGCCAAATTTAATTGCATATTAGAATTTTTGCCCCAGTATTAAATACATCCCCAAAAAAACATAAATGAGAAATAAAAGGCCAAAATCCTAATCAAAATTTCTGTTGTTCTTGGTAGGTACAGTACTACTTAATACTTCGATTACAATCTGCTATGAATTTTGTGACCATAATTAATTACGGTCATAAGTCTAATGTAACATTAGGGCGCCCTCCTTCGTCGGTAGAACGTAGCAGAATTATTGGCCTTGAAAACTTAATACGTCTCATTGACACCAGAGGCGCGAAACTCTGCCTTAATAAAAAAAAAAACGTGAAGCTTTTCTCTATCTCTTCCTTCACCACCTGTCTTCTCTATCACTATCACTTTCCTAAAGAAGGCAAAATCTAGTAATAGTAGTAGGCGTAGTAGGCAGGACAGATTGAAATGATTTTTTGGGATCAAAATTGCGAAACCTCCCTCTTAACGTCTCTTTATATAAATATCGCACTTGTATCCGTCAATGTTGTTGATGACCGTGAATTATCGTTTCGGCGCCATTTGCAGCAATTGGGCCTCTGTTATTTTTTTCTTTCTGCCCAAAATGGAATAGCTGGACTTGGCTGACATGTGATTTCAGCAAGACGGTGCCTTTAGATTAGTTTTTGTGGGGCTATATTAAGGCTCATGTCTATAGGGACAATCCCGCAAGAATTGAAGCATTGGAAGACAATATTGAAGAATTTATTCGTACCGATACGGTCCTATATGTTGGCGACAGTATTCCAAAATTGGACCCAGCGCATGAACCACTTCAGGCGTAGCCGCAGTTAACATTTTCATGAAATCATCTTTAAACATTGAATTATATAGATCGTACTACCGACTCAAATAAAGATTTCATACATTTCTGTAAATTTTATGTGTTTTTTACAAATCAAATCCGAAAGCTCTAAAAAAAATCACCCTTTATTTTATAGGTAACAAAATATAGTTAGCTTTTTTAATGCAAAAAAAAAAAATTCAGAATACCATTCCGAAAAATATTATCTATGCAAAATTTCTCAAAATCATATAAATTTGCTTCTATTTACTTAATGAAGTAATTCAGTTTAAATTCATTTAAAAATTGCATGCTATTTTATGCTAAACTTAACCAAATACTAAAGATTTTACTACAAATCCAGTGAAAGAAATTTCTAAGTTAATTCCTAAAAGCTTTAACAAATCCTAGTCAAAGAGATTACAGAATAGATCTTTTGTTATTTAAACGAATTTCATACACCATTACCATTAGCAACAGAATATTAATTAAGTTCTTTTCATGTCATTCCTGCTAAGTTTTGTATGTAAATTTGGAATGATGTAAGCAATTTCGTCGAAGGAGAATGCATTATACATATTTTTTTGTCATTTTAATTTTCGTTGATTTGTGTTGGAACAAATAGATCTGTGATTACATTTGGCAGAGTAATTTCGGTTAAAGAAAAAAAAGCTATTAAGAAAAAACTATATATAGGGTGTTTTTTTTAGAGGTATAGAACTTCAAATTGAAATAAAACACAAGAAAATCGGTTTAATGTCCATCAATTTGGCTTTGTTGGAAGGATAATTTTATGCCATTAATGTTTAAATATGATTTCGGGCATGTGGCCGCCGCGGCTGGCTCGAATAAAGCCAATTCTACAGGTCCAATTTTCAACCACTTTTTCGAGCATATGGGGCCGTATGTTGGCAATAACGCCACGAATGTTGGCTTCCAAGTCCCCTAACGTTTCTGGTTTGTTGGCGTAGACGAGTGACTTCACATATCCCCAAAGAAAATAATCCAATGGTGTCAAATCACACGATCTTGGTGGCCAATTGACAGGTCCATTCCGCGAAATTATGCGCTCATCGAATGTTTCCTTCAATAAATCGATTGTGACGTGCGCTGTGTGGCATGTAGCGCCGTCTTGTTGGAACCACAACTCATCCACATTCATGCCATCCAATTCGGGAACAAAATAGTCGGTTAGTCGGCTCCAATTGCTGTGCACGGTGGCGAATCGATTCATTCGGGTCCTCTTCAACACTTTGCTCTACAGCGGCAATTGTTTCTTCGGTGCGCACTGTTCGACGTCTCTGCGGATGCGTATTATCACATAGAGTAAACGTAGTGCGAAAACGATCCATGGTTAACCGAATTAATTGCTCTGATGGACGATTATGTCGACCATAAAATGGACGGAGCTTGCGGTAAACTTCGCGAACTGAACCATTATTTTCGAAATAAATTTGCACGATTTGCAAGCGTTGTTCTTTTGTCAACCTGTTCATGATAAAATGGCAAACCAAACTAAATATTAATCACTTGACAGCTGACAAAATGGCCGCCAGTTAAAAAAGTGATGCCAACTTAAAGTTCTATACCTCAATAAAAAACACCCTTTATATGGACAGCATGTTCCATACATCTGAATAAATCTCCATAAAGCAAGCAACATAAAAACTAAAATTAATACAACGACTAAACAAAAATTGTTAAAAAAAAAGAATCTCATACATACATGAGCAAAGTCAATCAAAAATGTTCATCATATTTCTTTTAAAGCTTTTTTTCTTGGTTTGCTGCTGCTTGTGTTGGCTCGTACCAAATTTGATGAACATCTGTACATACATACATAAATACATACATACATATGTATGTGCATATGTATATGCATATGTGCATATTTTACAATCAATCATGATCAAATATGATGAAAGCAAACAAATATTTTTTCTAGTTAAATACAGTTATAATTACTCCATGGTTACCAGATATAAAACAACAGCATCATCCATACATACATACATACATATACATATGCAAGTACATACATACATACATATGCAACCATCGCTAACTGTAAATATCAGAGTAACAAAGACCACACCCACCGTGAACGAAAAAAATTCTAGAAACTAAATTGAACCAAAAATTTCAAAAAAACTGAATGTTCATTGGTCACAGAAAAATATTGAATCAAGTCAAAAGGGAGAAGAAGACTATAAATATTAGACACAAAAAAGCGATAAATAATGTAAAACACAGCAATAATAATAATAAAAAAAATAAAAAAAAATAATAATACAAGCAAAACTGCATGCATATGCAAAAGAAAAAAATTTTCCTTAGAAAGCTTACTAATCAAGAATATGAAATGAAATGGAAACAAAAATTTTTAATTGAAGCACACTCTACTGTCCGTTACTAAAGTCATTCCAATGGCATGTTTATACGGATAGCAAATATCGAGGTTCGCTTACTCATTCACTGCGCACGCCCGAATCTTGATAGAAGCTTTTTTTTAGAATACAAAGTTTTGAGAGCGAACCATCTTGTTTCATTGTAAAACTTACTGCGATCAATGTGGTTCGCAATCGTGATTCTGGGAGCGAACCCTGTGAACATGCTGTAATGGAACTACAAAGCTATAGCTTGTGAAATAAAGCCAGTCAATCTCTGTGAAATTAGTGTTAAATATTCATTTAAGGCCGTGATACACTATCATACACAGTCGTACGATTCATTCAGTGGAAAATCGGATTGAATTCTGTCACCCTCCAAAAAAATCGCAACAAAATCTCTTATAGGTGCCACACTATTCCACAAAAAAGATGCAAAAACATTCAAAATAATTTTTATGTTTAATTATTTTGCAAATGTAATTTTCAAAATGTATCTCTCTATCTTTAAATAAATGAAGCAGAATTTTCTGTTTTCTTATCAACTGCCTTACAAAATGCATCTCTGATCTAATAGAAATTATCATTTTATGAAAATTTTCATAAACTTTTGGAAATCGGACAGACTTGTCAAAAAATCTGTCACACATGTCAAATTTTAATCCACACTATCACACTTTTTGAGCACACACGATTTTTTTGACAGATCGAACGGCTGTGTATGATAGTGTATCACAGCCTTTAGTAAACAAGCACGTTTGCTTGAAAAAGAAAATTCGTTGCAAGTCAATTAGGGCAGAAGTAGCACCAGCTCTGGATAAGATGAAAACATAGAGAACTTTCGGATTTGATTTAAAAAAAAACACATAAAATTTAGAAAAATGTATAAAATATTTATTTGAGTCGATAGAACGATTCATATAATTCAATGCTTAAAGATGATT
Source organism: Tachina grossa (assembly GCA_949987645.1). NCBI lineage: Eukaryota > Metazoa > Arthropoda > Insecta > Diptera > Tachinidae > Tachina > Tachina grossa. The sequence continues at coordinate 111,542,711 of OX465277.1, forward strand.
TAATGTAAATTTTAACCGCGGATATGTCTGTAATGGTTTGTACGCTGGGTCCAATTTCAGGCATAATTTCTCCATCATGTCGCCGGTATCTCACGAATAAATTCTTCAATATTGTCTTGCCTTTGCGAGCTTGCCGCAATAGACATGAGCCTTAACATAGCCCCCCCCCCCCAAAAAAAAAAAAAAATGGTGCTAAAACCCACGATCTAGGCGGCCAATTGAACGGCCTCAAACGTGAAATAAACTGTTCATCGAACTCGCCTCTCAATTGGGCCATTGTTTCGCGTGATGTGTGGCATGTGACACTGTCTTGCTGAAACCACATGTCAGCCAAGTCCAGGTCTTCCATTTTGGGCAAAAAGACAGCGGCCCAATTGCTGCAAATGACGCCGAAACGATAATTCACGTTCATCGAAAACACTGGCGGATACAGCTGATATATTTTCCTCTGTCTCTACTCTACGTATGCGTGTTGATGGTTTAATGTACAATAATGTCATTTTGGTTGAAAATTTAATCACAAGATTCCAAATAGCCGTCTCGGAAGGTCGCCCAAACTGACCGTAAAGAGGAAGAAGTCCACGGATACACTTTCTTAACCGAGCATGAATTTTAATAATAAAATTTAATAATCTGCAAGCGTTATTCATTTGTAAGTCGATTCATGGTTACATTATACACCAAACTGAACATATTTAGCAGCCACATGTTAAACGAAAACAGCTGAGCTGCCAATCACAGTGTTGCCCAAAAGAAAGTTGCTAAAAAATCACCCTTTTTTATGTTACCCCGAAATAATGGTAGTTTTTTATTGAGGTATAGAACTTTAAGTTGGCATCACTTTTTTAACTGGCGGCCATTTTGTCAGATGTCAAGTGATTAATATTTAGTTTGGTTTGCCATTTCATCATGAACAGGTTGACAAAAGAACAACGCTTGCAAATCGTGCAAATTTATTTCGAAAATAATGGTTCAGTTCGCGAAGTTTACCGCAAGCTCCGTCCATTTTATGGTCGACATAATCGTCCATCCGAGCAATTAATTCGGTTAACCATGGATCGTTTTCGCACTACGTTTACTCTATGTGATAATACGCATCCGCAGAGACGTCGAACACTGCGCACCGAAGAAACAATTGCCGCTGTAGAGCAAAGTGTTGAAGAGGACCCGAATGAATCGATTCGCCACCGTGCACAGCAATTGGAGCTTTGTCCATCAACTTTATGGAAGATTTTGCGCAAAGATCTTGGCTTGCGACCTTACAAGATCCAGCTTGTGTAAGAATTAAAGCCGCGAGACCATGCAATGCGTCGTGATTTTGGTGTATGGGCCGAAAATGAGATTGATCTCGATGCTGATTTTCATCGCAAAATTTTGTTCAGTGATGAGGCTCATTTTTGGTTGAATGGCTACGTCAACAAGCAAAATTGCCGCATTTGGAGTGAAGAGAATCCACATGAGACCCTTGAGACGCCATTACATCCACAAAAACTGACTGTTTGGTGTGCTCTATGGGCTGGTGGAGTCATTGGGCCATACTTCTTCCGAAATAATGCTGGAGAGTCAGTTACCGTTAATGGAGACCGGTATAGAGCCATGATAACCGACTATTTTGTTCCCGAATTGGATGGCATGAATGTGGATGAGTTGTGGTTCCAACAAGACGGCGCTACATGCCACACAGCGCACGTCACAATCGATTTATTGAAGGAAACATTCGATGAGCGCATAATTTCGCGGAATAGACCTGTCAATTGGCCACCAAGATCGTGTGATTTGACACCATTGGATTATTTTCTTTGGGGATATGTGAAGTCGCTCGTCTACGCCAACAAACCAGAAACGTTAGGGGACTTGGAAGCCAACATTCGTGGCGTTATTGCCAACATACGGCCCCATATGCTCGAAAAAGTGGTTGAAAATTGGACTTGTAGAATTGGCTTTATTCGACCCAGCCGCGGCGGCCACATGCCCGAAATCATATTTAAACATTAATGGCATAAGATTATCCTTCCAATACAGCCAAATTGATGGACATTAAAACGATTTCCTTGTGTTTTATTTCAATTCGAAGTTCTATACCTCTAAAAAAACACCCGTTACAAACTACCAAACATTAAAGGAATTATTTTTTCATTGCAATCATTGAATCACAACTAAGGATTTATACAGACCGTTGCCAGATCTTACGGTACTGTTGGATCTGGCAATATCCTGACAATGAAAAATTGTGATCACAAACTACAGTCATTGAGGTAGTTTACACGAGAACAATTTTTAAGCCGCACAATTTTTGTTCTTTTCCAAATTACACGAGACTAATTCATCTGGCACAAAATGTATACGTATACACATCTTTGTGTGGGCTAGTGTTTTTCGTATTCATTTAACATTTGCTGTTTTTTAAGTTGTGGTTGTATTGGTTTTATGCTACTAATGCGGGGTTGTAGCTGCACTCTAAAACATTAGCCCAAATTTAGGATCATATTTTGTCTAAATTGTTGTTGAAATATTCTTATTGTCTAAATTTATATCGAGTGTGTAGTTATTTGTATCAAAAAAACAATATTTGTCTCATTTTACACAAAAATATAAATCTGCTTTTAGATGTGTTTATTTTTAAACAAAGTGTGCTTAAAAAACAGCTGCATATGCCTAAATAACGTCAAAATGTTGACAACTAAACATATGTGCGTAAAGCAGCAGAAATATGTTTAACAAGAAGAAAGAAGAAGCTCAAAAGTACACATGTTCTAACAGAAGCACGCCCTATTAATATAAAATTAATTAAAATTAAAATAAATCTATTTTTAAATAATAATTGTATGTGTTTTATATAAATAGTGATAAGTTAATATTGTAAATAATGCACAAATCGAGTAAAAAAAATTATTAAATTAAAGCTTTGAGTTAAGACAGTATTGTTAAACAAGTGCGATATGTATACATACTTATGTTAGAAACAAAATTACTCAAATTTTTGAAATTTATTTTTCATTTTTATTCAAATTCTGAAAATTACACATAAAATTTAAAGCAAAACGTGAATTTTTTATGTTAATTCAGTAAACCTTTTTATCAATAAATTTAATTAAACACATATATTAAATGCATTTTTATTAAAAAAAAAACATATTTTAAAATTAAACACAAGGGGGAAACTAAACACAAATTGCGTAAAATTGTTAAACATATTTTGTTCAAAATTAAACATATAGTGCTCAAAAATCAACAAAACGTTGAAAAAATATAGTTGTGTAATTTTAGGTCGAAAGTAGTATGTAAAGTGTTGCCTACTATTACTGACGTAATTTTCAACAAAAGTGTTTTAGAGTGTGGTGGAAAAGTTATGCCAACCACAAAACCACTCCCTTTGCCTCTCTCACCTACAAACTGGCACAATTATGCCCGTGTAAACCAGCGCAACTCGCAACGTTTGTATCAAATTTGTCAGAAAAGCCGGACGATTCTCTGGCGAAAACTTTTTCACTCAAAAAGTTGTCAGCGTAACTGCAGAGTAGCAAGCCGTAATGGCGCGGCTGGCGGCTAGCCACTCAGCCGACTTTTTTCAACAAGCCAAGCCGCCGCCGAACTACTCGGCTTATTGGCGGCTTGGCTTGTTGATATTTTGTCTTTTATTTTTTATACTTTTTGAATTATGTTTAATATTGTGTCTACGCAACTTGCTTATAGTTTTTATTTATATTTCGGATTGCATATGATAGCCATAGTCCCTGAAAAATAGTTGATTTTGCTTTCACATAGACAGAAAATGTGTATATGAACGGTAAGTACCGGTTCACACACTTCAACTTTTGTTGGTCAACTCATAATTCAATTGTAAGAGAGACGGAGGAAGAAGTACAAATATCTCTTTTTTTCTTACAGCTGAATTACAGTTGATCAACATAAGTTGAAGTGTGTGAACCGAGACTAAAGGAGCTGCGACAAAAATTTACGTTCTCTATTGGAGTCCCTTCTTAAGTCCATGCACGTTTACATAGGCTTTTTGTTGCAGCACTCAGGCAACTTTTTACAATTATTTGATCAAAGCTTTTAACTAGTTCATCCGTAGAAGTATTGCAATAAGGTAACTAAGTTTTAATTCAATCAGGAAGCTTAAATGAAATTTATGTATAGTCTAGTTTCTATGGTTTAACAAATTATTTACGAAGTTATTTTTATTGGCATTTAGGACATCAATTACTGCAATATTCAAACTATTGCAAAATAAATAATGCCACAACGTGGTGATTCAATAATTCACGTACTTTTCTAGAAACAGACTGGGTTCAAAAAATTTTTTTATATGCTTTTAAACAAATCGGCGTTAAGCCGTTCAGCCGCCACCGCCGAAAATATTTGTCTTTCAGCCGCCGCCGAAATTTTTTGGTCGGCTTGCTACTCTGCGTAACGGTTTCAAAGCTGATACTCTTGGTTACAATGTTTCCCAACCGCAACAGAAAAGTATATAAACTTTGCATTTGTACATTTTGGAAGCCATTTTACCATACCCTAAATGCAACTTTACCATATTTTTAATTCTTATCCCGCTCCAATTTCACATCAAAATCAAAATGACCATCAATTGCAAACGTAGGGCATGTAAAAGATGAATTCTTGATAAAAAAAAAATGTTCTCCTTGATAGTCGTATATTTTAAGCCAAACAAAAGAAAATGAAAACATCAAACTACAAAATATATCGTCAGTAGACAAGGAAATACCGGAGGTACAAGATGAGTGCAACTTCCCCTGCAACGCGAAATTCAAATGGGGTGCCCGGCACAGCAATAAACATCCAACTGAAAAAAAAGTTTTATTGCAAAACAGCCCTCATTCGATTCATCAAATGAAAAAAAAATATATGCATACAATATTCGTTAAAAATTTTCTCCACTTTATTTTTAAGAACGGTGCAACAAACCAACATCCTTGCACATATGTATGTATGTATGTACCCCAACCGTAAGGCAGGGTGGCCGTTCAAGCATTGACAAGGTGCCCAATGAGTATTTAAAACAATGCAAAAACGAACAAACAAAAAAGTGTGGAAAAGAGGATGCGATGCAATCGCATGTGCGCACATTGGTATAGTACGACCGACATACTAAATAAAGCAGGCAAGAATTGTGCAACAATTCATTTACATAAGGGACCAACCAAATTTCAAAAGTAACCATTGGAATAACAACAAAAATACAAAAGCTTAATACGACGACTACTACGAAATGTGAAAGCATGGCAAAAACAAACAAAAAAAAACTGGACCACAAAAACAAATGAAAATTTGCATCATTTGCACCATTTGCACTTACAATAATAGCATAAAAGTAATAGAAGCAACAAAAGCAATATCATCGATGCTAGCAATGAAATACATAGCAGAACATACGTGGGCATACTCAAAAGTGTTTTTGTTGCAACAACAACAACAACAATTTTGAAGTGTCTTTATTGTATTCCACAAATGAAATATATAGATTCAATAAAATGCGTTTTTGAGTCGCATAAGAAGGGTGCCGTAGGGCGCTTGTTTATTTTCGGGTTTGGGAGCTTTTTTCAGTTTTTGGCGATTTTTTAGCATTGACGTTTGTTTCGTTTCGGTGTTGTTTTTTTTTTGTTCTGGCGATTTTTGTTTGTTTTTTTTTCAATTCATATTTTTAGTTTAGCAATTTTTTGGGTTTTTGCGCCTTCTTTTCATTTTGTGTGTTTTTAGTTTTTTTCTTGCGACATTTTTACTTTTGGTTATTTTTTGCATTTAAGCGATTTATTTTGTTTTTGGTGATTTTTTGTAAGCGTTATTTTCATTTGGAATTTTTTTTTTTTAATTTTGGAATTTTTTAGTTTTATCGTTGTTGAAAATTTCAAGAGCTTGCCTCTTACGGTTTCCCAGATATAACAAGTTGTAAAAATTACATGGTCAAAATTACATTAACTGATAGAATACCCTTTTATTTTGATTTTTTTTAAATTTCAGTGTTAAGAATAGACTAACTTTGAAAACATATCGAGCCATGACCGCCAAAAGAGCTTAACCGACAAATTTTTCGGAACTCGTTTTTTACGAAAATCTATTATATATGATCGAAAATAATCGATATTGGTAAAAAACAATCATGTTCGGAAATTATATCCCTTAAGCTTTTTTGGTCGTTATGGCACAATATAAATAATTATCTTTGTATTACATAAGGATTTCAACATTTTACGTTGCTCGATTTAGATTACCCTTTAATTTTTAACTGCCACATATTTTCAGTTGTAGCGGCCAAAGTTTTACATATTCTATGAAAATTTCAGGTCCGTAACTCTAACGGGCCTCGAGTAAACAGCCTGTGACAGACAGACTTCTATTAGGACAGTGTCAAAAATGTACTTGTGGACGAGTTCGACCCAAGTGTAATTTTTTTTTTTAACAAACACAACTCGCAAAGCGATTAGCTTGTCTGCGAAAAACACCCAGGGTCTATGGTGGGAATCGAACCCACGACCTCTGGACTGAGAGGCTAGGATCGCTACCACTCAGCCACAGGGACACCCTGGCCGTAAGGCCGGTTAGATCTAGCAGAGTCCTCTCTACTGTTTCAAGAACTATTTGTTCTTCAAAAACCAAATTTTTAAGTTTAATTAAATAGTGTATAATTAGTAGTTTCACCGGAGCCACTGCCTTATCTAATTGCTATCCCAATCTTACCAATTACTCCGCAGTATAATTTCTCCATTGAGTGTCCTCCTATAGTTTCTAATTGCTTCAACTTATGCTTGACTTTCGACACAGATGCTAATGTCTTCGCCTTCAGTCACAGTGTCGATCACTAACCCCGTGGCTTTCATAAGTGATAGAATATTTTCCTGGTAAACCGTACACTTAGTTGCAAGTCTCAAGGCCTTGCGAACATTGTTTTGCCTAATGTAGATACCAGCTTCCGTTCTTATGTCCATCTTCAAACCACAACCCTTGTAGAGAGTATCCAATTTGCCCCAAAAGTTCTTGCGAAAATCAATCTCAGCAATCTAGAAGTCCATGTTCCCTTAAAGGCCGTGATTCACTATCCTACACAATCGTGCGACTTTTTAGAAAACACAACCCTGGTATGATGGACTTCATGAAAATTTTCAAGTAAAAAAAATATTTCATCAGATCAGGGTTGTATTTTTTCCAGATCGTGCGATTTTGTACTATAGTGAGTCATGGCCTTAAGCCAGCCCGGCAAGACCAATCTCTCTCAGGATTATTGTGTGTATAAACCGATTCCCAAGACCTCAAAACGTCGAAATATGGTAAAAATTCGAGTAAAATCAGTAACTAACTACACATAGAGGGAAGTTTGAAATGTCGCCTCCAAAAACTGGACGAATTAAGCTTAAAATTTTTTTAAAGAACTTTTCATGCAGCTTTCGAGTCAAAATACTTGAAATATAAACTCTTTTCTCGCGTACATGCAATTGTTTACTAAAAAAAAGTGCAGGAGTTTGTGTATGACTGCATGTGTGTTGTTGTTGTGGTTGTTGTTTTGTAACTGAAAAGCCAACAGTAAATCAACAGACTTTTTTTTCGCTATTTCTTATTTTGATGACTGATGACTGACCATACCAACCAACATTTTCAACAGAACACTGCAGCGTCATCATCGTCGTCATCTATGAAATGTCCATCGTTCACTGCACCACCAACCACCCCCAAACACCAGCCTCACAACTTTAGTATGTATATTCATATAGAGTCAATAGCTAAAACACCAATGACCATAACATCCGTTCTTGAGGGAAACGAAAATGCTGTACACATTTGTTCGTTTGTTTGTTTGTTTGTTTGTGTGTGAGACAAATGTTCATCATTCGCCTATGAAAGAACAAAAAAAAAATTTGCATATATAAAAGAAATATTGCACATAACAGGCTTTTGCTATTTTATGGCTTATTTCTCTTTTTATGGATAAAAAAAAATTATCCTCTGTAAAGGCTTAACCATAGGACCTTATCCTGCCTGGGTAACTTCAAAAGATGTGCTGTGCTGTGGAAAAAAATTTACATACCTTATTCTCATGCCAAATAAAAATCTTAAGTAAAGGATGTATGTAACTGCAACAACAAAAACTATTTACAGCAGGCAGCACATCCTACACACAATTTTCATTTTGCACCAAAGACCATCAAATACAATGATAGAAGAAAAAAATTAACAACAATTTTTGCAAAAGATAGTAAGCAAAATAATCGAATTATTGCCACTGGTTACCGTGTCTAACCCGCTGGTTTTCACCAGCTCACCAGCGGTATGGGTATGTAATGTGAAAAAGGCTTCAAAGGACACATTCATTGGTGTCCTCGTACTTTGATGTGTGTAGTTATCTCCACATCATACCACATGGAGGTGCCTTTATATAAAAACTTTCAAATATTTCATGCAAGTGTTTGCTATTCATTCTTAGTGTTGTGTTAGGGAAAAGATATATCGTAAGGAGTTTTTTTTCCTAAAAATATATTCGCCCCTATTATGCAAGTTTTTGTCCCCGTGGACGTACGTCACTACCCAGCAAAAATACCTTTGGTACAAAAGTAAGCACTAAGACAAAAAGAAGCGCTTCGAAGATGCGGAAAAGTACACAGTGCATCCCCTCTGAAGAAGTTCATACCTCGAGGCCTACCAAGTGGGACATCACAAACAAAAATCATGGGATACCGAAGCAGGTTGGTAAGGTGCAATTGGGCTCTCTTTCCCTTACAAACCTGCTTCCAAGTAAACGGATATTTTTGCTGAGCATCCATTATTTTTTTGCTTCTAATTTAATATCCAAAATATTTGAAAAAAAAACAATGTATACAAATTATTTCTCTCAACCAATATTACATGCTTGGCTAATGAAAGGATATTTTTTCTTTCCGCTAATGTTCATGATATGCAAGGAGGTACAGACATACAGACATACATATATTCTATATACTCCCACTACTGCTGTTAGCTGAATCATATATCTTCTTCAAGTTCTCTACTTCCCTCTCTAGGCTCTTCAAACTCACTATTTTATATCAAATTTATTTATGCAATTTTTTCCTTCAGACTATTCATTTGTTCATTCTTATATTCCAGCTTTTATTTGAAAAATAATTGAACATACTTCATTCATGTTCATATGGTGATTGAAATGTCTGTGTATATACATATGTACGTACATACATATCACATATGTGTAGCTAAAGTATTTAAAAAGTTCTCTGAAATGGAAAAAGAAAATTAGTTTATCACACAAAATACATTAGGAGATACCCAGCAAAAAATTTCAAAAAAGGTAATCGAGTTTGGAATTAAGCATTTTTGGTGGAAGCTGTTCCTTGCTGGATTACCAACTTAATGATTTTAACAAGGCGTGAGACTAAAATAATCGATTCTTGAGAAGTACTTACCTTTTTTATTTGGAAACTTGTTCACGTAATCTATTTAATCTAAAAAAATCATTCTCTTCATTTAGCAACTTGTACATAATTTTTTTACATTTTAGGTAATGAAATTTGTAAGCGAGTAATGAAATTTCGCAATCAGAAAAGTAAGTCATTATATGGCAAGTAGTTCTGATGGTAATGTATAATTTTTTGCTGGGTATGTACGAGTATGTATGTACATATGTATGTCTAAAGAAATTATTGCCTATAATTTCTTTTAGCCTTTATGAATTGTTTAAGAGAACATTAATTGGTTTTGCAGTAATAGCTTTAAGACAATGTGCACATTAGAGCATGAAGCACAAATATAAACATACAATAACTATGTTTTTAAAAATTTTTTCAAATTACGCGGAATAAACAACTAAAACTATAAAAATACTCTGAGTATTAATCGGCTACACATGCATATATACAGGGCTATTTTATTTACACACTCATGAAACATGTTCTCAAACAGCCACACACACACACACACACACACACACCCACACATTTTTCATTTTATATACACAAATGTTACATACAAGGCAACGCTGGCCACCGAAAGAAATGCATAATATTCATTTGTACAGGATGGCGCAGAATGAGCTATATGGTTTGAATTCTTTATATATTTTTAATTATTATTCTTTCTTTGTTTTTTTTTAGCATTTTGTGAAGAATACTTGGGGAATTAATTATGCATCATTACACGATCGAACAAAGTACAAAATTAATAATAATTCCGCAATCTGGTGCCACTTTAGCCAGCAGCGGTATACGTTAACGAATGATAAATAAATAATAAATATAAATTATACTTTCATCATCCTGGAAGCAGGTAGTTTTTTTTAGCAAAAATTCTTCTAATAAAATAAAATAGTAAATATAAAAATAAATAATTAAATATAAATTTAATAACGCAGTAAATTTCTAAGGAACTTTTTATCACAAACCTTTTAATTACTCTTAAACAATTACGTTTTATAAATAAAATCGTAAATAGTATGGTTTCAGTACAAAAGTACAGCCTAGGGACAAATACAAAATAGAAAATTGACAAAAAAAAACCGAAAAAATTATATATGGTAAAAAAATTCACACATATATCTGAAATTTACTAAATAAAATTTATATTGTTCGAAAGGTCCTAGTTTGTGCTTTTTAAATTGCTTCATAAATTTAAAATCGGTTGATAATCAACTTAGTTAAAGGGTTTATAAGTGCCTACGGGTGCAAAAAATCGGGTTTTCACTCTAAAATCAAGATTTTGGGAGTGTTTGGAAAATTTCAAATACAGATTTGTTGTTATAATCGACAATACTTACCAGAAAAAAATAGTAACACATCACAGGTATTTTTTTTTTTTTTTTTTTTTTTTTGTCAAACAGTGTAATTAGTCAAAACCTTTTTATGTATCACCAAAAAACAAACATGAATTTTCATGAAATTCCGGGACCTGGTAATATAGAAATGCTGACCGTTGAAGAAAATTGTCTACGTGTTCAAATATAACTTTTGGATTCTATTCACTCTCCCATTAAACCTCCAGTGCCCTGGTAATGACTTATGTATATTAAGCATAACTTAAGTTGGGTTAGGTTAAGTTAGCAGGCTGCTGGTAAAAAGGGTGAAATTTAGAGTATAGCTCACTTGGGTCATATGCAATTACCCCTTTCTGCCACCTGTGAGTTGAAGAGAAAATAGTGAGTGAGGCTGATAGGAAGGGGATAGTGATAGAGAAGACAAGTGGTAAAGGAACAGAAAGAGGAAAGCTTCATTCTTTTACAACTCTGCTTTTTTTTTTGAACGTTTCTAATAATGCAGTGTTTCAGCGCCCCTGGTGTCAATGAGGCGTATTAAATTTTTTAAGCAGTGGTTAGTAGTCAATTTATTCTGCACACATACCAACACTTGCTTTAAAAAACCACCCTTAAACATATAATAGCTTACCATCTGCATCCAACACACACACACACTCAAACAAGCATACACGCATCAACACTACTTCTTTGGATTGTTCGTTACGAACAAGATCATCTTTTCGCGACTTCGCTTGTTAACATTTACATACACGAACATTAATACATCCATCGTGCATCGCTTATTGAGCGACAGCATTTGTTATTGATTTAGTATAACACATGCTACTACAATACATTTAAAAAACAAGAAGTATTTACATTTCAAGACTGTTTACGCTACCCTCTAATGTGTATTCAATGACTTCTAAGTATTGATATTTTGAAGTTATTACTTCCAAGGTTGTTGATAGCACCATGTTAAAATAATGATTTAAAACGCCAAAATAAAAGTAGTATCATGTTTTTTTTTTAAATTTTTTAACTCATTATTTTGCCATAAAATGTTTTGCTGGAATATGTAAATACATCTCGTAGTATAAATATTTCATAGTTCTATATTGTAAGTAGTAAACCACTCAATCGCAATAACTTTTAACCAAATACATATTTAATATTTAATAGTCACAATGACCATTGTTTGAGACAAATAACAATTGTCTCTCTGTTTTCGTTTGTAGTTTAGAAAAAAATTGTTTTTTTTTTTCTTGCCCCGACTAAAACATCATCTTCTTGTTCATCACCATCTTCTTCATCATCATCAGCTCTAGCAATCACTGTCTTTAGTTAATAATGTTTCAGGACAATGTCCAAATAATGGCAAGTTGTTGCAAAACAAATGCATAGAGAAATACTTTTCAATTTGATGCCAACATACAAGTGGCGCAGCAAGCGCTTAAACTAATACTTTTAAAGTTTGCACTTGAACGCGCGAACGCTTGCGCACGCTGCATTAAGCCTAAACTAAAATAACGAAATGTACACATTCGTTCATATCAGAGATGAGATGATGCTCTTGCATAAACTTCAGCCAAACGAAAAAATTCTTCAAGTGGGCTCATGTTCATGCACGCTATTTGTTTTTCCCAAATTTCAATTTGCATATATTGTATATGGACTAGGGTGATGGACTCGGTTTTCAACCGGTCTTAAAGCCCGGTTTTTTTCAAAATACGTTTGTCGGTTTTTTCAAAATGTTGATTTCTCGAATGTCGAATAGTCCGTTTTTTTTACAATTTAAAAACCGGCTCAGTGGAATACTTTTCGATTTGTACATTTTGCATGTTTTGTTGATTTTCGTAAGTATTTTTTTTTACTGACAGATGAAATTAAAAGAAATTATTTTATGAGGTAATAGCAGAGGCGAATTTAATTGGCCTTATAGTGTGCAATGAATGTCAAAATACAGTTGCAAAAAGTGTTTTTTAGTTTTGTTGCCATTTTGCTTCATATTTTATATAAAGGTAGATATCCACCTTATACATACATTCATATGTATATACCATTAAGGAATAAACTCTACATATGTACAACCATAATTTTTGGGGTTTGAGGAAACTTGGGAAGTAATTCAAAAAATTAATATTTAGGTTGCTAATATGTGTATGTATATGTTTATACAAAAAATAATTATAATAACAATAACATAATAGACCATATTTGGATGCCATTTGTTGACGACTTGGTACCGGAAATCACAGAATTTTCAAACAAGTTGACGACATCCAACATTTTGCACGTATTTTTTCATGTATTTTATGCCTGTATGTAGACTTTTCTTCTATGTATTTTTAATAGTTTTGCTACTGTAGGTTCTATAATTATTTTTTTATTATTTGTATAAACATACATATTTATTAGCAACCTAAATATTGGTATATATAATTTTTTGAATTTCTTCCCAAGTTTCCACAAACCCAAGTTTCCACAAACCTAAAAAATTATGGTTGTATGTAAAGTTTATTCCTCAACTGTATATTATATATAAATATTTATGTACTATACATAAGTAAATAAAGTTAATTTTTATGTTTTACCTTTAATTTTTGTATTGTTTCATATTGTTTTTAGTATTTACATGAACTGTTAACCCTTTTTTTATAAAGCAATTTAAAATCAAAACTTTTGTATAATAATTTTCTTACTTAAAAAAACCGGTTGGCCGGTTTTTCCTAAATTGTAAAAACCGAAACCGGGTTTTTCATAATTTCAAATATTCGAATTATTCGAAAACCGGTTTCTGGAAAAAGTCGAATAATCGATCACCCTAATACGGACACATACTTGATGAAAATGGAAAGATTTTGAAACAGTTTGTTGTGGAAACGCATGATGAATTTCGTACGATTTCTGTAATCAATTTTAGACCAATCGCAGTTTATTGACATTGAGTTAAAGTGTACTAAAAGTCAAAATGCAAGAAACATAGAACGATTCCATAAGCGTAGAAATGTCATTCTGAGGGTAGCAAGGTAGCAATTAGGGTGATCGATTATTCGACTTTTTCCAGAAACCGGTTTGCGAATAGTTCGAATATTTGAAATTATGAAAAACCCGGTTTCGGTTTTTACAATTCAGGAAAAACCGGTCAACCGGCTTTTTTAATTAAGAAAATTATTATACAAAAGTTTTGATTTTAAATTGCTTCATTTAAAAATATAGTTAACAGTTAATGTAAATACTATAAAACAATACAAAAATTAAAGGTAAAACATAAAAATTAACTTCATATACTTATTTATAGTACATAAACATTGATATGTAATATACATTTGAGGAATAAACTCTACATACAACCATAATTTTTTGGGTTTGTGGAAACTTGGGAAGAAATTCAAAAAATTAAATATACCAATATTTAGGGTGCTAATAAATATGTTTATACAAAAAATAATTATAATAACACCTACAGCAGCAAAAGTATTAATAATACATAGGAGAAAAGTCTACATACATGCATAAAATACATAAAAAATACGTTTAAAATGTTTGATGTCGTTAACTTGTTTGGAAATACTGTGATTTCCGGTACCAAGCTGTCAACAAATGGCATCCAAATATGGTCTCTTATGTTGTTGTTTTTTGTAATTATTTTTAAATTTTTTATTTGTGGTATAAACATGTTTATTAGCACCCTAAATATTGGCATACTTTTTTGAATGTCTTCCCAAGTTTCCTAAAACCCCAAAAATGATGGGTGTATGTAGAGTTTATTTCTTAATGGTATACACATATGAATGTATGGACAAGGTGGATATGTACACCTACTTATATAAAATATGAAGCAAAATGGCAACAAAACTAAAAAACACTTTTTGCAACTGTATTTTGACATACATTGCACACCATAAGTCCAATTAAATTCGCCTCTGCTATTACCTCATAAAGTAATTACTCTTAAATTTCATGTTTCAGTAAATGTTGCCATGCTCCAAAAAAAGCTTAGAGCCTTTACACTAAAAAAATACTTACGAAAATCAACAAAACACGCAAAATGTACAAATCGAAAAGTATTCGACTCAGCCGGTTTTTAAATTGTAAAAAAACCGGACTATTCGACATTCGAAAAATCTACATTTGGAAAAAAACCGACAACCGTATTGTGAAAAAAGCGGGTTTTAAAACCGGTTGAAAACCCGAGTCGATCACCCTAGTAGCAATGCTGTTGCCTCATCCAAAAACAAATTCCTAAAAATTGCCTGTAGTTTTATATTTTAATATTACTCATAAAAATCACCAGTGGCACAGCCTTCCGCCCAAAAAAATGTTTTTGAGCTACACCAGTGACTAATTCTGAAGAAAAATTATATTAAATTATATTTAAAAGGGAAACAGAGAGCAGATAACATGAACGGCCAATTTTTAAATACTCGTATCGATTTGTGCAGCTGATTTCTGATTAATTAGCTTAAACCCTCCGATTCTGAATAACAAACAATTCTCTGTGAAGTTTTTTTCTGAAAAAAATCTTTGCAAACTTTCAGGTTAAACAAAGCAGCTGACTTCGAATATTGGCGCTTCTCTCAGTTATATTATTTTCTCCCGCCTTTTTGGAGAAATGGCGCTCACACACCCATCTCTGATGCAAACATGTAACAGAAACATCAATGCAACAATTGTTCTGGCTTGTTTTGCGACAGTAACTGCAATAGCAACAACAGTAACAACATCAGCTGCAGCAGCAGGATTGATCATGAGCTCACGCAAAATAGTCGTGCACGATTTAGTTCGTGATTTTCGCAATAAACTACGAAAAGAAATCTTTGAAATTACTACAAAAGCAACAATAACGTAACAACATTTGTGTTGTGTGTGTGTATGTGTTTTTTTTTTTTTGTAGAAAAATGGGCTCAAGTTACTGGCACGGGAAATAACAGCAACAACAACTACAATACTTTGATGACAACAATAACAATAACAATAACAAAAAAAAAAATCATGGCCAAAGTAAAGCAATTGTTATTATTACAACTCGTATGTCGCTTAACAACACCAACAACAAACACAGCAATATTAAAAACTACATGAACACATCTCTAAAGCTATAGTAAATGCCAAGCCAAGGAAGGCTCAGCCCAACAACTTCTTGCCTAGATTTATACTTGTGGCAAACAGCACATAACATCGACTTCATCATCGTCATCATTATTCTTATTATATGTATGTTGGCATGGCTGGCGTCGGCGGGCGTCATGGCACGTCGTCGTCGTCATCAACATAATCATCAGCTGCAACAACAAGCATTAAAAGCAAACAAAATTGGCTATTTTTGGTGTCTAAGGGCAAGTGCACCAAATGTTGCTTGCACTATGTCTTTTTAAGTGGTATGAAATAGAAAGCTGTCGAATTGTTTATAGCAACTAAAAAGCTTCATAGCTTCATTTTTTGTTGTTGTTGTAACAGCTCTGCTGTGTGCAGATGTCCTTCCCTGGAAATTTAAGGTGTATAATTATTGTTATTATTATTCGTGTCAGTTGTTGGTAAGAGCAACCCAAGAAATCGAGTCATCTAAGACGATCTGTATCACAAATCAACTGGAACTAGGGACGTGTGTATGATCGGACAGTTGAATAAGTGCACGATATCATGAAGGTGGCGTTCCCTAAGGTAGTTAGCACGTTGACTACCAAACCGAAGGTCTTGGGTTCTAGCACGGTATCCGACAGTCATTAAAAAACAACACCATGCGATTTTCTGATGTGCGCTAATGTCCCTTTGTGTCAGTTGAAGTGCAGCAGATACTAATCCTAAGTCTTAATTTACACTATGCAAGTTTTATTGCTAAGCTGATTAGTTTGTGGGAGAGAGAGACGAGGGTAACAGAAAAATTTCTTTTCCCCTCGTCTCTCTCTCTCTCTATCTCTCCTAATAAACCAATCAGCTTAGCAATAAGACTTGCATAGTGTAAACTAGGACTAATCAAAGCGCCCTCCTTCGTCGGTGTAGCATAATCGTCGGCAAAGTAAAATTACCAATAAAATAGCTGCTAAGCACATTTTCAAAAATTTATTACGTCTCATTGACAGAGGCGCTGCAACTTTGCATTATTAAAAAAACGGGCAAATCGCAGAGTTGTAAAATAATGAAGCTTTCGGCTTTATCATTCCTCTATGTCTTCTCTATCACTATGCCTTTCCTAAAGAAGGTAACACCCATTAGTAGTAGGCATTGCCTGAGTGTTACTTCTCTTAACAAAAAATAAATAAAAGAAAAATATCGTCAGAGCTCTAGAGGCTCTGACGATACATGTACGATACGTGTACATGTTCTTGTACCCGGACCTTCGCTGCACCAGAATAGTTCAGGTTTGCCCTCTTTGAAAGTTATTGCAAATCATGTTGAATTAACATGAAAGACATATCCCAGCAAAACATCGTGCTTCGCTGGAAGCACCTATATAAGTGCTCTTTTGGTATGCAAGCGCTTACCCGATGCATGAAATTTTGCATGATTTTTATATGGGATTCCTCACGTAGAAGTTCTGCTACTTCGATCTAAAATGTGATTCTTTCATGCCTGCCGGAGTGACCTAAATTCAGCAAAAATATTCGTCTACTTAAAAAATTTGCTCTTTATTTTTTTTTTACTTTTTTTAATTTTTGCTCGCGCGTTGAAAGGATTCGATCCCAGGATTTCCGTATGTTAGGCTAGAACACTACCCACTGAACTACCGAAGCACATATTTATTTTTGTGCACAACTCAATTATGTATACAGGTAAGCGAAAGAGGATGATCTATAAAAAACTTTGAGAGTTTGAATATAAACAGCCGACTGACTTCGTAGTGTTTGTGTTAAATTTCGTCATTCGCTTACGTTATTGCATCCTCGTAAGGCAGAGGGGATGCAGTGTGTGCTTTTCCGCGCTTCCGAAGCGCTTATTTTTATGTTATATTAAACTACACCTTCCGAGATGTTTTTATGGAAGGGATATAAGAAACTACAATAGAAAAAACTGAAAAAGAAGCTATAAAAATGAAAAAGAGTATTTTATCAATAAGATATTTAGAAGCAATTGCTTCGAAATTTCGATTATTTTTTTGCTGGGGCGTGACGTGTGTCTGGCTGTTTTAAAATATACTTTATGTATGTGTAAATAAAATATCCCTGTATATACGCATGTGTAGCCGATTGATAGCCAGAGTATTTTTGTACTCATGCGTGTGCTCACACAGTCTATAAATGTAAGTTATAGTTGTTTGTGCCGCGTAATTAAAAAAAATTTGATTGTTGCATGTACATATTTATACGCATTTGGTTTAAAATTAATGCGTGTTTTTGCATATGAGCGTATTTTTTATTTTTAGCTGCACGCATTCGTAGATACTTGACGCAAAAATTTAAATAGTACTTAAAACGATACTTTGTCATTCCCTTTTTGTCCAACACGTCGCGACCCGAAGACAAATACCAAGATATCAAACACGTACGTACAACAGACACGAACAAATTTTCCCAAAGCGATACAAACAACACGCACGAAATCAAATTGAATAACAAAAAAATCGTTTTTCTTACATTCAAATAAATACATATTTTTACATAATTTCATCACTTTAAGCTTAAGAGATCCATTCACTATCAACAAATTTGCAGGTGTTGAGGGTTTGACTATACCAAATATGGAATTGTTTTCTTTATTGGAAATTCATGCTTATACATATATATTCTATACCTAAAATTATTTTCTTAACTCAAGCAAATAAAGGCACTAAGTTTTTTATTGATCTCTCTCTATCTCTATCTCTCCCTGTCTCCCTCCTTTTCTTTAAAAGTGTCAAGTTGGTCCTTTTGAACAAGCGTACATTAAAGCAGGCGTAGTGAGGAGCGCTTGTAACTGTTGAAGCACATCTTGGGGTCAACTTTGCAATTCGAAACGAAAAAAAAACACTTTTAAATTTGTATCTTAATAACATGTAAATTCGAAAGCATTTTCTTTCGTTTCGAACTACATAGTAGATCCCCTGGTTTCCACTACATCTATGCCTTAAAAATTTAATTTTTCAGTGTGAACTTACCAACAACTTACTACGCATTATTTATCTACTCTTTTTTAGGGTTCCGTACACCAAAGGTGAAAAGGAAAACTTCTTCTCTTCAGGAAAACTTTTAGAGTAAGGTCGTCAGCTGTCCGCTTGCAGAAAGAGTCAAGCTCTTACTGTAAGGACTACCTTACAGATGTGTCTTGGCGAAGAATGCTTTTGGAAGAGTTGTTTGTTAGGATGCTGCGATAAATGGTATGGGTTGGTCAGCAGCATATAATATTGTTTGACTTTCAGAATCTTTGTCTCCTGGTGAAGATGTAAAACATTCGTCATCTTGACATATCCGGTTGCGATCCAAAGTACATTGCTCTGCTCTATTTACAGATAATGCCACGGATTCTCACTGAGAGACGGAGTCCAGATTTGGGGAGGCGTAGTTGATAATTAAGCCGCTAATGGCCTTGAATGTTGTGGTGATAAGGAGATAATCCATGCCTCTGTAATTTCCCTCTAGAGTCTTCAGGACTTTGTTCCTTGATATCACTTTCTAGTTCCCATAGTTAGCGTATGATGAGAACAAGAAGAGACTCTCGAAGACCGCTCCCAGCATTTTCGGGTTATAAACCGTAGGAATACATCTACCTTCAACTGAGATGTCCAATTGAGTTCTTACTTCCATAGAGTATTAGTATATGTTTTGATCTTCAACAAACTTTTGGACCTGCAAATCAGGTATCAACAAAACGTCTGATGCCCTTTTTACCACTTCTCATTTTTGCGAAACAATTTTATGTAAACTTGAGAAACATACATAATTCAGGTTAAGTAGGCTAAATACATAAAATACTCACTGTTAATATTAGCGGTTTTTCCAGCATTTGATGCAATAGCTTGACAAAATATTACTCCCTAATCCAGTTGTCAATGCAATACAAAAAAAATTGGGGTTTGTCTACTCGCTCCTGATAACAATTTTGTGCTACTGACAGTCGATTTCTGCTTCCTAAGGTATAGAAAATAGCATGAGTCTGTCACTAGCAGTCAGTTATTTATGGAAACGGGTAGACAATCCCCAATTTTATGGTATTATATTGAATAGGCGTCGATGTTGACAACTGGAATAAGGGTATACAACCAATGACTTGACCTACGATCGTACGTATTTGGAAGCCACTTGATTTCAGCGTTTTGAGAAATGACGGCCATAGTGCAACTGCAGCAAATACAATTAGACACACAAACAAACAGTGGAAGATTGCAAAAATGTTTATGTCTTTTGTCTTACCTTGAAAATCTCTTTATTTTATAAAAATACTTTTTTTTGTTTTTTGGTTTCTAAGCTGAGAAAACCAAGTTGAATTATCTTAAAGCAGCAACAGCTGCTGCTGCTGCAACATCATTTGATGCAACTCATGTTTTTCTTATTGCAACTATTTGCTCTGATTGTGGACAGTTTTTTTTTGCAAAATTTTTTTTTGGCGATTATGTTGTGGCTGCCGCCTCATGCACATTCCCGAAAGCCTATTTATTGTAATCCATATGTATGCGGAAGAAATGTTTGTCTATTTTTCTTAACTCCTTGTTTCATTTGTTTTGTTTGAGTGAGTGTCTTTGTCTGTTGCTTTAAGTTTTTGTTTGATTTTTCAACTGTTGCAAATAGTCATGTTACTTTATTTCGAAAAGTTGCGAGTGTGTTTTGTCTTATTTGATTTATGACTTTTATTGTGGACCAACTATGCGTTTTATGTACTTGCGTCCTTTCTTTTCTTTTAGTTGTTTTTATTTTTTGGAGGTTCTTTAAATTTTAAGTTGCCATTTTTCTTAGTCTAAAGGTTTGATTTTAATTTTTTTCTTCGAATGTTCCGAACAAGTCGTGCCGTGTCTTTGTAGTATTGTGTGTTTGGTGCACAAGTGTCTTTAAAATGTTGCCAGTAAAAAAAAAGTCAGTTTCTGTTGTGGGTTGTGGGAAAATGTTGTGATTGATAAGATTAATGGAGTTCAAGTTCATTTAAGTGAGTGAGTTCGTTTAATTCTTTGTTTCATGCACACTCTTTTTTTAAGTGTACCGAAGGGAGGAACAATTAAAAGAGTTTGGAAATTATAAACAACACTAAAAAGAGGATTTCTAAATGATTTTATAAATTGTAAAATTTTTGACAAAATCATAAATATAATTGGCTTTGAAACCAATTAGAAGCATTCGCCCTTATTCCAGTTATCAACATCGACGTCATGTCAATACAACACCATAAAATTTAAGCTTATAGGCTTTTTACATTGACACACATTTCAGTGAAACGCATGGAAGATGTAAAAAATGTGAAACATGCGTTTATATTGACAACATCTAACATCTACCATCATCTCACTTGTCAAAAAGACAACACGTTCTGCATAGGTTTTGTTAAGGAAATTATAAAAAATAGATTTTGATGTAAAATTAATAATTGGAGTAGTTGTTGCTTTGCAAGAACAAAACCAATTAAAGTACAGTACATGAAAATTATAAAAGATTTGCAAGAATAAGATGAAGATTTTTAAAAGGTACATATGTATATGTACTATGTATATACGTATGTCGTTTTTTCTTAGTTTTTGACCAGCGTTGCCACTAGTGAAAAAAGAAATTACAAAGCCGCAAGTCTAAAATAATGCCAAACCGAATAAAATAGTGCAAAAAAAAATCTAAGAAAAAATTTTTATTTTCTTATTAGTTTTTTTAGTACATTGAAATTTAATACGAGCTAATTTTTTTATATTTAAAAAACGTACAATTGAAAATATAAAATAAAAATTCACTAATTCGTAAATATTTACTTCAACGAAGAATAATTTAACACTTTCCTCTTAACATTTTGTCTAAATTTAATCAAATATTTTTTGAACCAGGCGTTTGAGAAGAGGGTTATCAACCTTTTCTTTTCTTAATTTAAACTCATTTAACTAGACGTACTGAGCGATACTTATATATTCTTTGGTTCTTTAAGCATATGTATGTACATATTTACACTAAACTATTTTTTTACAATTTCTTTTCATAATTTTAAGCTAAAAATTTGCACCACAATTTTAAAATTGACGCTATGTATTAGCTGATAACTCATTCTTGGGTTATCGGTTTTAATTAAGACCAGTTTACTTTAAAAAAAAAACTCTTTCAACAGAAGCGTTTAAGAATGGTAATATCACAACTTATAAATTTGGAAAGAAAATATCGCCAGCACAAATTCTGATTATAATACTACATCAATAAAAATTATAATTGTCATACGGAACAGTATTTTAAGCAGCGAAGTTAATATAAATTCCCATAAGCAAAACTCGATTTTGTCTTTAGTTAACTCATGCTGTTATCGCTTTATAACATATAAATAGAAATGCCATTAAAGTCAAATAATGCAAAATTACACAAAAAATTTATGGTGCAAAAATATATAAATAATTAGTACAGATTTTGCAATATTACACAGAAAGTGGCAACGTTGGTTTTGACACAACAATGTAATTTTGCTAGTGATGACACTAAAATTAACGAAAGATGTTAGATGAAACAAAATGAGATAGGAACATCTTTTAAAGATGTAGAAAGATGTTGGTTTGTAGTACTGTGTATTTCTTATGGGAAGATGTTAACATTTTCGCAAATTGATGGTAGATGTTAAATGTGCGTCAGTGTAAAAAGCCTATTATCCACTTGCTCTCGAGAATAATTTTGTGCTATTGACAGTCTGAGCCTGTCAATAGCAGTCAGTTGTTTTTGACAACCGGCAGTCACGTCCCATTTTTTTTTTTTTGGTATTGAATTGACGTTACATCAATGTTGATGCTAAGAACACAACTGGGACGAGCGACGAATTTCGTCCACGTCGAAGAATTCGTCGAAAAGAGTTTGCTGCGTAAATTCGTCGTGTGAAAGACAACAACGACGAATTTACTCAGCGAATTCCTCTCTTATATTTTATAAATTTTTTGGCTCTAAAAGCACATCAGAATCTTAAAAAAGCACTAAAAAGCGTAATTTTGAGATCTAAAAAGCATAAAAAGCACTAACGTGAAAAACTAGTGAAATTTAACAATGTTTTCTAAGCTATTCTCTATTTCGGCAATATTATCAACATCTTTAATGAAATACATCAGACGAAAAAGGAATGCTTTACACTGAACAAATAAATACACCAAGTTTTTGTTAAAATAATTTTAAGAAATACACAAATTTCTTAAAAGCACTACTTAGTGCTTTTTCTTAGTTTAACACTAACGCTCAAAATTTGGCGTTTTGAGTCTTCAAAAAGCACTAAAAATAGTGCCAAAAGCACCAAGTTGGCATCGCTGGTTCTGAGTACAAAGACAGAGAGAGAGAGAGAGAGAGAGAGAGAAAATTGTTTTATCGTTGTTCGTCGGCGTACAAAATAGAAATAAATATATCTCAGAATTCCGACGAATTTCGTTCGATAGCGGTGTTGTGTTCATTTTCATATGCCCAAAAGTGTTTTATTTTTTATGACGAAAGTTCGCACCGAAAAATTCGTCGTTCGTCCCAGTTGTGTTCCTAGCATAACATGTAAATTAAAGGGTGATATTTTTCGTAATCAATTAGCGAAAGCCATGTCAAATTTGCTCTGCTTTTTTTTTGTTTACCTTATTTCGTTAAATAATATTAAACGCAATCCTATATTAAAAAGTTCGACTTCTAGAGGTTCACTTCTTTTGAAAAACATTGTGAATATTCGCCGTAGATTTTGTAGTAAAAGTGGGTAAAGTAATTTAAGTCATGGGCATATCCAAAGGTTTAATGATTTTGATATTGCACAGAATTATTGGGCAGGATAATAATAACAATAATAACAATATATGTGTGAAGAATAAAAAGTCCGGCAGTTAATTTATTACTAATTTATCACTATAGTGGGTACCTGAACCTGAAACCTGACTGTTTATCCTACAAAGAAGCTCGATGGGTTTTATACCGACGGAAACTTTTTTTGGTATCTTGAGAGCTTGTGCCAAACAAAAGTGAGGTTCCTGTATAAAGAATGAGCTTGCTAAAGACTGAAGAAACCTCTCTGGTCTCAAACAGTCTCAACATCCCAAAAGGTATACTGATTCTATAAGAACGATTTCATTGTTCTGAAAAAATAATTTACGAGAAATTATGACCTTAAATGCCATTCATATATTGTGGGAATGCCTGAGTTAATTGAGATTCAGCGAAATGTGTAATGAGACATCAGGTTACGCACTGTACGAATGTGAATCTTCTCTACCTGTCAGTATAAGGTGTCTTAAAGGAGTTTAATTGACTTCTAGAGAAACATATGATCTCTCAGCGCAAATACGAGTATCCCAGCAAAAAATTACACATTACCATTAGACCTACTTGCCATATAATGACTTACTTTTCTGATTGCCAACCTTCATTACTCGCTTACAAATTACATTTCATAAAATTAAAAAAAATTATGTACAAATTGATAAATGAGGAGAAAGACTATTTTAGATTTAATAGATTACGTGCACATGTTGCCAAATAAAAAAAAATTAGTACTTCTCAAGAATCGATTATTTTAGTCTCTCGCCTTGCTAAAATCATTAGAGAAGTACTTCCAACAAATTAAATCTTCTTAAATCCTAACCCGATTACCAGTTTTTGAAATTTTTTGCTGGGTTATAATATTTCTGTAGCCGAATTCTCTTCCCTGTAAAACTATGAAACCAAAACCAGGAAAAAGTGAATATTCTGCAGTTGGTAATTGGTCTCGTTGGGCTAACTACTAACAAAGAGAGTCACTGTAAATAGTCCCGGGAGGAGGAGGAACTCTGAAAGGATCAGGATGCTAGATTCTGTAATATCTGAGAGCGTAACATACAATGGATATACATGTTAATCACCTCGATACCTTGCTGCCAAGGCTACAAGCGTCATTAAAAGGAATAAGTAAGTGAATCATAGATGGTGGACCTTGTACAACTTTTAAAAATGAATGGAGTAGAAGTTAAGCTATCCGTCATAGTAAAATATCAAGGTATCTAAGTGATGTCAAAACTTTCATGACATCAAAAAAATTCAAACTGGAGCCAGTGCTTAGTAGAAGAGCAAAAAGAGTGTAGGAGAAGGAATAATCTTACACACAAAAAAAATAACTTTTTAAAATCACCATGGAAAATTTTTTATTAAAAATCATGTTAATATTATTAGAAATAATATCAAGCCAGAGCTGCTAAATTAGCTTAAGCGACACATCTTTTTGATCGACTATACACAATCGAAAATAATCGATTTTAGTTAAAAATGAAGTTCGAAAACAATGTCACTTAAGCTTTTTTTGGCGGTTATGGCACGATATGTTGTTTAAGTAGGTTAGTGTTTAGTTGCTTTGTACATAGCTACAATGCACTGTTGTGCTCAGTTGTGAGACTTGTTCTTGACATTATGAGTTCGAGCTCAACTGTTGGCTGGTTGAACCAAAACAAATATATACAACACACAATTTTCCCGATGTCCGTGCCCAATACTCACAATGGCTTAAGTTAAATAACTTGTTAAATAAGCGATGACTAAGTTAAATTAAATTGATGTTGTTTCAACTTGAAATAACTTTGATTCAACATGGCTCTTCGTATTAATTCAGTATAAAATTCACGTTGTTTCAACTTAAAATAACTTTGACTCAACATTATTCTTCATTTTGATTTAACAGTTGCTTCAACTTAAAATAACTTCGACTCAACATTATTCTTCATTTTGATTTAACAGTACTGAAGTGTTAAATCAACAAGAAATAAAGTTATTTCAAAAGAAAAAAATTTTACTTTAAAGATAACCTTAAATCATGTTGAATTAACATGAAACACATTCAATTAACTTTGTTTTCGTAGATTTTAATATTAAAATTTTCTGTGTATACTTACTACTGTCTTGATAACATGCGTCGCTTCTTCCAATGCGCTCTTCAATATGTTGCAAAAATTTTAATAAAAAACGAATTGCCTCTGAAATCTGAGGTCACGCTATAAGCGCCCAATGCGTGGAAAAGGCCTCAAAAAATGTTTAATTTATTTTTTATAATAAAACTACTAGTCGGGCTATGTCCCCCACACATGCGGTGCATTATGCAAGAACTAGGAAATTAGGTTGTGGGTGGGAGGATTATATCAGAAGCAGTGTTTGCGGATATTCGCTTTGAACTTTTCCATATTGAAAGTGGCGGGAAATACCGATGCAGGTAGTTTATTCTACATACTTACTAATCGTGTGTCCAAAAAATCGCATTGTCTTTCTAATGTTTATATTAAAAACATGTTGAGAGCATCGCTTTTTGAATATTAAAATGTTCCCAAGACAAATTTTTTATAACATCCTCCTCCAAAAAAAAGTTGTGCAATGTCTTTGAAACTTGCGAATTTCATTACCATTTTGCCAAATTCTAACCACTGACTTTTCAATCGTGATTTTAAATATATTTCCAAGTAGTAACATTCTGCTTTTTCGATTGATACTGATCATAATTGATCTATTGCAGAAAACACACTAAACCAAAGGTAAAATGAACAAACATAAAATAAAGTTTCCACTCCAACAGAATTTCAATAGATTAATTGTTTTCTTTTTAGTTAAGTGTTTCTCAAAAGCAATTAGTAGACGAGAAAAGTCATGAAAAATGATGATCAATTGAAGATAAAAAGGCTAGTTAATGGCTTTTTAACGGATTTAAGGAAAACACACACACACACATACACACACAAAGAAAATAAAGTTTAATTTCATAAAATTTTGCAAACGGCCACTAACAACTAAAACTAAATGAAAACAAACAACAGAGAATAATATTTTATACGTACAATGGTGACGAAAACAAGTTGCAAGTATGTGTGGCGACTTTGCAAGATGTGTGTAGTAACAATGGCGGAAATGTTTTTAAGAAGAAAAGAAAAACCCTACAGATACTAAATATTGTAAAGAAGACTGCTGAAGAACTGCTAGCTGTTTAGGATTCAAAAAATTTGGTTTTGTTTTCAGTTGAGAGTTGAAATTAACCATAACATAAATTTTTTATGGTCCTTTGAGCTTCATTTTATTTAGATCATTTATAGTGTTACAAGGATGCAGCACTACAGATTGTGACTACACGAAATATGCACTAAACCTGTTTTGATTTTACAGAGCAAAATCTTTTAAATACTATGAACTATCAGGTGGTCCTTCGAGCTTAACTGTGCTCCTAATTCAAATTATGGAGTGTCGGGGGTCAAGACACCTTTCAAATAATTTAAAATTACCGAGAGTACCAAATTAAATTAAATAGATTTTTTGGAATTTAATGCATGTTTTTCAAGGGATTTGGAAATTAATTCAAATTGTCGAGATGAGTTTGAGAGTATCAAGAGTCAACTGTACTTTGGTGGTAAATTATGGCTTTCTATAACGAAAAAATTTTCACACAATTTTAATTGAGTTTGTTTGGAAATTCCGATTGTTATCCCCAGCACTTTCTTGAGATCCCCAGGGGAATAAACAGGGTGGGCCAAAAGAAACCAAGGGGTGTAAAAGTTTAATAACTTTTTTGTTTATTAATTTTTTTTTATTTTTTCTTTCAGATTATATAGACAACACTTGGAGAATTTATAATGGAGAGGTTCACAACTGAACAGAGAACCAGAACAATAGAATTTTATTATTTAAACCAGAGATGAAAACTTGATTATGAGTGATGAAGCTCATTTTCATTTGAATGGCGAACGCTACAGCCACAAGTTTGGAAAGATGTTATGGAAAATGCTCTAAAAAGAGCCCATCAGTGCGAAGCTGAAAACGGTGGTCATTTAAGAGACATCATTTTTCATACTTAGTGTAAAAAAATTTCCATTTTGTATATTATATAATCTGAAAGAAAAAATATAAAAAAGTTAATAAACAAAAAAGTTATTAAACTTTTACACCCCTTGGTTTCTTTTGGCCCACCCTGTATTAGTAGATTACGGGTGTGACAATGCCGGGACCCCAGCTGGGCTATTTTAGCTTTTGCCATCGACATACCTTTGGCCTTTTACCCATAGAAGTTATGTGTTACCACCCAATCTTTGGCGAGAGAGGAACTTATGTGAACATATTTATAAAAGGAAACAGGTCTGTTTTTGTAGAGCAAGTGCAGCATTACCGGGAACTGCCCTGAGTTCAAAAGATGAAAGAGGTTTAAACCTTTCGGGGTGGAACTTCGGAGTTTGACCAGAAGCTTGTCTCTGATACCACGGGTGCCGGTGGCCCGACAGCCGAGCTGCTCTAGGAGTTGGAAGTGTGTAGCGGTCATCACGATCCTTTACCAATATTTCTATTTCGTACCACCTCACGGGGTTAAAGGAATGATGTTAAGCTGTGTGAAGTAGGTACTGGATAGTGTTAGGTAAAGCATTCGTCTGGCTCTGATGAGAGGAATTCTCTTGGAGACTTCACTGTGAGTGTAAGCAATTACACTCGCGGGGTTTGATCACGGAAAATCGTACGTGGTGGTTGTGGTTGCTACCAAAAACTCTGGGCTTCCTAGTGATTGGCATGAAGCGGTCAGATAGACACTCTTCCAAGTGCTGTTGCCATACAACAGAAGCTATTTTGACAATGCCTTAACAGCATGAGTTTAGATAGCTCAAGTGCCTCAGCAAGGTACTTTTTCGTAATAGAGGGATAACTATGTTCAAAGATTGCAACTTATGTGTTCTTGGAGTGCTACATGGTGCTTTCTAAGGGTACATGGGGGCAATGGTTGGACGCTTACCTTTACCCGGTGCTTAGACCACCGTGAGGCTAGTGCTTAAAGGCAGGTGCTCACGTTAATCTGAAACATATCTGTATTTTCTTGTGGTCCTTCGAGCGTAACTGTGTCCTAAATGAAGTACTAATAATTGAAGCCCTGCTTTTTTGTGCTAAATGTTTGGAATTCAAGCTCGCATAAGCCATTTATTTAAATGAATTCGAGAGATATATTTCATACTGAGCTGCTGTTATTTTAATTGTTGTAAATTTTTTTTAAATTCAATCGTAAAAATCCGAGTCTCTATATTTCAAATTCCACTGCGCTAATGTGACCTTAACCTTTCTACAAATTGGTCAGACATTTGGCAGCACGATTTCTTGGTTGTTTTTTTTTTCTATTATTCGTTGAAACTTAGAAAGTTTTAAGATGTGCTGTATGTTTTATTTGATTTTAAGGCCACATTATTTTTAACAATTCTGTTTTCGTTTTGCTTCTAAATGTAACTCTTTTTATATAATTTTTTTTCTTACTCCACTGCAAAAAATAAAAACAAGATGTTTAAGTGTCAACAGCTTAATTCGCTGACCGCACTCATGTTCAAAATAAGATATGTATCTTTTCAATTCAAGACAAACATTAGAATCTCAGCAAGACTTTTCCAGACTCACTAAATGGTTCGACTTGACTCGACTCGACTCGATGGACTGCTTCATGCCGTCCAACCTGTGGCTGTTTTTGTGTGTTTTGTGCAGATAAAACTGCTTGCAATAATTTAAAATCAAGCTTTTAAATAGTTTAGCAATAACTTTTATTTAAAGTGGCGTTTGAAACGCATAACTTAACTTATTTTAATTGTTTTTTTTAAATGCCATTTTGTTTTGTCTTGTGTGTGACCACAAGGAATTTTCTCCTCTTTTTCTAAGTTCATTATATTCGCAGGCACCATGGTGAGCAAATGAGTTAAACTGTGAAAAGTTTACACTCAGGCAGGCAGGCAGACAGACGGACTAAGGAAGACTTATGTATGTATGTAAATTATGGGACAAGGCCTTTGCATTTAGTTAAATGTTTTTAAGTTGTCGTGAATGTTTTTACATTACGGTCAAATGTTTATTTTTCGTTTTATGTATGTCATACAAGTTGTTGCCAAAGGTTGATTTTATTTGTGTGTTATATATTTATTTAGTTGGGTATTTAGTATGTATGTAAAGGGTGTTTTTTATAGAGGTATAGAACTTTGAAATGGAATAACAAGAAAGATGAATGTTTTAAATTGACCTGGGGGTCTACTCTGTAATTCGAAACGAAAGAAAATGCTTTCGAATTTACACGTAATTAACATACAAATTCGAAAGAATTTTCTTTCGTTTCGAATTACAGAGTAGACTCCCTGAAATTTACTTTATTCGAAAGATACTCTTTTGGCATTATAATTTAAATATGACTTCTGGCATATGACCGCCACGGCTGGCTCTTTGGGTCTAATTTTTGATAACTTTTTCCCACATTTTTAGCCGTATATTGGCAATAACTCGGCGAATGTTGTCCTCCAAGTGGTCACTCGTTTAAGGCTTGTCGGCGCCCAGACAAAAAATAAATAAAAAATTAAAACCAAATATCAATTAAAAATTTTATTGAGTCAATTAAACCTTTAATTAAATTATATTTTTAAACAAAAGTTTAATTGAATCAATTACATTTTTAATTGATTTTTGTTCTTTTTTTCAATTAAACGTGCTTATCGCAGGAAATTTTTTGTGTGTGTAGCGACTCCACAGAAAATGGTCTAGCAGAGTTAAATCGCACGATCCTGGAGGCCACTTCACGTGTCCTAAACGTGAAATTATGCAATTATGGCACAAGCTGTGTGACATGTTGCGCCGTCTTGTTGAAACCACAGCTCCTGCACATTATGGTTGTTCAATTGATGAAGGAAGAAGTCAGTGAGTATGACTGTAACGTTCTGACCAGCATCGTTTTTAAAGAAGTACGGCACTAGGCGACGTCTCCGTAGATGCGTGTTATCATTTAGAGTAAACGTGGTGCGAAAAAGTTCCATAGTTAATCTAATTAATTGGTCTGATGGACGACTGTGTGGACCGTTAAATGGACGTGGTGCGCGATACGTATTTAGAACAGAACAGAACAACGATTTTCAAAATAAATTTGCTCAATCACTTGACAGCTGACAATAATGGCTTTATATAGTACAAGTATCGCATACCTATGTATTACTAGTGATGTAACGAATGTCAATTTTTGAAATTCGCGAACACAAATGCGATCACGAATATTTGAAACGATATTCGCGAATACGAATACGAATATTTCATGTAAAATTTATAGACATTAAATTAGGGCTCTATTGACGCCTGCAATATGAAATATTACAAAATTTTTATGAAAAGAACTTCATACTTCTGTTAGCGTATTTTAAAGTTAATAAAAAGTATCCAAAATTTTAATGATCGTCAGTAAATAATATTATAATTGAAAATGATACAAAGCATAAATTTCTATAAAAATTTAATGGATTCGTACAAACTAATATTTTTATCCATTTATTTAAATTTAGTTTAGGATTTATGCATTTATTTATTTAATTTTTTTGGAAAAATATTCTTATTCGTATTCGCCTGAATTTGACGAATACGAATGCTTCGTATTCGCATTAAAAACAGCCGAATATTCGGCAATTCGAATACGAATACGAATATTCGTGCATCACTACTATGTATGCATCTGTGTGTTTACATATATATCGTTACCTTAATATAGAAAGGCCCTTATTATTTTTTTTTTTTTGAAATTGATTTTTTTCTGGTATTTTGACAGAAGAACATCGCAAAATGCCAAAATTTCGATTTGTAACTAAAACTATTTATTTTCCTTATTATTAATTAAACGTATTTTATATTTTAGAAAGATCTTTAATTAAAAGTTTTTTATATTCGTTGTTTTTTACTTGAACTAGCTAGAGAGCTGCGTAAACAGTCTTGAAATGTAAATACGTCTTTTTTTTTAAATGTGTTGTCGTAGTATGTATTATAATAAACCAAAAATAAATGAAAATTTAAATAAATGAAAAATAAAAATAATTTTGGCTTAAAAAGCGATACGAACTTTAGCCCGTTCAAATCAAAAATATAGAAACAAATGGAGTTCGAATAGTAATTAAAATTAACTAAAAATTAATAGCCATGGGCCTGTGGCAAAAATTAAATAAAAATATACTTAATAGTAACAAACCAAAAAAGTTTGTCTTAAGTAGAACAAAAAATAAGCAAATTAAGTAACATGTGTATAATTAGTAAAAAGAACAAAAAACGATAATGGTAAGACTGTTGTAAATATAGAGATGGTAAAATTGAGCTTACAATACAAAAAAGCTTTCAGCAAATTGAAATACGATGAATCAAAACAATTCACATATTCCATTTGCAATAAAATGCTAAGTATATAAAGCAGAAATCTACATCAACTGACACCACACACAGTGGACCAAACACAAAAGAACGCTGATAATGAAGGTTTAGTGGCCTTCGAAAACGGCTGGCTGTTCCGTTCAACTATGTGTTGTTAGTCAGAATATTTACAACAGACTTTGGTGTTATTTGTTCATTAATAATTATCACATGTAATTTGGCTTAAAAAGCGATACGAACTTTAGCCCGTTCAAATCAAAAATATAGGAATAAATGATGTCGTTTAATAAGCGAGGCACGATGGATATATTGATGTACGTGTATGTATATGAGTGTTTACAAGCGATACCGCGAAGACTTCTTGTTAGTAACAAATACTCAAAAGAAATAGTGTTGATGCGTGCGTGTATGGTTGTTATTTTACATATTGTACGTTTGAGTGTTTGTGTGTGTAAGATGTAGATTTCAAGCTATTTTGTGCTTAATGCCGAGTTTACATTGGGTATTTCAAATGTTGTCATTTTGTGGTGTCATTTTCATATGTGTGCAGTGCCGTTCCCATCAAATTTTTCGATGACACACAATTTTGTTGTGTCTTTGTGATAGAAAAGAGTCCCATCCCTAAATAATGGCAGTAGGGTATCGTTGTCTACATCAAGAACTAATTTTGACATAATTACATTTAATGTCGTTTGATTTATCATTGTGAGACTTTGATTTTCGTATTATTTGTTAATTAATATTTATACAAATGGATAATCGCAAAATTATTCAATTGTCTAGTGCCACCGTGTGTTTATCAATAATAAGAAAAAAATTAAGAAAATCTAAAAAAACGACAAAGAAAGTGGTGCAAAAGACCAGGGCTTAATATGCGTATCACCAAAGGATTCTTTGTACTTCGCATTCCAGTTTACGGAAGCAGGATGCCAGTTGGTTGAAAAATTTCATGTGCATGAAGACCCTAACTCCACCGAAATTTCTGCCCTTTTTGCATTTCCATCCCTATAAGTGCTACTATACATACATACATATACAAGGTGGCGCAAAATTAACCTTCCGATGTTATTTGGCTGTAATTTAAAAAAAATGAAAAACTTTGATTCTTCTTGTGGATTATTTTTATTTGGTCTTTTAATTTTTTACATCAAGTCGAGAATATGATGTCATGTAAATGGCCGCCGCCACAGTTGATTGTCATTTGAGCCCTTTTTATGGCATTTTCCATCACTTTGGCCAAAACTTCCGGCGATAGGTCCTCACATTCTTGACGGATATTGTCTTTAAGAGCTGCAAGGGTCTGAGGCTTGTTGACATAAACCCGCGACTTCAAAAAGCCTCACAAAAAGAAGTCTGCAGCGGTCAAATCAGGCGATCTTGCTGGCCAGTGCAAATCGCCAAAACGGGAGATTAGGCGCCCGGGAAATGCATCCTTCAGCATATCGGTTGTGGCACGTGCAGTGTGTGCCGTTGCACCGTCCATTGTTTATTAACGTGTATTTCGCATGTGTTTACTACACAAATGTCAAAACAGAACTGACATTAGACGCCAATCGCAAAATTTATAGCATTTTCTGATAGGAGGATTACTTTTGCGCCACCTTGTATATGTTTCCATACAGCCTCACGAACCTCCGCAAGCTGAATTAGCTGTGTCGTCATGTCATGCGTCTAGGGCGCTCGAATTTCTCTGACAGTCTCCTATACTTTTCCACTTTCTTTTTCGTTTTCCATACTTTTAAATTTTTATAACCGCACACATTTAAAAATTCTTTCGGTATTTTCTCAATGTCAAAATGTCAACACGCTGACATTTTCTTTTTGTGTTTGCAATGCAGCCAACTTATTCTCACAACTGTTTACATCAGATACGTAAACAGTTTGTTTGGTAATGCCACACATCGAAAAATATCGGAAATGACAAACGTCGCCACTAGTTCCCACTGTTATTTTTGCTATATTTGTCACAAATTGCCACAGTGTGTACTCGGCCTAAGGGTGGTTTTTAAAAGCAAGCTCACACAACTAATGCCAATGCATGTGTGCGCTGGTATGTGCGCAGAAAACTAAAAGATCATACACACAACGTACGTGTGTATGTACTTGCATGACTTCCAAGCATCATAAATTCTTTCGTCAGGAAGTATTTTCTTCTTTTCTCCTATACCTGCAACAACTGAAACAAATGTCTTGCCAACAGGGTTGTCTAGCGTTGTTTTAAAAGATTTCGCTGTATTAAAGCATTTGAAAAATCCCTCATGTCTTAAAAGTTCTTGTAAGTGATCTTATGCAGGCGTATAGCTTGATACAATTTCCCAAAGTAGTTGTTCGTTTTCGAGTTTGGATATTACTTAAATTTTCTATTGATGGGTGTTACTTTTTTATTGAAATTCGGCAATTACTAGAGTGGTCCAGAAAACCTTAAGAGTTGCTTCAGAAAGTCCCTACTTTAATATCTAACAAAGAAATAAATACTGCCAAATTTAAATTAGTACGTTCAAAGCTGCCTTTGCTTCCAGCACAAAACATCCAACAACAAAGCAAATGCATTTTCTTTGTATAAAGTAATGCATTTTAAGCCAATGTGTGTCTTAAACATGTTTTGGGCAGAAGAAAAAAAAACTTTTCTAGTTCATTGGATTTGTTGTGTCAAAAGTAGGAATTGGAATTCCATTAGCAAAAAGCCAACGTACTTATAAAACAAATGTTTGCTGTTGATTTGTATTTAGTGATAACGATTGATGGATTGATTAATAACAAAATGTCGCACAAAGTGTCAGGTTTGTGTATTCAACCTGCCAAGTCTTCGACTTCAGGTAATTTATTTTTAATGTGGCTAATGTTTGTGCTGCAGAAAATGGAGCCACAAGGCTTAAGTCACAAAAATGATAAAAATAAAAATTTAATATAAATAAAATAAGTTAAATTAATTGAAAGCGTTCGATTTGTTTAAAGACTTTTGTACCCAAAAATTTCAACGTGTATTGATTTTTACTTTTTTGTTTTCTTTACAGGCAAATGCTTGCTAGAGGATATTTTCTTTTTTATATTGGTAAGTGAATTTATTTTTAATTTCTATATTAATTACCTTTAATATTTTATTACACATGCATATAAATTAAAAAGCAGTTTGCTATTGCAAATGCCCATAAAAAATATTAAAATTTATGGTGTAAACATTGTATTTTTTTTTTTAATTTTTACTCAGAAGAAATCCAAGACCGAGACCAATCAATGAATCACAATATTTAAAACGTAACATTCTGAAACCGATTTTACGAATTCCCTGATGGGAATTTAATCTTTTTCGTTTTTTTGATTCTGCCCCAAGGCGATTTTGTTAGAATAAAAATGGAATATTTTTGAGTTTGGCTAATTTTTGCTCTTTGTGTTAAGTTTCGGACTGTGATGAGATCTGAGCTATGTAGTAACATTGTCGTCCCTCCCCTTTTATGGGTTTTATTTACGATTTGTTAGGATATAGCCAAAAATTACCGTTATGTGTGGGAGTTGGAGCGTTAATATGTTCTAGAAATATATATATATATATATATATATATATATTTGCTTTAATATTTTCTCAAAAATTACTTAACATACCCTACATCACAGATGAAAATGGGGAAAGTCACCCACATCCTTTTTCATTGTATTTTGTAACGAGACATATTAACTTGAAAATTTATTTCATAATAAAGTAATACAAAAAGGGCTAAGCCCACTATTCTTTAATCTGGAACGTTACTCTCTATAAAATAATATTGCAAGGTGTACTGCTGGTGAATATAACTCATGGGTTTTAGGACCTAAAATTTAGCTACAAGAGAGTTCTATAATTTTTAAATTTCTTCCTATTGCTCCTTAAAATTACTGAGAGCAGTGCATCTGCGAAATCAAACTGAACGAGAGGGATTCATCTGAAACTGTGTTACAGTTTTAGTTGCTAACCATTGTTGTCTAAAAAGTTTTTCAATACTTTTGCATCATTTGGCTGAATTTTGTTGGATGTAGGTTACCTTAGATCATCTGGTTTCACCAAATACAGAGCCCTCCGGGCAGCACAAACAGTTTCTTGCGCAATCATGTCGCAATGATCCGATGCAAAATTACTTTTCTTATAGCGTTCAAGCAACATTCCGAACATGCAATCTCATTTTGCAGCGTATTTCGGCTTCAACTCGAGCTGTAATCAGTTTCTCTGCTTTTTTTCGGGTGCTCTTTCTGTCATAGAAAAACTGTTTTAATTACCTTTCGCAAACTTTAATTTAGAATATCTAATCATATTTTTCGACAAAAAATTATTCTGCCTTATCGTGGTTGGTGTATATCAAATACGACTACGACTGTTTGGTAATATATTAAAGAAAAGTTGTTGAAGTCTTGTTTAATCTATTAGCAAACAGTCGTAGTCATATTTCAAATACGCCAACCACGATAAGGCAAATTAAATATTTCTCTTTTAGAATATAGTGCAATAATCGACAGAAATTCATTAAATATTTCTAGGCTTATGTGGAGTTTCCACAAGTCAGCAGACGAGTCGTCTAGATAAATTTTTATAAAAATCACTCAAAACATTAGTGCTTTCAATATAAAGTTTATACCAGTAACCCGCAAGCCATAGCACAATTGTGCTGTTGAAAATCACATACATGCTTATGCTCTTTCATTTAGTCGTCACTGAGTAGAGCTGCAAAACTATCGTCGCTCCACTCGATAGTTTCGATAGTTTTGATAGTTTTATGTAAAACTATCGATACTATCGATAGTATCGAATAGTTTTATAAAAGTTGCTACATAAACTACATTTGACTCGAAAAAAATCCAGAGTGCTCAACATTTTCATTAGTATATAAAAATATATCAAGCCTTTTTTTCGATTTTATCGTAAGCGGTATATTATCGAAAATATACTTTTTTATTGAACTTAAAATTTTATGGGCCTACCCATGGTTTAGAATTATCAAAATGCGAAAATTGTTGATAACTTTTAAGACACTAACTGAAAAGTTTTATCGTAAGAGACGATATCAGTACCACCAAAATTTATCTTTGTGTCGACGATGTTGAATTTATTAAGATACTTGTGACTACTATTTGTCGAATAACACTTGGATTTATAAATAAATTCATATACATACATATGTATTTAAGTACTTATTAATGTATACAGAAGCAGGGATGCGATGTCATATTTACAAATTGTACTAACTTTCAAAAAAAATTTTAATTTTTTCAGTACGATTGTACCTAATTCTTTATTTATATTAAATTATATAATACTTGTACTATTTAATTAACTAAAAATCAATTAACAAAACGCCAGAAGGTGCACAAAGAATATTAGTTGCTGGGATCTGAATATAAAAGTAACATTTACGATATACTACGCTTATAACCTTTTTTTTTATTCGATTGTTCACAGTCGATGCAAATAGTCGGCTTCTCTCCTTGGTAGGAAAATAAAATTTCCACATTTGCAGATGAATTTGGAATAAATAACATTCCTCCAGCAATTCTTTAAGTACCGGAAAACATCGTTTGATTTACTTAATTTTCTAATAGCTTCGAGCTAAAGATTAACCCCCTTGTGCAAAAAAATAAGTGAACGTTAAAACCGGTTTTTCTATGGAAATTTTTTTTAATGTACAGTTCTAGCACGCATTATTTTTTGCATAAGGGAGTTAATATATTTTAATGCAATTTTGGCATGTAATATAATATAAAGAGATTCCAGTAGTGCCAAATGGGTCATTGCGATGCTGCGGTACTTTTGGCATTCAAATAGCGCTAAAATTATACAATTGTACCAACTTTTCCATCGCTGTACAAAAGCATAAATCAACTACGGATAATTTGCTTCAAAGCTGCTGGCTACTGTTTACTGACTTCGATTATTTTTACTCTTAATTGTTTTTTTTGCCGATAGTATCGATAGTGGAAAAAACTATCGATATTTCATTTACAATAAAACTATCGATACTATCGATAGTACTATCGATAGTTTTGCAGCTCTATCACTGAGCAAGCGACGAATTAAGTTGTGCACGCATGTATTAATTTTTTTCTGGTTTTTTGTTTAGTTTTTTTGAGCACACGAAACGAAATTAAAGTTCAAATTTAATAAATTTCTACAGACAAAAAATTTATAATATAATTATGGAAGCTGGGAAATATTTCGTGATTAAAAATGCTTTTGGCAATATGCAATGCATTTTATGTTATGTAATATTTAAAAATAATGGGGAAAATAGTTTAAAAAGGAATTTTAATAATATCAACAGAGCTGTGAATAAATTTAATTTTGAATTTATACACTAAATTGTTGAATGGTTGTTAAATTTTTACTTTTTATTTAAGTTTTTAGTAAATTGCTTATTTACAAAACAAAATTCAAACAACTAATAACCACATCATATGTTTTATATTACAAAACTTTTCTTCAAGTGCAAAATTATTTTACTCTCATTTTTCTCACCAATACAAACATATTTTATTTTGCGGGACACTGGTTTATACTCAAGTCGACCATATGGGTTGTAGAAACAGGAGCTTGGTTTTTGCTATGTCATATGTATATATATATACACAGAAAAATTTCAACTTAAAATCTACTTAAACAAGGTTAACCTAATATTTTTCGGCAATGGTTTTGCTTCAATGTGTTTCATGTTAATTTAACATGATTTATAGTAATTGTCAAAGAAAATTTTTACTTTTGGAATAACTTTATTTCACGTTGAATTAGCATTTACGTGCTATTAAAATCAAAATGAAGAATCATGTTGAATCAAAGTTATTTCAAGCTAGATCAACATGAATTTAATTTAATGTAATAATTTTATTTGATGAATTATTTAACTTTCGTGTGATTCACATAGACAGAAAAAATTTTTGTATATAAATTAAATTGGCTTCCGCGGCCAAGAACTCGGAACTCATCGCGTGCTAGTCAACGTGCTTACCCCTGCAGCCACAACAACTTTAAATATTCTTAAGATACACAATAATATATACCATCTTGAATTAAATTATAATTTTACATTATTTCTTATCA
This sequence comes from Tachina grossa, assembly GCA_949987645.1. Taxonomy (NCBI): domain Eukaryota; kingdom Metazoa; phylum Arthropoda; class Insecta; order Diptera; family Tachinidae; genus Tachina; species Tachina grossa. Next base: position 111,581,709 of record OX465277.1, read on the forward strand.
TTTAACATACAAGTTATTTGAAAAGTTTTAGTTTTATTTAAAAAAAAAAAAATGCTTTGACTTGAAAAGTTTCAGTTAAAAAAAAATACAAAATACTTTGACTTGACTCCAGGATTCGAACCTGCGATGCTCCGAGTGCAAGACTAGTACACTGCCTAGCAGCCAGCAGCAGTTTGTCGGCTGTTTACAGACATAAAAAAACAACAACAATGCAAAAAAACAACCTACACAACTAAACAGAAAAGTGTATTGCAGCTATGAACAAAGCAAATAAACACCAATACACTCAAACAACATATATATTATCTCTTGTAAATTTAATGTGATTTGAATGAATTTGAATCAACCTTTTGGCATTGTGATTTTACATTGGTATTTCTTTCTTTGTGTATATATATAATATTTTTAATATTAATCAAATGAGAATTATAATATATAAGTATTACTACACACAAATAGTGCAACTTTTTCTTACACATGTGACTACTGTCAATGCGACTTCTTTCCCACTCGCAAAGTTTACTTTGTCAAATTTTAATAATGCTACATGGTATCTATACATAACGGAGGAAAAAGCGGAAGAAATGAACGAAGAACAAAGCAACTTTGCGACAAAACTTACAACAAATTCCGGGGCACTACTGTGTAATTCGAAACGAAAGCAAAGGCTTTCGAATTTGTTTATATTTATAACATGTAAATTCGAAAGAATTTTCTTTCGTTTCGAATTACAGAGTAAACCCCATATGCTCAACACCCCCTTTCCTTCCCTTCTCACCAAAAAATTCAAGACTTAGCAAAGTGAACATTGCGTGTGAAAGAAAGGTCTTAAGAAAATTGTGCCAGAGTAATTGAATTGAAGAGAGCATTTACACTTCACACAGATAAATTTTAACTTAAAATCTACGTTAACAAGGTTAACTTAACCTGCTTCAAATGTGTTTCATGTTAATTCAACATGGTTTACAGTAATCTTCAAAGAAATTTTTCCTTTTGAAATAACTTCATTTCATGTTGATTTTAACATTCCCGTACTGTTCAATGAAAATGAAGAATAATGAATTGAATAAAAGTTATTTCAAATTGTAACCACGTAAATTCCTTACTGAAATAACACGTAGAACCATGTTGAATCAAGGTTATTTCAAGTTTAAATAACACGAAGAACTATGTTGAATCAAAGTTATTTCACGTTTAAACAACATGAATTTAATTTAATGTAGTCAGTTTTAGTAACAAAGGATTCCTGTCTAGAGCGGCCGGGACAGTTCTTCAGAATATCTTTAAATATTCATTAATTCTATTTAAATTCTAAACACTGCCCATAACTGCATTTTTTTGGTTATTTTACAAACGACAGTACGCTTCAGTAGATGTCTGAAGCTCTTTTGTTTTGGTGGGTATTAATTCATCCATCACATGTGGAATAAATTTGTTTTTTTATATAAAAAAAAATCAACAGCTAGGCTCTTCGTTTATTTTATTTTTTTATATGCTGTATAATTTTTTTCTGGGCTTTTTTTTAAGTCCTTTTCAAACATTGAAATAGTTTTTTTTGGGCAAGTGTCTTTTTTTTTTTTTTTTTGTTGCTGTGGAATATTGCGTTTGAATTATTTTGAAACAATATCGTTTAACAAAACAATAAAAAGGGAAATTCGGCAAAAATATTTTGCAGTTTATGCCGGTTCCCACAAAAACTCATGCCACCAACTGAAAGATAAAGAGGCACAACGCAAAAGTTATTAACCAAAATAGTTACCTATATATGTACAGGATGGGCCAAAAGAAACCAAGGGGTGTAAAAGTTTAATAACTTTTTTGTTTATTAATTTTTTTTTATTTTTTCTTTCAGATTATATAGACAACACTTGGAGAATTTATAATGGAGAGGTTCACAACTGAACAGAGAACCAGTTTAATTTCAAGAGTTGGCCAGAAATGAAATCAACTTTATTGAAAATTTGATTATGAGTGATGAAGCTCATTTTCATTTGAATGGCTTTGTTAATAAGCAGAACTGTAGGTTCTGGGGTTCTCAAAATACAAGAGCCATTCATCAACGCCAATTGCACCCCATCAGGTGTACAGTATGGTGTGGGATCACATCTGAAAATGTCATTGGGCCCTACTTCTTCGAAAATGAAGATGGAAGTGCTGTAACCGTAAATGGAGAGCGGTATCGGTTTATGATAGAAAATTGAAATCTTGAAAACAGACCTGGTATGTGGAGCCACTGCCCATACTGCCCGAGACACAATGGCACTTTTAAGTCAAATTTTTGGAGAGCGAATAATTTCTCGAATTTCGGAAATTATTTGGCCAGCGCGATCGCCAGATTTGACAGCACCCGACTATTTTCTTTGGGGTTTTTTGAAGGAGCGAGTGTATGTGAACAAGCCAGAGACAATCCTTGAACTCAAGACAAACATTGTTGCAGAAATTCGAACGCTACAGCCACAAGTTTTGAAAGATGTTATGGAAAATGCTCTAAAAAGAGCCCATCAGTGCGAAGCTGAAAACGGTGGTCATTTAAGAGATATCATTTTTCATACTTAGTGTAAAAAAATTTCCATTTTGTATATTATATAATCTGAAAGAAAAAATAAAAAAAGTTAATAAACAAAAAAGTTATTAAACTTTTACACCCCTTGGTTTCTTTTGGCCCACCCTGTACATATAAAGACAAGGAATTCACGGGCGTTCGATGTTGTTCTTTATCAGTTTTTAAAATTCTTTTTTTTTTTTTTTAATGCATGTATTTATTTATTGTATCTTCAAATATGAACTAACAATATGTATTCAAATCTTAAATCTAGAATATAATTATTAGGCCCGACCACTGTCGGACATAAACTTAGTGATAGTTATAAATAATACATAAGTAGTCATAATCAAAAAGGAAAAAAAAAATATTTTCAAGTAGTCCCATCTGGAGTGTTGAGTGTAAGAGCCCTTGTGTCCCTCTTTTTTAGGCGGATGTGTCCTATAAAGTTCAAAATATTACGCGCAAGCGGATTAGGATGTGATTCGAGTTTTGTTAAATATTTGCCTGCGTATTTTGCAATTTCTTCAATCACTAGTGGCATATTCAAATTACGATGTATATTTGAATTTTTGATGTACCATGGAGCCGAAGTTATCATACGTAAAATTTTGTTTTGCCTTCGTTGGATTCTCTCGACATTGGAAGCTGAAGCAGTGCCCCATAGTTGAATTCCGTAGCACCATATAGGTTTCAAAAGTGACTTGTATATCAAAAGTTGGCAATCTAGACTGAGAGTTGAATTTCTACCAATCAGCCAATGTACCGGAGCTAATTTTAGTTTCATTTGTGTTAGTTTAGAATCAATGTGTTGTTTCCATGTAAGCCGTCGATCAAGGTGTATACCAAGGTATTTTACATATGAATGTTGAGGAACAATTTGATTATTGATTCTAATGGGGGAACAAGTATCTTTTCGTAGAGTAAATGTTACCTGCGCACACTTCTGCTTATTTACTTTAATTCCCCATAACTTTAACCATAGTTCCAGTTGGGTAATATGTTCCTGAAGATATCGGGATGCCTCGTGAGGGTTTTCGTGCATGCTAAAGAAGGCTGTATCATCGGGAAAAGTAGATGTATGGATTTTAGTGCTAACAGGCATATCACAAGTATAAATCAAATACAAAACTGGTCCCAGTATACTCCCCTGTGGCACACCGGCAGATATAGATTCGGGAAACTCATAAAATCTCCTTCCACAACAATGAATTTTCGGGATAGAATATAACTTTCCAATAGCTTTAGAAAATTTATTGGTAGATATGTCTTCAATTTTAAAATTGGGCCTTCATGCCATACTTTATCAAATGCCTGAGAAACATCAATAAAGAGAGTAGAACAATACTTCTTTTCTTCAAATGTTCTTCTTATAACTTGAACCAATCTATGCGTTTGTTCAATGGTACTATGCTGACTTCTAAAACCAAATTGATGGTCCGGTATGCACCCACTATCACTTAGAATTGGGGATAATTTTGTCATGAGCAGCTTTTCGAAAAGCTTTGATATTGTTGATAGTAAACTTATTGGCCTGTAAGACCCAGTTTTAGTAAGATCTTTGCCCGGCTTTGGAATCATTTTGACCTTGGCAAGCTTCCAGCTGTGTGGATAATACTCTAGCCGTAATATGGCGTTAAAAATAAATAGTAAGATTCTAGTTGCAGTGCGAGGCAGATTCATCAGCATCTTGTTACTAATACCATCAATACCTGGAGCTTTCTTCGGGTTGAGCTCAGCAAATAGTTTATGTACATCACGCATCTTAAACTTTAAGGGTCGAGGGGGAAGAGCAACTACACTCGGCAAATCAGCAACACCAATACATATATTTGGGGTAAATACGGATTTTAAATGTTCGGCAAATATCTTACCTTTTTCAGTATCGCTTCTTGCCCAATCACCGGTCGAATTCCGCAGAGGTGGTTTAAACTCAACAAAGAGGAATTAGATGCTGGTGTGACATCAAGACCTTCCAGATAATTTATAAAAGATGCAGTTTTCTCAGATACAAGCAACTCTTGGAGTCGTTTCGTGCACTCTTTAAATCTAATTTTATTTTGGGGTGATCTGTGCTGTTGCCATTCCCTTCTAGCTCTCCTTTTTTCACGTACGAGACGTTCAATGTCTGAAGAATAAATTTGATTAAACCCAGTCTGCGGATGAGAGGTAGTGGCATGTTCAGCAGCCTGTTTAATATTCTCGTTGAGATTGGCAATGTTAGATTCAATATCATTTGGTGTTCTTAGCTTAATATATTCCGTACAATGACTACTAAGGTACAGGGTGGGCCAAAAGAAACCAAGGGGTGTAAAAGTTTAATAACTTTTTTGTTTATTAACTTTTTTTTATTTTTTCTTTCAGATTATATAATATACATAATGGAAATTTTTTTACACTAAGTATGAAAAATGATGTCTTTTAAATGACCACCGTTTTCAGCTTCGCACTGATGGGCTCTTTTTAGAGCATTTTCCATAACATCTTTCAAAACTTGTGGCTGTAGCGTTCGAATTTCTGCAACAATGTTTGCCTTGAGTTCAAGGATTGTCTCTGGCTTGTTCACATACACTCGCTCCTTCAAAAAACCCCAAAGAAAATAGTCGGGTGCTGTCAAATCTGGCGATCGCTCTGGCCAAATAATTTCCGAATTTCGAGAAATTATTCGCTCTCCAAAAATTTGACTTAAAAGTGCCATTGTGTCTCGGGCAGTATGGGCAGTGGCTCCGTCCTGCTGAAACCACATACCAGGTCTGTTTTCAAGAGCAGGACGTAAAAAATTTTCTATCATAAACCGATACCGCTCTCCATTTACGGTTACAGCACTTCCATCTTCATTCTCGAAGAAGTAGGGCCCAATGACATTTTCAGATGTGATCCCACACCATACTGTACACCTGATGGGGTGCAATTGGCGTTGATGAATGGCTCTTGGATTTTGAGAACCCCAGAACCTACAGTTCTGCTTATTAACAAAGCCATTCAAATGAAAATGAGCTTCATCACTCATAATCAAATTTTCAATAAAGTTGATTTCATTTCTGGCCAACTCTTGAAATTTAACTGCAAAATTTAGACGTTGCCGATGATCTGCGGGTTTTAATTCTTGGACCAATTGCACCTTATATGGGTATAACTGTAAATCTTTTTTTAAAATGCGCCGTAGTGACGTACGAGACATTTCTAGCTGAGCAGAACGCCTTCTGCCAGATGTTTCTGGTGCTTCGTTAACACTTTGCTGTACTCGTTCAATATTTTCCGCAGTGCGACTTAAACGTGGTCTACTGGTTCGAGGCAAATCTCTTACGCTGCCATGTTGGTGATGACGATTAACTAAGCAACGAATCATCGCTTCAGAGGGCGAAATTCTGACGTTAAAATGTCGAAGATATGCTCTTTGCGTTAAAATAATTGATCTCTGGTTTAAATAATAAAATTCTATTGTTCTGGTTCTCTGTTCAGTTGTGAACCTCTCCATTATAAATTCTCCAAGTGTTGTCTATATAATCTGAAAGAAAAAATAAAAAAAAATTAATAAACAAAAAAGTTATTAAACTTTTACACCCCTTGGTTTCTTTTGGCCCACCCTGTACTTTTTGAACCCCAGCCAATTAACACGATTTATCATCTTCATATATGGATGAGGTAAGTCACTTCGTAGTGGGCTACAGATTGTAACTATCGTGGAAGAGTGATCGGACGAGAGATCTAGGGAAGCTTGCTTCAACGTGAATTAATTCCCTAGAAATACTTTTTTTTATGACGCCAAAGTCTATAACTTCCGGAATTTTAAATTCTTTGAAATTTAATTTGTTTTTACAAAAATTTTTAAATTAAATTATGTATTCCCTATTAAAATTATGCAAAATTTTCTGCGTGTCCTTTCTTTATAAATATAAGCAGCAATGTTAATATGTATTTCAGTAATTTCGTTTATCTTATAAACATATACATATCTATACATACATACATACATACATACATACATACATGCTACATATTATATTTATATATAGCCAATGGGAATTTGAGTTAACTCAGAGCTAGTTAATTATCAGCCAAAAATTAGTCAGAGGTGGTTAAAATCAGCACTCATTCTGCATGTTAAAAGTGATCAGATTTAACATTGAGGGGCCGCAGGACGAGTGCGTCAGTTTTGAACTAACCATGAGTTAGCTCATTATGAGTTAGCTTGTGCCAAATAAAAAAAATAAAAAATAAAAAGAAAGTGTATTTTTAGTTAATTATGATTTAGCTTATTATTTATTAACATTTTTTAGTCAGCTTAAAGTTTAAACAATTTTAAATTATTTTTTTAAGAAACGAGAACGTGTATCGAACCGTGATCACTTTGTTTGCCAGCCTTCATACTTAACACTTCGCCATCGCGTAATATAATATATAAACGGCACAGAGTTATTATAAACATGAATTTTATGCTGACATCTTCTCTCTGAACTTTGAATGTATCAGCTTTGAGTTAGCTAAAAGTTAGCTTAAAACTTGTCGAAGAAGATAGTTGTACAAAAACAACTCACTAATCTCTGCATCAGTTTTGAGTTAGCTTAAAGTTAGTTCAATACTTGTCGGGAAGAAGACAGTTGTGCAAAAAAAAAACTGACTCACACCTGCATCATTTATGAATTAGTTCAGAAGCCAGTTGGAAATGAGTTATCAAAAAGTCACCCATATTTTGAGCTAGTTTATAAAAATCCGACTGGGTACATACATACATATGTATTACAAATGTTGTATGTATGTATGCATATCGAGTATTTTTTGGCAACAATACCTCTAAGCCGTTATAATGTTCACGTCAGTCTTCTTCTTCTTTGTCCGACCAGACAGGTGTTACTCTAACGCTCAAATTTACTGTTTGTTGGCCTCAACATTGTTTTCCTTGTTTGAGGATGTTGTGTGACTATGTCTGCCTGTTTTTTGGGCTTTTAGAAGCAAAGGGAGTTCCTTGCTGCATACGTACTTATTTATGTATATGTGTGTATATACGAATATGTATGTTTGTATTTACATATTTCAATATTTGTAGTCGTAAGTATCTGTGAGTATCGTTCGATGTCAGTCTGTATCGTCTGTATATTTTTGGTTTGTTTGTTTTTTTTTCTGTGTATTGAATTGTTAATCCAACTGGTTTAAATATTTTTTGTTGGCTTTTTTTTGGATATGGCTGAGGTTCAATTAACTTTTAAAATATTGTCTTTTTTTGTTATACATAGATACATAAATATGTAGTATGTGTGTAAATATTTTTAAGTATTAGTGAAAAATACGAGTTCAAGCTTATTTAAAGTACATAGTTTCTGACTCAGCGTGTTTGGAAAGCAATATTTGGAACTTTAAACTGTTGAACCAACATCTATATAATGGTATAATCTTAGAATATTAAGTGTTCTAATCTCAGCTCCTTTTCGCTTGAAATCTCACAAGTTCAAACACAAATTTCCAAGACGATAAGGCAAAACTTAATACCTGCCATAACCGCCAAAAAAGCTTAAGTGACATAATTTTCTAACTTTTTTTTTTTTTGCTATCGTAAATATTAGATTTTCGTAAAAAAAGAGATCCCAAAAAAATATCGTTTAACGTTTTTTTTTTGCGGTTGTGACTCGAGTAGTCTGCAATGACATGCAGACTATCAAACTAAGAAATCCTTTAAAGGTTAATACCTATTTCAATTGCACTCTTTTACTTGTTCCCTTAAAATATTAATTGTTTAAAAAAAACATTGCAATAGATTATTGAGATGTTCGTTGGCTCCTATACTTATTTCACTGTTGCTAATGCAGATAATCAGCGAACCTTTATCCAAAAATTTCTTAGAACAACTAGAGATATTATGTTAAAACATAACTTAAACAAATGAGAAGCTCAACTAAAAAAAAATCTATCAACCTTATTCAAAAAAATATTTTACTTGAGCTTTAAAGTTCAGAGTAGCTAAGCCGCACTTTAAGGCTAACATTGATTAAGAAATTGTATTCAAAAGACAACTTTAATTATTTTGTGATTTAATAATAAATTCTGGTAACACCACCATGTTCAACAACCATTTCACAGCTTATGATGTACAACATCGAATACAATTTATTCGAGTATTCAACTAATTTTATTTTATTAAATACATTTTTATTATCTTGAAGTTAAGCAACCCAATTTACAAAATATAAGCTTCTGACATGTAAGCAAGACAGATAAAAATTTTTATGAAGTAAAAGTAAAAAAAATATGATGAATATAGAAGAATTATCTCAATTTATTTTATTCGAACGAAATGAGTATTTGAATATCCAGCTTTTTTCGATTCGTTTTGTTTGAATGTACATCACTAAAACATTTTTGTATAATTGTATTTATTTTAATATTTTTTTATGGATTTTGCTATGTATTTCGAATCAGTTGGATAATTTAGTGATATTTTCCATCACATGACAGAAATAATAAATTTAAGATAAGCTTCATTTTCAGATGTAACATGAATCAGTATGTGCTATATTAGTAAAAATATTTGAAGTACAAAATACACATTTTGGAAATATCAACTTAAAGTAGCCTTAACAAACGTAGGTGCCTACTTTAGAATTTTTTATATAATAATTTTTTTTGAATACAACTTTACTTAACATTGCTTGGCAAAGTTTTATTAAGTTTTTTTGCATAAGACCCTTTATCTTTTTACTCTATCATTACAATATTAACTAACAATCTCTACCCAAGTAGATAGACTAGGGTGCTGATGAAGTGCGTTGCTGCACAGAAAAATATCGGTATTTCCCCCAGCTAAAAAGTCTAGTTTAATTTTTCTTCTCTTCTTTAGAAACTCACATTAATTAATAAAAATATTTTATTCAATAAGAATTGAAATTACTGAACTTAAGCCCGAATAAGAAATTATTTCTGATTAAAATATTAACTAACTTTATTTCAGATCGAAATGTAGTTTTATCAATATATAACACTACTGAAGAAAGTTAGAATTATTGCTACAAACACAAGCAGAATGTAACAACAAGCTGTTTTCCGAAACTTCTACAACTTCATCATCAGTAGTCTTATGTGGTAATAAAACTATTTTCGTAATCAGCGAAAAAAATACATAGGTATTAGTTATACTAGTTTAAAAAAATTATAATCCAAAAAGTTTTAAGGACTAAACTAGAAACACACGATGTTTAACATCCTTACAATAACAGTAATATATCCTGATACATTCATCAATGTGACTCTTAACTACATTGAAAAGATTTTTATGTAGATTAATAATCCAGAAAGTATTTTAATGTTTGGAAGGGGCTATTCTTGAAATATTAACAAAATAATACAAAAAGTGGTGTAAATTATGGAAATGCTAAACTAGAGCTGATAGAGAAAAACTAATGACGCCATCACAATCAGGATCGGCCACTTTTGTTTGAACATCAAAACCACTGTTTTTAAGTGTTATCAGTGATTTCCAAAAACCACTTCACTCCTGCCAATCTTTCAACAAATTGAGATACGATGAATCAAAATAATTCACGTATTCCATTTGCTGAAATTTTTTTTTTAACCTGAAATTTTAATTGACTGATAGCACATATGTATACTGTACCAAATATATTCATGAGTGCATGCGGATGATGAATTAATGCAAACAAAGAAATATGTAAGAAGTTCGAATAAAAATTTAAACTAACGAAGAAATTTTCAACTTTGTTTTATATGTAATAAAAATGTGATGCAGTAAAAATTTATTACATTTTATACTAAAACTAACTTTTACCCGCGGCTCTGCTAGTGCCGATCTGTAAAAAAAAATGCATAAAAACCGCTTTAAAAACCGGTTAAACAATCGAGACCGAAACAAAAATTACCCTAACCAGCCCAAAAATGCATTTTTCGGAAATAATTCGCACAAAATATAAAAAAATCGCCTCGGAGCCGAATAAAAAATATCCAATATTAATTGCTGGTAGTGTAGCTTTCTATTGGTGAAAGAATTTTTAAAACCGGTTCTGTGGTTTGGGCATAAAAGCGTAGCAAACAAACCAATCAATCAGCAAACGTTTACGAAAAGTTTTATCTTAAAACAATTCAATTTTGTTCACATTGCACAATTGGACAGCCTTAAAAAATTACCGGATAAAATTAATAACTTTTTTTTTACGTAAATATATATATATATATGACTATTCGACCTTTTTTATTTAACGTATGATGTGGTTTTTATAGAATTACTCTATTCAGGCTTCCAAGGTCATTCAAATTGATTTAAATGCAAATAAAAGACAATTTTATTTAATTTTTTCATATCCGACGTTTCGTTGAGACTTTCCAACATCTTCAGGGATACTATTTTTGTTGAAATCTGGTAACATTGATAAATAAAAAAACGATTTTAATGCAACAACAACAATAATAATAATAAAACAATTAATGTTTTGCTATCTTCTAATAAAATTTGCATTTAAATTTTAATAATGTTATTTTACGCGACATGACAACATACAACATAAAACACATAATTTAAAAATAATTGCAAAAATAATCAAAATTGTAAATATCACAGTATAAAGCTTTTCTTAACGTTCTAATATCACAGCTGGAGTTAAACTAAAACTTAAATTAATACAATGCTATAGGTAGCATTAGTTTTGTCTTTGTCAGTTTTGTTGTTCATTGCTATGTCCATTTTTTGTTGAATACTTAAGCTTTCCAAAGTGTATCTTTTGTTGTATTTTCTCTCTTTGTGTAGTATTTTCACATTTTCCAGATCAGCTGAGTGAGAAAAATCCAAACAATGTTGAGCTAGCGCAGTAGATTGTCGTCCTTTTTTAATATCATTCTCATGTTCAGCTACTCTTACTCCTAGATTCCTTTTTGTTGTCCCGATGTAAACTTGTTTACAGCTTTCGTGTTCGTTTCCATTACATTTTATTTCATATACTACATTGCTTTGATCTTTTTTATTTATTTTTGTTTTTAGATTTGTGAACATTGTATTTGTTTTGTTGTTTTGTTTGGTTTGTGTGCAAATATAATTCCTTCTTCATTAATTATCTCTTTTATTTTATTATTCTCAGTCAGCTTTTGTTGTTTGTTGCGTTATGTATTGATTTGTCTATTAGATTATTGATCAAATATGTCGGATAATTATTGTTTTTAAGTATTTCTCTTATTAATTTAATATTTTTATCTTTGAATTTGTTATGAATTATATGTAACACTTTATTAATAAAGTTTGTAATTGTGTTTGTCTTATGTTTAAAGCGCTGTGTTGAATTATAATTTATTATTCTGCCTGAAGCTATTTGTTTCATGTACCAATCTGTTATAATTCTATCATTGTGTCTTATTATTCTCATATCAAGATAGGGAAGTGAATTGTTTATTTCCTTTTCAATAGTAAATTTAAGTTTGTTATGGTAATTATTAAAGGCCTCCATTATGATTTTCTCGTCCTTTTTTTTAATAATGGCAAATAGGTCATCTACATATTTTGTCAATAATTTTATTTCTATGTTTTTATCTCCTAGTTCTTTCGCTGTTTTTTCTACAAGAGTGTCTAACACAATGTCGGCGATGGTTGGGGATAGAGGGTTCCCCATTGGCATTCCATATGTTTGATTATAAACTGTGCCTTCATATATGAAATAATTGTTTTCATTTAAACAAAATTGTAATAATTTTAAAAACTGTGTTTTGGGTATTTTTGTGTAATTTTTTAAAATTTCCCATTTCTCCATAATATTTCTTATAGCTAAAATGTAAAAAAGGACGACAATCTACTGCGCTAGCTCAACATTGTTATGTGTTTTATGTTGTATGTTGTCATGTCGCGTAAAATAACATTATTAAAATTTAAATGCAAATTTTATTAGAAGATAGTATATGTAAGTTAAAGCAAAACATTAATTGTTTTATTATTATTGTTGTTGTTGCATTAAAATCGTTTTTTTATTTATCAATGTTTCCAGATTTCAATAAAAATAGTATCCCTGAATATGTTGGAAAATCCCAACGAAATGTCGGATATGAAAAAATGAAATAAAATTGTCTTTTATTTGCATTTAAATCAATTTGAATGACCTTGGAAGCCTGAATAGAGTAATTTTTTTTGTTTACTTTAGACGTCTCATTAATCAGAGGTGTTTAAGAGTACTCGGATGAATTATGACGGTTTTAGGCGCGTTGCGGCTTAATTAAAGCCGTCAATATCACCAGCTTTTTTTTAGCTGTGTTACTTCATAACTCGGTACATTTTAGACCGATTATAAAAGTATTTTGTTGTCTGAGAAGGTATAGCTTCCCTTTGGTCCCATTATAAAAAAGTGGGCGGGACACGTCCATGATTTCTTATATAATTTTATGATATTTTATCTTTGATTGCTGTCGAACCAATAAAACACCTTTGGTTCTGGTAATTACACAATTTTAAAGTTGAAAAAAACGGGCGGAGGCACGCCTATTAAATTTTAATTTTATATTTCACAAACTTCTTCTATCAAATCTTTGCACTGAAGTCGTTTTTGATTGGCAGAAAGAAGTATGTAAACTCAAAAAACGCCGAGATATTGAACTAGACAGTTAGTTTAAATTATGAAAGTTTTCTTATTGCAATTTTTCTTTTTCATCTCTAAATGTGCATTTTAGTTGATCGTATTTCTTTTAGAAAGTTTCTTATTTTAAACATGAATGTGGGTATGCAGTGAGCTGGCCGCGCCAATCAATATTAATCGCGCCGCCGCCGATTAAGAGACCTCGGCTTTTTACTTTGTAAAGTTCTGTTTGTTTCCGCACTCTGACTTTAACTTGACTAATGCCGTTTTCTTTTCTAGTAAAGGGCAACATATTTAAAATTTTTATTAAGAAAATCTAAATTAAGCGTTCGTTTAAAGTAAAAATTTAGAATCGTAAGGTATAATACAATAATTTCTAATACAACTTCCAATTCAAAAAAAAACAATTTTTGACGAATTTTCATTGAAAAGTGCGGTAAATGTAACATTTTTTATTAGAAAGGAAAACGCCATTCATTAAAAAAACAAAGTTTATGAAAATTAAAAAAAAAACCTATTCAAAGAGACCTCATACTGAGAAAACCTTTTATGGAACTTTAGGTCCTTCGAGCAAACGCATTTGCTTTTAGAAATTAATGCTGCTTGATATGGAATTTTGACAGCTGTTAGTTAAGTATTTCGCGTAAATTGGCGATGATTCACTATTCTACGCAAACATACGACTTTTGAGGAAAAATATTCAAAAGACAACAAGAATTCATTAGATCTAGGCTTGTATTTCTTCAAAAGTCAAACGATTGTGTAGGATAGTGAGTGCTAGCCTTTAAAGGCGGACACTAAGTCTATCAAATCTCTAAATTCTAATAAAAAAATTTTGATTTTAATTATAAGACTTTATAGTCTATTGCCATTGAGTAAAGATATATATTCAAGATTTTTGAAAAGATTTTCCGTCATCCAATTGTCCGATCGGTGTCGGATAGGCGCAATCTTCCGCGTTCTTTTGTACTTTTCATTTTTGTTCATATAAATGATATTTGAAAACAATTTATTTAAAGCCACTTAACAGTTTTACTCAAAACTTATTAAAGAACATAAAATAGCAGACATAAGAGTAGCTGCTCATGTTCTAATAGGAAACAAACCTTTATTTAGTTGTCAGTATTTTACAATTGGTTTCAAATTTAAATCTTAAAATCAATATTTATAGCCTGGACGGTCCGCTCAGCCCACTCTCTTCCCTAACGACCTTTAGTCCTGTACTGCAGTACTTTCGTAGTAGAGTCTTTGTCTATTTAGGAACAACAAAAATGTTTTGCTAGTCATGCATAAATACTTTTTGTGTTTTAGTGGGAAAAATATTTTTCATTTAACTTTATTTACTTGGCAGCCACACTTTTCGATGCTGTCACTGTTTTGTTTCAATCGCTGCCACGTACTAGTCCCTCATGTCTCATCAATATTTTTGTTGGACAAAATAAAAATTTTACCTTTATCAAAATTAAATTCCGCTACTCTTGTTATACGTATGTACGTACAGCATTTCAATTTTTTCTGTGTCTAGCCTCCTTTTGTGTATGAAATAGGATTTTTTTTAAATGGTTTATTAAAGGAGTATTTTTAAGTAGTGGGAGGGAAATATTTAAAATTAAAAAAACTTAAATTTTTGGCCATTAGAATATCAATAATATTGGGTTTGTCAAAGAGCAATTTTCTATAAAAATATCTACAATATATTTAAAATAACGCTGAAGATGTTGAATACCCGAAATCGAATGGACAATATGTCTTTACTCTATTAAACTATAAACTTTAAAGTCTTGTAAGTAAAAAAAGCAAAACTTTTTATACAAATTTAGAGATTGTGCATCAAAATTGGTGTCTTCCCTTAAAGACAAGTACTAACTGTCCTACACAATCGTACGACTTTTGAAGAAAAAAAATACAACCCTGATTTAATGAATTATTGTATTCTTGTGAACATTTTCATAAACTCCATCATACTAGGCCAAACTAAATACAAAATTAATGAAAGCTGTCAAAATTGCATATCAAGCAGTATTATGTTCTAAAAGCGTTTACTCGAAGGACCAACAATTCTATGAAAAAGTCTTCTATACGAAGTCTATTTGAATAGGTTTTTTCAATTACCATTAACTTTGTTTTTTTTTTATTCATCATCGCTCTGAGGAACGGTTGTGGCGAACGTGAAATTGTCGAAAATCGCAATGATTTTTTTTGGGACCGAACACTGTACAAAAATCACTGTAAACTTTGAAGGCGTTTTTTCGGCTGAAATTTAAAACCAAACAACTAACGACTGCTAACATGCCATATCAGGCAGTATTGTCTTCTAAAATTAAAAGCGAAAGTTCGAAGGACCAAAAGCTTCATTCAAAGATAATCGGGATAGGAGGTTTCTTTGAATAGGTTTTTTTTATTGCCATTAATTTTGTTTTTTAATAATCATCGCTCTGAGAGACAATTGTGCCGAATGTGAAATCGGCGAAAATCGTGACGGGTTTTTTGGACTGAATACCGGATTTGGTACCAAAAAAAAAAAAGTGAAATTTGTCTATACGGAGATATACGGAGATGAAATATAAAACCAACTAACTAACAGCTGTTAAAATATCATATGAAGCAGTATTGTCTTCCGAACGCAAAAACTATAGTTCGAAGGACCAAAAGTTCCATTAAAAAACTCTTCTGCATAAGAAGTCTCTCTGAATGATTTTTTTTAAATTACTATTAAATTTGTTATTTTAATGATCATCGCTATGAGGGATGATTATGGTGAACGTAAATTAATAATCGGAATGAGTTGTTTTTTTTTTAATGAACCTCGTTTTTGTTTCAAAACACACTGTACAATTTTAAGTCGTTGCTTAGGCGTCTGTCTGTACGGAGACAAAGTGTAAAAACAAACAACTTAAAGCTGTTGAAATTTCATATTAAGCAGTATTTTCTTCTAAAAGCAAACGCGATAGTTCGAAGGACCAAAAGTTCCATAAAGAATTTTTGGAAAATGAGATATCTTTGAATTGGGTTTTTTAAGTATCATTAACTTTGTTTTGTTATGGCGAACATGAAATGGTCAAAAATCGCAATGAATCTAATTTTTTTTTTTACTGTATCACTGTAAAATTTGAAGGCCTTTTCCAGAGTCCAGCTATACGGATATGAAATGTGAAACCAAACAAATAACAGCTGCTAAAATGCCATATCATGTCTTCAGCAATGTCTTCTAAAACCGAAAGCAATAGCTCGAATGACCAACAATGCATAAAAAATCTTCTGCGCAAAAGGTCTCTCCGAATAGAGATTTACATTTAAATTATCATTTAAGAACTTTGTAGTTTTTAAATGGACTAAATACAAAATCACTAACCGCACTCAAAATGACAACAGTTCGAAGGACCAAAAGTTCTTTAAAAAATCTTTGGCATAGCAGGTCGCTCAGAATTTTTTTTAATTACACTTAAAGACCTTTTTTCATTTAATGGATCTTAACTAGTTCTAAAGACCAAATAAATTCTTTCTTTTTGGACTACGTGCCTGTTCCACGATGTCGAATGAAAACGTTCGTACTGCAATTTATATTGAAACAAAACCAAATTTTTATATTTCATTATTGTTTTTAATATAAATCGAAATCGAACTAACGTTTTATTGTGACAGCGTAAAGCAGTCTTTTATTGGATTTTAACTAGTTCGAAGGACCAAAAGTTTTGTCTAATAATATTTTTTTTTCATATTCTAAAGAATCAGTAACAAAGTTTCTTTATTTTGCTTTTTGAAAAGAAACTGCTTATGTGCTTGACCAACATTTGCAGAGGTAAAAATTGGCGATTTTTAAAACATGGAAAAAAGTATAACGGAAGTAAATATTTGAATTTTTTAGCAAGTATTTCCCATCACCGGCATAAAGATTTAAATGTGGATACATGTCAAATACGAATACTATTTTCCAATATAATTTTCTATGTGAGATCTGCGGCAGGCAGGCAGAGCGCAATTTCATCTTTAGCCTCAAAAGCATTAATAGAAGAATAGAATATGCAAACTGCCTTTCTGTCCGTCCGTCCATCCACTGTCTGCTCGTTTAGCTTTTGGTAAGGGCACATGTTATTTTACAATATGAATTTGAGCCATTAAAGTAAAATATAAAAATCATATGCGAAATAAATGAATAAAGGTAGACGACCAAACTCATGTGAGTAACAAATTTGAATAAAGAAATTTTGACATTTATTTACGAAAAATCAATATTTTAAATTACATATCAATTCACTTGAGTTGTATGAAAATATTTAAAATTTGCTTATTTAAAAAAATAATTGCAAAATTTACGAGTATGTATGGAAATTGTAAATTGCGTTTAATTTTGTGGCCGATATTTTTTTTTTATTATTTGTTTATTTTTCACTTGCATTCATTGGGCATTTTGTAAAATGTATTTGGTCATTTGTTTAGCCTTTTTTTGCCTTCCTTCAATCGTAATGCCTTTTTATGTTGTTGGTTTACCAATGTGAGCCAGCCGCCTGCAATTCAAGTCTTTTTTTTAATGCTCTTCCTTGACGGGAGTTTTAATGTAGTGGGTGTCTTTATGCCATTTGCTCCTTTTGTTTTCCTTGTTGTTCTATATGCCGTTATCATCAGCAGCATGTTTGTTTTTATTTTGTTTGATTCAGTTGAACCGCACCTTGCATATTCAGCCAAAGTTTCCAAAGTCAACAAGAGGGTGCATAAGTGTGGTTGGTTAGTTGGTATTTCTTTTATTGCTGGCTTTGCACACACATGCAATGTTAGTGATTCATCAGTAGCGAATGATTGCAAGTTGAATCGGACTATGATGCCAAGTGTAATTTTAATGCAAAGATTGCAAAGCATCAGTGTAATATTTGAGCTGTGCAATTATTGCCAAGAGCAATAAAATGTCGTTAGAGGAAATTTTAAGAGACATGTGGAGCAAAATCTCTGACAATATAAGCCTTAGGAAGAGGGTGCTGTTGTCTGAAGTAGTTAGTGCATCGACTACAAGCCAAATAATGGTCTTCCACAGCCCCAGTTTAAGCCCTGGCCCTATCTAGTCCTATCATCATCAAAAATGTCTTTTTCATATGAATTAGTGTGTGTGTGTTTGCTAATTTATATCGCAATACCCTGCTTCGTCACTATTTGCAGCTTTTAATCGTCGGGGAAGTAAAACAAGGAATCAAATGGCTTTAAATCTTAAAATAATGCGCCTAATTAACACCAGAGGCGCTGCAACTATGTACAGAATAGCAGAGTTGTACACACACTCTGAGACCCAGTTAGGTTCATTGTGATTCCCTTCAATTGCCCATTAAAATTAATATTTACCCCCTTTTGTACCCAGAAGAGCTCATATTATCCGTCATTATTAAGCCACTGAATTCCCATGAAGTCCTGATGTCCTCTAATTTAAGCCGACTGCAATGTAATGTGACTGCAATAGTAGGAAACAGCTGATCGATATTATTATGTGAAAAGTAATGAAAATGGTTATAGAGATGTAATGTAACGTTACCTACTTTTCACATAAAAATATCGATCAGCTGTTTCCTACGTTAAAGTTACATTACATTACAGTCGGCTAACTGAGCTTTTACACTTCCCGATATCAGTAATGCTCTCATGAAAACGTCTGCTAAGCCTATGATGTTGCAGCTTCGCACAGTGAGAGATAATATGCTGAATGGTTTCTGGTTCCTCTTCATACCCGAGTGCCAGTTTCTCAAATGCTGGTTCGTGCTCTAACCGAGCAACGCGCCCATCACGATTAGCATCTCCTTCCGATCTACATCCTGTAGTCAAGTCAAGTTTTGGCCACATAGCCCTCGAGACTCTACAATCCCCCCTACTTCGCCATTAACTGTTGGTCCTGCTTTCTACCCAATTACTGAGTTCCCTTTAGTAATGACCTATAAGTAGTTTCACCGAATTGTTACACTTTCCCTCATCTAACGCCGACCGTATTCTTGCCACCTCATCGGCAATTTTATTTCCCTCAACACTGCTGTGGCCAGGAACCCAACATAGTCTGACACCATATTTGCCCCTAAGCAAGTTGAGGGCTCTCCTCTGCATTCACTAAAAAGTTTCGATTTGACATTGTGTTCCTTCAAAGCTTTTAGCGCACTACCTTTTACATTAACATTCAAAGAAAATTTTTAATTTTTAAAATAACTTTACTTTATGTTGTTTTACCATTCCAGTAGATACTGTTAAAACAAAATGAAGATTAATGTTGAATCAAAGTTATTTCCAGTTGAAACAACGTAAATTTTTGATGCTGAAATATGTAATTTGAAGAACTATGTATAATCAAAGCTGAGCTGAATCAAGTTGAAACAACATGAATTTAATGTAATGAAGTCATCTTATTTAATTAATTATTTAACTTATTTGTTGGTGCATTATCTAGTTGGCTTCCCCTTACGCACTTCTTGTCAATCATTATAATGTTGCATTGCAAATTATTCTTGAATTCATATTTTAATCGATTCAGTATAACAATCTCGAAATAGTTGGCAACACTAATTTGATCAGCCTGCACAACACCTCCCACAAATAAATAAATACACAACAAATTGTGCACGACATGCGAGCATGTTGTTGGTTGCACTAATTGTTACAGTCTAAAATACTCAATAAAAACAAGTAAAAAAAATTAAATCAGAATGAAATGAAATAAAGGAAAGGGGGGCTGATGAAGTACAATTCACAATATTTAGAGCGCATCGATATTCTGGTAGAAGTGCACATACAATTTTAAGCCATAAAAAGGGGTAACAACTGGCCAAACTTACAGATACATACATATACATAAGTATAGATGTATGCACATGGCTATGTATGCAAAATGCCAATTACACATACCTTTGCACACATAAATTCATACATACATGTGTATGTATGAGCCTAACAAGGATTCCATGTGCACCCATTCATTGCGCTTTACTTATCTTTGATGAATATGCAAAATATAAAACAATACTCGCACCCACGATGTAATGCAAAGCAAGGACCGCGATACATGTGTGGCAGCTACGAGTACATGCACACGTGGGGCAGTAGTTGAGAAAAAAAAATTGAACATCGATAAAATGCCGCACTAACCAATAGCAAAGGATAACTAACTGACTGTGACCGAGGACACACAACTGCGCTATATAGAGATGTGCTGTGAGGAGCTGAGCTGAGCTGCGTTGAGAGTGCTTAAGTGAATGTGCAAGTTGAAAAAAAAAATGTCAGCAAGAGGGCAACACAAGTATCGATGCAGCATGAAATTAAGGCAAGCAATAATATTTTTGGTGAGCTAACGCCCATAGTTACCCAAAAGAAGGAAATGAAAAATAGTCGTACATACATACCCTGTCGGAGAATGTGTGGTTGACTACAAAAACAGTTAACTTATAGTTAACTTTTCATAGACTGACTAAAAGCTAGCTGCAAAGTCATCCAGAACAAACCCAAAATTAATTCTAAAGTCGAGTACGTAATCGAATTTGGTGAGAGCCAACAAATTTATTCTCAGCTACTTCAAAACTCATTTCAGTTTTATATTAACATTTTGCTGTTGTTATTTTAGATGGCAGCTTAGCCGAGTGGTAGCGCGTTGATTACACAACGTGTGATGTTACATGTTCGAGCCACAGAAAATTTTTTTTTTTTTAATTTACTGACTACCAGGTGATTTAAAAAAGTCAACTTTAAGTTAGCTTAAAGTAGTGCATAGTGAGACAATTGACTACCGCCTAGGACATCGCAATGTTAAAATAGTCAGTTGATTACATTGCAAAGTAATCCAAGTGTAGTCAGTACTAGTTGCGAAATAGTTAGCTTAAAGTTAGTTTAAAGTTAGCCAAATTTCCGATAGGGTATGTATGGGTGTTTATGTGTGCGAGTAATCACAGAACAAGCATATCCTGTATGTGTTTAAGTACGCATTCTGTGTGGTGTGGCGCATTCATTAATTACTGCAGCAACCCACTAATACACACACACGCACACACACACACACGCCCTCATATCCATAAATATTGGCCACCAGTCCTTCGATATGAAAAGGTCCTATCGAATGCAAAAATTGTAAAAAGTAATAGCGAAAAAAAATATTGTACATGAATAAAAGCGTAACGAAAAAAAATTTATATCTAATTTTTTTTTTTTTTTTTTTTTGTTACCACTTATTTTTCTCTAACTGCGCTGGAGCATTTTTTTCAAGTACGTTTGTGTATCTGTATCTGATTTTGTATTAGCAAAGACTCCTCG
Organism: Tachina grossa; assembly: GCA_949987645.1. Taxonomy (NCBI): domain Eukaryota; kingdom Metazoa; phylum Arthropoda; class Insecta; order Diptera; family Tachinidae; genus Tachina; species Tachina grossa. The sequence continues at coordinate 111,603,066 of OX465277.1, forward strand.
CATGTTCATCAATGCTAAAAACTCTATCACAGGGTTATTCGTCGCAATCGTTTTGTGGTCTACAAGAGTATGAGAAAGCAGTTTTTCCAACTTAATGATATTGATAAGGAAAAAAAAAATTATAATTTTACCTATACAATCCTAAAGAAAAAAAAAAGAAGGGAGTATGGAAGCCACGCTTCTCATACATATGTTCATAATGCTATCATGGCAAAAAATAGTTTTTATGAATATGTATGATGACCAACAAAGGATCGATGATTGTATTTAGGCAAAGGGTGTAACAAAACTCACATTATATTGATTTCTCAGTGGCAAATAAACTTTAATAAACATTCATATGTATTGTTTCAATGCTCGTGCAATTCATTTCTTCCAAAAATAATATGTAATAATAACTTCCGGAAAATGTCAATAAAGTCGCAATCTTGTGCTTTAATAATTAGTTGCAAATTTAGGACATTTCCCCCAAGTTTTATTTGACATCCTCTTGTCGCATGTTTCTGGCTTAAGGTGCAATTAGACGTGACATGGCCATAATGCCATAGCCATAACCAAACCAAAATTCAATTGGTTTCTATGGTAATGGCTATGGCGTTATGGCGAGTCACCTATAATCGAATACAGTGTTGCCCATTACTTTGGTTCGAACGTCTGTTTTCTATGGCTATGGTTATGTCACGTCTGATTGCACCTTTAGGGCATCCAAAGCATAACAATTACAGTAGTTTTCGTTTATAGTCACTACCGCTTATTGTCACATTAATGATATAGTCCATATTTAATGTTTTTTGTGACTTTTGAACTTAATTTCATTACAAAAATTTGACGATATAGTCCATTTACTATATAGTCATATTTGATATATGTATATGCACCAATTTTGTGGTAGTCAAAATCCAAATTGTATGCAAACAATTCGCGTTAAAGTCACAAAAATTTTCAACAGATTTTTTTTAGTTATTTATTTAAGTCATAAACCAAAAAGTAAATCTAAATTTCAACCTCCATCTGCTGTTTAGTAGAAGAATATGTCTTTAGAACAAAACATTGTTGCATAAAAGGCCACACAAATGTGCCTTTTAAATACAACATTGTTTTGTAATTGACATAATTGGATTGTATGGAAATTCTTTTATATATGTACCTCTGCGTGGCATATAAAAAAATTAGGCTTATAGTCACATTAGCGATATAGTCCACAATTTTTGTGCAATTTTAAATGTGACTATAAGCGAAAACTACTGTAGTACTTCAAAAAAAAAAAAGAAAAAAAAAACATAAGTAAATATTCTTAATTTTAGTAACTGCGTATAATCATAATTGTAGAGCAAACAATTCTTACGCTCACATATTTTTACTCGTGCAGCTATGACTAAAGACGATTCGAACAAACAAGAAAATCTCTACTTCGTATACACAAAAAACTAAAATACGCTACATTTAAAAAATAGAAGGCACATGCATATGAAATTGACTCTCTCTCTCTCTCATACAGTCTGAGTATGTTTATACTCAGGCTATTGATTGTAATCGGACAAAAAAAAAACCACTCATGATACTCGGGATATTTATTTATCATTCGCCATAGTATGCTTACATTTGTGTATATAAAATGGAATGGAAAATGTGTGGATGTGTGTGTGTGGATGTTTGAAATCACACTTTATATGTGTGTTTAAATAAAATAATTCTCTATATACGCATGTGTAGCTGATTAATATTCAGATTATTCTTATACTCACGCGTGTGATTGTAAGTCACACAGTCTATACATTTGAGTTATATTTGTTTGTGCTGCGTAATTAAAAAAAAATTTGTACAAACATAGTTGTTGGATGTTTATAGTTCTTCGTATGCGGTTTAAAATTAATGCGTTTGTTTGCATATGAGCGTATGTTTTATTTTTAGCTGTACGAATTTATAGTTATTCCAATTGTGGCAATATTCAAATAATACTTTAAACGATACTTTTGTCATGCTATGTTACACACTCGTACAATAATCGTTGACATACAAGAAAGTAGTAGCCACTGATTAATATTTTCAACTAAACATTAAATTTGCTCAGATGCAAAAGTGTGATTGATATTATTAATTTGTTAATTGGTGGAAATGCAATCAGTTTTTTTTTATTGATATTACAAAACTTTTCATTAAAATTTTTTCAAGTAAAAGTAAACTTTTATAAACTAAATGAGAATTACGTCTATTTGATCACAATGATGCATTTTGTTTAAAATAATTAAAGTACTAAATGTCTAATTTTTAATGTTTCCAAAGCTATTGCTGGAAACTGACAATATATTATTTTTTTATAAAACATATGAAAATTACGTATTTTCGACCAACCATAAACATCCTTCTTATTGAAATAATTGAAGTAGTAAATATCTAATTTTTGATGTTTCGGATTGTATTGCTTTATGCATTTCTTTGAAAATGATTTCCATTTGTTTTTAACCGTTCTCAAGTTCTTTTACATTTTTAATTATTTCTTCATTGTTAAAGAATTCAATCACCGTTCCCGTTAGATGCTGCAAGATATCACTTATCGCAAAATTACAAATTCAAATCTTGACTGAATCTTATCACTCCCTTTATAGATTATACATATGCATACATACACATACATACATACACACATATATATTTATATAAGACTTTGTGTTTTAAATTTTTTCTAAAACAACCTTACTCCTCTTAGAGTTCTTTTTTTTATTAGTAATAGAGTAGAGAGGTAGAGAAAAATAGTTTTGAATTAAACTAGCTGCTCCATGAGCAGCAGATTGGAGTCGTGGCAGCTACAAAGGGATATTTTAGAACATTACACAGACAAAGGCCTTTAAAAAATACATATATCAGTGGTATTAAGTACTTGTACTGCGATCCTAATAGTAAGCACCACAAACACTGGTGTCTTCTCACAGACTTCGAATCATAGTGGCGCTGGTAAGGCCACTACGAGATCTTCGAAATGTCATCATCACTGTTGTCAATCTTCGAGCCATGGCCTAATATGTATTAGTGTCTATTCTAATGCATTGATGTTTATGCTAATGCATTATTGTATTGCATTAACATAAATGCATTAGTATCAATCCATGATAACTGCCACAACTAAACATTGGCGAAGTCAAAATAAGTAATAAAATGCCAACATAGCTGAGTCTAGTGAACACCAGAGGCGCTGCAATAATGCTATTAAATTTAACAAAACTCACAATTGCATACTTGTAAAACGAATTAATTAATAATTTAATTAATTTTTACCCTCTATACTATTCATTTCCTGAAAGAAGATAGCATACAGGCATGAATTGTTAGTGGGCATTTTAAATACCTGAATGTCACTTCTCTTAAGGCACCCACACACTTGCAATATTATTGTGCAATAATCTATGTTGTATATTATTATATTGGTAAAATGCACAACATATTGAATAAAATCAAAAGTTTTTTAATTTATGTATCAAAAATTATTTTGCTTTGTAAACGATTTTGTATTGTATCTAGTATGTATCAAGAAAAATAAATTTTAAAACTCCTTTGCACCATATAATTTTTTTTTTAATATTGTGCAAATTATTGAATGGTGTGGAGCAAAACGACAATAATAATAGCAATAAAGTGCTCAATAATATTGCATGTCTATGTGTACCTTTAACAAGCAATGCCAACAAAATTATTAAACCAACTTGAAAAATATTTCGCTTATACATACATATGTATTAACTGATAGTGTTTTCGCACTGACATGGTTTTAATAAAATTTGGTTTTAACGTTAAAACCAACTGTTAAAACCTGGTTTTACCATACAAATTGTTTTTGTTAAAACCAAATTAAAACCATTTTTGAATTGGTTCTAAGTTGGTTTTATGAAATACAACCTTGTTTTCGCTGTGATAAATTCAGTGCTGCCAAGTTGAAATGACCGACAGCAGCTGATAATGTTTATGCCAGTGAATAACAATAGATGGCGCTTGAAAGATTTTCAACTTAAAAATGGATGCAGCAGCAACAATTATCAAAAAATTATGGGAAAAAAAGAGTTTTTTTTTTGGAAGGAAAACAAAGAAAATATTTTCATTGAACTCTGGAAAGTGAAAATAGACAATATGACTGACACTCATCTGCCAATAAAAAAGGTTTATCTTATAATGTATATGTGCATTTTTATATTATTAACAATATTTCCAAGCACTTCTTCATTCTGTGTAAGAAGTTCCATAATTAAAAAAAATTTTATTTACAAAATATAAAATAATTTCCATTTTAGAGCACATTGTGAAATATCTCAGTTTTTCATACAAACAAAAACAGTTGAACAGTATGTCCAACAAGTGTTATTAAAAAGCAGTACAAATGCAACAACAAATACACGAATTTCGACAGGAGATTTATTTTATTTTTGAACAAAGTTATTAGACAGTCTGTGAGTTAAAACCTGAATTTAACAAACTTGTAGTGTGAATGCAAAATCAGCTGTTTATGGTTTTAACGTTAAAACCAGGTTTTAACTTTCAGTGTGAAAACACTATAAGATTACTGCGAACATTAGGCAACAGAGAACTTTCTTTGTTTTTTAATAAAAGAAGTCTTATGAGTTGATTTCAATTCATATAAATTTATTTTAATAGAAAGGAATAACTTTAAAATAATTTGTAATTATACCGCGTGTTCAGTCAAACTCAGAATGGTTCTTTTACTTTAATTGAGACATCTTTATGTATTTATAGCCTGTTTAAGAAATGTAACATATAACTATGTAAAACTTAACAGTGGCGCTAACAAAGATTCTATGAATAAATTTTTTTAGTAATTTGTTATTCGTTACTTGAATAAATATTCCCAAAAATGCAGGCGTGTTGTATAAAAGAAAACATTTTTCGAAAACAACTAATTATGTACATATGTTTCAATTATACTAATTTGTGTCGCAAATAATTCAATTATATTAGAACATTTGCTTAAAATTTGATGGCGAAGAAAAAGAAACAAGTAAAAATCTGTAATTCGTGACTTGTATGGTTGTAAAGATGCTGTTGTGATATCTTAAAATAACAAATTGTTTTGTTTAAAGGAGACGCAAAACTAAATTAACCAGAGCAGACATACAAAAGCTTTATATAGAGAAAAATTAAAACTAGACGAAGAACGATGTGCACAATATAAGCAAACGCCAAAAGAAAGCTTAAGGAAATTACTCTTAAAACATTTAAATCTAATCATACATATATTTTTTGGCTGCAATCACAGCATCCTAAGGTGAGGCAACGAATGACAAAAAATTACACGAGATTGTAGTAAAAAAATACGTTTGTGTTGGGAGACTGTTATGTTTGCACAATCAGCAGAAGATTGCTCATTCCTGACATATTTTAAAATAATAAAATTCATACACACATATATTGATTTATATCTGCTCATTTTTCGGACAATGCTTAATGAATGTTCCACACTCAAATATTTTTTTTTTCAATCTAATTATTTAGTTTTGGCAACTATTCCCATATTTCAGGCCCACCTAAACTTAAGATCCTTCTCTGAATAACTAACAAGATTTGTATCATGGTTAACAGAAATCCTTCGATATATGTACGCGTGTACGGCATGGGTTATACCGCGCTTGATTTGTTTTACGTATTTATTTTTACTATACATATTTTACATGTAGAAAATTTTTTTGTTTTAAATTACGTACATGTGTCTATATACATACAAATGTATATATGTATGTAAATGTATATCAACGGAAAAATAATTGAATTGCAATACATTTTGTTGATGCTACACACGAACACACGCAAGGAAAAATAGTTATTAGAACTAAGCAAAGGAAGTATTTCATGGCTTTTAAAGAGGGAATTCAAATTAAGCAGGACATCAAATGCATATATATATATATATATATATATATTAGAGGGCTGCCTAAACAGTTTTGAAATGTAAACATGTTGTTGTTTAAATGTATTGTAGCATGTAAATATTATACTAAACCAATAATAAATGATGTCGTTTAATAAGCGAATCACTATGGATGTATTGATGTACGTGGGTATGAATGTTTACAAGCGAAGTCGCGAATACTTCATGCTCGTAACAAACAATCAAAAGAATAGTGTTGATGCGTGTATGCGTGTTGTTTTGCATACACATTGTAGGTTTGAGTGTGTGTGTGTGTGTAAGATGTAGATGACAAGCTACCCTGCAGTAAGACTGGGGCCAAGTGTCTCTATGTCAACACTAAAACTCTATTAGTAGTTACATTGTCTACAATTTCTCTTTTATTCGTCAGTATAAAATAAAAAGAGAAAACAGATGTGGTGTATTTTTAGTGGATTTTGAAACAACTTGTCAATATACATAAATTAGGTATAGAAATGTACCAGTAAATTTCTGGTTGGTATCAGGGCTGTCAGATTTATTTTCACCTTTTCCGAAAATCCAATGTTAAAAATCGCCAAAATCGCCAAATCCTCTTTTTTTAGTTTTTGATTTTTTTATATTTTATATTTTATAGATTATTAAAAATTTATTTTATAAATTATAAAAAATTTATTTGTTCCGAATCGCTAAAATTCGCCAAAAAATGGGAAAAATCGCCATTATATATATTTTGAATCAGAAATAATTTTTAGTCAGGCTTAAGTTCAGTAATTTCAATTCTTTTATTGAATGAAATATTTTTATTAATTAATGTGAGTTTCTAAAGAGAAGAAAAATTAAATTAGACTTTTAAGCTGCGGAAATACCGATATTTTTCTGTGCTGCAACGCTTAAAAGTCTAATTTAATTTTTCTTCTCTTCTTTAGAAACTCACATTAATTAATAAAAATATTTCATTCAATAAAAGAATTGAAATTACTGAACTTAAGCCTGACTAAAAATTATTTCTGATTAAAAATTCACTATAGTTCAATTAAAATCTAAAAATGTTTATTTTTATTTAGAACAATGTAATGTTTAAGCTCCACCCATTGCACATTCAACGAGTTGCAGAAATTTGTACAAGTTTTCTAAAACGGTTGCTGCCAATACCAGTATTAAATGTTCTTAGCACAAAATATAAAAATACCATAATAAAAATAATATTTAACGATTTTCAAGCCAATTCAAGGCTCATCAAAAATAGCCAACAAAATCGCCAACTTTTTTATAAAACGCCAAAATATCGCCATGTCGCCAAATCGAAAATTAGGACGCCAAACTGGATTTAAATCCGCCACGTTTGGCGAGAAATCGCCACATCTGACAGCCCTGGTTGGTATGTCTACATGTTCCCATAAGAACTCATAAGAATTCACTATCTAGTCAATTGTTTTAGTGTTACTTGTAGATTTTCAATGAGAAGCACATGCTAAATGTCTATAGCATAAAGTATTGCATGGGGAATAATTGTAGAGTAGTACTGGTGACAAAGTCAAAAGCGACTCAGTACATTTTCACCATCGACATTTCCTTCGGGGTATTATGTGTTTAAGGGTGGGTTTTTGAAGTAAGCGCACACAACTAATATCAAAGCATTAGTGTATGTGCACAGAAAAATAAAAGATCATACACGCAACGTGTGTGCGTATGTACATGCATGACGTTTGTATATGCGCCCATGCGTATGAAGACGGAATCACCACAAATTCTTGCGTCACGAAGTATTTTCTTCTTTACTCCTATGTATACCTGCAATAACTGGAACAAATTTCTTGCAAACACTGTTGTTTAGTGTTTGTTTTAGATGATTTCGTTGTAGTAAAGCATTTGAAAAATCTCTCATGTCTTAAATGCTCTTGTAAGTGGCCTTGTGCAGGTGTCTAATATACATGCATACATAGTACATAAATATGTATGCATATATGTACATAAGCATACATATTTTTACAGAAACCCTTTTTTTGAACATACATACATATGTCTAAAATAATCACATCAATGCAGAAAAGTTCAGTGGAAAATATTTTTTTATCATATAAAACTCAAAGTTACATATATGTCAATTTAATGAATGACAAAAAAATGTAATTATAAATAGTAAGACAAACTAAAGGCTTTGTGTCATTTTTAATAAATAGGAAATCAGTCACTAAAAGTAAAATTTCATTATTATAAATGCATGACGATATAATGCTGGAACACAACTGGGGCGAACGACGATTTTTTGGCCGCGTATATTCGTCGCAAAGGATAAAATAAATTTTTTGTGTGTTTGAAAGAGCTCACAATCATGGCGTAGCGACGAACGTTCGAAATTCGCTATATAATGCGAAGTCTAAATTAGATATATTTCTATTTTTTACGCTGGTGAACGATGAAAAATTAATTTTCTTTTTAATTAACGATAAGGCTAAAGTTCTGATGAAAGCTAGACATTGGCGGCCCTATGCATAATGAAAAACTAGCATAGCATGAAGCTAGCATAAATGGCAAACCTGAACATGGTCTGTCTCAACGAGTTTTGCCATACAATTTTACATTAAAAATCACGCCAGGGGGTCTACTCTGTAATTCGAAACGAAAGCAATTGCTTTCGAGTGTCTATATTAATTACATGCCAATTCAAAAGCATTTTCTTTCGTTTCAAATTACAGAGTAGATTTTTAAAGTCAAATTGTCTGGCAAAACTTGTTAAATAAAATAGAATAATTATCTATTATTCAATTTCAGTGTTAATTGATGTAGTCTGCATAAAACTTTGGAAATTTCAAGTGTATATCGTTAACTTAATACGAAAAGGCCCTAACTCATGTTTTTCATAGTTTACAGGAGTAGGAAAAAACTAAATAAAAAGAGATGCAATATTTATACAAAATTTGTTTAAACGCAATTTTTATTAAAAACACTTTACATAAGCACATAATATTGCGTTTAAAAATTTTTTTTATCAATATTGCATCTTTTTTTATTTAGTTTTTTCCTCCTCCTGTAAACTATGAAAAACATGAGTTAGGGCCTTTTCGTCCTAAGTTAACGATATACATAATTGTTTGGATATTACACTAGGATTTCAACACGTTAAGTGGCTCGCGTTAGAACACCTATAATTTTTAACTGTCATATAGGTATATGCTGTTGTAGTGTCCAAAGTTTTACATATGCTTTGAAAATTGCAAGTTCGCAGTTTTTTACTGTTATCGTAGCGTATACCTTTGGTGTATGAAACCCCAAGAAAGGAAACTATTCAGAGCGTTAAAATATTTGACTAAATTGTTCGTCGTAGCATAACCCGAACACAAAAGAAAGCAATCAAGAGGGAAACAGAAATAAATATTTAAGTTAAAATTTCATTCGGTAACACAATCGTCCAGTGGCAATACGCAGCATTGTTAGTAAATCGCACTTGAACTGTAGTTGGGCTATGACACTGCACATTTTTCTTAGGCCGAGCTTACGTCTGTGTGTCATGTGTGTAATGAAAAACTGTTTAATTCAGACACTCGAAAGTTTAATCTCTCGTATACGAGAGACAGACAGAACTTCGGGACGATATTCCCCAAACAAACATTTTTTCTTAACATCAATTCATTCTATAGAAAAACTTCAAGGCATGCGGATATTATTTATTATAATTAAAATAATTATTATTACTGAAGATGAATTACGTTAGTTCAGTAATAAATATTTGTGTGTTTCTTGATCCAATTCAAGAAGCTGGTAACACGAGCAAAGCCTGCTGGCCAATTTATATCACAGCCACCACCAGATACAAAAGATTGCACTCCAATTTGAATGGGCTTGCTACATTCCAAAATTAATGGTCCGCCAGAATCGCCCACGCATGGAGAAATCTCACTAGAAGTTTCGATGCATAGACCACTAGAATTTATTGGAAACATTTGGAAATGGCTGTTACATTTTTCGTTGCTAATGACTTTGAATCGCTCCCATTGCAATTTGCTGCTGACTTCAGTTTCCGACTTGAGTCCCCAACCCGAAACGATACCTGTTTTACCTTCGTATGAAGAGTATGGCTCAGCAAGTGCCGGCAAGCGAATGTTCCTTATATTTGTAGAATAATTAGTGTAGGGAATTTTAATTAAGGCAATATCGTTGCTGATGGGAAAGGCTATAAAGTCAGGGTGAAGTATGAAATCTTTTTTGTCGACTTTGTAGTGCACATCAGATTCAGCGAAAATATTTGAACCCAGGTATACCTCCACAGAATCCTTTCCGTCTACGCAGTGACCAGCTGTTAGCACCCATTCGTTGCCTATCAGTGAACCTCCACAGCGGGCTAAAGGAGATGTAGACTTACCGGCTAAAGCAATGCCAACTTGATAGGGAAAACTGCCAATTTCAGCATCTTGGGAATTAAACATGCGACTAGCAATTTGTACAGCAGGTAACGCGTTGATTAATAAGGCGGGAGCGCAACCCACTGCCAAAGCGAAAAGTATCAAAAGTTTAATGTTGCTCATTTTAATGACAAAAAGAACTGTAACACGTTTCATCTGTTTACTTCAGCTTTATATAGCAAATTTTCAAAATACAATTAATATTGACGCAAATTTAAACAAATATAAGAAATAACAATTGATGCAAAGATCTATGTAGTTAAGAAAATTATTGTAGATACATTATTAATTATCTACATAAATATTTTTTAATGTTTTGATACCAGTATGTCTGCATACGGACATAAGCATGTTTCTTATACATTAGGGCGGATGGCATTTTATGGACGAGAAAATACCTGATATGAATTAATAACATTTATATATTGTTATAGTGCGTAAACATGTGAGCAAAGTATACTGCTTAAGAGATTTCGGGCAGAATCTAGTTAATTTCCCATAAAAAACAAAATCTAGTTCATAATCAATTTCAATGTATTTTTTATAAAAAAAATATTTTACTGAATAAGTTAGATAATAATTTGGGTTTATTAATGCGTTAACAAATGTTAAACTTTAAATCTGCTGCGTCACTAGATTTTGGTCAAATCTATTTAAAACCTAGTAGAACTTTTACTTAAAAAGGTGTGTGAATTCGCTATGCTAGAGGTGTTTGGTTGTAGTTTGTACTGGGTATTAGACCCCTGCGCCAGAACACTTACACGAAGTTTTAAGATATGAAGGATCTTTCAAATGCTTTAACACAGCAAAATTTTCAAAAACAAACTCTAAACAACACTATTGGCACGAAATTTGTTTCAGTTATTGGATGTGTAGGAGTAAAGAAGAAAATACTTCGTGACGAAAGAATTTGTGATGTTTGCTTCTTCATACGCATGGTCGTGTATACAAACGTCATGGCGCACACACGTCGTGTGTATGACCCTTTATTTCATAGTGTTTCCACACTGAAAGTTGAAACCTGGTTTTAACGTTAAAACCATAAACAGCTGATTTTGCATTCACACTGCAAGTTTGTTAAATTCAGGTTTTAACTCACAGACTGTCTAATAACTTTGTTCAAAAATAAAATAAATCTCCTGTCGAAATGCGTGTATTTGTTGTTGCATTTTTTCTGCTTTTTAATAACACTTGTTGGACATACTGTTCAACTGTTTTTGTTTGTATGAAAAACTGAGCTATTTCACAATGCGCTCTAAAATGAAAATTATTTTATATTTTGTAAATAATTTTTTTTTATATTATAGAACTTCTTAACAGAATGAAGAAGTGCTTGGAAATATTGTTAATAATATAAAAATGCACATATACATTATAAGATAAACCTTTTTTATTGGCAGATGAGTGTCAGTCATATTGTTTATTTTCACTTTCCAGAGTTCAATGAAAATATTTTCTTTGTTTTCCTTACAAAAAAAACTTTTTCCCATAATTTTTTGATCATTGTTGCTGCTGCTTCCATTTTTAAGTTGAGAATCTTTCAAGCGCCATCTATTGTTATTCACTGGCATAAACATTATCAGCTGCTGTCGGTCATTTCAACTTGGCAGCACTGAATTTATCACAGCGAAAATAAGGTTGCATTTCATAAAACCATTTTGAAACCAATTCAAAAATGGTTTTAATTTGGTTTTAACAAAAACAATTTGTATGGTAAAACCAGGTTTTAACAGTTGGTTTTAACGTTAAAACCATGTCAGTGTGATTAATTATATAGATGTTTGCATATGTATGTATGTAAGTATGTGTGTGGCTGTGTTTTAATGAATTATTTATGACGTTTAGATAAATTTTCTTTAAATCTTAATAAAATTATTTATATTTAGATTCTAGAATACGGACGATTGTGTCGTGTCGTCCGTTTGATATATCTAGTTTTAATAAATTTATGAATAATTTTTCAATATACATACCGTGTTTTATATCGTTGCATACTCACAATGGTACAATGTTACAACATTAAAATTTTAAGATACTCATTGTGAATTCCCTAAATGTTTTTTATTGAGGTATAGAACTTTAAGTTGGCATCACTTTTTTAGCTGGCGGCCATTTTGTCAGCTGTCAAGTGATTAATATTTAGTTTGGTTTGCCATTTCATCATGAACAGGTTGACAAAAGAACAACGCTTGCAAATCGTGCAAATTTATTTCGAAAATAATGGTTCAGTTCGCGAAGTTTACCGCAAGCTCCGTCCATTTTATGGTCGACATAATCGTCCATCAGAGCAATTAATTCGGTTAACCATGGATCGTTTTCGCACTACGTTTACTCTATGTGATAATACGCATCCGCAGAGACGTCGAACAGTGCGCACCGAAGAAACAATTGCCGCTGTAGAGCAAAGTGTTGAAGAGGACCCGAATGAATCGATTCGCCACCGTGCACGGTATAGAGCCATGATAACCGACTATTTTGTTCCCGAATTGGATGGCATGAATGTGGATGAGTTGTGGTTCCAACAAGACGGCGCTACATGCCACACAGCGCACGTCACAATCGATTTATTGAAGGAAACATTCGATGAGCGCATAATTTCGCGGAATGGACCTGTCAATTGGCCACCAAGATAGTGTGATTTGACACCATTGGATTATTTTCTTGGGGGATATGTGAAGTCGCTCGTCTACGCCAACAAACCAGAAACGTTAGGGGACTTGGAAGCCAACATTCGTGGCGTTATTGCCAACATACGGCCCCATATGCTCGAAAAAGTGGTTGAAAATTGGACCTGTAGAATTGGCTTTATTCGAGCCAGCCGCGGCGGCCACATGCCCGAAATCATATTTAAACATTAATGGCATAAAATTATCCTTCCAATAAAGCCAAATTGATGGACATTAAAACGATTTTCTTGTGTTTTATTTCAATTCGAAGTTCTATACCTCTAAAAAAAACACCCGATATTTGCGTACCTTTTTGTGACCTTTTTTTCGTTATTTAGTCGTATAAATACTTCAAAAGTTATGTAATGCAAAACATTTTTTTCTATAAAGTAGTTAAGAAAACTATTCGAATATTGAATAAAAATCATTCGAATAATTCTTCATTCTAAATTGACCGCTTACTTTTTTGAGCAGCTTGAAAACTCCTTCATTTCTTTTAAGTCAATTAAAAAAAATTGAGCCCACCTAATGTGCATATTAAATAACGGTCGCATTCAAGAATTGTCCAAATTGATGGGAGTAAACACATCTAATCTAAAGTAAATACTATTGTTAGAAAACAAGCATTCCATTTAATCAAAATGACGTAGTTGATTAAATTGAACGATTAAGAAAGAACAAAATAAATGTTAAAAGATATTGAAATTTTCTAGATTCACGTAAAAAGATAATTACAATATACAACAAAATGAAATTAATTAACTTGTTATGACACGTCGTATATTTGTTGATACACATCTGATGATTCTATTCAGGCAAAAATAAATATGTATAAGTATTTTTTTATGTTAGAGTTTTCGAAGGGGCTGCTTTTGTAACTGATCAATTGTGTTATTAAATACGTAATTGTATATATGATGCGATTTTTTTGTAGTCAGTTGAATAAAAGTTTCTTGAATGTATAAATGTATACATATACACACAGTTAAGCTGAGTTATAACGAACTCCATGGGAATGGGTGATTTTTTCTCGCAATAGGCGATTTTCTTTACAGAAGGAACAAATAATTTAGTGCTTATAATACATACATGCATATGTATGTACTAGTGATGCACGAATATTCGTATTCGTATTCGAATTGCCGAATATTCGGCCATTTTTAATGCGAATACGAATCATTCGTATTCGTCAAATTCAGGCGAATACGAATGCGAAAAAATTAAATGCATAAATCCTAAACTAAATTTAAATAAATGGATAAAAATATTAGTTTGTACGAATCCATTAAATTTTTTATAGAAATTTGTGCTTTGTATCATTTTCAAATATTATTTACTGAGGATCATTTAAATTTTGGGTAGTTTTTATTAACTTTAAAGTATGCCAACAGGAGTATGAAGTTCTTTTTCATAAAAATTTTTTAATATTTCATATTGCAGGCGTCAATAGAGCACTAATTTAATGTCTATAAATTTCACATGAAATATTCGTATTCGCATTCGTATTCGCGAATATCGTTTCAATTATTCGAATATCAAAAATTTACATTCGTTACATCACTAGTATGTACATTGTACCTGTATGTATGTATATAAAAAAAAACTTTAAAAAACTTAAATCGACTTTATGCATTAAAAAGTTAAAAATAAAAGTATTATTACTCATATGTGCATTAACTAATTGCAGTCGGTGCAACTTTCTACCGTGCTCGTTAACCAGGTTAATGTGGCACAAATACGATTGTAGTTGATCTGCAATCCCGGAGTGTCCTCTCCTCGAGGGCAAATACGCACAGTTGTTGCGGCAAATTACAGGTCACTGCTTTGTGCATATGTATGTATGTATGTATGAATGTCCGCATGTTAGGGAATTAATATCCGGTTTTTAGAAAACATAAGCTTTTCCTCACTTTTGTTTCGTTTATAAGCAATAACGTTTAAAAATTGGTTTTTATGAAACATATTCTAAGGCTTTCGTTTATTCTATTTTAAAATGAGAAAAAAATCTTTTTTAGTATAACAAGAATCAAATATCTACACTCACAAAATTCAAATTCATAAATAAATAAAAAAAAAAAAAAACTTCGTGACGGAAGAATTTGTGATACTTGCTTATTTCTACGCGTGATGCATGTATGTGTGTATGATCTTCTTTTTTTCTGCGTAAATGCAAACGCACACACATGCATTGACATTAGTTGTACGCCCTTAAACACAATAGCTTACCACCCTATCGGAAATTTGGCTAACTTTAAACTAACTTTAAGCTAACTATTTCGCAACTAGTACTGACTACACTTGGATTACTTTGCAATGTAATCAACTGACTATTTTAACATTGCGATGTCCTAGGCGGTAGTCAATTGTCTCACTAGGCACTACTTTAAGCTAACTTAAAGTTGACTTTTTTAAATCACATGGTAGTCAGTAAATTAAAAAAAAAATTCTGTGGCTCGAACATGTAACATCACACGTTTTGTACTCAACGCGCTACCACTCGGCTAAGCTGCCATCTAAAATAACAACAGCAAAACATTAATATAAAACTGAAATGAGTTTTAAAGTAGCTGAGAATAAATTTGTTGGTTCTCACCAAATTCGATTACGTACTCAACTTTAGAATTAATTTTGTGTTTGTTCTGGATGACTTTGCAGCTAGCTTTTAGTCAGTCTAAGAAAAGTTAACTAGATATAAGTTAACTATATTTGTAGTCAACCACACATTCTCCGACAGGGCATCTACATATTACACACACACTCAAACGTACAATATGAAAAATAACAAGCATACACTAATCAACGGTACTTCTTTTGAGTGTTTGTTACAAACAAGATGTCTTGGCGACATCGCTTGTTACAACTGATATACACATACACCAATACATCCATCGTGCTTCGCTTATAGTACGACAGCATTTATTATTGGTTTAGTATAATACATGCGACGTGAATACATTTAAAAATCATGACGTATTTACATTTAAAGACCTTTTACGCAGGTCTCTAATATGTAAGTATGAAGTATATAAAACAACCCTCTAGTCAGCTTAGATTCTAGGCCCTAGAACCATATTTCTCTGTCAACTAGGGTTGTTATCCGTCCTCTTTTTCCCGGACACTTCCTCTTTTTGGGATTCTGTCCTCGGAAAAAATTAGCGTCCGGGAAAGTCCTGAGGAAAGGACTTTTTTTCGCTTTTGAATTGGTTGAAAATTTGCATTTATTAAAAGCTAAACCAAAAAGAGAAGTAATTGGTATTGGATGTCCAGTTAATCTTATAAATAACACTGTTCATGAGGATTGTGGTATGTTATTTTAAGACGTAGAATTATGAAAATTTATTTGAAATGTGGATGGAGTTTAGTAAAAAATGGCCAGAATAATATAGTACGTAGCTTAAAACGAGAGTTAAAAATCTTTATTTTATGAATAAACAAGACATTTTAACTTAATAATGAAAGTTTATTTAAAGTCGGTAGCCCTATCGTTTGATGTGTAATCGGTTGCACTTTGATATTTGAAGTTCTATTTCTGTGCGTTTATGTATGTAAATATTCTTAAATGTGTAAATATTTATGTACATAGATACAATTTAATTTAAACATCGATGGTGTTGGGTAAAAAAGATCCAATATTCTATGTAAAATTGTGCGAGATTGACCCTTTTTACAGAACACCATCGATATGTATTGTGGCTGTAGCATTCGAATTTCTGCAACAATGTTTGCCTTGAGTTCAAGGATTGTCTCTGGCTTGTTCACATACACTCGCTCCTTCAAAAAACCCCAAAGAAAATAGTCGGGTGCTGTCAAATCTGGCGATCGCGCTGGACAAATAATTTCCGAATTTCGAGAAATTATTCGCTCTCCAAAAATTTGACTTAAAAGTGCCATTGTGTCTCGGGCAGTATGGGCAGTGGCTACGTCCTGCTGAAACCACATACCAGGTCTGTTTTCAAGAGCAGGACGTAAAAAATTTTCTATCATAAACCGATACCGCTCTCCATTTACGGTTACAGCACTTCCATCTTCATTCTCGAAGAAGTAGGGCCCAATGACATTTTCAGATGTGATCCCACACCATACTGTACACCTGATGGGGTGCAATTGGCGTTGATAAATGGCTCTTGGATTTTGAGAACCCCAGAACCTACAGTTCTGCTTATTAACAAAGCCATTCAAATGAAAATGAGCTTCATCACTCATAATCAAATTTTCAATAAAGTTGATTTCATTTCTGGCCAACTCTTGAAATTTAACTGCAAAATTTAGACGTTGCCGATGATCTGCGGGTTTTAATTCTTGGACCAATTGCACCTTATATGGGTATAACTGTAAATCTTTTTTTAAAATGCGCCGTAGTGACGTACGAGACATTTCTAGCTGAGCAGAACGCCTTCTGCCAGATGTTTCTGGTGCTTCGTTAACACTTTGCTGTACTCGTTCAATATTTTCCGCAGTGCGACTTAAACGTGGTCTACCGGTTCGAGGCAAATCTCTTACGCTGCCATGTTGGTGATGACGATTAACTAAGCAACGAATCATCGCTCCAGAGGGCGAAATTCTGACGTTAAAATGTCGACGATATGCTCTTTGCGTTAAAATAATTGATCTCTGGCTTAAATAATAAAATTCTATTGTTCTGGTTCTCTGTTCAGTTGAGAACCTCTCCATTATAAATTCTCCAAGTGTTGTCTATATAATCTGAAAGAAAAAATAAAAAAAATTAATAAACAAAAAAGTTATTAAACTTTTACACCCCTTGGTTTCTTTTGGCCCACCCTGTATAATATTGAAATAACGCTATGTATTCAGTCAGTTCGCCTGCAAACGTACACGGCAATTATGAATAAAATTTGTCCCTTTTCCAATTTGAATTTTCGGTTTCCCTATTTTTGCTATTGCTTGAAATTGTGCCCCGGGAACATTAAGTGAACAAAACCAAGGTAAAAGTGAAAAAATCCCAATGAAAAATATTATTCACGATAAGTGGAATTAAAAAAGAGAACACCTTTCAAGGGAAAAGTTGTTCACGATTGCAATTTGGTGAAAAGGGAAAATTTTTCGAGGGAAATCTGTTCACGATAGAGGTGAATACATATTATAGGAAAAAACTCAATTTCGTTTAATTTTTAAGTCCTACTTTTTTAAGCAAATGTTCGGGTTTTTTCCTTCTGCTGTCCTCTTTTTATAAATTAAGTGATAACAATCCTACCAGTGAACAGAGTGAGACCATTCACATTTGCCAACTATTCATAAATTCGTTGCTTTTGCCATGGATTTATTCGACAACAATAACAAATGTAGTTGCCTTGCTATAATTCGTTGTTTTTGTTGATTGCTCTGACACACTATTATTGCAATGCCGTTATAATACAAGCAGCGAAATGAAATGATGCAGCATGAAAGAATGTATTTCTTTCACACCATTCAATGGAGTATTCGTTGATCTTTTGCATAATACATACATACATACACGTAAATACATACATACATATAAATACATACATTGAATACCAATGTAAGAGCATACATATATACATACATATGTACGTTTTATACAAGATTACGTTGTGTTCAATCACAATAAAAAGTATTCGCACCATTCACTGAGTATTCGCTGCTTTTGACAAGACCAGTGAACATTTATATAAAACAAGCAATGCAGGCAATAAAATTCGCCACACTCATCTCTTTTGATTGTGCCATGCGTTGTTTTTTTGAAATGTTGTGATTGCATTCAAAACAGCAAAATTAGGCATTCAATCTGATCTCTGAACCCTACTGTCAACACTCTTTTCTCTAGCGACAATTGCATTAGTTAAAATATCGGCAACTTTCCTTTTATGCGCGAGTAGAGACAACAGTTCTGGTGCATTTTTGGTGACATTTAAGCATTTTATTTGAAAATAGTGCGTTAATCGTGAGTAGTTTTCTGAATTAGTAAATCGCAACAAAAAAAAAACAATAATATCGCAACAATTTACAGTTTTATTTGCAAATGCGTGCGTATAAACGTACGGGTATGTTCTGCATTCCACGTGAAATTAAAACGAGTGGAATTGCCATAGCATTGTTGTTATAATTACATATTTCGAACAACAATTTTATGGCAATTCCACTCGTTTTAATTCCACGTAGAATTTAGAACATACCCCATAGTAATTGTCAATCATATTCTTTAATGTTTAAATGCAATATTTGAATTACAAAAAAATTTTTTGAATTTCGAAAGTAATTTTTGATTTTCATATGTTTATCTTTCAAAAATATTTCGATATAAATAATTTAAAAATAATTTATTTAAATTTTGGTAAAAAAATAATATTAATCAAATATATATGTATGTATGTATGTGTTTAAGTTTGTTGCCCCAACCCTTATAAAATTGTAGACGAGAATCACTAAAATATACTAGTCAATCTATGGTTCAAATGTCTCCATATGATCGTAAAAGAACTACCTTGTCAATAGTGCTAAAGCCTACTGGTAGTTTTGAATTGGGTACACCTAACTAGTCAGTAAAACTATTGACAATGTCACTAATAAATTACTGAAATTGTAGAATTGTAGACTAGAGGAAGGCTTAATGAAACACTAAGGCTCAAAATTTCAGGAGAAATTGCGGAAAATACAAGGAGAAGTAGCACAAAACTGAAGGAAGACCTTAAAAATAATTACGGAATTCTTGTAGACGCTAATAAAATTCGCCCTTGCTTAAAGAAAGTTGGCTGATAGACGTTTATAAGCAGAAAAAGACCATACATTAGTGCTGGGATGCTATCGATATTTTCTACTATCTTTATCTATCGATAGTTCAAATTTCACTATCGATACTATCGGCTAAATGTTTGTACTTGAGAAAGAAAAATATAACTCATTTTTCACCAGGTTACAGTTAGTTTTTTTTAAATCAATTTATTGAAAGTTTAGTCTTATGTTTATTTTAATATGATGATCTGCATTAGCAACAATGAAATGCGCATAGGATCCAGCTGAACCCCTCAATAATCAATTTAAATGTATTTAAAAAAAATATTTTACTTAATAAGTAAAATATTAATTTGGCTAAGAATCCCAAATTAATATTTTACTTATACTTAAAAATTTTAAACAGAAATTAATTTCGATTTTCGACTGTTTACGCAGGTCTCTAGAATGTATTAGCTGATGATGTTATTAAACCATGTTTAAGTTTTGCCAACAACAAATGTTAAGCGTTTTAGTTAACATTTTAAATTACATATTTATGAACGCAAAAAAGAGAAATTGGAATATTGAAATTAAATTAATCTCAGGAATAAAGTTAATAAAACACAAATTTTTATAATTACAAAAAATTTCAGCTCTTCCCCCGTGACAATGTATAATTTCAACATTGCCGTGACCAGGATTCGAACCTGGGTTACTACGGCCACAACGTAGGGTCCTAACCACTAGACGATCACGGCTACGGAAGATATCTTCTAATCTCGTTATACATAGGTTAAGAGCGCTTCAAACCAAAATACTCGCTGTAAATTTATAAAGCAATAAAAACTCAAAAGCGCTTTATTCATACGCTTTGAAATCATGCCCAAGGGAAAAAGCTTTTTTGTTATTAAAGAAAGCTTTTCATTGTACAAACTTTGTACGCTACTAAACTAAAATCAACAGAAAAAGCTCCCCATTTACGAATGGATACACATGCATACACAAATGCATACTTACATACATACAATCATTAATGAATTCATTTGCCTATAATATATACTACATACATATGTATGGTCACAAGTAGAAAGGCCGTAACTCTTATTTTCACGAAATTGAGTTTTACAGTGATTCGAACACATTTCACATATCTGTGGCAATAAATAATAATGGCTTAAGTTGAGATAAGTGGTTTTTCATTTTATTATATATTCTTATTCTTAATTTTCAAGATCTATTACTCAACTAAATTTCATTTAAAAAATGTCATTATTAATAAAACTATACGTATTATAGGGTTGCATTTGTATACTCGTTTGTATAGCCAAAACATATAAGTATACCATGGTATGTACCATATAATTGTAGTGTGACCGACAGAACTACCCTCTAGTCAACTTAGAACCATATGTCTCTATGTCAATACTCTTTCTCCAGCGACAATTGCACTAGTTAAAATTTCGACAACTTTCCTTTTATGCGTGAGTAGAGATACGTTAGAGACAACCGTTCTAGTGTATATCTGGGGATATTGTTAATGAACGCGTCAATAGTTTGTTTTTCTTTTTTATTATGTTGTGCAATAGTTTCAATGACAACCCTATGTTATATGTCATTAGGCGATTACATTGGCTGGGGTACACCAGGTCATTATTACTATTGACAATGTCACGAGAAAATCACTATAATTTTACTATTGACAACGAGCGAGGAAATATCGATATTGTAGACTATAGCTCCTAAAATTTACTAGTGAATCTTTGGTGTCAATGTCCCCATGTTGTCCCAAAAGAACTACTTAGTCAGTAGTGCTACAGTCTAGTGGTGGATACTCAATGACAAGCTAATGTTAAATGTCAATAGATGATTACATTGGCTGGGGTACACCTGGTCAATAGTACTACTGACAATGTCGCAAGTAAATCACTACAATTTCACTATTCGCACTTTCTGCAGGGTAGTATAAGAGTTATTGTGTGTGCGTGCTTTTCCAAATTAAAATACAATTAAAACAAATAACAATTGCTTATTGTATTGCTGCTGAGCAACTGTTTGATCTGTTTTTGCACAAAATTTTATTTTCATTCATTCATTCATCAACCATGGATTTTTTTTTCAACACACCATGTGGTACTTATGTTAAAACCAGTTTTATGTATCTTATTTGTTATAGAAAAACAAATACATACAAACTTGTTTTTCTCATTTGGTCATTTCACAACCATACAATAACTGCTTTAAAAATCAACATTTACAACTAGTAAAAGAAACGCTAAATAACATATTTTTTCACACAAGAACCAAAAAAACACGCAAAACTGGTGCAAGCAGATGCATCTGTGCAGTGCTATAATACGTATCTATATTTTAACTTAAGTCTTCTTGGAATATAATACGTAAGCCATAACATCTTATTTCAACTTAATTATTTTTTTCGGTAGCTACATCAATATTGAAATATGTATTTGAGCATAAAAACTTGTATACACTTAAGTTCAATTACTAACATTCCATCCAAATTATTCTTCATCAAAAAAAAAAAAAAGTTATATATAACTAAGCTTTTAAAAAATTATCTTATCTCAGGTTTTCCGCATTTTTCATTTTAACCTAATGCACTTATCTCGACTTACCATCAATAAAAATTATTTTTCTTTCAATATAATAGCTTAAGTGCACTTTAATTTTTATTTGTCTAACAATGGATTTCTTCATAACATCTTAACTAAAAAACAGCGAATATGTATTAACTAATAAAACGTTTTCTTTTTTTTGTATAAAATTAACAGTTTTGTTCTAAATAAATGTGCATCTTTTTCGGAGGCTAAAAATTTTATATAAAAACCAAAGACAATTAATTTTAGACAAAACCCCTAATATCTCAAAACATGAAATTTCGACTTAAGCCATTATTATTTATTGGCACAGATGTGTATATACACCTAGTTACAAAAATTAATTGCAATAGTGTAAAAAAAAATAACTGTTTGTAAAACAGTTGTACAAAGCAGTTGTGCTGTTTATTATTATATTTTTACAATCTCCTGTAAAGTTACAGTTATTTGAGTTAGGGCCTTTCTACTTTCTACCAACGATTTGTATGGATATACGTATACTTTAAAAGTGAATTATTTATGTAACAACAAATAAGTATAGCAGTATTGCCACCCGCTTGTTCGCGGATACATTCCATAAGTCATTATACCATTATGCACAAAGCAATGACCTAAGTATACTTGCTTGGCAATACCTACGCAGTGTGTTTGAGTGACGAATTTAACATGGGGATGTCATTGGAAGTATACAATCGCCACCCTCTCGCTTACATTCGGTTGACGAAAACAGTGACGAATATTCCTCATAGTTTTCATTCACAAAAATACTATGATGAAAAGAACACTGAAGCCGGAGTTAACTAATGAACGGTCATTAAGACCGCTTCTGAAATGATTAAAAATTTATTGTCAATTTACATTCAGTGAAAATATTAAGTGTTTTTTACCTGAAAGTACTGAAAAAAATTTTTTGTGTTCTTTAAAGCTCTTCTTCCCTTGAACACCATCATGCTTATGCTAGAAAACTATTGTACACATTTTTCTTTTCAACGTAAACACTAGAATATGACAGAAAAAGAATTTTAGTTGCTTGCTTATGCCGGCCATACACTACACAAGTTCAGTGCTCAATTCTGGCACTGCGTAAACTAAGCTTGTGACACACACTATACTAGTAAACTGTGCAGTTTTTATTTTAAAGCTATAAGTGAAGAAGACAACATGTGCAAATACTGCTCTATTTTATTAATTGCTGTGGCAATAAAAACAGCCTAAATCGTACACCACACAAGTTCACTGTACAGTTTTCAAACTTGAGCAAATATCAAAATCGTTTTGATATTTACTCAGTTCACTGCGTAAATAGCACAACCGCCAAATACACTACACAAACGCACTGTACAGTGCCAGACTTGAGCACTGAACTTGTGTAGTGTATGGCCGGCATTATGTATGTATGTATATGCGATCAACGAATTCATCTAATATATTGGTACACCAAGTAAGTACCGCCAACTAGTGATGAGCGATAGCGTGATTTTTTAATAATGTTGCTCCTTGTGAACGTGATTTCTAAATCGCTGTTCTTTTAAACTGTGACTGTGTAATCACAGTTTAGCAGTATTTTGTTTGTAGCAGTTGTGTTATTTTGAGAAAATCTAATAAGAAGAGCAGCAGTGAAATTAAACAGTGACTGTGATCACGGTTTAACACATTTCAACTCTTCTGCTTTAAAACTATTTATTAGTATTGGTGTTTTGATAAATACTAATAAGAAGAGCTGCAAGAACAAGCAATTAGCAATCAACCCCGTTTAAATATTGACAATAAATAAAAAAAAATATATATAAGAGGCAGGAGACAATAAAATTGCAGATATAAAAATGTGAGTTGTACATAGTTGCCAGAAAAGATGATTTGACGCGATTTGGCGATTTTTTTCTTGACAAAAGCTGAAGGTATAAAAAAAAAATTAATGTGGTAGCTTTATTCATTGTAAAGTAAGCATGCAAGAACAATCACAGTTTGTATGAAAGAAGTATATTTTCAAAACCTGTTACTTGATAAATTAAGTCACAGTTGTGATTTGTGATTTTTCAATCGCTGTGAAAAAGTAACAGGTTTCTAAATATCGCTCAACTCTACTGCCAACTGTGAGTGACGAAATTATTACAGAAAAAACGTCAATAGCAGTTTTGCCGAACAAGCGGGCATAAACTTGGAGAGTTAACTCAAAGTTTAACGAAAAAATAATAATGTTATGGGATTGTTTGAAAAGTAATGTTATGCAACCAGTAATATAATAAATATATTATCAAGTATTTATGCCTCAAAGCCTCATTTCTGTAGCGAATGTGAGAACAAATCGAATAAATTGTTATCACATCAGGGTTACCGCTGGGAATTTTTGAAAAGTCGCACAAAAGGTCGTTTTATAAAAATAAAGTCGCACAAAAAAGTCGCTTGAGCAAATATAAGTTGCACAGCTTTTTAAACGCTTTTTTATTAGAAAAGATTATTGAATCAAAACAAAAAGCTTATTGCATATTTCATAACATATACAGTTGCATTATTGTATGTGCTCCAATACATATTTTCTTGTATATATACTAGAGAGCTGCGTAAACAGTCTTGAAATGTAAAAACGTCATGATTTTTAAATGTATTCACGTCGCATGTATTATACTAAACCAATAATAAATGCTGTCGTACTATAAGCGAAGCACGATGGATGTATTGGTGTACGTGTATATCAGTGTTAACAAGCGATGTCGCAAGACAGCTTGTTTGTAACAAACACTCAAAAGAAGTACTGTTGATTAGTGTATGCTTGTTATTTTTCATATTGTACGTTTGAGTGTGTGTGTGTAATATGTAGATGGTAAGCTATTATGTGATTAACCGCATACAACTAATCTTAATGCATGTGGGTGCCTTTGCATGTGCTCAGAAAAATAAAAGATCATACACACATACATGCATGACGTTTGTACACGCGCTTATGCGTAGAAAGAAGCAAGTATCACAAATTCTTTCGTCACGAAGTGTTTTCTTCTTTACTCCTATACCTACAATACTCAAAAAAAATTCTTGCAAACAATGTTGTTAACGTTTGTTTTATAAGATTTCGCTGTAGTAAAGCATTTGAAAAATCCCTCATGTCTTAAAAGTTCTTATAAGATATCTTGTGCAGGAGACTAATGTATACTGAAGAAATCTATTTAAGTTTAATAAATTTGGCTGTCGTATGCTGCCGAGGTCAAGATATTTTTTGCAAAATTCTAATATTTCGAACCAAAATCCCGTGAGTTTTTACTTCAACGCTATTCGTTTGATCTTGGCGCCATATATCCTATTTTTTTTGGGTGATTGTATTTATACTTCAAAATACATAAATATTACTTTTTTTGGAATCTAGTCTTCTATATCTTTGTCTATCAAATTTAAAGCTGACATCATTGAGTTGCATGTTTTTACTTTCAATTTACTTTGAAGCAAAGCTAATTTGAAAATGTTACAATGTTAGTATACACTTGTATGTTTTACGACAAAATTTTTTGTTTCATTGACTCGGCAGCTAAAATTAATTTTGTAAAATAAGCACTGCAAAACCAGAATTTTTATTTTAATAACCTTTTTTTGCCAAAACTATTCCTTGAAACCGTTACTGAAAATTTGGGAAAAATTTCTTAAATACATTGAACACATGTAAAGGTTGCAAGAAAGTAATATAATATAATATAATAAAAGTGTTTCCAAGTCAACAATAATCTGTAAATTGATTTTAAATTTTAACGACGTTATTTTTTTTTTTTTTTTTTTTTTTTTTTTTGATAAAAAAATCAATGTACTGCAATTTTAATGTTTTTTTGTGAGAATCTTTACAAAAAAGTGTAAAAAGTCCCAAGAAAATCAAAAAAGTCGCCAAAGTCTCACAAAAAGTCGCAGACCGCTAAACCGCTAAAAAAGGGTCAAATTGCGACTTTAGTCGTATAAACGGTAACCCTGTATCACATGAAGAGTGAATATTCAATAACGACTGGCTATTACTGATTTTGTAAATATGAGACAATGCCAACCTTTCTTAAAAACTTTAAATTAAATAATGGTAAAAAAATCCAAATAAATAATAAAAAAAAAATACAAAATAATGCTGTATGCTCGTGAGCGTTTTTTAACTCACAACACGCACGCTCAATAAGAAAAATTTTTTACTCACGCACTTTCACGCACGAATGATATTGAAAATTTTCACGATCACGCACGCTCACGAAAAAAATATTCTTAATCACGCACGAGTGGCTTACAACTTATTAGGATCACGCACGCTCACGAAAAAGTATGTAATCCAATTTGAATTTTTTTTTTTTGGGTTGAAAAATAGGTTTTTACACATACATATGTATGTATGCACGTCTATATGTAAAATTTACATTGCACAGTGGGGACTTTTACAATAAATCTGGAACTTCTAAACTACTAATTGGATTTATATGAAACTCCTTACATCTGTAGGGGATGACGTAGGCTTTATAGCACACGTCATCACAGCCTTATGACTTGAGCTGTTCAGGAGTTACAGTGGGCCAAAGATGACTACTTGGGACTCAGTAAAACTTCTGAGGCTTTTAACTTTTTTAAAAATTATCCGATTTTTACCGAATAAAGCATTTTAAGATAAACTTGAAATTCTTAGAAAATAATTTCCCAAGATGTGTTTCCGTACCTCTCATAAGATATTTTACTTTAGACAAAAAAATTTTTGCCTTGACTTTTTTTAGTATTTCGCCTATTACTTTTTAGTTGGATTTTAAATTGAATTTTTGACAAAATTTTAAATAAAAATTGTAAAAGCATTTATTAATATATCCATTCGTGAAATCAGAAAAAGACTAAAGAATCAAAATTTTAAAATTTCCCTGAAAAAGGCGTGTTTTTTGAGTATCTTCATTATTTTCAGTTTTTTAAAAAACTTTGTCTAATACATTCACTTTTTAATTACATAGCGCTAAACACAATACAGTAAAAATATGCTTAAGGCCAATTATTTTGTATTTTGAACATGTAGCCTACATTCAGCAATGTCCTAAAATAGTCAATTTTGAAAATATTTTTTGTGTTTAGGCGCTTATAAAAAGTTCTGACGGTAGATTTTGAAAGTTTTAACTATAACATTTTATTATGTAAATAGTTTTAAAAATTTTTAACTAAAATTTAAGAGTGCCTTTTCATATACTCGCAGATTTTCTGAAAAAAGTCAAAATTTAGGGAAAATACAGTTGTGTACCATAAAGAAATATATTAAAATGATTTTATTTTTCTCTATTCGTATTTTTTAATTTCATGAGCCAGTTTACTACGCCTGAAAAAATTATAGCAATGGCCCAATTCACAATGTTGTGCAAATGGTCTTGCATCGTAGCATGTGCAAAATTGATATTGATACTCACGTATGCAGGAATGATATCTCGTGAGATCGTGAGAATTTGTGAGTTAGATATTTTTAATAATCACGAGTAATTTTTTTCACGCACGAGTAGTTTTTTTCAAGTCACGCTCACACACTCACGCGTGATTAACTATAAATATGATCACGTGATGCACGTGTGACACGATAAAATCACGACATTTGCCCATCTCTAATATGCTGAATGAAAAAATTTCGGCTAAATAAAAAAAAAAAAATTTAATTTAGCTGAAATGGCCACAGTGACTGACCGCAAGAAATGTCTATTCAAAAAATAGAGACGAATTGTTAAACTCCTCCTTTTTTTGAAGTCGGTTAACAATGTGATGCTAACTAAAAATGTTGAACAATCGAAAAATGGGAACTGGAGGCAAATTACGACATTCGATACGGTTCGAAATTTTAAAATGTTTCCATATAAACTCTATTGAAATATTTTGCAATTTCGTTCGATAACGCGTGCCGTAATTTGCTGCCTAAAATAAGCCTCCTACCGCGACAATGTATATTTCAACATTGCCGTGACCAGGATTCGAACCTGGGTTACTACGGCCACAACGTAGGGTCCTAACCACTAGACGATCACGGCTATCGGAAGCTTGTTGCACCTGTCAAAAAATTTTGCAGTTCCAAAATCAGATTTTAAATGCAATTTAAAAAAATTATATATAGTTATTTGAAAGTTGTTAGTTAAGATAGTCTTAAATTTGTCAGCAGTAAAAAAAATATTTCCTCTCAATATTATAAAATCAAAAAATTTAAAGTAGTCATAGTTAAACACAAAACAAAAATGTATAAAATTTAAATAAAAAACTGACAAATTTTTCAATAATATACATAAGCGAAATGTAAAAAACTGTACACTAAATTACACGTCATACTTTGCGCAATATTTACTTGAAAAAATTTGTTCACCTTGATGATTTTATTTTAGCATTAACCCGAAAAACTAAGATTTAAAATCAAAATGAAATAATTCAAATATTGTAGTGTCAAGTAGACATGGGTGCGTGTCGAATTTTGCCAATACGACACGAACACGAATGCCAAGACGCTCAACACGTACGAAACACGCACGCGAAAAATTTCGTCAACACGATACTGCACAACACGCACGAAATATTATTGGTATGGTATTGAAGATCAGAAAATTTAATTCATTTTTTTCAAGAGTCGCTTTTCAAAATACAGCACCGAGTTGGCATTGCCAGCTGCTACCACGAGTATCTGCCACCACAGCTGATACTATCGGTTTACGTACAAAATTTTAAGCTTCAAAGGCCCATACAATATCAACAAATATGCTGGTTGTGTGTGTTTGACGATACAAAATATTCAGTTTTCGCTCTACTGGAAATTCATTCATACATATTTTACATGTAAAATCGTTTCGCGTTTCTCGTGTAAATTTTGCTCAAAACTAAACAACCCAAACACGAACGAAATGAGATTTTTTGTTACGAACACTTTATTTTGAGTCGTGCGTGTTCGTGTCAGAAAAAAAAACGCGCCACGCTCTCATCTCTACTACTAAGTTTGTTAATTTGTTATATTAAAGTTTGTTCATTTTATTTTAAAAATTATGCCCCATTTTTCAAATAACGATTTCGAATTTTAATATCAAGAGTAAAATTTTTGTTTCAAAAATAATTTTATAAGAACAATATTCGCGAACGAGAAAATTTTTTCCTCACTCCTATTCTCAATAAATTTTCTTTTATTTCTAGATTTTCAATGAGAACACTGCATGTATTTAAGAAAATTCTAAGTGCATATCGTACCTTTGTTGCAACATAGGCATAACTCAAAACAGTTACATACCATTTACACATGCCACTACAGTGGCATGCCATTTCGAAAAACTCAATACACTCACGATTTTTCACTAACACACTCAAATTTTTCGCAATGGCAGCCCCAGTGGCAGCAAAATTTGCTTGCGAGTGAAAATTTGGCAGTTGCATGCCATTGAATGTCAAAACGAAGAAAAGTGTTACCCTGTTATACATTTGATGCAAATTTATTGGATTACTGTGAGAATTAAATTAATATTTTAGCTTGTTAAATGTGTTATTATGATTTATAACTTGATTTGTGTATGAAAAACTGGAGTTTGTTAATTATAAAGAACTAATATTATTAAAATAATAATAAGTGTTAATAGTTTCCTCAAGAATGTGCCTTTGTGACGTACTAGGTAACTCTATTCTATAAACAAAAGAAAAGTAAAAATGGAAGCGAGACTGAGCCAGCTCGCTTCGACGACATTTTTAAAATGGAGTGGCAATGGCATGTGTAAACAGCAAAGCAAATGGCAAGATATTCGACTTTTTCGAACAATTTTTCGTCGATAATACGTACACAACACTGGCATGCCA
The DNA here is from genome assembly GCA_949987645.1 of Tachina grossa. Classification (NCBI taxonomy): domain Eukaryota; kingdom Metazoa; phylum Arthropoda; class Insecta; order Diptera; family Tachinidae; genus Tachina; species Tachina grossa. The sequence continues at coordinate 111,633,112 of OX465277.1, forward strand.
CTAGTGGCATGTGTAATTGCAGTGTTAGTCTTGCAGAAAATATGTTTTAAAACTTTTCAATTTGTATATAACTCAATCAGGAGGTATACAATTTTTATACAAGATTATATCTGTGGTTTTCATGCAGAACAGCGCATGTCCAAAAATCTATTTTGTTTCGTAGGCCAAAAAAAAGGTTATTTTTGAAGCTTATTTAAGGTTGTGTTGTTGTTTGTAGAAAAAAAATGATGTAAGTAGTGCACATCGCTCATTTACTCAAAGAACGTCACAAGTCAAAAAATGAAATTTATGAGTTAATGATGCAGAATTAATCGACATATCGCTCTTAATATTGTATAAAAAATTTCATACAAATATATCGTTCATTAAACAAAAAAATTAATTTTTTCCATTTCCAAAATCTCATTTTCTGGCAAACTACATATCGTCATGTGAGAACTTAAGTGTCCAATATCCAATAGTTTATAGTGGCGTATTGGAACACGTAAGTTCTCACATGACGATATGTAGATATTTTTGAGTTATGACGTGTTGTTTGAGTAAATGAGCGATATGTCAATAGCTTTCAGAATATTTTTAGACCTTTTTAAAAAAAATCAATTTAAAATAAAACATTTTTAACATTATAAACTCGAAATGAGAAATATGTTATGCATGAAAACCACAAATATACTCGTATAATATAACGAATTTTTTTGCACCAAAAACAAATTTTTTGATATATGTATGATTATATTTTATTTATTTTTTATTAATAATATATTTTTTAATTCGCCACTATTTAATTAAAAAAAAAAATCCCCTCTACCGTGACAATGTGTTTTAAACATTGCCGTGACCAGGATTCGAACCTGGGTTACTACGGCCACAACGTAGGGTCCTAACCACTAGACGATCACGGCTACAGAGGGCTTGGGAATGAAGCTGTCAGATAATAATTTTTCGGAATGCAGCAAACAAATTACTCGTAATATTAAATAGGCTGTTTTTTGTAACTTTTAAATTAAAAGAAAATTATTAAAACGATAGATACGTACGTATGTGTGCATGTACACAGATATGTGTGTTATGATAATGAGCTTCAAATATGCGGGCATGGGCATCAATTGTTTTATAATTTTATCAATAAGCTAAAAAATTAAATTTCCAACAACAATTGTGCAGTTCACAAGCTCAATCGTATGTTTGGTTTATAGTTAAAAAAATGATATTTGTGTATGCGCTTGTGAACATAACAATGGAATTGTTGTATCGTTATTTTAACGTACATACATATTTTTAAATGACCGAAATTGAAGTTGACATTAGTTTTATTTGATAGTCCCCGTCCAGTACTTTTTTCGCAGCAACTCTAGAGTTTATTGCCGAGAGCGTCAAACAGATTCGGACAGGTTACACAAATTAATGTGCCCTCAGCGTTGCCACTTTCTGTGTAATAGTGCAAAATTTGTACTATTTCAAATTGCTTGCACTATTTTTGCACCATAAATTTTTTGTGTAATTTTGCACTATTTGACTTTAACGGCATTTATATTTCTGTGTTTAAAAGCGATAACAGCATAAGATGACCTAGGACAAATTCGAGTTGTATATGCTACAAAATTCTGCAAACGAAACTTCATACTTGCGTGAAACCCCAATGTCTCTAGCGAAGTTTATTATAAAGATACATAAAAATAAAACAATTTTGGCTTCCATAGGTTTAAAATCAATAAAATTTCTAATAAGGGCCAAATTATACCAAAAATATTTAAAAGATTTGCTAAGAAATATTGGATTCCATTTTAACCTCAGTTGTTTTAAGGCAATCTAAACTATATAAGATTAGAAGTTTTTGAAGATCCTTCAATAATCAATGATTTCTGCATTGGATGTAAAATCTGCAAAATGTCATTTGGTGCTCATTTCATATTCGCTTTAACTTATAACTAATATTAATTTAATTAAAATATAGTTACATAAAAGTTGATTTTTTAAACAAAATTTGTTATTTTTGGTGCACAATAAAAACGAGAAACTTTTTCTACAGAAAAATTAAACTTATTGTAGTAGACCCAAAATTTGCACAATCATTGAGCTAGATTATCAAAAATTAGACAATGAGTTAAGTTAGGTTAGGTTAAAAGAAAGACAGTAAAAATTTGCCGAATCTGTTTCGGACTACACCTACCTTTGCTATTGTAGCATGTTGAGCGCGCTTGATAAGAAATATTGAGGAGGTACCCAATAAAAACTACACTGTTTGTAATATTTTAAATCATTGAAATATAATTATATAAAAGACCTGTGTCTCCCAGTTTTGCCCCAAGTCATGCACTTTTTTATGGGCCTCCAAAGATTTGGGGCCTCGGTGCCATTTTTGCATTTTCTCAGGCTCATATCTTCAAGATCAATATCGCAAAAAATTTAAAAAATTCAATTTTGTGTACCTTTTTTCCCTGTTAAGGTCCATAGGTAGCAAACCGTTAAAAATTCAAGGAAACAATCCGCTACAAAAATGTACCTAAGAACTCAGTAAACAACTTTCTAGAACATATGAACTTCCCAGAAATGATTCTTAACACCGTTAGGTAGCGCTTAGGTAGCCGCAAAAGTGATAAATTACGAAACAAATGAAATTAAAAAAAATTCGTGAAATTTTGAGGTTGAGGACTTTCTTATCAAACGCCTAGTTTAAATAAATATTTTATGAAATTTTTACACAATTTAAAGAGGAAGGCGGCAATGATTTTACGCTGAAGTAAATAAGCGATATAAATATGTATGTACATATTTACCTGACTATTTTTGAATTAGTAAAAAATTGTCTCCCTTTATATTTCAACTTAAAATGTAAAGCTTACCAAAAAATAATAAAAAAATAAATATATACTTAATTTTTTTTGCACTGTTTCATTCGGTTTTGCACTATTTTAGACGTGCACCTGTGTAACTTCTTGTTCCACTGGTGGCAACGCTGTGTGCCCTACAATTCTCTTCTGCTTTGAAATTTGCGCTCGTTAATTTAAAGTCAATAGTTTTATTTGACGTTTTAGTTTATTTTATTGTATTTTCAGTTGTATGAAAAACACAAATCATAACAAAAAGTACATATATCGTTAGCTAAGATGCAAAAAGGCGTAACTAACAAAAAAAAAAATCGAATTTTTGATTGATTATTATGAATGTCATTAAACTATGTACATGTCTTAAGCTATGTACAGACGGTTGTCAGATCTTACAATATTGCCAGTAAAATGTGCTCAAAATTTCTTACAACCGTGTGAACTGGCAATTTTTGCCAGACGCCGTTGCTAGAAAAAGCATTGTCAGTCCATTGCAAGACTAGCAACTGACAACAAATTGTCAGACATCTTACAATCGTGTGAACACATTTTAAAATTATTGCCAGATATTTGTCAGACATTTCAATATTGTCAGATGTGCGAAGTTCATGCATCTGACAATGGCGTCATTGTAAGAGAATTCTTTCTATGGGCAACACTGCACACGTTTGATTTAAAAGAAAAAATTTATAATAAAATATATGCAGACAAAATCATTGCAATTGCTTCTTAATGGTCCATAATAATTTATACTTTGACTTTTTACAATTAATACAAACACAAACGATAAATATTTAACAATTTCTAATAAATGCTTTAAGTCTGGCAACGCATAACAACAGATCTAACAATTTGTGCATATGACAGCCGTGTGAACTGACAATTTTTCTACTGACGATTTTGTCAGATGAATTTATTGTCATACAACCGTCTGGCAATAAATTGTAAGATTTTCTGACAACAGTGTGAACTGACAAGGAATATTGTGCTGGCAATTTTCGATTGCCAGTACATTGTCAGCACATTGCCAGATCTGACAATAGTGTAAGAGTTGACAATCGTCTGTACATAGCTTTAACAAAATTTAACACTTCCACGATCAAAAATTACGTTTTTGTTAACAAAAAAACAGAGGACTTAACTACAAGTTTTTTTTAGTTTTTTTTTAGATTTTTGCTTCTGCTATAAAACTATATTTTTGTTAGCCGCTCCTTTTAGCATTTTAGATAAGGATTTATCGTTACCTTAATATAGAAAGCCCTTACTTAACTCATTACTTTTTTTGAAAACGAGATTTTTGTATATTTCGATTGAAGAACTTATTGAGTTCTTCAATCGAAATTGAGTTAGGGCCTTTCTATATTAAGGTAACAATATATATAATTGTGAATTGTTCAGGTACATTTTTGATGTAATAGAATTTTTGTGGACGCTAATGCAATTTCAAAGCAGGATTTTAAAAAAGTGCAGTGACATAAAATTAAATTAGAAAAAGGTAAAGCTAAATCTCTATCGCTAAAAATCTATAAATTCGATTTTTCGATTTTCGGCTAAGATTGCAATTTTCAAAAGTGTATTGCTAAATCAGGCAATAACTTAAAAATGTAATTCGTTCAAATTTTCATGTTTTATGTCATCGCCAAAAATTTTTAATTTTATATTTGTTCAGTATTTTAGCGATACACAGTGGGGACTTTTGGCAAAATAAATGGTACTGATTGGATTTATATGAAACTTCGAACATCCGTAGAGGAACGCTTAGGCCTTACAACACATATCTTGGCAGTCTTCTGGCTTATGCTGGACAGGAGTTACAGTGGGCCTAAATTGACCACATGGGACTCAAAAAAATTTCTGAGGCTTGTAACTTTTAGAAAAGTTATCCGATTTTTATGGGATATGTGTTTTCGTATATCTTTATAACTGAAAAGATATTTGACTTTAGACAAAAAAAATTTTTTTGCCTTTACTTTTTCTAGTATATTGTTGAATTTTAAATTAAAAGACAGCACTCAAATTTTCAGAAAATCTTAAATAAAAACAAGTAAAAAAACTTTTTAATATCTGCATTCGTGAAATCGGGAAAAGGCTAAGAATTCAACATTTTAAAATTTTCCCGAAAAAGTCATGTATTTAAAAAAAAAAAAAAATATCTTCATCATGTTCAATTTTGTGAAAAACTTTGTTTAACACATGCTATTTTAAACTACATAGTGCTGAAGACAGTCTATTCGGAATGTGCTAAGAGCCAATTATTTTGTATTTTGGGCATGCACACTATCGCAATAGCATTTAGCTTTAGCTTAAGCGACTTCAGAATATGGGGGCAGGTATGGGAATTTTAATATAATGCCAAAATATATTAAAAAATATACATATTTATTAAACGTAAAGTCTGGTGGCATCTACATAATTGCAAAAAAAATTGTGAAAATTTAAAAACGTATACAAAATCGAATAAATATGTTTATATTGAGAATGATTTTTTGTTTGAGGCTTTTTAACTTATCGTGTTTGGGTAAACGTAATTCTCAATAGCATATGGAGAGTTTTTCTATTGACATGCAAAGTTTTTTTTAGCTTTTTCAATACCGAAGAGTTTCTTAAGCAGTAACGAAATGCATAACCATGCATGCTTAAGCGATAACAAGCCAGAATTCTTCATATTGATGCAAAAGAATGTATAAGGTATTCGCTATAAACAATTATGATTAAAATACATACATATGTACATATGTATGTAGTTTGTAAATCAAATAAAATTAATTAAATCTACACTGAAAGAATTTTTTGCATAATTTCTATTAATTTCGACATAAATCCAATGAAAATTCAACCAACGTCACGCTTCGTTGGATTAATGAAACCAGCTTCGTTAAAATAATTTTAATGGAAACTTCGTCAAATGTATTAAACAGTGTCATCAATGCAATGAAATAACTTCATCGAAACCTCGAAATAATTTCGTTAAAACGACGAAATAATTTCATTAAAACCACGAAAAAGTTTCATTAAAACAACAAAATAATTTCATTAAAATAACGAAATATATGTATTTATAAAAAGAACAATATGTTAAATTGTATGTGTAAATAAGCATACAAAGAGCACAAGAACAATCATACAGAATCACTTTTTATGCAAGCTTTTGGCTAACAACTGTTGAAATACATTTAATTTATCAGACTTTCATGAAATTTTGATTGGGACAACAAATATATTTCTTAGCTATAACGATATTCTAAATGGCTGTATATTTTATTTACTTTTTTAGTTTTAAAGCATTTAATATATAACTTAATTGCTTTAAAATTTGTGAAATTATCATTAGATTTGTGAAAAAAAACTAATAAAATTGTTTCGTTGGATTTATAAAATTCTTGCGGTGTATATATCTACCATTATGAATAATTTATTTTCTATTGTTAGTTGTCGCCAGGGAAACCAGAAATATGTATGCTCTACAAAAAAAGTGTTATATGCTCAACCAACTGTAAAACAAAGCACTCCTTTAAAAACTGACCTGCCACAACAAATGAAAATAATCATGTTATGATCGCAATTCGCACACAGATATTTTAACATTTCACAAAAGCCAAATAAACTAAACAGGAATGCACGAGTTGCATTGATAAGAAAAAAAAAACAATAAAAGTGCAGCGTTGGCAGCCAAGTCGTTGGTCGCATCTCATTAAAATTAAATTTAAAACCTATAAATCATTTAATCATTTTTCAACTTATCCTCTGTATGGCGGTAATCAAAGTTTGTGTAATGATTGTAGTTGCCACAAAACTCAAATCAATGTTGATCACAATGTTGCTTGCACACATTGAATGCAACAAAGAACTACTTAAGTACCACGTAGAACAATTTACAACCATCACAACATATCAGTGGCACTTGCATCTTGATTGACACGCTTATTCAATGCGTTGACATAATGATGGACATGATTCGCAATGATAAGAAAGAGTACGTTACGTTAAAAATACGATATATGCAGCCGCAAAATAAAAAAAAAATAGTAAATAAAGATGCGCCGGCGCAAACACTTTATGCTGCAGACAGACAATTGCATTTGGTTCATGCTCAATTGTTTGTGAATATTTTTACTTATTTTATTATTATGGGAATAATTTTTTTAAGTGAAATTTTTAAATCAACCAATTAATTGTTTTTGTAATTTATTTATTTTATTCCGCTAAGGGTTTTTGTTTTCTTTTAAATATCAATGACTTTTGTTTTATATCTCTCTTTTCTTTTCAAGCAGAATTTGTTTCCCTCCAAAAAAAAAACTGAACACTCATTTCATGTTCAGTGCTACAAATTAAATGTCAGATATGAATGAATTTATTGGTTGTTTGTAATCAAACATGCACCTTGTTTTCGCAACTATGCGCCTGCTTTGGTAAAGCGGTCGTCCGTCGAAGAGGCGACGCCATAAATGTGTTTATGCTTAAGCGTGTTTGCGTTAAGAATACGAGTACAGTGCGAAAATAAAATTTTTATCGCTTGAATATGAAAATATGACCATTCCAAAAGATAAAAATATTTTGTTGGCAACAAAAAACTAAAAAAATAAAAAATTAATAAATAAATATAGTAACAATAAAACACAGACTTGTTGTTGTTTAATTTTTTTGTTTTCTAAATGGCAGCATGTGTATGATTAATTATGCTTTTCTAATAAATTTGTTTGCTTTGATAAACTTAAACAGTCTACTGCTTTATAAAGTTTATAACTGAAGTTTTAAGATTTCTTTTAGTTGTTAGACTATTGTTAAGTATTTCTTATCTGCTTGTATACATAAAGCATTAGTAAAACATTAAATAAAATAGCTTAAATTCGTTTAAAAACTATTTTCTTGCACAGAAAAGGAACACTAACTAAGTGCACGCATAGTGCACGTAGTAAAATAAACCGAGAATATAAATGTAAAATTTCTTCCAATAACTCCTTATTCAGAAAAGTTTTATTTTTTAATTAAAAACTTAATGGAATGCATCAGATTTATTTAATCAAAGTTTGCAGTATTATGTTAATCGTCAGTCAGATTTTTTTTTTAATATTTTCAACTAAGATTACGATTAAATCTTGTTATCCAAATGGAAATTTATATGCTTACAACAACAAAATAAATAAATTTATTATCTGATGACTTTTTAAAACAATACTCAACACAACAACACAACAAAAATATGTATATTGTCAGTTTTAATAGCTTTCTTAAATGCTCTGCAGACTATCAAATAAACCCATCAAGCAGTGCATAATTATATGATTGTCGCTTAAAATGAGATGCACGAATAAATACTGCAATCACCATTTTTATTTTTTCTTTATTGCTTAATATAAACTTTTGTTCATCCGCACATTTCTTCATCATTAACGAGAATGACATTATAAAAACTTATGTTTTTTTGCTGGATACGAGCAAAGAATCAGCCGTCAAACAAAAATATAAAACCTTTTTAAATATCATCTATTATATTCGACACGAGTACGTTTAGCCTAACGAATACGACTGCACGCGCACAATTTTGTGATTGATGAGTTTATTTGATCGTCTCCAGGCCACTTTAAAATTAATGTAAAGAAATATCTACTCCAGCTATAACTGGTTCCGCTTAAAACGAAATAGATCTTCCAGAGCCCTAAAAATTTGCTATGAAACATCTTTTAAAATAAAATATTTTACATACTTTTTTTTCAATTAAAAAAAATCAATTTTTTTCAATTCGAAAAATTTCAATATATTCATATAAAAAAATTTTAATTTTTTCCACTTCAAAAAATCGCAATTTTTTTCAATAAAGAAAATTTATTATATAATAAAAAAAAATTAATAAAATTTTAAGAAAAATCGTATTTTTTACTAAAAAATCTTATTTTTTTATTATATTACTTCTTTTCATATAAAAAATTTAAATTTTTTTCAATTCCAAAAAATTTTATTTTTTTAATTAATTTCTTTTCATTAAAAAAATTTAAATTTTTTTCAATGCAAAAAAATTAATATCTTCAATTAAATAAAACGTACTTTTTTCAATTAAACAAACCGCATATTTTTAAATTAATTTTTTTTAATAACGGGTGTTTTTTTAGAGGTATAGAACTTCAAATTGAAATAAAACACAAGAAAATCGTTTTAATGTCCATCAATTTGGCTTTATTGGAAGGATAATTTTATGCCATTAATGTTTAAATATGATTTCGGGCATGTGGCCGCCGCGGCTGACCCGAATAAAGCCAATTCTACAGGTCCAATTTTCAACCACTTTTTCGAGCATATGGGGCCGTATGTTGGCAATAACGCCACGAATGTTGGCTTCCAAGTCCCCTAACGTTTCTGGTTTGTTGGCGTAGACGAGCGACTTCACATATCCCCAAAGAAAATAATCCAATGGTGTCAAATCACACGATCTTGGTGGCCAATTGACAGGTCCATTCCGCGAAATTATGGGCTCATCGAATGTTTCCTTCAATAAATCGATTGTGACGTGCGCTGTGTGGCATGTAGCGCCGTCTTGTTGGAACCACAACTCATCCACATTCATGCAATCCAATTCGGGAACAAAATAGTCGGTTATCATGGCTCTATACCGGTCTCCATTAACGGTAACTGACTCTCCAGCATTATTTCGGAAGAAGTATGGCCCAATGACTCCACCAGCCCATAGAGCACACCAAACAGTCAGTTTTTGTGGATGTAATGGCGTCTCAAGGGTCTCATGTGGATTCTCTTCACTCCAAATGCGGCAATTTTGCTTGTTGACGTAGCCATTCAACCAAAAATGAGCCTCATCACTGAACAAAATTTTGCGATGAAAATCAGCATCGAGATCAATCTCATTTTCGGCCCATACACCAAAATCACGACGCATTGCATGGTCTCGCGGCTTTAATTCTTGCACAAGCTGGATCTTGTAAGGTCGCAAGCCAAGATCTTTGCGCAAAATCTTCCATAAAGTTGATGGACAAAGCTCCAATTACTGTGCACGATGGCGAATCGATTCATTCGGGTCCTCTTCAACACTTTGCTCTACAGCGGCAATTGTTTCTTCGGTGCGCACTGTTCGACGTCTCTGCGGATGCGTATTATCACATAGAGTAAATTTAGTGCGGAAACGATCCATGGTTAACCGAATTAATTGCTCTGATGGACGATTATGTCGACCATAAAATGGACGGAGCTTGCGGTAAACTTCGCGAACTGAACCATTATTTTCGAAATAAATTTGCACGATTTGCAAGCGTTGTTGTTTTGTCAACCTGTTCATGATGAAATGACAAACCAAACTAAATATTAATCACTTGACAGCTGACAAAATGGCCGCCAGTTAAAAAAGTGATGCCAACTTAAAGTTCTATACCTCAATAAAAAACACCCATTATTAAAAATCGTATTAATTTTTCAATTCAGAAAATCGTAATTTTTTATTAAAAAAATTTTTTTAACTAAAATAATTTTTTTTATATATTTTAATTTAAAAAAAATTAATTTTTTTAATTAAAAAATTTAAAATTTTTCTGAATAAAAAAATTTTAATTTTTTTTCAATTCAAAAAAAATTATTTATTTTTTATATAAAAAATCCTAATTTTTTCAATTCAAAAAAAAACCTTAATTTTTTCAATTCCAAAAAAATCGTATTTTTTCAATTAAAATATTTATTTCTATAATTAAAAAAATGTAGAACTTTCAACTAAAAAATGTTTATTTTTTTCAAATTAATGATATTTTTTTTTTTAATTAAAAAACTGTTTTTTAAATTAAAAAATCGTACTTTTTCAATTAAAAAAATCGTATATCTCTTATTAAAAATATGTAAATTTTTTTCAATTAAAACAAATCTTATTTTTTTAGTTAAAAAAATTGTAATTTCATCATAATCATAAAGAAAATTTATTTTTATAATTAAAAAAATGTAAGATTTTCAACTAAAAAATGTTTATATTTTTCAATTAATTATATGTATTTTTTAATTAAAAAACTGTTTTTAATCGTACTTTTTCAATTAAAAAAATCGTATATCTTTTATTAAAAATATGTCAATTTTTTCAATTAAAAAATCTAATTTTTTTTAGTCAAAAAAAAATTGTAATTTTATCATAATCAATTAAAACTGTTAATTGCTATTACCATTTTAGTGATATTTTGAATTTGAATTAATATATTAATTGAAATTGAATTTATTTAATTGCATTTTCTTTAAATTTTTTCCATACATATTTCCAGAAAAAAAATACTATACTTTTCTTGTTGTTAATATTTTGATCCTCGAATGAATTTCATTTTCAAAAGTACATTCAAGCTGTACGCAAAATAATTTATAGAAATCCTTGCAAACAAAATATCCATTCATTAATTTCTTATGGTTTTTAAAGTTTGTCGTCGAGATGGCAAAAATTGTTGCCATCCGTGCTGACGTTTTGCTTTGGAGCACAAACCGAGCAATAAACTAAATCTAAACAATTCCAAGATGGCGCCAAAGAAAAATGATATGTCATAATTTGTTGACATTATTTGCTGTTTCCATTTTCCTTTGCATTTGAGCATTTCAGCAATTTTCGGGGGGTGTCTTAGATATCCTTCAGTAGCAAAAACTAAACAAAAAATCCTAAAACATTTTAAGAAATGATAAAGAATTGTTTAGCAAGAATTAAAAAACAAAAATTGAAAGAAAGAAAAAAAAAAACGGTTGACATTAGTGTAAATTAGTTTGATGTTCAGTTGTAAATATTAAACAAATAAAAGGAATTAAAATTTCCGTTATGTGGTTCAAGGAAAGAAGTATAAAAATTCCCAGACATTTAGTCCAAATAAACAAAAAAAAAAAAAAAAAAACAAAGACTAAATGCAAAGACGAACGAAAAGTTAACTATAGCGACATACAAAGAAATTGAACAAAAAATATTATATTTATTAAAAATGCAGGGCTGCATGAGCGTATGTATGTATGTATCTGCTAGGGCCTGAAAAATTTCGAGATTTCTGTAAAATTTAACATTTAAATTGTCCCCTAAAATAGTCATGAGATGAATGATGCTCCTTTGTCAACGCAAAGTAGAAAAGTTGGGCAATTCTTCTCTTTTAGCGTACGTTGAATAGTTTAAAGGAAAAGTTTAAGGGAAAAGCTTAAACTTAAAAATAAGAACTCGTCTCATTAGTTTAATAATTTTCAATATAATAGAAAATGTATATTGGGATACTTAAAAATAATTAAAATTAATAAATTAATACATTAAATTAATATTTTTCCATATTGAAATAAGAAATTTCAACATCACTAGACTTTCGTTAATGTTTCTTATTAATTCAATATGATTTTTGTTAATTTTAATATATTTTTCTCGTGGTGTATTAGTTGATTTTTTTTACATATATTTTCATTTAGGTTTTGGTGCTTTGTGGGAGCAAAAAAAAATTTTAAAAAAAACTTAAGTTTAATTAATGAAATGGAGAACAAACCTCTTGAAGCTGCTCAAATATTTCCGTCAACAAAGTACACAGAAAAAAGTATTCACCAATTAATATATTATATTAAAAATTTAATTGATACAATTAAATTTATAATTGTATTAATTTATTTGAGTGGAAAAATTTTGATGTTATCAAATTGTTTAGAGGTGAAAATTTAATTAATTTTTTAATTGATAATAAAAATATTTTAAGTAATATTACAGGGCAAATATGAATACAATTCCGCGAGAAATTTCTCCCCTTACCAATTAGATTTTTTTTGTTTTCCCTATGACTTACTATGGTTGGGAAAAAATTTCTCTCGGAATTTTATTCTTGATTGCCTATTTCCTCCGTTTTTAAGTTAATATCAGTTGAAAAAGGCGACGTATAAGGTGCGACGAATTATATGGGACTCGATTAGAATGTCTTCGGTCAAGAGTTGACGGAGCCAAGTGTGCGATGGTCGGACAATTCTTCATACGAATATGAGTCTCCAAATGAAAAAGTGTAAACGTTTCAAAGGCCCCCTTGTTTAATTGACCGATATCAGAGTTCCTTTAAAATACGAATACGCCAGCATTAATCCTTCTATCAATTGTGTTATTAAAAGAAAAAAGAAAAAGCAACGTTGGTTTTTCCCTGTGACAAGTAGAAAGTAAAAGAAATATATTATAGTAGACCTTCTTTTTAACAGCTTGTGCTTTGTTTTGTGCAACTTTTGCTTATTTCTGCAGTTGGCTGGTATTAAAGACTGGATTATCCCTGCTAAAGACAAGAAGTTTTTCACTTGACTGTTATTTGTTTATTTTTGCTGTTTTGTTTTCCTCTGCTTTTCCTGCAAAATTAAAAGGAATAAATAAGGCAACTTACTAAATATTGTTTGCCGAAAATTAATCCGGATACAAGTAAATTTACAAAAGTTCAAAAGAACATTTACAATTGCAACCGTCACCACCATCATCTCTTGTTTTTTATTTTTTTGCTATTTTTGTGTTTTTATAAATGCCAACAATAATAATGATAATAAAGAATTCGCTATTATGTGTATAAGGCAAAGGATTATAACAAAACTTTTGAAAGAGACAAGCCATTTGCAAAATGCCAAAGAGTAAAATTATATGTAAGCAAGACTAATTTTTTTTTTTTTTTGCAACTCGAATCCAACAATCAAAATTTTCAAGTATTTCCCATTCAAACACTCTGGGTGTGTATAAGGCACTGCTGGCCAGAGAAGCGCCAGAGTGCCGAACATCAATCGGATTTTTGTACAAATGAATGCACATACGCAGCGTGACCGTTTGACCGACTAAAGTGGCAATTTGCCACTTTTTCGACTGAGTTTCCCCTTTTTCGACTGCCTTGCCACTTTTTGACCCGCTTTATTTAGGGTGAGTTATATGAAAATACATTAAAAATAAAAAGTTTAGTGCAGTTTTCTCGTTTTTTTAATTTTGGCACTTTTTTTGATAAATCCCCTATTTGGTGCCACTTTTTGAAAAATGTCATCGGTCACCCTGCACATACGCTTATACATTACTCTCGGTTTTCTCTCTGTGGGCAGCATTGGTATAAGGACACATGCAGAGTAGGAGCCAGGCGAAGGGAAAAAGGCAAAACAATAACACAACTGTCCGTCCTCTCTAACGAGCGGTACTAAATGTACATATATATATATATTTTTTTTTTGAAAGAACTTCAATAAAATTTGATAAAAGAGTAAGAGCTAAATGAAGGTGTAGAATATATATACACATGTAAAATGAATATATAGTTCGCGTTTTTTTATTTTGACATTATTTTGGTTATAAATTTAACTTTTATTGCTTTGGCATATGAAAAATCAGCTAATAAAGGTTACCAATAGAAACAGCAAAGCCACGGAAGCAGCGTTGCCATATCTTTTTTCTCAAAAACCTTCAAGTGGAACAAAAAATAAACGGGGTTTCTCATTAAAAATCTTTTTGTTTGTTTGTAATTTTACTCAAAATTCAGAAAAAATTTATTTTGTTTCAAATGAACTATCAAACGTATAAGTAAATAACGCAAAATATTTACTGAATAGAATATCTATAAGATAAATATACATATGTATTAGAGACCCGCGTAAACACTCTTTAAATGTAAATACGTCATGATTTTTAATTGTATTCACGTCGCATGTATTATACTAAACCAATAATAAATGCTGTCGTACTATAAGCGAAGCACGATGGATGTATTGGTGTACGTGTATATCAGTGTTAACAAGCGATGTCGCAAGACAGCTTGTTTGTAACAAACACTCAAAAGAAGTACTGTTGATTAGTGTATGCTTGTTATTTTTCATATTGTACGTTTGAGTGTGTGTGTAATATGTAGATGGTAAGCTATTATGTGATTAACCGCATACAACTAATGTTAATGCATGTGTGTGCCTTTGCATGTGCGCAGAAAAATAAAAGATCATACACACATACATGCATGACGTTTGTACACGCGCTTATGCGTAGAAAGAAGCAAGTATCACAAATTTTTCCGTCACGAAGTCTTTTCTTCTTTACTTTTATACCTACAATACTGAAACAAATTTCTTGGAAAAAGTGTTGTTAACGTTAGTTTAATAAGATTTCGCTGTAGTAAAGCATTTGAAAAATCCCTCATGTCTCGAAGGTTCTTATAAGATATATTGTGCAGGACACTAATATGTATGCCTATAATTCATACTTTTGATGAAGGAAATAAGAAAATATGTCAGTACTTTAGTCAAAAGGATCTTAAATAATATGCTAAAAGTACCAAATATTATATTCTTAAAAATCTTATTTTTAACAAAGAAATCGTTTAATCTTGTTAACATTCCGAAAAACTTCGAAAATAAGATAAATCTTCACATATGGTAACGCTGCACGGAAGGGAAAGCTTTAACAAGACTCTTACTTGAATAACAAATATGTAGGTGTGTACGTATGTAAATACATATAATCAAAAATAATACATACACGACCCTTTACGACAGAGTTACCCACAGAGAGAAAACCGAGAGTAAATATAAGCGTATATATATATATGTATTCATTTGTATAAAAAGCCGATGGATGTGTGCCGAACATCTGGTGCTTCTCTGGGCTGCCTGGCCTTACGACATACAGACTATAGGTCTGTATGTCTGTATGAAACGCTAAATACCATATGTATTTGTACACACCAGAACCAACACACGCAAAACTGGTGCATACCTGTAATATATATCTGTGCATACCTGTAATACAAACTACAGATGGCCGCGTGTCGAATTTTTCAAACACGACACGAACACGAATACCAAGACGCTCAACACGTACTAAACACGCACACGAAAAATTTCGTCATACTGCACAACACGAAATATTATTGGTATGGTATTGAAGATGAGAAAATTTAATTGATTTTTTTCAAGAGTCGCTTTTCAAAATATGGCACCGGGTTGGCACTGCGACCACAGCTGATACTATCGGCTTACGTACAGAAGTTTGAGCTTCAGAGGGCCATACAATATAAACAAATATGCTGGTGTTGTGTGTTTGACGATACAAAACATTAAATTTTTTCTCTACTGGAAATTCGTTAATTTTCGTGTCAATTTTGCTCAACACGAAACGAACCGAACATGCACAAAATCAGATTTTTTGTCACGAACACTTCGTGTTGAGACGTGCGTGTTCGTGTCGCCAAAAAAAAAACGACACGCTCCCATCTCTAATACAGACCCTTTACATATAAGTTGACACAAATCAGGGGAGTGGCGCTCGTCAATTAGGTATCCACCATTTCAATAACAAGTTTTATTAAAAAAAGGAGAAAATTCAGTTCATGATGACTTCATCATGAATGGGTTTGTGCAGGAGCAGCGCTTGCTAATCTTGGAAACATATTTAGTTGTTCCATTTAAGTTCCTGATTAGATAATGAATGTTTTCTTAAAGCATTTCTTTATATTTTATATTTTGAATTTACATTCGTATTTACACGAATAAAATTTTTTTCTTGCATAATCGCAGAGTTTAAATATCGAGCCAAAGAATAATTCAGATAACAACCCTGCAGTTTATGCTTCTTCTTCCCAAAAAAAATGTGTTAATAACATGGATGAATTGGATCATTGGATGATTGGATGGATCATTTGCACAGAAAATGTTGTCACCATTTGGTTCTTCAGTATGGTAATACTACACACAGTAAGAAGTTTAAACTACCACTACCAAAAACATCAAGCTCAATTAATGTGAGATTAAGTTAATTTTCCGATTAGCTAATTAGAGAAATAAACTAAACGTAATCTCGAACCCAAAAAGTCGCCCTCACGGCCCTTTTCACAATCTTCAATTAAACTAACAAGGACTTTAACGGCAAGTTTCGTATGAAGAACTTTCAGTTAAAGTTCATATTAACTCTTAATCATACATTGTGAAAAGGGACGTCAGTGTTTTATTTTCTGTGAAGTGGTGAAGCAAATGGGCAACGTTTGTTGTTTGCTGCAGGAAATTGTGTAAAATTCTACAAAGAAAAAAAAAAAAGGAAAATAAAGATGTCACACAGCAAATAAAATGCAATACTTAAGGCCTAACTATAATATGAATAAGCTAGCTTAAGCAACTGTGCGGTTCCATATAAAACGCATGTGGTAAACTATAATGTACTTAAGAAACTTTTCGTCAAGTTTCGTTAAATGTCATTTGCTTAAGTAAAGTGCCAAACTGAACGCACATTCCGTAAAGGTACCAACAGACGACATGTTTTTTACATGTCTTTTTTAAGTTTTCGACTCGCATGTTTTTCTTTATGCTTGTCAATATTGGTTAATTTACATAAGGTTTATAATTTTTGGTCACAAACGAACATGTAAAAGGTGTTTTTTATTGAGGTATAGAACTTTAAGTTGGCTTCACTTTTTTAACTGGCGGCCATTTTGTCAGCTGTCAAGTGATTAATATTTAGTTTGGTTTGCCATTTTATCATGAACAGGTTGACAAAAGAACAACGCTTGCAAATCGTGCAAATTTATTTCGAAAATAATGGTTCAGTTCGCGAAGTTTACCGCAAGCTCCGTCCATTTTATGGTCGACATAATCGTCCATCAGAGCAATTAATTCGGTTAACCATGGATCGTTTTCGCACTACGTTTACTCTATGTGATAATACGCATCCGCAGAGACGTCGAACAGTGCGCACCGAAGAAACGATTGCCGCTGTAGAGCAAAGTGTTGAAGAGGACCCGAATGAATCGATTCGCCACCGTGCACAGCAATTGGAGCTTTGTCCATCAACTTTATGGAAGATTTTGCGCAAAGATCTTGGCTTGCGACCTTACAAGATCCAGCTTGTGCAAGAATTAAAGCCGCGAGACCATGCAATGCGTCGTGATTTTGGTGTATGGGCCGAAAATGAGATTGATCTCGATGCTGATTTTCATCGCAAAATTTTGTTCAGTGATGAGGCTCATTTTTGGTTGAATGGCTACGTCAACAAGCAAAATTGCCGCATTTGGAGTGAAGAGAATCCACATGAGACCCTTGAGACGCCATTACATCCACAAAAACTGACTGTTTGGTGTGCTCTATGGGCTGGTGGAGTCATTGGGCCATACTTCTTCCGAAATAATGCTGGAGAGTCAGTTACCGTTAATGGAGACCGGTATAGAGCCATGATAACCGACTATTTTGTTCCCGAATTGGATGGCATGAATGTGGATGAGTTGTGGTTCCAACAAGACGGCGCTACATGCCACACAGCGCACGTCACAATCGATTTATTGAAGGAAACATTCGATGAGCGCATAATTTCGTGGAATGGACCTGTCAATTGGCCACCAAGATCGTGTGATTTGACACCATTGGATTATTTTCTTTGGGGATATGTGAAGTCGCTCGTCTACGCCAACAAACCAGAAACGTTAGGGGACTTGGAAGCCAACATTCGTGGCGTTATTGCCAACATACGGCCCCATATGCTCGAAAAAGTGGTTGAAAATTGGACCTGTAGAATTGGCTTTATTCGAGCCAGCCGCGGCGGCCACATGCCCGAAATCATATTTAAACATTAATGGCATAAAATTATCCTTCCAATAAAGCCAAATTGATGGACATTAAAACGATTTTCTTGTGTTTTATTTCAATTCGAAGTTCTATACCTCTAAAAAAAACACCCTTTAGTATCACTTCCTCTTTTTCAGTACATAAATATCCAAGTAGTTTGTTTTATAAATGGCTTGCAGCCGTCGAAATATTTTTGGTTCCGTTGCTGTAGTACTGGCGACGCAAATTTGCTTTTTTAATTTTTTCTTTTTTAAACAAGACGTTGAGGTTGTATCTAAAATCTATACATTTTTAGCCTTATTTTAATAAAACGACAACGTCAAATTAAAAAAAAAATATAATTAATTTGTCTTGCAAAATACTTCATTCAGACGGCTAATGATAGTCAGCGTGACCGTTTGACCGACTAAAGTGGCAATTTGCCACTTTTTCGACTGCTTTTCCCCTTTTTCGACT
This sequence comes from Tachina grossa, assembly GCA_949987645.1. Lineage (NCBI taxonomy): Eukaryota > Metazoa > Arthropoda > Insecta > Diptera > Tachinidae > Tachina > Tachina grossa. Next base: position 111,651,909 of record OX465277.1, read on the forward strand.
GCCTTGCCACTTTTTGACCCGCTTTATTTAGGGTGAGTTATATGAAAATACATTAAAAATTAAAAGTTTAGTTCAGTTTTCTCGTATTTTTTTTAATTTTGCCCCTTTTCTTTGATAAATCCCCTATTTGGTGCCACTTTTTGAAAAATGTCATCGGTCACCCTGATGATAGTGGACATAATCAACCGCCGACGAATTTGTTCGCACGACATAGACATTTGGAGCTGTATGTTTAACATAAAAAAAATAGAGCACGCTCTATTTCAAATAATGTCTTATGTTTTTTGTCATGTTTTTTACACAAGCAATGTTTTAAAGGTAACACACGACATGTTTGCGTTTACATATGTAAAATCTGGCACATACAATGTGAAAAACATGTCGTCTGTTGGTATCTTAAGGTAACAACTGTTTGTGCATCTTTTAAACTCAAACAAGCAGCAGCAGAAAATATTCATTGATTTTAAATATTTTTTTATTGTGTCTTATTTTAAACTCGGAAAATAAAGCAAAACTTTTATTTTCATTGTTTGTTTTACAATACACTTACATATACACTCATACATATGTATTTACTTATGTATGTTCACTGTTGTACTTTTTAGTAGGCAAAACAGATAAAACAAGTAATAAGGTGATCGATATATTTATATGTGAATTTCTAATAGATTAGGGCATTCTTTCAAGTTAGTTTGATTGAATTGCATTCATTTAGGAGTTATGAGAAGAAACAAAATTACTACAAAATTATTGACAATATCTAGATGTGCAGCTGTGGCTAAGGAATACTTAAGTGCATGAAAGTACATTGTGGCCACCTAAAAGTCACATCTGAATTGTTTAAGAATTTGACAGACTTATCGTTCAATTCTGAAATTAGCTTAAGCCAGCTTATTCATATTATAGTTGGGCCTTTAGTCCTAGTTTACACTAGGCAAGTCTTATTGGTAATCTGATTAGTTTGCTAGGAGAGAGAGAGAGAGAGAGAGAGAGAGAGAGAGAGAGACGAGGGGAAAGAAACGTTTCTGTTCCCCTTGTCTCTCTCTCCTTCAAAGTAATCAGCTTAGCAATAAGACTTCCATAGTGTAAACTAGGACTTAGTTGTCTATTGTCGTCGCGACCATGCCAAGTCAAGTTAGTCAAACAGGTGGATTTTTATATATTTAACATAGACTTTCTTTGCCCTCCCTCAAAACACTTCCACTTCAAAATTACACTTTTCGAAAGGTTTTCTGCAGAATGAACTGGAAATGTAGTTAAAATTTTTTTTTTATAATTTTGGTGTTTTTTACACATACAAATGTGTGAATATCTATATATTTTTTTTTTGTTATAAGGATAATGGTATCATTGTCTGTTATGAAACCCGAAAAACAAAATATGAATTTTTGCGTTGTTTTTTTTTTATACAGACGCCTTTATGTCTTGCAGCTAAAGATTATTTATTTTTTATTTTTGCTGCTGTTGGTATTGAGTCATTGTTTTGTGACAAATAAGTCGTTATTCAAGTTTGACATGTTGCCTGCCTCATGCCCTGAGAACAAAAAACTTACTTTGCAATATCGAAAAGAAATCTTTTTACTTTGTCAATGTAAGATTTGTAGATATAAGAAAATGCTCTGGATGTGTACGTCATTTTTAATTTGACATTAAAAAAATTATATTTTAAAATGGAGCAACTGAAACTAATGTTTACAAAGCTTAAAAATATATTAATTGCTAAACAAATTGTTAAGTAAAAGTGCTTAACAAATTCCGTGGAATTATTTTTCGATGAAAAAAGAAGGAGGTAGAAACTGCAAAATCAATTAGAAGTCCCTTAAACGACAATTCAAATTATTTTTAATAAAAAATCTTTTTTATTTAGCTTGAAAGCATATTTTTGCCAGGCCAAAGAAAGGAATAGTCAATTAGATTTTGATTTTTATTATTTTTTTTAATCTTAGTTAAAATTCGGAAGTTGTGCTTGTTACTATTATTGCAACTTGGCAACTAGAATTAACAGCTGTTAGCTGCCAGTTGCCATACGTTATAACATTTTGGCAAGTGGCAACGCCACAACAGTTGGTTTGCCAACCATAATCGAGCCATTAAACTCATTAAACTCCCCAAAATGCATTTTAATAGAATTATAAAATATTGCCAAGATTATCATAATTGTTATGAGTGTTATTTAACAAATGTTTTTTTTTCACTCACATGAGCAGCAGTGAAAGCCAGCCAGTCCGTTCATTTTAGTTTCTAATAATTTTTTCTCACCTAAAAAAAAAAAATTGTTACGACTGCCGGCCGTCAAGCAACCGGCGCGGTTACGAGGGAGTGTGGTATGTCTTTGCATCATATATTATAATCTTAGTTGATGAAATTTATGCTTAATTAAAAACGACACAAAACATAAGAAAATGTGGAAAAAACGCACCAAAGAAGCGTAAACTGATAAGCGAAAATACACTGCAAACATACACACAAAAGAAAAAAACTTTATGGCCATAACATACAATACATGCCACATGCTTTTGTATGTTGCAGCCACAATTAATGATGGCTTTAAACGCACTCTATGATAAGTTTAAAAAATAAAATAAAAATAAATGGACAAATGGCCAGACAAAGCAAGCTGAAAAAAAAACAAAGTCTTAACTAATTCAATTAAGAAATTGAGCTGAATTTAAAGTGAATAAAAAGAAAAAAAAACAAATACTAAATAACCAGAAAAAAAGAAGAGTTTTCATGATATGCATAAAATTGTACATGTTGCTCGTTAAAGTGAGTAATCTGACAAGAACACATGAAGCACACGCACGCATACTTTGAGTATTTGGCTGCCAGAAAAACAAACAAAATCTAAATACTCGTAAATAAGCCAACAAGAATTCCCAAATGAAGAAATAGCCAAAGAAAAGCGTTAAGTTGTTCTTTAAATGGGTGCCATAAAGGAAGTGTATGATCAAGCCCAAGAAAATGATTATGTATTATGAGACACTAGCGCCCACTGTACAAATGGTTATTCAATGCACCAATTTTAAGAACAAAATTTATTTATTTTTAGTGGCAAATATTACAATATGTGACGCGCAAAATAGAAAGGGACCTAAGGGTAAAAACCGATTTAAATACGTGTATCTTTGGTGTACCATCACATCATAAAACGCGCATATCTCTGGGAGGGAACACTTTGGGGCATGGGATCGGTCTCATTCGATGCTCAGATGTTGTCCACATCAAAAAAAAGTGAAAATTGATTTTTTTTTTACCCTTAGGTCTCTTTCTCTATGCGCTGTCACATATACATTTTAATTTTCCTAAAAACTGCAAAAAAAATATATGTACTCGTACTTGCGGTTCTACTTGATAGTTTCTATCGTTTTTAATCGACTTCAAATTATCAATTCGTCTGTCCATGACTTCTGCATATTCTGCATATTTTTCTTTTGCCTGAGAGGGTTGGTATAACTTCCATTTTGTCCTATTGTAAAAAAGGTGGGCGGGGATACGCCTAGTAATTTTTTAATTTGATTTTATGATATTTTACTTATTCGATTGCTATCAAACTTACCCAACACATTGGGCTCTCGTAACAACACAATCTTGAAGTTCACAAAATAGGCGTCCAATAAAATTTAATATTATAAGTATGTCACATGCTCGTCTTTGGCCGATTTTTATGAAACTTGCCACACACCCTGAGCTCAAGAAAAACAACAATATTGCATTCAAAAAAGTGGATGAGCCACGCCCATTACAATTTAATATTATATTTAAAGTGCTTTTACTTAACCGATTCTTACGAAACTTGGCACATACCTTGAATTCTAAAAACTACATGATATTGTATTTTAAAAAGAGGGCGAGACCACGCCCATTAAAGTTCAATATAATATTTTATGTACTTCTAATTATCCGCTTCCCACGAATCTTAACAAACAGTTTGAGTTCTTAGAATCACATGATCTTCCATATAAATAAGTGGGAGGGGCTACGCCCATAAATGTTAATGCATTAAATTATATATACTTCTAGTTATATAATTCCCTCGAAACTTGTCAAACGGTTTGAACTCTTGGATTGGCATAATCTGGTGCTTAGAATTGTGGGCGGGATAATGCCCATTAGAACTAAATATTCTATTTTACGTGCTTTTACGATACCCACGAAAGTTCGGAAAGAGTTTGAGCTCTTGGAATGACCTAATCTTGTGCTTAACAAAGTGGGCGGGATCATAGCCATTATAACTAAATACTATATATCACATGATTCTACTTGAGCGATTCCTGCGAAACCTGGCACACACCTTGAGCTCCAAAAGTGGAGATATCAGGCATTTATAAAAGTGTGAGGGAGCACTAATATATGCAAAAGTGGGCGTAACCACGCCCTATGAACATGTTTACTAAAATGGATTTTGAAAGAAATTAACTGGATGTAGTTAGAAATATCTTAGATTCAGTTAAATAAAACATTTATAAATGCGTTACCTATAGTCCTATTCAAAGTCGATGACAAAAGTAAGGATAATTAAGTGCATAAATTAGTCACAATCGAAAAAAAGATGTAAGTTCTCCATTTGAATTTTTCTAGGCTTGCCCAGACGCTCCTTATCATACACTTTGATATCGTCATATCTCTTTTAATTATTCTATAGCTAATGCCTGATTCCTAGTATCTCATTCTGTTCACTCCATATTCATGACTCTAATTGAACTTTTTCTCTTAACATTTTTAATTTGTATCTTGTGTCATACCTTGGCCTGTTGTGAATTTTTAAGTTTTTTGTTTTAAGAATTCAGCACTCATTAGTCTCCCACAACGTGTATTAAGATAATCTTGTGACGATGTTGTCCCATACTTGGGTATTCCAAGTACTTGTTCGCTCTTACACACATTTTTAGCAAAACTAATGCATTCATGCAAACAGAGTTGAGTGTAGCGTAGCGCCTGCTTTTCTTCTAAAGGTTACTCGATTTCATCAGTGCACAGTAGGATCGCTTCACAAATTTTTGTGCAAAGACTTTAACGATCATTAAAAGTTGTCAATTAGCATTACATATTCTTGATTAAGAAAAAGTGTAATTTCATCAAAATTGACCACGCCCATCTCCCATGCAATTTTATTAGATTTTTTTCCATAAAATGTTTTCCATCCAAGCTGAAGTCTTCAAATTTGATACATACACTTTATAGAAAAAAATCACATGCTGCGTTTCATCAAAAAGGGCCACGCCCACCAATCATTTAATCAAAAACTATTTCTTTGTTTATACATTTTCCTATCCAAGTAGAAGTCTTCAAATTTTGTATATTTTTCTAGAATAAAAAAATTACGCGTGACGAGTTTCCTCAAAATCATCAAAAAGGGCCACGACCACCAATCATTTAATCAAAAACTATTTCTTTGTTTATACATTTTCCTATCCAAGTAGAAGTCTTCAAATTTTGTATATTTTTCTAGAATAAAAAAATTACGCGTGACGAGTTTCCTCAAAATCGATCGCGCCCACCGCTCATGAATCACATACATAATAAAAATAAGCATTTTCTTGTCATTCGACAAAAAAAAAATCTTTATTCTTTATGTGCATCGTCACATTCCAAGTACAACAAATTTATCTGGAAATAAATTCACATTTCTCTACAAAACTACATCATTCGATTTCTTAAAATTTAGTGTTCGAAAAAAATCAAATTTTTTTACTGCAAAATCCCACTGTGCGCCGTATTGGACTAGTAGTCACTCTTTGTCCCACGTAAGAAAAGTTAACGAAGAGGCAGCAAAAGGAGAGAAAAAGAAAAGGAAACAAACACCAAGCAAAAGATTAATACAACTCTAGAGGTTGTTGTGTAAATGAATTGTTCGTTGATTTCAATTGAACGATTAGTCTTAACTTGAAAACTTACACAAAACATTTTAAAAAGTTAGCAGTAAAATGCGTTCTTCTTGGTTTCTCCTTCATCCTTTCCTTTAACTCCGGCATGAATTGACTGGCTGCTTCTTGGCCACAACGAGTGTTTGTGTTCAATGACTGCGGTGGTCCATTTCAGAATGGTTTAAGTGAGTAAATTAGTCTCCTTTATACACCTCGTATAAAGAATTTTAATTATTTTATCATCGTAAATATTTTAGAGAGTCTTGACTGGTAATAATGATAACAATAAATTTACCGTCAATTCGTTTGGAATTCTAATACGAATTGTTGCAATGTTGAGATTGTTGGTGGAAAGAATCTCATTTTTTTTTGAAAGTGCAGCATAGGATTTTTCTTTAGGCTTAAAAGAGAGAGAGAGAGAGAGAGAGTGAGAGAGACGGAGAGAATATGTACTGCTTTATAAAAAAAAAGTCGTTTCATATAAAGTGCGCTAGAGACTATCAAATTAAGCCGTCAATCATTGAATATTTGTGAGCGCAGTAAGTTTGTCCCTTCAAAGGAAACGTAAAACTAAATACGTCAATGAATCACCATTTGAGTTTTGACTGCCTAACGTTCTTATCAAAGCATGTAGTCCGCGCATATTGACAATAATAACACAAAATCATTAACTGGATTCTGTAGCTTTTTGCGAACAGAAAATCGTAAAATTTATCGACGTATTTATTCGTTTGTGGTAACGATAATGTGATTCCGTAATTTCTTTTTTACGATAGTCTCCAACATTATCTTAATCGCCATTTAATTCAATACTATGTGGTAAAAATAAGCGAAAAGCATGATAAAGAAAAGAATGATAAAGAAAAACTCAATGAATTTGAGCTTATAGCTTTATTTTATTTCCCTCCAACCGACAGCGAATATCGTTAAAATATGTTACTGAATAGTAAAGTCGACAAATTGTCGTTATATTTATTATAGCGATACGATTATCGTAATAAATGTTAGTGAATCCAGGTAGAGGAGTCTAATGTTTCGTATAATCACACAAACGTCTCTAAATCTGTTGCCTAATCGTCGCTTTCGAGAACGAGCTGACTCGATTACGTTTTTCAGTCAGCAGTTCAGCAGTCAAAGTTATACATATTCTATGATAATTTCAAATTCGTAGCTCTTACGGTTCTCGAGAAAACACCCTGTGGCAGGCAGACAGACGAACAGGCTCTTTTTCACCTTTGGTGTACCCTAACAAGCAAAAATTCTCAATAGTTTTACTTTGTCTTCTTTTGGATAATTTCCTAAACAATTTTATGGTGCAGTCAAAAATACTTTCATATAGGGTAGCCAGATATTGAGTTAGCAAAAAAAGTACACCAAAGGAAAAAAAAGCAGTATTTTTAAAATAAAAAAATTACATATGTGTTTTTATTAAAAAACGTCCTTAAATTCATTCAATAACGTAAAATAACATATTCTTTACTAAAGAACATAAAAATGAGATCGTAAATATTATTTTTTTTTTTTTATAATGCATGTATTTATTTATTGTATCTTCATATGTGAACTAACAATAAGTATTCAAATCTTAAATCTATAAAAAAAAATTATTAGGCCCGACCAGTGTCGGACATAAACTTAGTGGTAGTTATAAATAATACATTAGTAGTGATATCAAAAAAAAAAAGGGGGGGGGGGGGGAAAGTATTTTCAAGTAGTCCCATCTGGAGTGTTAGGTATAAGAGCCTGTGTGTCCCTCTTTTTTAATCGGATGTGTCCAGTAAAGTTCAAAATATTACGAGCAAGCGGATTAGGATGTGATTCGAGTTTTGTTAAATATTTGCCTGCGTATTTTTCAATTTCTTCAGTCACTAGTGGCATATTTAAATCACGATGTATAATAGAACTTTGGATGTACCATGGAGCCGATGTTATTAACCGTAAAATTTTGTTTTGCCTTCGTTGGATTCTCTCGACATTGGAAGCTGAAGCAGTGCCCCATAACTGAATTCCGTAGCACCATATTGGCTTCAAAAGCGACTTGTACAGTAAAAGTTTGCAGTCTAAGCTGAGTGTTGAGTTTCTGCCTATCAACCAATAGATTTGAGTTAACTTAAGTTTCATCTGAGTTAACTTAGAGTCAATATGATGTTTCCATGTAAGTCTTCGATCAAGGTGTATACCAAGGTATTTCACTTGGGAATGTTGAGGAATATTTTGATTGTTGATTCGAATGGGGGAGCAAGTATCTCTTCTTAGGGTGAACGTTATATGGAAACACTTTTGTTCATTGACTTTAATTCTCCATAAGTTCAACCATATTTCCAGCTGAGTGATATGTTCCTGGAGATTGCGGGATGCCTCATAAGGGTTTTTGTGCACACTCATACAGGCTGTATCATCGGCAAAAGTAGAAATATGGATATTATTGCTCACAGGCATATCACAAGTATATATTAAATACAAGACAGGACCCAGAATACTACCCTGGGGCACACCAGAAGATATAGATTCGGGCACACTCGTGAACTCTCCTTCCACAACAGTGAACTTCCTATCAATAATATAACTTTCCAAAAGCTTTTGAATGTTTATTGGCAGATATGTCTTCAATTTTAAAACTAGGCCTTCGTGCAATACTTTATCAAACGCCTGAGAAACATCAATAAAGAGAGCAGAACAATACTTCTTTTCTTCAAATGTTCTTCTTACAACTTGGACCAGTCTATGCGTTTGTTCAATCGTGCTGTGCTGACTTCTAAAGCCAAATTGATGGTCCGGGATGCACCCATTATCAATTAAAATTTTGGGCAATTTACTCATAAGCAGCTTTTCGAAAAGCTTTGAGATTGTAGATAGTAAGCTTATAGGCCTATATGACTCAGTCTTGGTAAGATCTTTGCCCGCCTTTGGAATCATTTTGATCTTGGCCAGTTTCCAGTTATGTGGAAAATACTGCATTCTTAAAATAGCATTAAAAGTAAATAGCAGGATTCTTATTGCAATATGAGGCAAGTTCATGAGCATTTTGTTACTAATGCCATCAATACCTGGAGCTTTCTTCGGGTTGAGTTCAGCAATTACTTTTTGTACTTCACGCATCTTAAACCTTAAGGGACGAGGGGGTAGAGAAACTACACTCGGTAAATCAGCAGCACCCGTACATGAATTGGGAGTGAATACAGATTTTAAATGCTCAGAAAATAAGTTACCTTTCTCACTATCACTTCTTGCCCAGCCTCCGGTCGCAGTACGCAATGGTGATTTAAGATCAACGGGTCGTTTAAGATTTCTAGTAGCGCGCCATAAAGAGTAATTAGATGCGGACGTTACATCAAGACCTTCTAAATACTTTTCCAGTAGTGCAGTTTTTTCCGATGATAGCAGCTCTTTGAGTCGTTTAGTACATTCTTTAAGTCTGATTTTATTTAGGGGTGATCTGTGTTGTTGCCATTCTCTTCTAGCTCTCCTTTTTTCACATACAAGACGTTCAATTTCCGTAGAATAAATTCTGTTAAAGCCGGTCTGCGGATAGGAGGTAGTGGCGTGTTCAGTAGCCTGTTTAATATTTTCGTTAAGATTGGCAATGTTAAATTCAATATCATCGCATGATCTAAGCTGAATGTTTTCTACGCAGTGACTACTAAGATATTTTTTGAATACCAGCCAATTGATTCCATTAATCATCTTCACATATGAGTTAGTTAAATCACTCCTTAGTGGGTTGAAAATTGTAACTATTGTTGGAGAGTGATCGGAGGACAGATCTAGAGAGGCCTATACATGAATTAAGTCCCTATGAATATTTTTAGTGACGGCAAAATCTATAACATCTGGAATTTTTCTTACATCAGTAGGCCAGTAAGTAGGCTCCCCACTCGAAATGACATCTAAGCCCATTTTTGAAATTGTATTGAACAAGGCTCGACCTCTAGGTGTAACAAGACGCGATCCCCAGTACGTATGTTTTGCATTGTAGTCACCAGCTGCCACGAAACAAGATCCAAGCGATTTGTAGAACTTCTCATACTGATCTTCGGTAACTGAAAATCTGGGAGGTGAGTAAATTGATGATATCACGAAGTTCGCACAAAAATTTTCTACGAAAATATTCGTTGCTTGCAAATATTCTTCACTAACGTTATCAAGGACATAGTGCTTGAGTCTTGACTTAATCAGAATTGCTGATCCACCACATGCTCTCTCTCTCGGGTCCTTTGTATCATATAAAGTGTAACCATTTATTTTAAATAAGCTTCTTGAGGTCAAATGAGTCTCAGAAACCAACATTATATCAATATTTTTTTCCATGAGGAAGTGCTCAAGTTCATTTTTATGTTGGCGAATGCCGTTTGCGTTCCAGAAACATATTTTTAACGTGTTCATGGTTTATTAACTAATGCTTAAAGCAGTGTATTCTGCATTCGCAGCATTTCTTGCATCATACTTGTCATATTTGTAGTAAAGTTGTTTATAGTTAGCACCAGATTCTCAATAGTAGCTTCAAGGCGACTAAAGTTAAAGCTTGAGTTTGAATTCGTTGAATTATTTGGCGGTGGAACATTTTGCGTGGGAATTGAACTAGTCTTAGCAGCATCAGCATACGATACACGTGAAGTAACTGGTTGGCTGATTTGAGCAAAAGTGTCGGAGTTCGCGTTTACTTGTAGAGCTGGAGTTAGCTTGGGTTTTTGACCCATAGCCTGTTTAACGAAAGAAAATACAGGGCACCCTCTATAGTTAGCTGTGTGATTACCTCCACAATTACTACATTTTTTTTCTGCTTGATCTTTTGGCTTAGTGCAGCTAGCAGTACCATGCAATTCACCGCAGATAACACACACTGTAGGTAACTTGCAGTAAGTTTTCGTATGGCCATATTCTTGGCAATTATGGCACTGTACGGGACCTGAACGCTTACGTGGCTCTTCAACTGTGATTTTTCGATGTAAGAGATACTTTGCGTTATAAACTGGATGGGCTTCATTTTTTTCTCAATTGTATGTCATTCGGCTCCAGTTCAACCCGAAATAGGGGTTGGGGGACCTTTTCTCTATTAAATATGTTGGTAACATTTTTTACCTTGAATCCTTGGTCGACAAGTGCACATTTTACTTCTTCGGGTTCAACATATGAATCTATGCCCTTTAATACTATCTGTAGGCCTTTAGCACTCTTAAGTTGGTATGTGTAAAAATTTGTTTTATTTTTTTCGAATTCACTAACAATTTTTCGGAAATCTTTTTCATTATATATTTGGATTTTAGTTTCATCAATATTACCTCGTTTAATTGGAATGATGTGAAAAGTATTTTCACCAATGGTCGACAGTAGTTTTTTTATAAGCGCGTTAGAATTTTTTTCTCTCAGATAAATAGGTGGTGGCTTAAAAGACTTTTGCGATGATGTAGAGGGCTTGTCGTCGGTGTCTTGCAATAATGAAAAACGATTTTGACGATTGGTAGATGATGCGCTGTTATTCCTAGACATCTTTGGGGCAGATGAAATTTTTGAAGAATTTGGGCTTCGCCCACGCTTTACCACTGTTATATATCTGTCCATTCCCACTTGTACCTTGGGTTTTGAGCTACTGTTATCTGTAGTGATAACTTGGTTTAGTGATGAAGGCGAGTCCGATGCGGATGATATCGCAGACTTAAATGAAGAAGTACTAGGCAATGGTAATGTTAAAGATTCACTAGTTGGCATTGGACAAAGCGAAGTTGATCGCTGACGAAAAATTGGCTTTGCCGTTAAAAAAAGATTTTCATCAGATTTATTATTTATATTTTTTTCATTAAGAGTTTCAGAACTCACAGTAAAATAAGCATTTCTGCCGTTAGAACTCACTTCAAAATTTTTTTCCTTTGAGGTACTCATACAGAGTATTATTCCTCAAGGGAACTTTGTTTGTGTTTACGGTTATTTTTTTGTTTTTGCTATTTCTTGCTATGTAAAAAATATTAGTAAAGCCAATAAGCTTATTTATCAAGGTGAATATGTATTACGAATATTTTTTGTATAATTTTTGATTTTGTTGTTTTTTATATTTGTTTCGTATGTATGTATGTAAAAAAAATCCGCTTTAATGTCTCTTCACTATGAAGGTTCAACGAGAACAGTAAATATTATTTACAACAAATTAATAACTTAAAATTAGACATTTTTCTAATTGTGTTTAGAAAACAAACTTAATTTGAACAAGTTTATATTAATATTTATAATACTGACAGCCTATTTCGCCAAGTTATTTAAATATCAAGTCATATTTAAAAGTAATTTTTCCATACAAAAATTAATGAAAATCGACATTGAAATATGAATTGATATTTAAATAGAGTTGGTGAAATTGGCCCGGAATATCACTTGTTTGTATTGCATTTCGGTTTGGTTGCTTACTCTGCAGCCACACGTTCAATAAATGGCTTTCAATTTCATTACACATATTGTGTGTCAAAATACCTTGAAATTGATAGTTGTGCCACAAATTAATAAATTTTTTTTAATGCCACCGACGAAGAAACAACTCAAATTTGTAGCTTCAATTAATGTGTGCTGTGACCAGCCGTTCAAATTGAAAATTAAGTTGCCATTTAAATGGATAGGTGAATTTGAAATCAATCTAGTTTTCAATTTAAAAAGTTTGTGTTAGTGAAAAAAGTGTGAGTGTATTGCAAATTCAATGGAATTGAAAGTCCCCTGCAGTCAGACTGGGGTCAAGTGTCTCTGGTGGATTTTGCAACAACTTGTCAATATACATAAATTTGTATGTACGTAAGGTATAGAAATGTTCCAGTAAATGTCTGGTTGGTATGTCTCCATGTTCCCATAAGAACTATGAATTCACTACCTAGTCAATTGTTTTAGTGTTAAGCAGCCCATACACGATTCAATTCAATTTTCAATTGAGTCGGTTGTTGTCCAAATCAAAGCGTGTATGGCCTTGTCAATTGATTAGTTTGGCAGTTGTCGAGTTGGTTGAAGAAAAATCAAAAGATTTTGATTTTTCATGTTGACTAGTAAATCTTTCAATTCGATTGTGCTGTGTGTGTTCGAGTCTCTTGATTAGCTGTCAAAACTTATGTTTGTAGCTTTATTTTGTATAGAAAAATTTATGTATTTAATTTCATTGAATTCCAAATAAAAAATATTAAAATTAATGAATAAATGCAATAGAAGTTTTAATTTTTAATTGTGAAAAAATATAAGTTTGACAGTTGAATGAAAATCTTTCAATTCAGTTTATGAAGTGTGTGGCCAAGAATCAATTCAATTGAAAGACTCAATTCACAATTGAATTGAAACGTGTATGGGGTGCTTTACTAGTAGATTTTCAATGACAAGCAACTGCTGAATGTCTATAGCATAAAGTATTGTATGGGGAATAATTGTAGAGTAGTACTGGTGACAAAGTCAAAAGCGACTCAGTACATTTTCACTATTCGCACTTTCTGCAGGGTCCAAATTGAACATGTGGCCCCTAAGCTATATAATTATTAAATCATTATATTAAATTTTTTTAATGGTTCAAAAATTTTAAAAATATTTATCATTCTTTTGTATGTGGCAAAAATTAAATTTTTCCCATTTTCAGTTTTTAAAAAGTTAAAAAACTCGGTAATTTAAAAAGTAAAGTCGTCACAACTGGCAATATTTTGATTCTCATATGAAATACATGGAAAAATACTTCTAGTTGTCGCCACAAATTGGTTCACATTGGAAACAATTTTAACAAGACTCTTCAAACTATGTGATTCTTTCTGCACAAAAACAAAGTTTTTAAAGATGCTAAACAGAGAAAAAAAGTACAAAAGACAAAAAAAAAGTACTTTAGCGTACTTTTTCAGGAGTAATGCAGACAACAGTACATTGACTAAAAAAAGTACGCGTTCTGCTGAAAAAAGTACGTCTGGCTAGCCTACTTTCATATGTATGTTTATTCTATTATACCATACATGAAGTCACTAAATTATTTTTTTATTACACTGCGCAACAGTGAAAAATCCGCACGTTCAGATTGTAGTGATATGTTCACAAAAGCTGTTCAACTTTACCGTAGGTGTAACTTTGCTAAATATTGTTAGCAAAAATTAAGGAGTCATTTTAAGTTATTGTGGAAAAACCATAGCTCGCAATAATTGGTCTCTCTCGTACTTGTTGTCAGAAAAAAAAATCACTCGTCCACTGACAATATGCGACACCATGATACAATAATACAGGTAACCGCGAGGCGCCAGCTGTTTTGCTTGTTTTGTGATTTGATCTGCCAAATTGTGCTTATGTTTTACCAACACAGGCGCACAGTGCCTATTAAAACTGTACTAATACAAACATGATTTGCAAAGCCAAGAGAAAACGCAAGTACATGTACATATATTGTTTTCCTCTCTTGTCAATCACAAAACAGCAATAAAAATCACTGTTGTTTTATTTGTTGTACATTTGTTGTAGATTCGCGGCTACCTGTATTGTTGTAAATATCATGTGCGACACTGTTACGAAAAAATCCTCAAACTTCGTTCCCCTTTGGCTTGCTCTTCACTCAACCAACGATCGTCTTTGTTCAATCGCTCGGCTCATGTGTTCACTCAAGACCCTTTAGTTTGTAAAATCTCGGCAAACGGGTTTTTGAGCATGTATGTGTGTTGCGAGTGGGGATAAGTAAAGATTTACATACATACTATGTACTTCATGGAGATTTTTTGTTTTCCTTATTTTAATTTAAATGAAGATTAATTTTGTTATTGTTGTACACATATCTGTCTTTTATTTTACATTTACACTTCGTTGACAAATAGTTTGATTTACAGATATTTTTATTGTAATTTTTTATTATCTTCTCCCTTCCTCTTTAATGCTTTGCCTGTGACGAAATATCTAAGGCAACAACATAAAGCAAACGCAACATCAAAAATAAAGACCTTTTATGCGAACACTTTGTTTGTTTTGCTCACTTACTGACCCTCAGTAGCTGAGCAACGAACGATTCTGTTCGTATCATGCGGTCAGTCAGAGATCGATTCGTGTGTTACGCTCAATCCATAACCCGGGAGCGAGCACACGATTGAAACAAAAAAGAGGGTTGCTGTTTAGACACTGAGTGATTCCGTCTCATTTTTTTAGGTCTTTTGAGTGAGAAGACCGCAAAGAGAAATTTGGTTGAGCATATTTTGCGAGCTCTGGGAAAAACTGATAAAAAAAATGTCTCCTTAATTTTTGCACAAAAAAAGTGCACGAAGAAATATTTTTTTTTTTTTTTGGCATAAGATTTTAAGAATATTTGCTCAGTAGACTCGCAGCTACATTATTGCTATATTTTAGCAAAGCGCTATCACTAAGTCTGAATTAGCTGTTGGCCAAAAATTGATGACACCATTTTTTTGAGGGTGCAGTGATTTTCGAAATTTTTGGAGGCCCATAAAAAAATTGATCATCAAAATCGCCAAACTGGGTACAGGGTTTTACTACCCTTTGGTAGTACTATCGAACCGTGTGTTTTTCCAAAAGTCTCAACTCGTTTGCAAAGTGTTATTTATTTGCGAACATATATTTTCGATCAAGGAAAGCAAAATAAGACTTTACTTTCAACAATCCAATTAATATGTGTCCTTGTAGGACACACTAATTTGCATAAATATCAACACATCTTTCTTGATGTTTTAATGTGAGACAATTTTTTTTTTTTTTTTTTTGCAAAAGCGTTTATTGCTTAAATGAACATACATATACGCACACACAGCCGCAATAAACCATGCTATTCAGTCCGAAGATAGAGTTGTATTTTTAATACGTATTTCTTGATAAACAATTTTTTATTACAAAGCTTATAAAGTTTCAAAATCATTGATTGGAATTTGAAGTCTTGAAACTAGTGCTGATCAATATTTATATGTATTTTAATATGAACCAAATGAGAATTCTATCATAGGCTACTTTCAACCTGCAGTTGCTTATACTTGTGAATATCTGCACTTATTAGTACGAGTATGTTGAATATGGGAGGTAGTAGCCCATTAAAAAACCAATAACCTTTCAAGTTTGGTTAGCTTAAGAATCTAGTTTCCTCAATATTTTTTCTTAAGTTTGTACAATATGAATACCTATGATTATATATATATATATATCTAATATATTTTCTTTCTATATTTCTGGTTAAATAAATGTACTTCTTACCTATCATAACATTAATTGGTTTGCATTTATGTACATTTTCTCTTTGAATTGAAATCACCTGTCGTAGCAAGTTTAAATATGTCTTGCATTTTTAAATTTATATTCTCTGAGGGTTAAACCAGAGTCCTTTCGACCCCTCAATACTTAAGGAGAATATACAAGTAAACACTATCTATTTATATAAAATAAAAATGTATAAAATTTTAAAACATTTATAACATTAATAAAAATTGGTTCCCTCAAATAAGAGATGAAATAGTCTTGTTAAATAAAGAAAGAAACGCATTACCATGCATAAAACATAAACATGTGAAAAACTAATGCAACGATTATACACCCACAGACAAACATAGGGAAAACCTTAAAACCAACACACACGCAGAGACGCACACACACACAAACACACACACACAACTGCATACACATACACATTTGTACGCACACTTAAAGAAAAAGGAAATAAAACGTTCAGCACCAACAATATTTAAAAAGAACCCCAGTTAGCTTTAATAAGGAAAACTGGGGGAAAAATATACTTACATATTAACGTAAGAAGAAGGATAACCAAACTTAAGGAAAATGGATTGAATGAATGAATACGTAAATGTTAGTAAATGCTGTGTTGCATGTGTTGCATGTCTATTTGCACCCTAAATTACAAATCGTTCAAACTAAATTTCTTAAGGCATATGACATGTGCTAAAAATTTATTTTAAGAGTTCTAGGATCGAAAAAAGAAAATGTTGCGGAATTTACTAAAATAGGGAGAATATTTCGTTGACGAAAAATTTCGAAAATATCTTTTTTTTTTTAAAAAAAACCTTAAAAGTTTTGTAGCAAAATCTAGTCGATTTCCACACAAAACAAAATCTACTTCGTCACTACACCATTTCCAGTTGTATTTCAGAAGTTTCCAATTATTTTTCAGAAATTTCTAAATACGTTTCAGAAGCTTCTAATTATAGTTCAGAAATATCTAATTACACTTCAAAAGTTTCCAATTAAGTTTTAGAATTTTCTAATTGCATTTCAGAAAATTCTAATTGCTTTTCAGAAATTTCTAATTGCTTTTCAGAAATTTCTAATTGCATTTCCGAATTTTCAAATTACATTTCAGAAACTTCCAATTGTATTTTAGAATTTTCCATTTGTATTTCAGAAATTTCTAAATGTATTTCAGACTGTTATGTGGATATATTATTTTTTTGTGCACCTACATTTTATAAAATCTAATCATTTCTAAGTATTGTATGTAACCTAAATTTTTTTTGAGAGTAATACAGTATTTTCCTTTCTTGATTTCTAACACTATGTAAAAACACATAAATACATTTAACATTTCGAATCAGATTAATTGATTTGGTCCATCTTCTGCATATACATATGTACATACATATACATGTATGTATGTAAATTTTTACATATGAATATATGTATGTAGTTCACAATAAAGTGGTATAATTCCTACACATATTGTTTATTTAAAAAAACCCCAAAATTTTATACAGAATAATATATATAAATATCTGAAATAAAAAATGGAAAATTCTATAATACAATTGGAAGTTTCTGAAATGTAATTTAAAAATTCGGAAATGCAATTAGAAATTTCTGAAATGCAATTAGAATTTTCTGATATGCAATTAGAAAATTCTAAAACATAATTAGAAACTTCTGAACTATAATTAGAAACTTCTGAAACATATTTAGAAATTTCTGAAAAACAATTGGAAACTTCTGAAATACAACTGGAAATGGTGTAGATTTTGTCAAAATCTACTTAAAATCTAGTAGAACTAAGTGATGCAACTATGTTTCTTTTTAATTTGTACTAAAAAGTTAGCCTGTGTTCATAAAAAGGCATGTGAATTGGCTATATTGTTGTTGTTTGGTTCTAGCTTTGGAAAATTTTGAATTAATGGGCCTTTTTTTGGATTAAAAATCTTGATAATCGAAAAAAACTTGGTGTAAACGATATAGATTTTCATAAAGACTTTAATTAAAATCTGCTTGATTTTGTGTAGGTGTAAATGACCTGTTAAAAAGTATATCGGGAAGCGGGAAGTTTGAGGAATGACCTGCAAGATCAACCGATTCTCATATGTATATTTTTTTCATACGATGCACATATGAGAACCTCAAAAGCACAAAAATTTAGTACCTATTTCAATTACTTTTTCCGAACAGAGTAATACAAATGCGCGTTTTTTCAAAAAGTCATTAGCCCAATTCACAATCTTGTGTAAATGGTCTTGCATCTACGAAAAAATGTGCAAAATGGTTAGTAAATATATACTCACCACTTAACAATTCTTAGTGGTGAGTATCAATATACTATACCGTTTTGCAAATGCTACGATGCAAGGCCATTTGCACAAGATTGTGAATTGGGCTATTGAATTTTAATAAAAATAAAAGTCCATCATAACTTTTTTGTTTTTATATTTTTTGACAGTTGTTCTTTTATTTTACAATTTAGCGTCAGAGCTCGTAAATTAATATAAAAAAATATATGGCCTGTTCCACGATATCGAAAGAAAACTTTCGACTAAAAATTTATATTGGAAAAACAATTTTTAAAATTTTATTGTTTTCAATATAAATTTTTCTTTCTAAAGTTTTCGATGTCATGAAACAAGTCCATTATCTTTCAATATTTACAATTCCAGATCTGGATATTTTAAATAAGATCTAAAATACAACCAAATTTCAAGCTTCAGCTAAGCAACACTTTAGTAGACTTCAATCACAATTAAAAAAGGTTATATATAATATAATAATAGCTGAAAATGTTCCGAGCAAAGAAAGCTAGACGTCTGATAATATAATTTTTTTTTTTTGAAAAATTTTTTTTTCGAAGTAGCGCTTTAATTCAGCGTTATAGTATTAGTTGTCAGTTAAAATTAAAAACCATTTATAGACTGCATCAGTTACAATATTATTCATTATATGTATAAATAAATATTTATATGTTCCTTTCACTCCTCGAGGGAGTATTATAAAAATACTCTGAGTATATATTCGGCTATACATGAGTATATGCAGGAGTATTTTACTTACATGTTAATTGAAGTACTATTGCCAGCAAAGTAAATAAGTAAAACGCTAAAATGTCAACGGTGTCCAACTGATTGCATGAAAGGGATGAAAATGCGTTTTAATAATTCTCGAATGCGCTAAAATCGTTTCTAACTAAATATTTAATAGAATTATATTGACCACTTTACAAATTAGAAAATATCAGCTCGAAAACGATTTTTGTTTGCAAATTTTACGAACAAAAAATTCAGAAATAATATCACTTGTTTAAAGGTTATAATATACAGTAGGTAAATTTCGTATTCGTACACCCTCAATCATAAATTAGATCACATACATACGTAGTGGATTCCGCTATATTCTTTTAAAATTATTAATCGAAATGTCGTATTGATTATTTCTACGGCAAATAGGAAAAAATGCTTAAGTCGAGATTAGCATATTTTGAGTTAGTGGCACCTCCGAATCTCCATATTCAAAAGTACCTCTGACAAACATTTCTATTGTTCTATGCTATTTTTCAGGAAGTTAGGAAGTTATAGCGCAATAAATTGGTGCTTATCTTTTTTCGACTTATAAAATCTCATACGGAATAACAGCTTAATTTATCTTATACTTTGATATTACAGTAGTTTTGATTTAGCTGCCTTTTGTTTAAGTGCACTTTGGACTTAACTGCCTAAACTGATAAATTTCAGTCACTATTCTTTAAAATCCCATACAAACTCGTTTTTTAAGTGAACTTTCTATACCTGCACATATAAGATAAGTACCTTAAAATTTTGGTAATTTTAAAAGATTTTCA
This sequence comes from Tachina grossa, assembly GCA_949987645.1. NCBI lineage: Eukaryota > Metazoa > Arthropoda > Insecta > Diptera > Tachinidae > Tachina > Tachina grossa. Next base: position 111,671,787 of record OX465277.1, read on the forward strand.
TACAAAAAATCAACGTTAGCTGCACATTGACTTAACTGCACAAAATATATTTTTTCTGTAATTATTGCTCAAAATCCTTTTTTAAGTGCACTTTGTATACCTGCGTATTTAACATATTTTTTGGCAGTTTTAAATTATTATCATATAAAAATTTTAAGTTAGCTGCACACATTAAATAAATGTTGCTACATAAGTATGCAACCATGTATGTGTATAAAACTGAAATCAAAAATGTTATACCTGCACATTTAGGCAGGTAAGTGCATTTAAGATAACAGCATTTTTTAACTTATCTGCACAAAAAGTCGTGCAAAGTTGATTGTGCAGGTAAGTCAAAATTACTGTATTTCAAATTGAATTTATTAGTTACAGTATGTAGAACTATGTTTTTCTAAAAAAAATTCAAGTGAGTACCGAATTTCCAAATTTAACTGCAAAAAAAAAGTAAATTTCTAAAAATCGACTTGAAAGTTTAACACTGCCCTCCTGCAAAACAGTAAGATATGACTTAAGCACTTTATCCCTATTGACACAGGTTTCATTTGTTAAATAAAGTCTCTTTTTATAAATTCATACAATAAAAATCAAAATATTATAGTTAGTTATTTAATTACAAGAGTTTTTCTGATTTTAAAATTGCGGGTGTACAGATATGAACTCTGTATTCTAAATTTTACCTCCTTATTATCTGATTAATTTAAAAAAAAAAGCCAAATCACATTTTCTTTTCCATTTCATACATATAAATGCATACGGGAGCGTATTATTAATAAATATTCCAAGCATTAGGCTTACACTTATTCTGTACGAATAAATATCCATACTGTACGAATAAATAGGCATACTCCGAGTATTAGTATGACAGTCACTCAATACGCATGTGCCTTGCTATTTATAGTTGTAGGGTATTTTATTTATTTTATTATTTTTTTTTTTTGCTTAAAGACAATCTCTACAATCTTGTGTCAATTATGAATTTGAAAACAAATATGTAAGTGCTTATTTTATTTATTACGTGGAAGTCATAATAGAGTTTGTTTTTAGGGTTCCGTACACCAAAGGTGAAAAGGAACCCTATTGTTTTCGCTACGCTGTCCGTCTGTCCGTCACACGATATTTTCTCAGGAACCGTAAAAGCTACGGACCTGAAATTTAGACAGAGTATGTAGAACCTTGGTCGCTACAACAACAAATACATGAGAATTAAAAATTAGAGGGTGTTACAAAACGAGCAACGAAAAATGTTAAAATCCCATGTAATATACATACAATTGTATGTACTAGTGTTGTTAATTATTCGTCTTTTATATTTGTTCGAATAAAATTTCATGATTTTTTTCCTGTTCGAACAGACGAATAATTTTGTACTTTTGTTCGAATATCTGAACGAACAAAGAATAAAAAAATATATTCGAATAATCTTAAAAAAGTTTGCAAAAAACGACACGTATGTGTATTAGTTTATTTTTTTATTAACAAACGAAAAACTATTCATTACACACGAAAAACATATGATTTCTATAACAGATTTAGAAATATTAATAACAAAACTTAAACATTTTAAGAACCTTTGCCACAGTTGACGCTGTAGTATAAGTTAAGAACTCGATGTTCCACTAATACTATTGAAGTAGCAGAATCGCAAAAAAGCAGAGAGTAAATTAATGTATAGAAATGTATACGATCATGTCACCTTTCAAACGAAAACAAAGCAAATTAAAATCGGTCAAGCCGTTCGGAAGCTACGGCGTCAAAGACACAAAGATCTAACAGAATATATCTAAAAACGATGTGATACCTTCTAAGCGGCAGGACCGATTTTCTTTAAACATAGCTAAGAACACTTTCGATCAAGTCACCTTTCAAACAGAAAATACTAAATAAAATTCGGTCCAGCCGTTTGGTCTGTACGTGGACTCGTAAAAACAAACAGATACACAGACACACACTACAAACTTATAATTTTTTTTCTTTTTTTATGACGTATTTTAAAAAGGTTGGTATTTAATGCTTCTTTTACCTCGTTCAATAATTAGATTTTTAACGCTTTTGATTAGAGAAAATCAGTTTTTTTTTCTAATTTCTTTATCAGAAATTGTAAGACACCTTCTAATTCCCTGAAAGAAGCATTACCTTTTCCCAAAAAGAAAAAAGATGAGTTTAGCGAACATATGTATGTATGTATGTATACATACATATGTACATACAAACAAAGCTTACACAAGTATTTATAATTTGGAGTAATTTGATTACTTAATATCATATTGTTAACAAATTAAAAAGTAATGAAATGTAAAATACTTAAATATATAAAGTAATTAAGGAAGTTGTTCGAATATTCGGCAAAAATGATTCGAATAATTTTTTATTCTAGATTGAATATTTTTGTTCGTTCGAACAAAAATGATAAAAAGTTGTTCGAATATTCGAACAATTTTCGTTCGAATGACAACACTAGTATGTACATACATATGTATATTGAAACTTGAAATTTGTAAAATTAGTGTATTTTTATACAGACTACAACAATTAACACTAAAATTTAAAAAAATTAAATTAAAGGGTGGTCCATCAGTTAATGCAATTTTGACTATGTAATTTTGACAATTTGCTATATCTTGGAAACCGTAAGAGGAAAACACTTGAAATTTTCAAAAACGGTAAAACTAAAAAAACCGAAAATTATAAAATCGCCAAACCAAAACAAAAAATCGCCAAAAATTAAAAAAAAATCGCCAAAACGAAAAAAAAATCGCCAAAATTAGAAAAAAATTCTAGCCCTAAAATAAATCGCCAAATTCAAAAAAATCACCAAAATGAAAAAAACGCCAAAATGAAAAAAAAACGCCAAAAATCGAAAAAAAATCGCCAAAACGCGAAAATGTCGCCAAAACTAAAGAAAATTTTAATACAAAACAAAATCGCAAAAATGAAAAAAATTGTCAAAAATAAAAAAAAAATCGACAAAAAAAAACCAAAAACCGAAAGAAATCGCCAAAACAAGAAAATAAAGTGTCAAAACTAAAAAAAATAGCCAAAACTTTAAAAAATCGCCAAAACCGAAAAAACGCAAAAAACGCCAAAACAAAAAAAAAAACTGAAAAGACCCCAAAAACGAAAAAAATGCCAAAACTGTATATTATATAGGATGAAGTTTGTATTAAATTACATATCTAGTGTTCGTACGGAACCTTTCGTGCGCGTGTCAGAGTCGCACTTTACTGAATTTATTTATGCTATTATATCTTCCAATGTCGAGAGAATCCAACGAAGGCAAAACAATATTTTACGGTTAATAACATCGGCTCCATGGTACATCCAAAATTCTATTATACATCGTGATTTAAATATGCCACTAGTGACTGAAGAAATTGCAAAATACGCAGGCAAATATTTAACAAAACTCGAATCACATCCTAATCCGCTTGCTCGTAATATTTTGAACTTTACTGGACACATCCGCTTAAAAAAGAGGGACACACGGGCTCTTATACCTAACACTCCAGATGGGACTACTTGAAAATACTTTCCCCCCCCCCCCCCCCCCTTTTTTTTTGATATCACTACTAATGTATTATTTATAACTACCACTAAGTTTATGTCCGACACTGGTCGGGCCTAATAATTTTTTTTATATGGATTTAAGATTTGAATACTTATTGTTAGTTCACATATGTAGATACAATAAATAAATACATGCATTATAAAAAAAAAAAAATTATATCTTATAAAATGTAGAGTTGCTAGCAAACGTTTTAAGCTTATCACTTTTTGAGGTTCGTTAGGAAGTTTAACAGTTGGTATGCATACTCGTACATTCATGGCAACTGATTTTTTTTTTACTAAAAATTTTGTTTTTGCCCCCTTTTCTGCAACTGCCAGCGAGTTGTGAATTCTTATAAACATCATTCATTTTACGCCGCAGCACGGATTAAGGTTATTTCAAGGATGCACACACCAAGGATCTTACACTCACTCACACAATTACATGCAAGCTGTTCCAACACCAGCAAAGAAAACTGCACCAAAGAAGAAGAAGTAGAAAAGCAGTGAAGAAACTTGAAGATTTTTGTTATTTTTTCTTTTGTGTTAAATACAAATGTACGGCCAGTATGTATGTATTTACATACATATTTTTTTCCCTTTATTTTGGTAAGTGCAACATTATTCTATTTTATTTTTTTAAGGGGAGTGTTACTAAGAAAAAAGCATCAACATAGTCATCACCATCAACAAAATTCATCAATCTTTGCCAAAAACTTAAACGAAATGGAAGTATGTAAAAATATAACAAAAAATACGAGATACGAGATGGCAAAAGAAATGGACACACAGCCACACTTGTGTTTTTGTACACACGAAAAAAAATTTAAAATTCATGCAAAAACTGCATGAAAGGGGTTTCTTCGAAAGGATACCCTGTCGGAGAATGTGTGGTTGATTACAAAAATAGTTAACTTATAGTGAACTTTTCTTAGACTGACTAAAAGCTAACTGCAATGTCATCTAGAACAAACGCAAAATTAATTCTTAAGTTGAGTACGTAATCGAATTTGATGAGAGCCAACAAATTTATTCTCAGCTACTTTGAAACTCATTTCAGTTTTATATTAACATATTGCTGTTGTTATTTTAGATGGTGCCTTAGCTGAGTGGTAGCGCGTTGAATGTGATGATACATGTTCGAACCACAGAAAAATTTTTAAATTTACTGACTACCAGGTGATTTAAATGAATGAAACAATTGACTACAGCTTAGGACATCGCAATGTTAAAATAGTCAGTTGATTACATTGAAAAGTAATCCAAGTACTAGTTGCGAAATAGTTAGCTTAAATTGAATTTAAAGTTAACGGAATTTCCGACAGGGTACGTATGTGTATGTGTGTGTGTGTGTGTTGGCTGCCACGGTTAAGAGCATCAAGTAAAATGCTTCATATTACTAAAGATGCTGCTGGCACCATCAACTTTTTTGTGCATATACGAGTGTGCACATGGAAAATTTTAAGCCTGACGTGAGTTATCCTGGTGCTGGGAAGCTTAGGCGACTGCAAGTTTAGCTTTTGGGAATTTCAAGATTTATAAATAAAAATCATTTAAACAAGTAAAAAAGAATTATGCAAACGTTCCTAAGTCTGGATTCACACACAGCCAGTTTTTACTGTTTAGTTGTAGGGATACCTATAAAGGAAATTACTGTGCTTGTTAACTCAGAATTTTCCATTCAACCAGCTGGTGTAGGGAACTGCGAGAAGCTGGCTAACACAAACAACAGTACAGTACAAGCTCACACTTCATGCAACTTTCTTTAGTTTAATTTTTTTTTCTGTTCTGCCTTAAATTTTCTCCATTCATTCTTTTCGGGTTTTTATTTTTTTTATTTGTCGTTTTGCCTGCAATTTTTTTTGTGCATGCATGCTCTGCTCTGCACCATTTTTTTTTTTTTGGTTTTTGTTTTCCATCTCCAAAAATTATGGTTTCGTCTTTCATTTACAATAATGACGAAAAAGTGTCAGCTTCTTCTAGCATCCATTAATATGAAAGATTTTAATATCAATGGACGTTGTTAAATGGAATGAAGCTTAAAATGATGTCTTGTTTTTTTCTTGGTTTTATTTTTCATTTTTTGTTTTTTTGCCATTCGCATTTGGCCATTAACAGCAGCAGCAGAGCAGAGCAGGAGGCTAAGACAAGTTACTGCTGCTACAAACGTGGCATTGTTTCTAATTTGTTCTTAATTGATGAACGAATTTTTTGTTTGTTTGTTTGTTTATAAAACGAGTATTTCTTAGATTTTTGTTATTTTTTTTCCTACATTCCTAGAACATGAATCTCCATTAAATAAAACTATAATGGAAGATTAAAAGCCGAATAAAAAGAAAATCATAGTTTTGTTTTGTTTAAGCTTACTTCTGCTTAAGAATAACAAGGCCAACCCGGCCATCAGGTAGTATGAGTGATGTGAAATTTAGTAGTTTCCTTTTGTTAATCCTTGTTGAGTAGACCTTAAAAGCTTCTGCTATGATTAGTGTGAAAAAAAGAACACAGTATTGAAATAGTAAGTTAGTTGGCAGTACTGCACTATGGGGCTAATGCATGCATATTAGAGAGGTTTGCGAATATAAAAATAATTCTATATTTATGATTTTAACAGGCTAAAGTTCGTATCGCTTTTTAAGCCAAATTACATGTGATAATTATTAATGAACAAATAACACCAAAGTTAGTTGTAAATATTCTGACAACACATAGTTGAACGGAACAGCCAGCCTTGTTCGAAGGCCACTAAACCTTCATCATCAGCGTTCTTTTGTGTTTGGTCCACTGTGTGCGGTGTCAGTTGATGTAGATTTCTGCTTTATATACTTAGCATTATTGCAAATGGAATATGTGAATTGTTTTGATTCATCGTATTTCAATTTGCTGAAAGCTTTTTTGTATTGTAAGCTCAATTTTACCATCTCTATATTTACAACAGTCTTACCATTGTCGTTAAGAACTTTAGCCTGTTAAAATCATAAATACAGAAACAAATGGAGTTCGAATAATAATTAAAGTTAACTAAAATATAAAAATAATTGTTTGAATTTTGGTTTGGTAATGGCTATGGCACGTCTAAGGTTAAGGCGCTTCCTGGCTCATTTTCGAAAAAAAATACGGGCCGATAATGCGGCCTGACCATTTACATAAGCCGCACCTTATTGCCACTTTCTTTGGATGTAATAGTGTTTCGAAGACTGTTGTTTGCGGATTTTGTGAGTCCCATATGCGACAATTTTGTTTCTTTACTTAACCGCCTAATTGAAAATGGGTTTCATTTTCAATTTTTCAAACAGCCTATTCAGAAACACCACTCGACGCAAACAATAGTCGGCCGGCTTTAATTCTTGAACGAGCTTAACTTTATAATCGTGAAGATAAAGATGCCTAATTGCTGCGAACATCGAAGAGTTGATGGTTCCAGGCTCATTCTCAACCAGCTATGTTTTCATCTTTCTAGGGTCACTCACGAGCATATTGTGTTGGTCTTTTGTCAGCAACAGTACCGTGAGCCTCAAATTTAGCGATTTTAATTAAGCACAACGATCTCAGAAGTAGCCTGATTATGAGGAACATCTGCTCGAATTTTTCCAAACAAATGAAATTAAAAAAATTTCGGGAATTTTTTTCACTTTTGGCGGCTACCTAAACGATGTTAAGAAACATTCCTAGAAAGTTAATATGTTCTAGAAAGTTGTTTCCTAGGATCTAAGGTATATTTTTGTAGTTTATTGTTTCCTTGAATTTTGAATGGTTCGCTGTGCTGCCTATGGACCTAAACAGGGGAAAAGAGGTAAAAAAATCGAATTTCTTAAAATTTTTTGCGATTTTGATCTTGAAAATGAAGCTTTTTGGATTTTATATGTTAACAATTTTTGTTCTTTATGATAAGCGATACAACTGTGCCTCAGAGAGTAAATCAAAATTACAAACGGCTTGCAAGGTATGAGCATGAAAAAAGGCAAAAATGACACCGAGGCCCCAAATCTTTGGGGGCCCATAAAAAAGTGCAAAAAGGGGCAAAACTGGGAGACACGGATCGTTTTTTATTTGTAAACTTTTATCATGTAGTGGTGTCCGAATATGATTATATTTTTTCATGTTGCACTGTGTAAATATGTGCCCTTAATTATGAAAGTGGTGTAAGCCATATGTTTCTTTGGTCGAGATATACAGTGGATTACATTTGAACAAATCAAAAAATGGTTTTATATTATGCAAGATTTTAATTTTGACTGTTTCTATTCTCCTTTAATATAAATTTATTTAATACTTATTAAACATTTTTTAAAGTTTTTTCAAGATCTATTTAATATAAAATAATTGAAATTTATTTGCTGGTAGTTTGGCATGTCTATATACGTATTTCATTGGCGCTTGAACCAAATCATCAGTAGACTTTAACCACCAATGAAATACGTATATAGACATGCTAAACTACCAGCAAAAAAATTTAAATTATTTTATGTACACTTCTGAAAATATGTCAAATAATAAATTTTCTTTAAAGATCTATTTAATATTTCGAAGCAAAAATGCATATGACTTAGACCACTTTCATAATAAAGGGCACATATATGTATGCATTAAAAAAAAATTAGCCCAGCTTTATAAAGGGTTCTTAAAACAATTTTTCGTTCAAAATTTTTCTTAATAATTTTTATAAATAAGGCTGCAATTATTAAAAAAAAAAAAATAAATTATAAATACATAATTTTGCAATTTTATTGACTTACGTCATCATTTGGGTAACATAATGCAATGATTAAATTCATACTTTAGGTGTCTTTCTGTGGCTTTAATTTATTCTGTTGTAATGTCTGGCTTAAGTTCTATGGTTCGCACTACCAATGGAAGGAAGGACCTAAAAGCTTAAAGCACTTGAAAAAATATAAAAATAAGAACTTAAACTCTGCTAACATTTGAGCATAAAATATACAGAGAGTGAGTCAACGAAAATAAAACTAAAGACTAAATTTCGCTATATAAACAAGTTCTATTTGTAAAGCAGTGACACTACATTTATCTCTTGCGCATTGGTCAAACTGAATAAATGATGATTCTGCATAATATTGTTTCGCCATGACATCTCAAAAGGATTTGCCAAATAGCCAAATAAATTTTCGATAGCAATGCAAGTACTCGTATGTACAGAAATAGGCGGAAACAACATACAACAACAAACAACAAAAAAACCTAAAACTAAACTTCGACAAATGCGTATGATGCAAAAATTCAAAAAAATATATATAAAACCAATTTACATTTTGTATCTAACGTATAAAGGACATTAACAACCCCTTGTCTTCTAAATACATGCATGTGTCCTTACAAGCGACAACGTTTTTGTGCAACAAGAACAAATTCATTTAAAACAAAACAAAAAAATTCTCTGTTAATATTTTCCCCATTGGATTCACTACAAAGAAACTGACGAAAACAAACTGGCAAAACGCATAAAAACTTTGACATGAACTAGAAATAGCCAAAAAAAAAAAAGCAACAAATAAACAAACAAAAAATGATTATAAATGACCAAACATCGTTGCAAAGGCTCTGGCTATCTCCACTGACTATGTTTAGATGTTGTACTAGGATTTGTGTTTCTCTTCGTTTCATTTTGTGCAAAGGATTAGAAGGAGCCAGATATGCATGCTGCAGTTACTAGTTTTTTTTTGAGTCGCAAAAAAATTGTAGTAAAATATTTTTTGATTTTTTTTTTATATACATATGTATGTATATGGCAAAAATACAATGAAGCAAATGAAAAGTGTAAAAGAAAACCCGCACAGAGAGGGAGGCTGTTGATTAATCGAATTAGTTTTGTTCTTCATTCACAAAAAAGCCGAAACCCTGTTGGGTGCAATCGCAAGGCCTGCGCTTGTCTAAAGCTGCATAAAAAAGTTTTAGAAATAGAAAAACAAGATAAAAAAAAAGCCTAGAAAAAATTGAAGGGAAGTCTTGTTACGAGTAAGAAGGTTTTTTCCTTCTTTTGTTTTGACAAAATGGAGGCGTTTTACTAATGCAATTTAAAGGGATTGAATTTGGGAAAAAGAGTTGGGTAAATTGATCAATTGGAGTGAGATTAAAAATTTATTATAAAATGAATAGGAAGGCGTTAAAGTTTTTCGGTTTACACAAAATTTTTTTTTTTGAATTTCTAACGGTTTTCGATTAGAGTGAGAACTAAGCAAGGCTTAGGTCAACGCGTTGATTTAGGTCTAGATTTATAACTTTTTAAATTTTATGCTCATTTATAAGATTCACCGTACAAGCAGGGAAGATGCCGAACGTTCTGGACGCCCAGTTGAGGTCTCTACAATCGTTCAAAGTAATATTCCTACTTAGCACCAGGGGGCGCTGCAACGATGCTATAAAAATAAACAAAAAAATTAATTAATCCTAATTAGCTGCTACTTCATCATATCGAGCATTTACTCAAACAATGTCATAACTCAAAAAAAAAGTAGTTTGTCAAAAAACGAGCGTAACATTTTCAAATTACACAAAATTTAATGGAAAAAGAAATTTTTTTTTTTTTTTATGAAATCTTTACACAATATGGAGAACGATATTAGGATTAATTCTGTATCATTAAAGGCTCAGTTAGCCGAATGCAATTTTAAGTAACTGCAACAGTAGGAAACAGCTGATCGATATTGTTATGTGAAAAGTAATGAAAATGGTTAAAGAGATGTAATGTAACGTAACCTATTTTTCATACAAAAATGTCAATCAGCTGTTTCCTACGTTGAGCCTAAAGGCTCAGTTAGCCGACTGTAATGTAAAGTAACTGCAACAGTAAGAAACAGCTGATCAATTTTGTTATGTGAAAAGTAATGAAAATAGTTATAGAGATGTAATGTAACGTAACCTACTTTTCATATAAAAATCTCGATCAGCTGTTTCCTACGTTGCAGTTACTTTACATTACCGTCGGCTAACTGAGCCTTAACTGAGCCTTAACTCAAAAAATAGATTTTTTGAAATATGACGTTTTTTGATTACTACTTTATCCCTCTCCTAAAAAAGGCGAATTGAGAAACAAATAACCCCATCAGCCCTGATGATAATCAGCTGTTCGAAGCCAAATGGAACTACCTTTTATAATACCTTTTTATAATATACTTAAGAGGAAAGAAATTTGAAAACGTCTGCCACAAATTAATTCGTGTTTCATTTTGTGATAGATATTAAACTTATATTTTACACATATTGATGCAGATATTAAGTGCGTTCGAGAACTAAAAAATTTGTAAAAATTTTTACTTTTTTTATTGGATTGCGTTCGAGTACACAAAATCCAGTAAATGAGAGGGCGAATTGAGAGAGAAAAATGACAGTCAGGGACGATAAATGAGAAAACCAATTTCGTACCAATTAGCTTTTAAATTTGTACTTTTTCGACCCCAATAGTACTAAACTCGGTTTTTTGTTTTAAGTTTTTTTTTTAAATTTGTTAAAAAAAATAAAATAAAAGGACGATATGAGGATTAATCTGCATCATTAACTCAAAAATTAAAATTTATTAGAATTCAAGATCCTAGTCTTCTTTCGCAAGGTTTTCTTTCGACATATTGGAAGAGGCAGTAAATACATATCGATGGTCTCAAGTAGAAAGTCCCTAACTCAAATAATGATTCAGGGCTATCATGAATAAAATTCCGCGTGAAATTTCTCCCTTTTCCAATTAGATTTTTTTGTTTTCCCTATTACTTGCTATTAGTTTGAATTGTTCCATGGGAAAAATTTCACGCGGAATTTTATTCATGGTAGCCCTGATTATTTTACAGGAGAAGGTAAAAACTCAATAGAAACTGTAATATTCTTTTTATAATATTTTTGTACAACTGATTGTAAAAGCATTATTTTTTACACTATTGCAATAAATTTTGTGACGAGACGTATTTGTGTGTATTGGAATCACTGAAAAACAAAATTTTGTAAAAAACGAGTTAGGACCTTTCAATAAGTCTTTTACTTGTATTAGGCTTTCGAGTCTTCGTTTTGATTATGAAAAAATTCTTTCAACATTCGCTGATGAGTGTGGAATTGCCAATATATTTTTATTTATAAGGAAGGTACTATACTACTAACAATTTCAGGGGTGAATTTTGTTTGCCAGTTTAAAATTTCGTCATGAAAAATAACTTTATTTAGTTTCGCAAAAGGTTATGTAGAACTGTTTAACTATATAACCTTAAATATTATTTCTAGATACATACATATATAAAGTTTTTCATTTCAAAGTAAATTTTAATTGTTTCATATGTAAGTACAGGGTGGGCCAAAAGAAACCAAGGGGTGTAAAAGTTTAATAACTTTTTTGTTTATTAATTTTTTTTATTTTTTCTTTCAGATTATATAGACAACACTTGGAGAATTTATAATGGAGAGGTTCACAACTGAACAGAGAACCAGAACAATAGAATTTTATTATTTAAACCAGAGATCAATTATTTTAACGCAAAGAGCATATCGTCGACGTTTTAACGTCAGAATTTCGCCCTCTGAAGCGATGATTCGTTGCTTAGTTAATCGTCATCACCAACATGGCAGCGTAAGAGATTTGCCTCGAACCGGTAGACCACGTTTAAGTCGCACTGCGGAAAATATTGAACGAGTACAGCAAAGTGTTAACGAAGCACCAGAAACATCTGGCAGAAGGCGTTCTGCTCAGCTAGAAATGTCTCGTACGTCACTACGGCGCATTTTAAAAAAAGATTTACAGTTATACCCATATAAGGTGCAATTGGTCCAAGAATTAAAACCCGCAGATCATCGGCAACGTCTAAATTTTGTAGTTAAATTTCAAGAGTTGGCCAGAAATGAAATCAACTTTATTGAAAATTTGATTATGAGTGATGAAGCTCATTTTCATTTGAATGGCTTTGTTAATAAGCAGAACTGTAGGTTCTGGGGTTCTCAAAATCCAAGAGCCATTCATCAACGCCAATTGCACCCCATCAGGTGTACAGTATGGTGTGGGATCACATCTGAAAATGTCATTGGGCCTTACTTCTTCGAGAATGAAGATGGAAGTGCTGTAACCGTAAATGGAGAGCGGTATCGGTTTATGATAGAAAATTTTTTACGTCCTGCTCTTGAAAACAGACCTGGTATGTGGTTTCAGCAGGACGGAGCCACTGCCCATACTGCCCGAGACACAATGGCACTTTTAAGTCAAATTTTTGGAGAGCGAATAATTTCTCGAAATTCGGAAATTATTTGGCCAGCGCGATCGCCAGATTTGACAGCACCCGACTATTTTCTTTGGGGTTTTTTGAAGGAGCGAGTGTATGTGAACAAGCCAGAGACAATCCTTGAACTCAAGGCAAACATTGTTGCAGAAATTCGAACGCTACAGCCACAAGTTTTGAAAGATGTTATGGAAAATGCTCTAAAAAGAGCCCATCAGTGCGAAGATGAAAACGGTGGTCATTTAAGAGACATCATTTTTCATACTTAGTGTAAAAAAATTTCCATTTTGTATATTATTTAATCTGAAAGAAAAAATAAAAAAAAAGTTAATAAACAAAAAAGTTATTAAACTTTTACACCCCTTGGTTTCTTTTGGCCCACCCTGTACTTATATGGCATCATTTAATTTTATATCTTAAACGATCGATATGTTATTAACAGGGACAGGGGTTTCATGCAAATGCATATTTTTCCCTCAAACCTGATAATGGCAATAACGAAATATCTTTACGAAACATTGAATTTGAGTGAAAATGGCATCGATTTGTTAGTGCATATTTTTGCATATTTTGCTGAAAATTCATATTTTTGCATAATTTGGGCATAAATGCATATTTTTGTCTCATATTTAGGTATAATTACAAGTTGTGTGTCTTATTTATTAAAAAATTCAAATTTCAAATTAATTCGCTTTCATTGTTGTAGAATTGTAGAAGGATTGTACAATCACATACACCTAAAAAACTTAATAAAAATTGTCATTTGGTAGATAATTTCAAGAGGACATTTTCTGCTATTGAAGCCGAAAGTAGTGAAACAATCCTGCGGAAAACTAATAGCTATTATTCAATTCATTGTAATGGTTGAGTTAAATGAATATGTATATAACATTATATAAAAATAGTTATTTAAATTTGAGACCATTACGTCTATAGACGTTACACAAGGCCTTTTCAATGCCAAAAATCTTTCTAAAAACAAATTGATAGAACTTCACGTTCGAAAATTTTTAAATGAAAATAAATAAATAACACTTTTCTTTTTCAATGTGCTTATTGCTCCTTCTCTGCAATATAAACATATTGCATATTTGGAGTAAATATTGCAGAAAAAATCGTTATATCATATTTAATCTTGTGTACAAATTTAATATAAAAGGTTTGTATTCGCACCACTTGAGAAAATAAAATATTTTTACATCTTTAATTAGTTGAATGTAAGTTTAAAACTATTTTTGAACAAAAAATTTTGTAAAAATATGTGCATATTTTATTGTTTTTAGTGCATATCTTGCGTTTTTAATGTCATATTTTAGGCGCCTAAAATACCGTTTTTAAATGCATTAAGTCCTTGTCCCTGGTTATTAAAATAGCAAGTTTTTTATTACATTTTAAATTAATACAAAAAAAAAAAAATAAATGAAGACAAGCTATTATATTGAAAACGAAACACCGGTGAAGCTAGATGTAGCTCTTTATAAAAAATCAAACAAGAATAATGCATATCTAACAAGGTAGTCGCTCTCAACAACAAATCTATTTCGGCAATTTTCTGTCAAACTGTATATACTTTAAATGATCGATATTTATTTATTTAATGAAAAAAAAAAAAGAAATAGTCTCTCGAAAATATTCAAATTGTACCAAATGAGTCACGGGGGTACCAACGTACTTTTAAGGTTTGAATTGTACCAAAAAAAAAGTACAATTGTACCAACTTTATCATCCCTGATGACAGTTCATTTACTGAGTAAATGCAAGTTTTTACTGAACAAATTTTTGCCAGTAAAATCCAGTAAAACGAAACCATATGTTTTTAAATAGTTATAAACAAACAAAAGTAAAGGGAAACAAAATTTTTTAGTTTTTGATGAAATTTTTAAAATAACAAAAAACAAATGTATTAAGTTATAAGCATTATAATATTTATTTAAGTTTGATGCTAGAAAAATATTCGGGTATGTTATGTATTCCACGTGAAATTAAAACGTGCGGAATTTCCTTAGAATTTTTGGAAATATGTATGTATACACATATGTATGTATGTATGTATATATGTATTTATAATAACCAGGGACAAGGACTTCATGCGTTTAAAAAAGGTATTTTAGGCGCCTAAAATATGACATCAGAAACGCAAAATATGCACTAAAAACAATAAAATCCTTAAAAAAAATTATTCAAATTATTCAAATTATTCAATCTACATATCACTAAATAAAGATATTAAAATATTTTCTTTTCTCAAGAGGTGCGTGTACAAGCCTTTTATATTGATTATGGTATAATTATAATATAATATAAGATTAAATATGGTATAATGATTTTTTGTGCATTATTAACTCCAAACTCGCATTTTCGAGATATGTATGTTTATATTACAGTAAAGGAGCGATACGTAAATAGAAAAAGAAAAGTGTTGTTATTTGTTTTCATTAAAAATTTTTTTATTATTCATACATATCGTCACCTAAAATCCAAAAAGCCGTAAGTACACTTTTTACTTTTATACAGGAGAAGCAAAAAACAAAATAAATTTTAGACTATTTATTTGTTAGGTGCCAAATTGAATAATGAATAAAATCGGTATTTTTGAACATATATCGGTAAAATTTTAATAAAAGTTGTATTTTGGTTTCTCACATCATAATCAATCAAAAAGTGTATTTTGAGTTTTTTGGTTGTTACGGCTTTTTGGATTTTAGGTGACGATATGTATTATCAAATGTGAAGTCCAATCAATTTGTTCTTAGAAAGCTTTGCGCATTGAAAAAGGCCTTGTAACGTCTGTGGATGTAATCGGCTCGAATTTAAATGATTATTTTTATATAATGTTGTATATTTATTTAACTCAACCATTACAATGAATTGAATACTAGCTATTAGATTTAGTTTATAATTTTTAGTTATAATTTTTAAAAACAATATCAAATTTCAGCATAATTGTTTCACTACTTTCGGCTTTAATAGCAGACAATTTGAAATTATCAAAATTACAATTTCCATTAAATTTGTTATGCCTGTACAATCGTTCAACAATTCAAAACAATGCAAGCGAATACAGTTGCCAAAAACAGTTTTGCAATATTTTTTGAAATTTGAATTTTTGAAAATATTTATATGACACAGCATTCAGCATTTTTATCAAAATATGAGGCAAAAATATGCAATTATGACTAAATTATGCAAAAATATGAATTTTCAGCAAAATATGCGCTAACAAATCGATGCCATTTTTACGCAAATTCATTGTTTCGTAAAGATATTTTGTTCCAGCCATTATCAGAGTTAAGGAAAAAAACATGCATTTGCATGAAACCTCTGTCCCTGATAATAACGTTGTCAGTAGCACTACTGACCAGGTGTACCCCAGCCAATGGTATCATCTATTGACATTTAGCATTAGCTTGTCATTGAAAATCCACCACTAGACTATAGCACTACTGACTTAGTAGTTCTTTCGGGACCACACGGAGACATTGGCACCAAAGATTCACTAGTAAATGTTAGGGACTCTAGTCTACAATATCGATATATCCTCTCTCGTTGGCAATAGTAAACTTATGATTTTCTAGTGACATTGTCAATAGTGCTACTGACTGGGTGTACCCCAGCCAATGCAAATGCCTATGGACAAATAACATAGGGTTGTCATTCAAAATATATCAGTAGACTTTAGCACTATTAAGAAGGTAGTTCTTTTACGACCATATGGAGATATTTGAACCGAAGATTCAGTCGTAGATTTTAGTGACCCTCGTCTACATATATTTATTTAATATTATTGCACAACATAATAAAAAAGAAAAAAAAAACTATTGCCGCGTTCATTGACAATATCACCAGAAATACACTAGAACTGTCGTCTCTAACGTATTTCTACTCGCGCATAAAAGGAAAGTTGTCGACATTTTAACTAGTGCAATTGTTGCTAAAGAAAGAGTATTGACATGGTGACATATGGTTCAAGGTTCACTAGAGGGCAGGTATGGGCACCACTACATTGAAAGCTTAGCATGTGTGGCATTGTATTGGTTTGTTTTTCTTCTCATTTAATGACATCCGACGAAGAAGACGTTCGTTCGAAATTTTCTGCTAGACTAAGTAGAGCTGCAAAACTATCGATAGTACTATCGATAGTATCGATAGTTTTGTTGTATATGAAATATCGATAGTTTTTTCCACTATCGATACTATCGGTAAAAAAACAAGTAATTAAAAGAGTAAAAATAATCGAAGTCAGTAAACAGTAGCCGACAGCTTTGAAGCAAATTATCCGTAGTTGATTTATGCTTTTGTGCAGCGATGGAAAAGTTGGTACAATTGTATAATTTTAGCGCTATTTGAATGCCAAAAGTACCGTAGCACCGCAATGACCCATTTAGCACTACTGGAATCTCTTTATATTATATTACATGCCAAAATTGCATTAAAATATATTAACTCCCTTATGCAAAAAATAATGCGTGCTTGAACTGTACATTAAAAAAAATTTCCATAGAAAAACCGGTTTTAACGTTCACTTATTTTTTTGCACAAGGGGGTTAATCTTTAGCTCGAAGCTATTAGAAAATTAAATAAATCAAACGATGTTTTCCGGTACTTAAAGAATTGCTGGAGGAATGTTATTTATTCCAAATTCATCTGCAAATGTGGAAATTTTATTTTCCTACCAAGGAGAGAAGCCGACTATTTGCATCGACTGTGAACAATCGAATAAAAAAAGGTTATAAACGTAGTATATCGTAAATGTTACTTGTATATTCAGATCCCAGCAACTAATATTCTTTGTGCACCTTCTGGCCTTTTGTTAATTGATTTTTAGTTAATGAAAAAGTACAAGTATTAAAAAAATATAAATAAAGAATTAGTTACAATCGTACTGAAAAAATTAAAATTTTTTTTGAAAGTTAGTACAATTTGTAATATGACATCGCATCCCTTCTTCTGTATACATAAGTACTTAAATACATATGTATGTATATGAATTTATTTATAAATCCAAGTGTTATTCGACAAATAGTAGTCACAAGTATCTTAATAAATTCAACATCGTCGACACAAAGATAAATTTTGGTGGTACTGATATCGCGACGGCCGCCAATCGTCTCTTACGATAAAACTTTACAGTTAGTGTCTTAAAAGTTATCAACAATTTTCGAATTTTGATAATTCTAAACCATGGGTAGGCCCATAAAATTTTAAGTTCAATAAAAAAGTATATTTTCGATAATATGCCGCTTACGATGAAATCGAAAAAAAGGCTTGATATATTTTTATATACTAATGAAAATGTTGAGGACTCTGGATTTTTTTCGAGTCAAATGTAGTTTATGTGGCAACTTTTATAAAACTATTCGATACTACCGATAGTATCGATAGTTTTACATAAAACTATCGAAACTATCGAGTGGAGCGACTATCGATAGTTTTGCAGCTCTAAGACTACGCACAATTTCGTTCCTCTGCTTTGCTCATCAATTTTGTGTATGTACACATCGTTCGCTCTTTTTTCATTTTCATTTTGCATTTGCCCATACATGAAAATGATAAATAAAGAACTTTTATTAGTTTTGAATCCTTTCTATTAATCTTTGATCTCTTTAAAAAGTTTTGTACAGAATTTATGAAATTAAAAAAAAATAATTATCTATGTAATCCAACGAATATAAACAAATTTGCTAAGTTTTTTAGTTTTTATTTTTTTTCTAAGATTGGTGCGTTTTTTTTTTTGTAAATGGCGCGTTTTTTCTCCATTTTGGTGCGTTTTGAAATTTCAAAGTTGACAACACTGATCATCATGCTTGTTCTGTGCATCCAACTGGTTGGTCAGTCAGTTTGTTTTGTTGTTTTTTTTTTTTTTTTTTTTTTTTTTTTTTTTTTTTTGTTGCACACAAATATCATGCTCTACAAGATTTTCTTTTGATTAATTGCTTTTCTCAAGTTTAATTGGACGAATGTAATTAAGTTGTTCATAAATTCAATAAAAATTACCATCTATAGTATTTTTTCTTCTTCTTACGCTTTGCATAAGAAAGCCGATAAGAGTAGAAGAAAAAGAAAAAAGTAAACTGCGTTGGCAGGCAGGCAGGCAGGCCTCATGCATCATGCATCATGCAGTTGTAAGCAACAAGTTGAATGTGAATTTTTTTTTTTTTTTTTTTCATTTTTAATAATTTCAGTTTGTGCATGTGCAGCATGATGTTGATGCCTACTAAATACCAGTATACACATTCACTCGATTTTCGAATAAATGAAATATGAATCGCTTCACGTGAGAAAGAAAGAAAGGTGAAAACCAAAAAAAAAAAAAAAAAATTAAGAAACGCAGGAGCAACTTTAACGGCTGTTTCTGTTTTGGCACACAACAAAACAACATGCGCTTAATTTATTTAAACACTCTTCATTTCAGGAAGAACGCAAACAAAATCACTGGAGAGCAAACAAATGTGTTTGCCGGCCTGTACGTCTACTTATCTGTGTGCCTGTATGTTGGACGATCGTTTGCAAGGACTTGTGACTTTGGTGGCTTCTGTCTCTGCCTGATTTGGCTTAAGTGTGCTTGCTTCTGTGTTCTGCTGAGTGTTTTCTGTTTCTGTGAAATCACAAATCAAACATTATTCGCACAATTTCTGTTCTGTGTTGTTTGTTTTGCATCTCCTCTCTATTTTGTTTCGTTGTTTTCAGTTGCAATGCACGTACATATCGTCGTTCGCAAGTTATTGTGTTCTATACCGCAAAATATAAAAAATTGAGATAAGATTGATTTTTCGGAAAAGTTTTGGAGATCTGTCGATCTGTGTAATCAGTTTGTTCCTATCATTTAAAGTTTTCGAAATATGAGACATTGACTTTGTGCTATACAACTCTTTAGTGACAAGCTTCGTAACCTATTGTGTTCTATATGCAAAAACTCGTGCATATAGAACAAAAATGCACCAAAAATACTTAATAAAAAAAATAATTTTTTATTTTGTTCTATACACAGAAAAAACTAAATTTCGTTTTCAGTAACGAAATTCATTGAATCAGTAAATATTTTGTATGAATGCGGACCTACAAAGAAATTTGTAGACTCTGATAACAATTTTGTAAAAATTTGACTTGAAAAAAAATTTTTATTTTTAGTTAACTTATTATGGCATTAGAGAAAAAATTTAATTGAAACTCAAAATATTTTCAGTCAAATGTATTAATAGGAACAGAAAAACATTTTTGCAGATTTTTTTGTATTATTCAGAATTTTTTTTTGTAATTTACAAATACATTCACTAAAATTTTTCGTATTATCAGAAAATAAATTAACTGAATCAATAACAATTCTTACCAATTTTTCTAAAAAAATTAGTAAAAGTTTTATTTGAAAAAAAAAATAACAGAATCAAATGAAAGGTTCAACTATTTTTTTTTTTACTTTCAAAAATAGGCTTGTTTTTATGGTTAAGCATTTCGTTCCCGCTTTTGGAACTCGTCAGTAGACTTCAACTCAAAAAATTTTTGAATTTAGCTAACAAACTCCGTATGTTTATAGTAAGACTCTTAATACTATATTGAGAATCACAATATACAAACATAATAAATTTGAAAACCGCAAACAAAAATCTTTAAAAAAAAAAATAAAATGTTTTTTATATCTATAAAATAATTTGTAGAAAACATTAAAAAATATTAGACAAATGTTTTTACAGTATATAAAAATAAATTTAACTGAAAATAACTAATTTAAATATAAAAAAAATAAATCTAAAGATTTTTTTTTACAAATTTTACTTTATATAGATAATTTTCATTCTGTACAGTTTTTTTACATAAAATAAAATTGGAACAAATAATTTACTGGAACAGTAAAAAATATTTACTGAAACTAAATTATATTTCAAAACACACGTCTGTTTGAAAATTTTTTGGGAATAATTTTTTCTGTGTATGAAAGACTAAATAAAGATTGTACTAATTTGGATCTCTTTGCATTATTTGTTTTTGTTTTATTTATTTGTTGTGACTTCACATTGCACTTGGAAAATGGAATAAAACAAAAAAAAAAAAGAAAACAATGACAAACAATCAAAATTCTTCAAAAGCCGTTAATTTTTAATTAAGTCGGGGTGTTTTCTTATTGATTATATCAATGAAATTTTATTGTTACTAAGTGACTAGTCTTGTTTTGTGGCTAAATAGGATAGTTGTGATTTCTTCATATTTTTTTTTTGTTAGCAGTTTCCCGATTTTGCCAAAAGTTAATGTGCTGTTTCAAAGTAAAATTTCTGTTGAAAAAAAAAACTAAACATTTTTTAATTGTTAATCATCATTCCTCCAAATACTGACGTGATGTACTGGCTCATCACAGAAAAAAATATCATCGAAATGCAACCAACAAAACAAATTGTTAACATTTAATTTAAAAATTAACAATCATCATTGTTGATATAACAAATTTTAATTTTTGTAGTCAATTAAATTACTCAACAAATTATTTGTTAAATTATATCGTAATGGAATGCGCACATTTAGAAGAAACAAGAAATCATATTTTGTGTATATTCAGCATTTGCGTATTAAATAAAGTGTTGGTCTTTAGCTGAGAGGTAAGTGAGTCAGTTTATTAGTGTTGATGTTGCCGGTTCAACTCCGCCCAAAGACATTGAGTGTTTTTCGCAGACAAGCAAAAAATCGTTTAGAGGATTGTGATTGTGTACAAAAAGCTTGTTAATAAAACAATTATAAAACATAAAATCAATAATTCACATTGTTAATATAACAATAACTTTAATTGAAATAACTTTGAAATCTAACAAAAATAAATGTTGAAAAAAAATAAATAATTTTAAACAAATTATTTGTTGATATATTTAATTGAAAATATTTTTCAGATTTTCCTTCAACTTACAATTTCGTTAATTGTATTTACAAAAATCGTTGTAGGTTCAAAATCAATTAATTAATTAATTGATATAACAAAAAAATTAATTGTATTTACAAATCATTTTTTTCTGTGATGCTCAACATGCTTGCCCTTTCGTGATTCATTCACAACACTTGTGGATGGATCGCAAAGGTGCTTGATATGATAATACCTTGCAAAAAATTTGGTGACAATTGATCCAAACGTATTCGTCCTATGGCTTGAGCAAATGGGAGTGTTACCAAAAGTAAGGAGTAGTGTATGGTGAAAAAAGGACATATCCTGTAAATGGTTATATATTCACCATTGTGTTGATGTATAGTCGTGATCTTTTGTCAATTTAATTGGGATTTGATCTAGTATTATAGTAAAAGGCTCAGTTCGATGTTTGTTGGGTCCAGGACCTATCAAACAGTTGTCCCTCCAATGGTCCCACCAAGCCACTCTGGAACCAGTCCCGTACCTATTCTTAGATATTAACCTGAGCTTAAGTGTTGTTTTATACTTTTGAAATTTGAGTGCCTCTGTGGTCGAGTGGGTAGTGTGCAAGCCTGTCATGCCCGGAGGTTGGCAGTTCGAGTCCCAAAAAATGTCTGTTTAAAAATAATTTATTATTGCATTTGTAACAATAAAAAGAAAGTTAAAAATTTTCATTGTTACAGTTAAGGGTCGGAACAGCAGTGCCATACCCAATACTTGTTTTCTCAAAAACCTTTTCAAGTCGAACACAAACATTTTTTTTTTTTATTTATTCAAAATATTGATTTTAATAAATTAGAAATCCAAGAAAAATTTATTTTGTTTCAAATGAACTAACAAACGTAAAGTTAAATAAATAACACAATATATTTGCTGAATAGAACATGTATAAGACAAATACATTAATGCATATAATTCATACTTTTGTTGAAGGACCTTAAATAATATACTAAAAATACCAAATATCATATTCTTAAAAATCTTATTTTTAACAAAGAAATCTTTTAGCATTGTTAACATCCCGAAAAACTTCGAAAATAAGATAAATCTTCACATGTGGTAACGCTGTGCCGGAATTTTTTTTATATAATTTATGTTATTTCACACCGATTATGTCCCCATGAGATAGTTCAGTGACAAGTCACAAGGTGCATACAAAATATTAATTAACGCCATCCTAGGCCAACACCATGTAAAAGTGACTGGTCCGCATCAAAGAAAGTGGTAGAGCTCGGACTGGTGTCTATTACTTGGGGACCGATCACGTGACTAGTCTTGTGTTAGTTCCATTTCATGCAGGGAAATAACCATCATACACTTAAAGTAATTAAAACACTACACTTTTTTAAATTTTGTTCTATATGCTATAAAACAATGAGAGTTTCGTAAATAAGTGCATATAGAACAAAAACATTTTTTTAAAACGCGTCTTACTCTTAAAATCTTTTCCAAGGACTAAAATTTTTTTTCAGAAAAACCCAGAAACTGTAGAAGTTTTCTTGGTAAAAAGGTTGCGACAACTTTTTCGGTTCAGTTTTTTGTAACTTATAACTAAACTTTAACAGCGATTTCCCGAAAAAACATTTTTGTCATATAGAACACAATATCTTACGAACGACGATATGTGGTTTAGTAGTAAGTGCATCAATGTGAATGGAGATAGATCTGTCTGGGGATCATTTCAATATTGCTGAGAAAGAAAAAAAAATACAAAAGCGAACAACTTTTTTTGTTTGTTGTCTGCTACCAACCTGCCTGCACATGCTTAATGTTGTTCATCATGATCTCTTAGCTTAGTGATGGTCAGAGTGTTAAAGGAATAATTGTAATGAAAAAATTTAACACAAACTGCAATTTTTCATATGCTTATTCATATTATCAAATTTTTATGGGCCCTTTTAATAAACAAAACCGTAAGTGAAATCATAAGTGAAACATACATAACAAGAAGCCAGGAAAATCGACACCTAAGCCAAATAAGATTTTGTTTGGCGTGTTGTCATCTACAATAATCTGCAATAAATACAATAATCGATTTTAATAATATCTCATTGTCTATGATGAATGCAATTGAGCTCGGCCTCATACTGGGCGAGCAGCTAAAAACTAGATTCCTAAAAAAAACTGAGTTGATAGCTTTGTCGGATATTACATATTCTTACCAATATTCATATATTTCTTTCGATTCGAATTCGATTCTTTCGATTCAATGAGTTCCACTTCAAAAAAAGATTGCAGATTCCTTTCTTTGCCGCGTTTCTGTAACGAATATAAGAACTATTCTAGTGAAATACGAGATTAACATGAAAAACTTTAAATTTTTTATCTTGTTTGCAAGTTTATTGCAGTTTTAGGAACCTATTATGATTTACAACTAAATGGATAGTTTAGTTGTAGTTGTAAAATTTTTATTATGGATTACAACTTTTTTCACCATTAGACAACTGTTTTTTATCAGTTGTATATTGGTTTTTATTTCGAGTGTTGTATTAGGTTTGCTTCATTATTCCAGACGCCAACCAATCCCATTTGTCAACCAATATTGTTGCCATATTCATAAAACATTAAATCTAAAAATAAAATACTAGGCCAAATCTTAAAATATTTAAAATGTTTTGTGATGGCTACTATGGTTTAAAAAAACATAGCATATATAAAAATCTATTCTTTTCGAACAATGTTTCGAATACAATAAAATTAGTTGTAATTCAGAATGCCAAAAAACAGTTAAGCTGTTACAATTTCAACTAAACTTGGTTGAGTTGTAAACCGTAATAGGTGCATTAAATTCATAAAAAACTACGCTTATTGAATATGGGATATTGGACAACCAATAGTTTTAGTTTTTCTTGTTGCAAAAGCTTCTCTCCCACAAAAATCAATGCTGTGCTTAATGGAGCAGATGTGCGATAGCTTTCCGTGAGCACCTGCCATTACGGCCTTATCTCACGGGTGCCAAAGCACCAGGAGTGGGTTAGACGCCAGACCAACGCCCCCATGCACCCTATTAGAATGAACCTATGGCCCACTCCATAAGGCACATAGGTTGCAATCTTTGAATATAGTTATCCCTGTACTATATTCAATTACCTTGCTGAGGTAATTTGAGCTATCTAAACTCTGCTGCTATGTCCGTGCCCATAGCAGCTTCTGTTGAATGGCAACAGCACCTAGAATAGTGTCTGGCTGACCGTGTCAGACCAATCAATAGCATTGATTTCACACTGGGAAGCCAAGACTATTCTCCCAGCAATTTTGGTAGCAACCACAGCCACCACGATAATTCTCCGGGTTCCACGCTAAGGTGTTGTGTTTACACCCATAGCGAGGTCCCCAAGAGAATTCCTCAACCATTGCCGGCACAGCTCAACCACTCATCCGAGATGAACCCATGCCTGTGTCGCAAAATAACCAGTGCCTACTCTACACATACCAAAATCATCCCTTTAACCCCGTGGGGTATACCCCATTGGGGTAGGACGAACTCGGCATTTTAGCAAAGGAAACTGACGACCGCTACATGCACTCAAAACTTCAAAGCAGCTCGACTATCGGGCAACCGGCACCCGTGGCACCAGAAGTAGCCTCTGGTCAGACCTCGAAGTTCCACCACAAGGGCTTCACCTCTATCGTCTTTTGAACTCAGGGGCAGTTCTAGGTGACGCTGCACCTAACTCACATCAACAGGACCTGTCTTCCTTTTATAAATATGTGCACATCCTTTGCTCTGTTGCCAGAGATCCGGTAGTAACACATAAGTTCTATGGGTAATGTACCAAAGGTACGTCAATGGAAAAAGCCACATCACCCCAGCTGGGGCCCCGGTGTTGCCACACCCGTAGTCAAAAATGGGCTCCCCTGGGGGGGCTTAATAGAGCATGGAGACGATCAAATAAACCCGTCAATCAGTGCATATATTATTCAATTTTTTTTTTTTGAGACGTTTAAATAAATTCGTCAATCAGCATTTTAATTTTGTGTTCGTCGTGTATGCAAGTATGTATTCGTCAGATGATGTTTTTTTCTCGTTTTTAGCGGCAAGTGCAGTTTTGCTAGAAAATAATTAATAATAATACGGAATGTTCCGTACGGACATTACAATTACAACATTACAATACTATACGAACTTTGGCCTACATAAAAGAATTCTTACCTGATGTAGACATAAAAAAAACTAAATACCCGGAAAACTTTTTATCGTTTTTTTTTATATTTTAGCGCTTTTTCTTGTCCTTGGCGCTAATTTGCAGCATTTGTTGTTTGTTTTTGGCGTTTTTTTTTTTTGTTTGGACGACTTTTTCGCTTCTTGGCGATTTATTTTAGTTAAAGCGATTGTTTTAGTTTTTGGCGCTGTTTTCGTTTTGGCAATTTTTTTACATTGGTGATTTTGTCGTTTTGGCGTTGTTTTCGTTATGGCGCTTTTTCGTTTTGGCGGTTGTTTTTTTAGTTTTGGTGATTTTTTCGCCTCTGGCATTTTTTTCGTTTGGACGACTTTTTCGCTTCTTGGCGATTTATTTTAGTTTTAGCGATTTTTTTTAGTTTTGGTGCTTTTTTCGTTTGAGCGACTTTTTCGCTTCTTGGCGATTTATTTTTGAGTCTTAGCAATTCGTTTAGTTTTGGTGCTTTTTTCGTTTTGCGATTTTTTGGTTCTTGGTGTTTTTTTTTCGTTATGGTGCTTTTTGCGTTTTGGCGATTTTTTTTTATTTTTGGCGATTTTTTCGTCTATGGCGTTTTTTTTCGTTTGTGCGACTTTTTCGCTTCTTGAAGATTTGTTTTAGTTTTGGCGATTTTTTTGGTGCTTTTTTTTAGTAATGGCGATTTTGTTTTGATATAACGATTTTTTTTTGGCTTTTGGCGTTTTTTTTTTTTTTTTTTGTTATGGTACTTTTTTATTCGTTTTGGCGATTTATTATTGCTTTGGCGATTGTTTTTTAGTTTTGGCGATTTTTTCGTCTCTGACGTTTTGTCTTTCGTTTGGGCGACATTTTCGCTTCTTGGCGATATATTTTAATTTTAGCTTTTTTCGTTTTGACGATTTTTTCGTTAGGTCAATATTTTGTTTTTTGCGTTTTTTGTTTGTTTTGGCGCTATTTTCGTTTTGGTGTTGTTATTTCTTTGGCGATTGTTTTTTAGTTTTGGCGATTTTTTCGTCTTTTTGCGATTCATTTTAGTTTAATGGTTTTTTTAGTTTTGACAATTTTTTGTTTTTAACAATTTTTTCGTTTGACAATTTTTTTAATTTTGGAACTACAGATATTGTACAATATCAATTATTGCACAACAATATTGCAAATGTGTGGGTACCTTAAAATGTTTCCTTTTTAAAAATGAAGGCTGAAGGAAATATTCTACAATCTTCCTATAACTCAAAAAAGAAATGACTACTTTAAGATCTGCAAAGCGCTATTGAATTGATGATCTTTTTTGTGAAATCATAGGAGTACGTGCATGCGTGTGTTTATGTGTAAACTTGCGCATGCCATACAATTTACTTAAACATCGTACGTTATTGAAAGAAGATCACGGACGGACAGGCAGACAGACTTTGCCGTACTCAAGTGTCCTTTAAAGCAACGGTTTTCCATATCAATTCACATTCGTATTCACCTGTGTGACCACCTTGTTGCCATACAATATTTATATAAACATCACTCGGTCTGTCCTTCTGCATGACCGACCGTCTGGTTGTCTGTTTGCCTGTCTTTTTAAAATTTGAAGAGTTTTTATTTTTTGGTTTGGCTCCCCCAGTTTTCCTTTCCTTATTTTCTGAAGAGTTTCTGTCTGTCGTGTTCATTAACGCTTTTTATATTGAACGCGTGTTGTTATTTTAGGCTCTATATGATGCTTGGCACTGTTAGTGTTTATTTTTGTTTTTGCAACAGTTGCTGTTCCGTTTCATTTCTTGTTTGCACGTTTTTTCTGCGTTAAATTGTGAATTCATTTACGATTAATCGTTAAGAATTTTAGATTACGCAGAATTTTTTACGTGTAAAATAATGTCACACATTTAACAATTAATGTCAGGGTTTTTTATGTTGATGATATTTTCTGGCCCTTGAATACATACAGTATTCGTTATTGCAGATGTCGTTTTGTTTAAACAGCGAATGAAAAAAATCAAAAATTTTTTGTTCAAGAATAAGGTGACAGACACACAGCCTTTTAAAATATATTGGCTATATCAGGGGTCAATTCGCTGTAATTCTCATTGTCAATTTTCTTGCATATACATACCTGTAAAAATCAATATATCCTTATATTTTTGGCATCATTAAGTTCACCAAATTAATCATTTACCTAGAACTGAATTCCGTTAAATTAAGGTTGATGGCAGATGGAGCAACACTTCATTGGAAGCTTATTCTAGATATATATTCTATTAATTATATCAAGAAAAATGCTTTATACTCTTTTAACAATGATCTTGATGTTTGTATATGAACATGTATAAAATATTCTATGATTCGCAAACGTGTTCTTCGAACAACCATCAATCCTTCAAAGCACACACAATTAAAAGCCAGCGCTCTTTGGCGGCCAACAGTCAATCTTATTATTTGCTGGGCCTTGTACGTACATATTTCCGCTTGGATTAAGTTATTAATTATTACACACATCTACATAAATGTGCTAGTTTCTCTGGTATCGTATTATGTGTGAGCGAAACTATTAAAATGAAAATCAGACAGAAGAACTGCATAACAAGGCTGGAGCAAGAAAAAATTAAACATTTTCATTGCTTGTAGGCTGTCAGTTTTGTTGGCAATTCGAATAGTTTTCCTAACACTACATACATACATTGTGCATACATACATATTTAAATTTCACACATGCTTTGATGCGAACGGATGAATACGTGTAAAAATAGTGAAGGACCAGACTCACGTGATTAGCGTGAACTAACTGGGCGTAATATTTACATTTTTTATAATTATTTATCGAACGGATTTATTAGTATTCGAGTGAGTTTATGTATAAGAGATTATTTTAAAAAAATCTAATAAAATTTATTCGATTTAAAATTATTCGAATAAAAATTTTGTAAATAAAATATTCTTTAATAAAATTATTTTCTTAAAAATTTGTCGAATAAATTTTATTTGAAAAAAATATCTGCCGAAAGAAAATTTAATCGAATTAAGTTATTGTGATTGGCGATTTTGCGATGAAAGTCAAACGTTCTGTAGTAGATTAAAGATCTTCTTTAATCTTTAATCAACTACAAATAGTCGAATTAGAAGTCGAAAAACGCCAACCACGATAAGGTGGATTATTATCCATTTTTGAGTTGGTTTATTCATCAGTAATAATTATCATAAAATTATTCGATTAAAAATTATTCGTGTTAAAATTGTTGGAATGAAATGATAACGTACAAAGTTCTTTAATAAAATAATTTTATTAAAAGTTGTACGAATAAATTGTTTTAAAAAAAGCTGCTAAACCAAAATTTAATTACAAATCATTATTCGAATAAATATTATACGAGCTAAAATTATTCGAATAAAATAGTTCAAAAAAAATTTTTGTAAAAAATAAAATTCTTTTATTACAAATTTTTCGATAAAATTTTATTTTAAACAATTTCTGCTCAAATAAAATTTAATCGAATTAAGCCGTAATATTTAGGATGTATTATTTTTAATTTTGTAATAATTTATGTAATTTCGACTATTGTCCCCAGTGAATCCAATTTTGAGTTATTTTATTCATCAGTAATAATTCTCATTAGATTATACGAATAACAATTATCAGAGTTAAAATAATTTCAATAAAATTATTCGAATAAAAACTTTTTAAATACAAAGATCTTTAATAAAATAATTTTATTAAAAATTTTACGAATTGATTTTATAACAAAAAATCTGCTCAACCAAAAATTAATCACACAAGATTATTCGAATAAAAATTATACGAGTTAAAATTATTCGAAAAAAAATTAGCAATTAAAAATCTTCAAAATTAAATTATCTTATTAAAAATTTGTCGAATAACTTTTATTAGAAAAAGAAAAATATCTGCTCAACCAAAATTTAATCGAATGAAGTCGTAATATTCGGAATATATTATTTTTGATTTGGTATCAATTTATGTAGTTTCAAATATCACACCAGTGAATCCATTTTTCATTACCATATTCATCAATAATAATTCGCGTAAAATTATTCGAATCAAAATTATTCGAGGTCAAATTATTCGAATAAAACTTTTGAAAATACAAAGTTCTTTAATAAAAAAATCTGCTCAACCAAAATTTAATCGAATGAAGTCATAATATCCAGGATATGCTATTCATTTTTTATTTATTCATTTAATTTCGAATATCGTCAAAATAAATACATTTTTGAAGTACATATGTATATTGGTCGTCAGTAATAATTCGCATAACATCCAAATGACAATACAAATCATAAGTAATAGCATTGATGAGCTAAACTAGAAGTAGTTCTATTTCTGGGGAAACATTAATGAATTTAACACATGGTTGTCATAGGACGGAAGTCATCCAAAAAATTAAACGAATAAAAGTTTTCGAAAGAATTTTTTTTAATAATAATAAAGCCAATCGAACAGATTCCAAACAAATAATACTACTCGTAAAATTTTTTATATTAAATATTACTTCCCGAATAAATGTCATTGCCATAATTTTAATAATGTTTTAAAACCATTTAACGAATAGTTATTTATTCGAATAATTCTACTAGTAATCAATTGCATTTAGTTTTATCAGATAACTGAGAAAAAAAACTTTATTTAGAATAATACCAATCAAATTAATCGAAAAAAGATATGTAGTTGCAATGAAATTATTCTAATAAATAAATTGATTAGGAACAATGCGAGTAAAATTATTCGAAATAAATAATTGTAAGAAAACTATCGCAATAAAAATTTGTCTCAAGTCAAATTGCACGAATAAGTTATTTGAATAAATTATTCGAATAAATTTATTCGAATAAAATTTAATTGTATAAAATTTTTGCAAATAAAATTCTTCTAACTAATTTTTTTTAATTGTAGCAATACGAATAAGTTATTCGCTCAAATTATTCGAATAAAATTTAATTATTTTAAATAATTTTTTTAATTCTAATAACGATAATGGTTAACGATTTAATAACTTGGAAGTGTTCAATATTTGTTAATTAATACAAAACAGAAATCTTTTGGATATAAAACAATACGGTTTAATAATAGGAAAGTGTTTACATGTCGCAACACTGATGCAAAAGAAAGTTCATGCGCATTTGAGCAAGGTGCTTATAGTGCAATTTGGAACACATGTATGTTTCTATATAAAAAAAAATACGTTATTTATGTACGAGAATATTTGTAAGTAGGCTGCACTGAATTTTCTTATTCAATTATAAGAGGGTTGTTGTTTAATTTCTATACAAAGTCATATTTCAAGCAATATTGTAATGAATAATTTATTACAATTTCCAGCGGCTCCTCGCATTATTCATTTGCCATTGCCGTCTTTATATAAACTTTAACTTTCTTAACTTCCTTGTTTGATGTTGGTTATTAAATGTTCTTATTTTTTTCTCTCTTCCATCATATTCAAGCATAAAATAGATTTTCATACTATTTATTCATTTATGTAATTGTTTGCTGTTCCTTTTTTTTGCCATCGCCGCTAAAAACTTGTGCACTTTTTTTTCTATTGCAACAAAATGTGCATGCAACACAACAAGTAAAGTTAAACTAAGAAAGCGCAAAAAAAACTTTAAGTGTTTGTTATTCAAACAATTTAAAAATTGTGAAAAATTACAATTTAATGATGATATGTGGAAAAATTTTTGCTGTCCAACCAATTCAAATTTAAAAAAATACTAATTATTATGTTTTTTTTCGAATGTGTGTCTTACAATGTCTACATATAAATCTTAGAAAATTATATATACATATACATATATGTATTATAGGATTGCACAGATGCATCTGTTTGCACCAGTTTTGCGTGTTTTTTGGTTCTTGTATGAAAAAATATATTATTTAGCGTTTCTTTTACTAGTTGTAAATGTTGATTTTTAAAGCAATTATTGTATGGTTGGGCAATGAGCAAATGAAAACAACACATTTATTTTTTTTTTTTTTCTAAGGCAAATAAGATACATAAAACTGCTTTTACCATAAGTGCCTTATGATGTGTTGAAAAAAAATGTAATTGGCTGATGAATGAATGAATGAAAGCAAAATTGCACATACACATGTAAGTAAATGATACATGTACATGAAACACATGCATGTGTAATTACTCTCAGAGCAAAATTGTCTCTCTCTCTCTGTATACTTGGCTGCGCCACAAAATAACATAGCGAACGTCCGCATATACATCTGCAGATCATGTATTTGTTTCAATAGTGGTTTTTTCATATATTTGTATTACAACATGTATTTTTTGAGCAAAAACAGATCAAACAGTTGCTCAGCAGCAATACAATAAGCAATTGTTATTTGTTTTAATTGTATTTTAATTTGGAAAAGCACGCACACACAATAACTCTTATACTAGTTCTGTCGCTCACACTACAATTATATGGTACATACCATGGTATATTTGTTTTGGCTATACAAACGAGTATACAAATGCAACCCTATAATATGTACATGTTACTTTAAACAGCAGAGCAGTTGAGTATAGCAGTATAGCAAATAATTAGTGATGATTACGGGCGATGTGAAATAATAAAAAATTCGACCCAAGTCATTGTTAAGATTCCAAAACATCGAGCAATATTATATAACCAGAGAGCTTAAAAGCTTCTTTACATGAATACTAAAGGGTCCGCCATCTAACGTTTTTTTTGTTGAACTAATGCTTATTTCGTGAATGGTAACACTTAGCTCATGTCTGATTTGACAGATAATTAGTTTTATCCTTCCGCTGAACGAGCCAACTGACCATCCAATGCGTTTTCGCTTCGCTAAGTGAGCCTGCGATCGACAAAAGTAAAATTGTCGCATTTGGGGCACAGAAAACCCGCACGCATACATTCAAAAGCCGACGCAGCCAAAACGAGTCAGTGTTTGGTGCGGATTTTGGTCCAAAGGCATAATTGGGCCATTGAGCAAGGAGTGGCCGTTACAGCCAATGGCGATCGTTATCGGGCCATGTTGAACGAATTTTTGTTCACAAAAATTGAAGAGGAGGATATTGGCAACATTTGGTTTCAACAGGACGGCGCTACGTGCCACACAGCCGAAGCTTCAGTAGTTTTTTTTTATAGCACTTAAAAAAAAAGTTATCTGGCGGACCCTTTATATATACTATATATGTATATTGCCTCTTGTAATAAATTACGATACACAAGGCCTTTTGTGTTTCCCCCCTTTAATTAAAAAAAATCAGTTAAAAATTTTATTATGCCAATTAAACCTTTTAATTGATAACAATTTTAAACAAAACGTTGACTCAAAATTTTATTTAAAGTTTTTATTAATTAAATTTTAAAAACAAAAGTTTAATTGACTCAACTAAATTTTTATTTAACTGATCATTTTTATATATTTTTATTAATAAATAAAAAAATTTTCTGCGTAAGGGTCGCCTAGCACTCAAGATTAAGCTTAAGATTAAATACTTTGGGCAAGAGCTACAGTCCTCGAACTCTTACGTAAATTAATATAACTTCCCATTAGTAGAAGTTGGGACCAGGCGGACCGATGACATTTTTCAAAAAGTGGCACCAAATAGGGACAACTACACTAAAATTTTTATTTTTAATGTATTATTATATAATTCAATCTAAAAAAAGGGTTACGAAACGTGGCAATTTGCCACTTTAGTAGGTCAAACGGTCACGCTCTGGTTGGGACAGATAAATATTTTTTTATTACTTTGTTTATCCTAAAATTAGCCGATAAGGGAAAGGCAAGCTTCTCCTGCCATTTAATTTTAAAGTAAACTTCTTTAAGCATTTTAAGCTTCGCAGCAACTTTCTGCAGAAGATATGGCAACTTCTAGCAGTAACCGGTATTCACTAGCAGTGTTACCGCATTATCAGTATTATACAATTTATTTTATCGAACAATTTTAACGTCATTTTATTATTCACTTTAGCTAAAGCCAAGTCTAACTATCGCTAAGTTTTTATTGTTATAATAGCTTCAAATTAATTATTATGGTACTGGAGAATGTTCTTGCGATAAAAAAATATTATTTATTACACTGTGCAACAAATTTTGTATTGAAATGCACTACATGACATTCATTGCCTTTTTTAGAAAAATATAAAACTATTGTAGATCAAATGAATCTGAAATTCTATTGAATAATACAACTTATTTTCAGAATGTGATCTAAATATTTTGAAAAGAAAAACGATTAAGATTTTTTTGTTTTATTAAAAAAATTTATACATTTGCTTAAAAAGTTTTATTGCAATAACAAACTCATAGTTGACATTTTATTCACTGGAACCAATATAAATATTTTAAATTATATGTTTCGAAATCTTTTTGATGTTGATTAAAGCTGAAAATTCTGGGTATCTCGAGGCCGAATCCATTCATCATCATCTTCATTTATATCTTCTTCTTGGTCT
The DNA here is from genome assembly GCA_949987645.1 of Tachina grossa. Lineage (NCBI taxonomy): Eukaryota > Metazoa > Arthropoda > Insecta > Diptera > Tachinidae > Tachina > Tachina grossa. The sequence continues at coordinate 111,705,962 of OX465277.1, forward strand.
ATGAAAACAAGGTTTTACTCCACCAAAAAATTTCCGCTAGAACTGAGGACTAAATGTTTATTAACCCGTTAAAAACATGAAGTTTTAATTTTCACTAGCTTTCTGAATGATTTCTTAAAATTTTTCATGATATTCGTATATTTCACTATTCTCTGGTCCATTCAAAACAATTTCAGATATATTTGATCTAGAATAGTTTTAAATTTTTTTGAAAATGATCATGAATGTCATGTAGCGCATTTTAATCCAAAATTGATCATTTCCTTATATTTGACCACGCCTATACCACGCCCACCATTTGTTGAAATAAAGAAAATATATATTTTTTCACATTGGATTCAATGCAATAATAAGTACGCACAACTAAATTCCATTAAATATTTTTATATATTTATATGTGTTTTTTTCAAATTTTCACCCATAGTGCAAAAAGTGGTCAAAATGTGCCAACTTCAAGAGGCCATAAAAATTAAATTCGAGCTTACTTTTCAAAACCCTTTGGCAGTTCTGTTAACCTAATGATATACTTTCATTTCCCGTTAGAATTGTTGAGGCTGGTTTTTCTTGTTGCACAGTGTTATATAAACCCAAAAATTAAACTATTGTTATTGATACAGTGGAAAGCTAAAGCTCTTATCTTATATACATTGGAATTAGTCTTGTGTAGTTCATGAACGAACTAGTTCAAATGAACGATTCAGTACTTTGAACTAAGTGAACTAGTTCAATTGTTTTACGCTCACTAGTTCAATTTTTGAACTAGTTCAATTTTTGAACTAAGCACTAAGACACAAAATGAACTAACACAGATCCTGTGCACTAAATGTTTTCAACGTTTTGCTTTACTTTTTCACTGTTGTGTGCTTATCTTCTATACTCATCCATATGTATGTATGTATGTATATTTAGTTCTTGTTCATGGCCTGCTACTACCACAAATGCAATAAACAAGTAAACACTTATACTACCCTATTCACAGAATTTATTTTGGATTTATGAGATTTTAAAAAATTTGTTTTATAAACCCTTTATAGAGCAAATTTATTTATTAATTAATTAATTTTATTTTTCATAAAACATTTTAATCACAGAATCTGTCTTTTTCATATTGTCAAAGACCACAACACTCATACATATGCATGTAGAATTGTAGATGTAAAAACATTGAACTAAAAAGACCTAACTAGTTCATTGAACTAAAAAGAGCGATTGAACTAAATGAACGAACTAGTTCATTTACAAATAATGAACTAAAATGACCGGTCACTGAAATGAACTAAATGGCACAAGTCTAATGGAATAATTAAAGTAAATATTATTTGACATACATATATTCTCATAATTTTATTTTAAGTGAAATTTATTTGCTGATGGTTAAGCATGTCTATATGCAGTTCATTGTACTACTTTAACCAAATCATTAGTTCCGCTAACTTTTTATACTCCCCTGCGAGCGAATTTTTCCGGTTTTAGGTTTTGCTTCATATTTCTTTGCATCTAAAACAATTATAATTCGATTTGAACTTGCACAAAATCTGCCGCATTTGTAGATTTCTGTTAAGTTTTTTTATTCGTTTAAAGTCGCAATTATGCCCTAAAAGAAATGTTCCGGTTTTCTTTGCTTTCTAAGAGAAAAAATTCAGTTAATAATTTTTTTTCAAATGCTTCGGCAAACGACTTAAGAGGTTTTTTTTTTCTAAAGAAAAATGAAATGTTTGTAATTACTTTTGATTTTAAGTGAAAAGGAGGTTTTAATTTTAATGTATTTTTAAATGAAGCAAATATAGGGGAGGCGTTTTACTCGCATTCTGGAGCTAAATAAAAGCAAAGCAAAATGAATATGAGTAATATACAATTAAAAACTATGATTGATTAATTATTATAGAGAAGTTGTGTGCATAAATAAATTACTTTTTTTGAATTCAAAGTGCGAAGATCTTTGAAACTCGAGTTTTGGTAATTGCGTTTATAAAGTTGTATAGAGATGCCTTAATTTAGTAACTACATATGTGCCCTTAATTATGAAAGTGGTCTAAGTCATATATTTCTTTCGTCGATATTTTAGTGGATTACATTTAAATAAATCGAAAAATATTTTGATCTTATGCAATATTTTAATTTAGAATTATACTAGTCCCGATTAATATAAATTTATTTAACATTTATTAAATATATATTGAAAATTTTTTAAGATTTGTTTGATGTTTTGAAGCAAAATTTTTACATGACTTAGACCACTTTCATAATTAAGGGCACATATAACCATAATTAATTTGGTAGTGTTGCCGTTGTATTAAAAATATGTTAACTGAAAAAATTAATTGTATTTAATATTTTTCTTTAATTTTTAATAAAAAGAAAATGTGCTTTATAGTGATTTAAATTATATTTTCATATTTTGGAATTTAAAAAGGCTCTTCGATGAGAAAGGCGTCGGTGGTGTAATGGTCAGCATAGTTGCCTTCCAAGCAGTTGATCCGGGTTCGATTCCCGGCCGACGCACACTTTTTTTACATAAACATATATATTTCTTTAAATCATGGCTGCCCACAGAGAGAAAACCGAGAGAAATGTATAAGCGTATATGTATTCATTTTTATAAAAAGCCGATTGATGTTCGGCACTCTGGCGCTTCTCTGAGCAGGTACGGTTTAAATCACTACTGGCCAGAGAAGCGCCAGAGTGCCGAAGAAATGAATACACATACGCTTATACATTACTCTCGGTTTTCTCTCTGTGGGCAGGGTTGTCAGATATGGCGATTTCTCAAATTGTTTGGCGTCCAAATTTTTGGTTTGGCGACATGGCGATTTTTCTGGCGATAAATAATTTTTTTTGGCTATTTTACTGGCGATAAATAAATTCGTAGACGATTATTATAGCTATTTTTTAACAAAATTTAAATTCAAAAATTTTCTAATTCAGGAAAATTAGTTTGTCCAAGGAGTAGTTTCAAAAATAAATCCTACCAAAACTCGCCTGCATGAAGTTAAAACTACTTGATTTTGATGATATTTCTTATATTAATTATAGTCATTAATGCGTTTTGGATTTGGATGGGAAAATTTACAAGAAATAATTTTCGCGATTTTATTTCTAATTTTGGCGATTTTCTGATACATTTTGATACGATAATTTTATAAAAATTTATATTAAAAAAGTGTTATATAAAAATAAATTTATTATCAAATATTTACTAAGAAAAACTACATAAAACTGATTATTGGCGACTTTTGGCGAATCTTAAAATCAATTTGGCGAAATAAGTGTGAAAAAATCTGACAACCCTGTCTGTGGGCAGCATTGGTTTAAATACATATGTATGGATATGTAAATTCGTGTGCTATGTATGGTATATGTAAAACTAGCATCTAGCTGAGTCTTTTTAGATCACTATTCGTGATCAAAAACTGATTAATCACTTACACGATCAAAAAAGGACTCGAAAAAGATTCGCGCTAATGGGTAAAAATAGTTCAATTTAAAATACAATAACAAATTGTATAGCGATCACAAATTAATCATCTAGATGTGTAAAATGTGACTATTTGTTCCGTTTGTTATTATAATATTTTGCTTACCTGGAAGACTGAAAAATGCTTAATCAAAAACAAATCATGCAGGTGTTTTAAAAGTGATTATAATTATGTATTTTATGATCACATTTTACGCAGATAGATGATTAAACACTACTTGATATGTTATTTTTAAGTATAACGGGGCAATCTTTACGTATAATGTCAAAAACTTAATTTTTTTTTTCATTTATAAAAGTTAAATCGAATATGAAATTAAATGATGAAACATACATAATAAGTCTGCAGCTTCAGGAAAAATCGATTTCAAATTAACAGAGCCCATAATAAAATCAACGGTAGTATTTTCAACTGCTCTCTGATTTATGTTATATTTTCTTTCTGCTTATTTTTCCTTAGAAAATTTATGAATTTTATTGAAAATGTGGTAGCATAAGAAAAAACCCTGTCAAAATAAAATAGATTCTGCCTCTGGACTGCTTTCTGTAACTTCCTTTTGTTGTCAATTTGTATGAAAATGTGTTTGTACCGTAATTCTGTTTGACCATTAAACGTAGGATTCAGAAAGCTGATTAAAAAATACTCGAAGAAAAGTCAAATACGATTAGAAATGCGACTGATAAATGACTCAAATAACAGTCATAAATGGCAATAAAAAGCCTCATAAACTGATTGATAAATTTCTGAAATATGACTCGTAAGCGATTAGAAAAATGGCTGAAAGACAATTCGAAAAAGAGTAAAAAATTAAGCGAAATAAGACTAATAAATGATCAGAAAACGATTCGAAAAAGACCTTAAATACTACTAGAAAAGGGGTCGAAAAGGACTCTAAACTTATATTGAAAAATACTCATAAACGACTTATCAAGAAGAGTCGCGTGTAGTCATGTTTTTCTACCGACAAAAGTATAATTTATGATCAGAAAATGAGTGCATATTCTAGCTTTTTAATCGCGCAGATGAGTCAAAAAAGACACGAATTTGATTGAAAATTTCAAAAATTGCTGGCTGGGTACGGTCACATTTGTCAAACATTTGCCCAAAAAAGCGTAACCAACAAAAACTAATGAAAAGTTTTGATCCAGACACTTGTTTATAATATTAAAAGTTTCGAACACAACAATATTGGCTACTCTTTATATTGACAAACTTTTGTCTGAATTGAAAGATTTTTGATTAGCACTTAAGCCCCGTTCAGACTATTATACAAGTATTAATACTTTCATCACATTTTACGATACAGAAATCTAAATACATTCGTTGCGACTGTCAAAAAAATCTAACGTAAAATCACATACTGTTTTACAGACCATCACACTTCAAATCAAATGTGTAATACAAGTAGAAAACAAAACAGCTGTTCAATGAAAATGTCTGCGCTATTCACTTACTGGCGGCGTCAAAACGGTTTCATGCAGGCGGGGACGTGCCGACACTTGAAAAAATTCAGCAGTTAAGAATATTCTATGTAAATAACAGAAAAAATTTAAGAAAATATATTACAAAAACGTTAAAAAATTACGTCAACGAAATATACTTCCATACGATTCACTTATTCAAAATTTTGAGCCGATATACATATGACAAAACATTACATCAATGACGACACGCTATCGGCGGCGAAACAGCCGACTTGGAAGTTTGGTTTGTGTGAAAATGCAGCCCTGATCTAATGAAAAGTATTATCGTTTAGAAAATTTTCTAAAAACGAAAAAGTCTTATGGGATGTCAAAATTTGTATCGTATTATTTGCCACTTTGATGTCATTTTGCGTTCAGACTATCACACTTGCACGTATTATTTGAATTTTTGACAAGTATAAATACAAAGTATAATAGTCTGAACGCGGCTTTAGTGGTTAAGCTCTTTTGAGCAAATGTTTGACAAGTGTGACCGTAGCTTGAGTGTGTGAGGGTCACTACACATACGAGTACAACTAAATTAGTAAAATAAATTTTTATACCCTTTTTACGACAATTAAAAAGACAGGGGCGTCGGTGGTGTAATGGTCAGCATAGTTGCCTTCCAAGCAGTTGATCCGGGTTCGATTCCCGGCCGACGCACGTTTCTTTTATTTATGTATATGTATATATAATTAATATTTGTATTTTAAAAAGTTATTAATATTGAGAAAAACTGTATTAAGTTAAAATTATTTTTACATGTTGATAAGAAAAATTATGAATATAATCCCACGCCCATTTCAGATAACCTCCCCCCAAAAATCCAGCAATATTTGGTGGAATTTTAAAAGAAGGTTAACAAAATTTCACAGTTTTAAAAATTTTCTTAATAAATATTTTTAATAAAGATTTTTCAATAAATATATTTATTTTCAGTACAAGAAATTATTTTACAGAACAAAAATATTTATGCATGAATTATAATTACAAAAATGATTACACCTCTTAACGCAGAGGCGAAGCTTAGAATTTTTTTTAATTGGAATAAATAAAAACTAAAAAATTTTAAATGGGTAATATAGTATACAAGTTTTGTTTTAGTTTAATGACAATTATCATTTTCATATTCTTTTGGTTACCCCTGTGAAATTTTCTGGGGAATCTCAATCATAAATTAAATAAGAGCCAGAGGCGTTGGTGGTGTAATGGTCAGCATAGTTGCCTTCCAAGCAGTTGATCCGGGTTCGATTCCCGGCCTACGCAATAATTCTTTTTATTTACTTATTTATGCTTAAATTTCATATTAAATAATGGAAAATAGTAATGAATTTTTTAACATTTGCACAAATTATAAAAAAAATTATAAAATAGCGTTACCGCCTTGAGGGCCTAGAGCGTCTAGATGTATAAAAACTCTAAAAATAGCGTTACGTAATACAAGTGTGAATAGCCCCTTATAGAAAAACTCTCAGTAGAGATTATTGAGCATTAAAAACTAAATTCACAGTAGGCTAAGAAGCTTTTTCAAAAAACAACCAATAAAATTTTTGCTTGAAGCTTTTAAGCTTATTCTGCCGTATTCACAGAAAATAGTTTTGGTTTACAAAACAAACTTTGTATGGAATTTTTGTAACCCAAAATAATTTTTATGAATATTACCTGTTATGTTCGTGTACGTAATTCTTAATAATATATTGATAGTCGTTTTATAAACATACGAAGTTTTTTTTACCTTTTTTAAAACATTTTTTGGTTGAAGTCTACTGATGAGTTTCTTAAGCAGAAACGAAATGCACATCCCTCATACATTAAAGGCTTATATTATTAAAAAAAATCAAAATGTGGTTGAAAGTTATTTAAAAAAAATGTTATCTAAAAAATTTAAATAAAATACATTTTATGAATATGATTTAATAAAAAAATATTTATACAGCACATGTAAATTTATGTAAATTTTTTTTAATAAAATATAAATTTTTTTAATTGCTTTGGAAATTTTTTTAAAGATTTTAAAAACAAAATGCAGATTTTGAAGATTTTTTTCATGAAAAATTATTAAATTTTGCAGATTTCATCCCTAGAAATTCTGGCAACACTGCCCTGTACTTAAATTTCCTAACGGTAACACTCAGTTATATATAGAATTAAAGAGAGAGAGATAGAGCACAACATTTTGCTCGAGTAACAAAACGTTATTTTAGCAATTTTATTCAAACAGCTGCGGTGTCCGAGTGGTTAAGGAGATGGACTTGAAATCCATTGGGTTCTACCCGCACAGGTTCGAATCCTGTCCGCAGCGAGCTTTTTTTTTTAATTTTTTTATAATAGTTTTTTTTGGATATAAACATAGTAAATAATAATATTTAATTAATCTTATTTCAAAATTTGTTTTATTTGTTTGTTGTTGTTTTATTTGTTTTTTATTAGAAAACATAAATTCGTTTTAAAAAGAGAAATCGTGGATTGCATTTTGTATCTCTTATTTAGTAAAAATTATGATAAAATTTTTTTTCTTTAATAATATTCTAATTCGAATCTCTTTTTTATCTTTTCAGTGCAACATAAATGGCTACTCCCAGCAGGTATGACTTTTTTAAGATGAACAAAAAAGAATTATAAAATATAAATATTAAATCCATTTTTCTAAAACTAAAGTTGTGGTAAATTTTCAATTCGTAAAATTAGTATATAAGTAATTTATAAAAAAAAAATTAATTGCAATTGCGAACTTCTCTTAAAAAAAAAGAAGAGAGGTGTCTTAGAACTGCCCGGTTATAGATTTTCTGTTAAGTTATATAAAACAAATTTCATATGTGAAACAACAATGTAATAAAATTATATTACATATATGTATGTATGATGATGTCAAATTCTCTGTAAATATTTCAAAAACGTTTCCATATACATATTTGTTTTCTAGCGGCGTACGATTAAATTAATGTATTGTTTGTGGCAGGATCGGCTGTGTTTTCTGGTTTGTGCTCATGTGCAAAAACAAAAACAAATTGAGCAATCGTTCTCATTGTTTTTATTTTGTTTTTTTTCACTTACTTCACAAAACGAAACAAAGCAAAATCAAACAATTCGTTTCGTTTATTTTCGTACTCCGCTTTTAAGCAGGGCTGTCAGATATGGCGATTTCTCGCCAAACGTGGCGATTTTTCAACTTGTTTGGCGTCCAAATTTTTGGTCTGGCGACATGGCGATTTTTCTGGGATAACTAAATTTGTTGGCGATTTTTCTGGCGATAAATAAATATGTTGGCGATTATTATGGCTAGTGTTTTAACAAAATTGAACTGCAAAATTTTGCTAATTCAGGAAAATTAGTTTGTTGAAGGAGTAGTTTCAAAAATAAATCCTACCAAAACTCGTCTACAAGAAGTTAACACAATTTAACTTTGATGATTTTTCTTATATTAATTATAGTTATTGATGAATTTTGTATTTGGGTGAGAAAAATTTACAAGAAATAATTTTTGGCGATTTTATTTCTAATTTTGGCGATTTTATTTCTAATTTTGGCGATTTTCTGATAAATTTTGACACGACCATTTTATAAAAATTTCTTTTAAAAAACTGTTATATCAAAACAAATTTATTATCAAATATTTACTAAGAAAAACTACATATAACTGATTTTTGGCGACTTTTGGAGATTTTTAAAATCAATTTGGCGAAATAGGTCGGAAAAAAATCTGACAACCCTGCTTTTAAGTACAAAGAAATAAAAAAAAAATAAAACAAATTTATAACTCTAAAGCAGGGTATACACGATACTTAATTTCGTACTTGGCGTAGTATGAGTTGTAGTCAGAGACATGCGCCGAGCGATTTTGTCGGCGGCGGCTGGCTCATAAAAAATCATCAGCGGCGGCTGAAAATCGGCTGTCAGCCGGCTGAAACACCTTCAGGTATAACCATGATACAATTATATGGATGTAGAGAAATTCAAATATAATAGGAAACAATATAATAAAAATAAGATAATAAATAGGAAAGAAGTGAAAATTTCATAGTTTCAAATACTAAAATAAGTGAACTAAATATAGGTTTGATCATTTACTAAAAATTTTTACGAATTTGTAACAATTGTTACTGGAAAGTGTTCATTAACTCAAAAAGTTTACATGGAGAGAGCGTCAAAAGGTACAAAAAAAATTCAAAATATAAATTACTACTAGTAAAATTATTCATTGCAAGAATTATCCAACCACCTGTTGTGTGTTTTGTTGTCAAGTTAATATCTGAAATAAATATCTGAAAAAGGAAAACTGAAAAATGTACATTTCTTTGCTAAAAAAGAATGTATGTTTCCTTAATTTATTATTTTTCTTTCATTAATAATTTTGTTTGTTTATATTACATGATCAGAGATTGAAAGTGCAATTTTTGTATTTGTAAATAAATAAATTTAAAGAATTATGAAAAATGCGCAAAAACAGTAAGAATACATGAAACTGTGTAAAGATTTTCATAGAAAATGTCAATTTCTAAAAAAAACATTGCAATTTAAAATATTATCAAACAAAATACATAAGAAAAAGTACAATTGTATAATGGGAAAATAAATGAACAGACCTTATGTTTTAAAAATTTTCTTTCAATTTTATTCAATTAAAAACTCAATTTCAATAATATGAGCTAAGGTTTTTCTATATTAACTCAACGATATGTACTTAGTGAAAAATTTACAAATTGAGTAAATTCAAATCTATAATAATATCCAAGAAACGGGTTTTCAGCCCAAAAAATATAAATAAATAAATATTAAAAAATAATATCAATCGGCGGCTAATTTCCAGCCGCTAATTAGCCGAAAAAAAATCGGCGGCGGCGGCTGGTCAAAAGCATTCGGCGGCTCGGTTAAGCCGGCTCTCAGCCGATCGGCGCAGAGCTCTGGTTGTAGTACGCTTTTTAAGATACACGTTACTACAAATCATACTAATTCATTTGAAAGAAAATTTTTAAGGCAATACCCACGCGGATAAATGAATAATGTGGTGGATTTATTAATTAAAAGTGAACTGCAGTGGAAAAGAATGAAAAAAATAATGCAAAAAGAAAAGGGGCATTTGTAGAGAATGATTAAAATAATATTTTTTTTTCTTTTTTTAATTAAAATATCCTCTACATAAACCTTTCAAGAATATTAGTGTAAAAATAGCATTCAACAAAATTCTTTAAAGAAATAAAATTAAATTAAAAATGAGCCAAATACGTGAGACGTTGTTTGAATTCCTTCATTCCTTTGGAGACTTATTGCTCTATGAGCATAAGGAAACAATACATTTTTTTTTTATCTATATGCTAACTGAAAATGAAGAGTATGGAGATGTAGAGCAGGAGGACTCCGAAGATAGTGGGCATTTCGCCAGCTGCCCCTGGTATAGCGAAGGATGCGAGGAAGGGCCGGACACTTGTCGGTGTGCAATGTTCCACATAAGAAAAAAATTATTTTTAAAATTATTGAACAAAAATATATCTCAAAAAAAATTATGAATAAATATAAAATGTATTTGTATATGTATGATTTATTATTTACTTCAATGTACATATTTATGTATATATACAGATTAATAGACCGAAAAAGCTATTAGTTTAGATATTATTTTCATTGAGGATGGATAAACGTACTTTAAAGAATATATGTCACAACAATCAAGAACGAAAACCTCAAATATATGATTTGGTTTTTGAGTTTGAATACTTGCTCAATTGGAAATTGAAGTTTGCATGTGGATTTTCTACAGCTTTTGGTTTTAAGCCATTGATATGGTTGAATTATAAAAATAAGCAATACAACCTCTGGTTGTAGTACGCTTTTTAAGATACACGTTACTACAAATCATACTAATTCATTTGAAAGAAAATTTTTAAGGCAATACGCTGATAAATGGATAATGTGGTGGATTTATTAATTAAAAGTGAACTGCAGTGGAAAAGAATGAAAAAAATAATGCAAAAAGCGGCATTTGTAGAGAATGATTAAAATAATATTTTTTTTCTTTTTTTTAATTAAAATATCCTCTACATAAACCTAATTTTAAAATTGAGTCGCAGAAACACTGCGTTTTCTAAATCATTTCCTCATAAAAGTAATTTTGCTATACAACAGCATGATACACAAAACTTATTATCGTACTTATCGAAGCTCCGCCCACAAAAATAAAAAATTTTTGATTTTCGTACTACAAAGTGTACTTCATAAGTACGACAGCATGATACACGTTACTAATTTCATACTTGTACGATTTATCGTACGATTTGTAGTATCGTGTATACTCACCATAATATGATATACATACACTGAACCAAAAAAGCATTCTTAAAACAAGAATTTTGCGTTTTCGTTTTAAAAATGTAGCATTTTAAAAAAATTTTTAACAGAAGAATGTTTCCTATAACAATAATATATAACATTCTTATTTTTATAACGAAGCAGTTTTAAAACAAAAATGTGCGTTTTCGTTTTAAAAATGCAGCATTTTTAAAAATTATTTTTAAAAGAAGAATGTTTCTTGTATAATATTGATATATAACATTCTTATTTTTATAACGAAGCAATTTGAAAACAAAAATAAGCGCTTTCATTTTAAAAATTTCAAAAACAATAATGTTTTCTTATTAAAATAAAAATTGTAATTTTTCAAGTCATAATGAAAAAGAAATGTGAAGTTTTTAAAATAAAGGATATTATAATTTTCAGCGAGTAACATTTTATAATTGTGTCGTGTTAAAAAAAGAGAATTAATTTATTATTATGAACAAATGTATATTAATGTCCATTACCCTGTATGATCCTGGAGCACAAAAAAAAATCGTCATAACCCAAATGAAAATTCGTTCCATTAGCGGCTTGGACTACAGTCGAAGATCGAAAATTTTTCATAATAAGGGCATTAAAAAAAAAAATTAATATTTTTAATTTTAAAACAAAAATTCTATATTATTAATTTAGAACGTTTCATTCCTAATTTAAAAACTCTCCATTATTAATTTAGGACGCTTCATTCTTAATTAAAAATGTTTCATTATTAATTTAAGATCTTTATTTCTTAACTTTATAATTCTAAATTATTAATTTAAACGCTTCATTTTTAATATAAAAATAATAAATTTTAAAATAAAAATGCTTCATTATAACTTCAAGAATATTTTATTCTTAACTCAAAAACATAATCCTTTAATTTGAGTATGTTCAACTTTATATCAAGGTTGTTGTCAAGGCACATTCACATAAATCTAACTTGGTTGTTGTCTTTTTTAAACAAAAAATATTCTTTTCTTTGATTTCAAAATATTTTTAATTTTTAAAACAAGAATGAAAATTTTTAAAATAAAAGAAAACAAACTAAGTTCTATTAAAATCAAATTGTTTTTTCTTGATTTTAAAACTTATGTTTTTGGGTGTACATATAAAATATATTATACATATATGTATATGTGTGTATGAGTTATTAAATAAAACGGATAATTTAATAAAAAATTTTATATGACGATTTTGTTTGAAAATTGTGAAGATTTTCACGATTTATTTGTAAAATCTGAAAGATTTTAGTCAAAACTGTCTGAGTCTGATCAGCTGGTGGTGTACTGTTCAGTAGTGTCCTGGTTTGAGTTCCGGGTGGTGGTATTTCTTCCTGCGCCGCGGGCAGAAGCTGTTAATTCTAATGCTGTAAGTGTCCTTCGAAATTCATTTACCAAATCTAGCAAGGGAGATTGAATAAAAAGCGACTTCGTAATTGTTTTGATGAGCTCTGCTACATTAGAGTTGTCTTCTTTTCCGCCCGATCTTTTTAGGTAAGGTAATTTTCTTATGATCATGTCTTGAGACACATGCTCCAACATGTCCCAAGCTTTATCAAATAATCCAGAATCTCTCAATTTGTAGTATGTATCAAACTCATCTGATCCCCAAAAGAAATTTAAATACACTTGTAGGGAGTCCAAGTCTATGATACTAATGAGTTTGCCGGCAGGTCTTGTCGATGGCGGAAAGAATTTATTTGTATACAAATTCTTTATATCCGAATTATTGTACGCTTCCTTCTGGACTATTCCTTCTTGGTTGCTTGAGCCAAGCAAGCTTATATTTGTTGACACACATTTTTCCTGATTTATTTTAGATTTTGCTGCTTCGACAGATAAATTATTTTGATTTTGCGACTTCTTCTTGGTCTTTTCTTTTGCAAACTGTGACGCATGATCTGCTTCTTCACTAATAGACGTTAAATGGTTACTCGATGTAGTTAGTGGAACTACATCGAACATACGACTTGATGATGCTAACTCATCTAAGTGTAGAATGCTGTGATGTGGCTTGTTACATTTTTTGCACATATTTTCTGAAGTACATGTTTCTTCCACTCCATGATTAAGACACTTAAAACAGACTTTTGAAGATTTTACCCAAGCATGTCTATTTTTCTTAGACATTGCCAAGAACTTCTTGCAGTAATGTGTCTGGTGTCCCGGTATTTTGCAATATAAACAGCGTTGCTGAGCTTCAACAATGTCTGTTTTCGGCACTTGTTTCTCTACATTTGTAGGTTTGATAATTTGGTCTGCTTCAAGAGCCCGATGCTGCTGTTCCAGAAACTGAAGTACGTCGTCTAACAGTTGCATTCCTTTGACTTCTTTGGTGCTTAATTTGTAGCGCATCAGACCTTCTTCATCAAGTTTTCTAGTAATAATGCGCGCTATTATTGCAGCGATGTCATCTATAGTAATGCCCGACAAGCTTAACGTTTGCTTGCACTCAGTTGTTATGTCAAATAATTTTTTTATATCCTCTAGAGAGCTGCTACATATGTTAGGCTGATCCACAATCTTGTCACATAAATTTCTTAATAAGGTGCTTTTGTTTCCATACTTTTGAACTATTATATCCCAAGCGCATTCGTAATCGTTGTCTGTTGATGATAAATGCTCAATTAATTTGAGAGGTTCTCCTTGCAGCAGAGATTTAAGTTGCATCATTTTTTCCACTCTCGGAATCTTTATATTATCATGAACGAACTTTTTAAATAAATAGTGAAAAGTGTTCCATTCAGTAGTGTCACCATTAAAATGTGGAATTTTAATTGTCTCGATATCTATTATTGGAATTTGTTTTGTTATTGCTTGTATTGCGTAATCAAATTCTCTTTCGATTAACTCAAATTCTTCTCTAATAACTTCATTTGTTGTATTTTCTGTTTCCATTTTCTTGTAGAGTTGTTTGATGGCATCTAATTGCTCTTTCCAGCTGTTTTTATTGCTTTCTAAAGTGCAGGCTGTTGGCGGTTTTATTTCTTCTTGCAACAAACTAAGCCTTAGTTTATCTATTTCCCTTCTAAATTCGCCAATCAAGGCATGATATTCTTCATTAGCACGTATTGTTTCGCTTTGTTCTTTTATTTTGAGCTGCAGTTGCTCGTTTTCTTGTAGCTGGGACTGTAACCTATTATTGACATCAGATATATCTTCTTTGTCTTTCAATTTTGTAAGTAAGTCCAGGGCAATTTTTATAGATGTCGTAATAGAAACGTTAACACCTTCTTGGAAACAGGGGTTAGTACTTGGAAGGTTCATCAAAAGTAGTGCAATATCTGTTATTTGGGCTGTGCGGAGATTTGACTTAAGTTGTTTTTCGTAGAATTTAACATCAACTTTTTTTATCGAATTGTTTATTATTTTCTGTAGAGTCTCCTCCACTTCTTTTTTGAGATCGTTTTGATAATTGATTAGTTTGTTAAATGGAAGCATTTTAATAAAAGTACATGTACGCTATAGAACTGAACTTTATTTGTTCAATAATTTTTAAAAATGTTCAACTTTCGCGAAAAAATTTTGTTACAGAAATATTCTTAATTTTGTGTACTAAAAGTCCGACAAGCAGGAGGACACTTTAAAAAGAAATTGTTTAACGAAACAATGAATAAATAATAATGAGCAAAATTTGTTATCGTATTATTTTCAGCACTGAACTATTTATTTTTTTCTATTGAAATTTTAAAGCGTCGACTTGTAATTCGTTTGAGAGACTGTTCGTTATATCAGATTTTTACCAGGTAACGAAGCCGATCGGCTGTGCGTTGGCTAACAGCCGCCGCCGGCAATTTTCAAAGATCCTCAGCCGCCGCCGACCTATGCGGCTAATTTTCGGCTTCGGCTTAGCCGTTTTTTTAATCAGAATTTTTTTTCTGCAAATTATGCGTTAGCTTCTGTAATTACATTTTTTTGTTTTTAATTGTCAACACTTTAAAATAAAGACACGTTATTTTAATTATCGGAAAATATTAAGCACTGTCGCATATTTTTGCATCTAAGTCAATAGATTTAAGTTATTCTGAAAATAAACTTGTTATTTCAGTAGAAATCGGTCAAGTTTAAATGCGATTTTCCCGAATTGCGTTGGTATTAACTCATTGCTGTGAAATGGAAAATAAAGCGCCAAGTAATTATTCATGTTTTTTTATCAAAAGTGTTTCATATTTATAGCGCTATGCTTTAAAATAATTCATGATAATGAGCTATAGCTTAAACGGTATAATTTACCATAAGCATTGATCTTATGTAGGCCTTCAAAAATTTTGACTTCATTTGACCCCTTTCAAATTTAAAGTATAAATTAGGTAATAATCAATGAGTTATTTGTAATTTATTTCAAAGTGCGATTTTTTTGCGTTTTGCGAGTAATGCCTCTTTTTAGTAGGTAAGTAACATTTGTATGAAAAAAACTGAACTCTTGATGAAATTAATGAAAAAGAAGAGGTTTTTTAATTTAAATCTACCAAATAAACTAGATTTAAGCAATTAGCTAATGTTTTGTTAAAATTAAAATATATTTTAATGCATATATCTACTGTTGTGTCCGGTCTTTAATGGGTTAAATTCAATTTTGAAGACATTTTCTCAGAACTTGCATTGAATACCATGATTTGGCAGGCGGATTTAATTTCGCACAGAAAAAGTGGTACTTTGATCTATAGTGCAATGTTGGCACGACATTACACAATAGTCTTGATTGTACAATAAAAATTAAGTCTTTTGATATTTGCCAATATATTGTGCCACCTTGGCGATATTAATGTACAATACATAATATTGCTAAATTATATTGCAAGTGGCTGGGCCTCTCAATGGTTCAGTCTCGGTAGGATTAACAGTTTGACTTAGCCCAAATATTTTATATAACTCTAATACTTTTTTATATCTAATATTTCGGTAATAAAATTATGTAATATAATATAACTGTTACTTATTAAAACTGACTTCGTGTTCTTTACTTCCAGATAGTTTTGATCAGTACTAATGTCCCATGAAACATAGGATTTACTGGATTTCAGCTATCCATAGAGGAAAAAATGTTGACTCCAACAATATAAAAAAACTTATTTTGAAAAAATATGGTTTGGTGTAGCTTATCTCCCACGTACAGATTTATTAAACAAATTTTGTTAACGATTTTTACATTGAATTTCACTAAAAACGTTAGAATAATTCTTACAACTCTAGGCCTATCATGAAATGCCGAATTATAACAGTAACTTGTTAGTGCTAGAGCTGTGTCGTTCATGAACGAACGGGTACAATTGAAGGAATCAGTAAAATGAACGAAGTGAGCCGGTCAATTTACTGAGCTGTTATGGCTCAGCAATACTGAAAAAAAGTACTATTGAACGAAATGAATGAACGAACACACTTGGGTGTTTTTGTTTTATTTTTTTTTTTTGCTTTTTCTTTATTCATGTAAGATATTTTGTCACATTTTGGTTTTCATTTGCCTTTTTGTCTGCTTTTAGTAACAGTATGACCATTATGAAATTAATAAAATTGCCATTAATATATTTTAAGTTTTTAGAACATATTAAGAGTTTTTATTAAACAAATTTAATATACATACGTAGATATTATGAACAGTTTATTTTTAATCTTTATATGTGGCTCTTTTGGCAATATGAATCTTTTGATTTCTTATTCCTAAGAATATAAAATACTTTAATATTTTAAAAGTTTTTACTTTCTAATTTTTTTTTTTTTTTGTTTCTTATATTTCTTTCTATTGTTTGTTTTGCTTATTTTGCTAAACAATTCATAACAAACTCACTGCACTTGTCCCTTTTTATTTGACGAATCAGCTGTTTGTTTGTTTTTCGTTCTATTTCTTGAAAAGAGCGGATGAACGAAAGGAACGAACCCGTTCTTTTTTAGAAAATGAACGAAAATGAGCGCTCACTTGAATGAACGATTTGGCACAGCTCTAGTTAGTGCTATATATATATTCACTTAAAATATATTATGTCTGTAAAAAATACCTTAATTTTGAATTATAACATGAAGTGATCGCATAGACTAATCTGTGGTGGTGGTTTGCTTATAAAAATTGTTGACATTAGCCATCTTAGCCGATTTGTACTAGCCGCCGACGGTTTTATTTTTTAGAAGCCGCCGCCGAGATTTCTTCGGCGCAAGTCGACTTTTAGCAGCCGCCGCCGACGACAAATTAGTATCGGCTTCGTTCCCTGATTTTTACTCGTCAAATAACCATTTTAAAAATATTAAAATGAATGTTGACTTCAGGGATGAGAATTACAAATTGTACTAACTTTCAAGAAAAATAGTACTTTTGTCAACAAGGTTGTACCATTATTGCAATAGTGTACAAAATAATAAATAGCCCGTTCAGCATGCCACGAAATCAAGTAATTTCAAGATGAAATTACGAATAATATTAGAAGTGTTCATGCTGGTACTCAATGGCATTTGAGTTAATTTCGCAAAGATCTGATTAGTAGTTGAATAAATGCTTTTTAACAATTAAATAAAATTTTCACATGACAATATTTTTCAATATAATGGTTTTACTCATATTTTTATTTTATATTAAATTAAAAAAAAAAACAATTTCTAACCAAATTGACGCTACAATTTTTTTGTTGCTTCTCGTGGTGCCCCTGTGGCTGAGTGGTAGCGATGCTAGCCTCTCAGTCCGGAGGTCGTGGGTTCGATTCCCACCATAGACCCTGGGTGTTTTTCGCAGACAAGCTAATCGCTTTGCGAATTTTGTTTGTGTTTTCTTAAAAAAAAAAAAAAAAAAAAAAAATATCTTCATGGTTGAAAAAAAAAGTTTTTCATACAAAAACAGCGTTGTCCACTGTAATTTAATATTAATTTCGTTGAAATTAAGCAAAATATGTTAATTTGGGATATGTCAAAATGTATGGGAAATTATTTAATTTCAACTTAATTTCGGCTGAAATCACGAAATTACTTGATTTCGTGGCACACTGAACGGGCTGTAACACTTCTACAAGCAGATGTACTCTTTAAGATAGGTACAGACTTATCAACGTATTTATGCAACCAGGCAGGTTGCATTGCCGGTCGCATATCCTGTAGTCTTGTTTATGGTTGCGTTCGAAGTTTCGAAAATATCAAAATATTTGGATGTTTATGGGTTGCATTGTAGGTTGCAGTGGCTGTATCAAAATATTCGAAAACGTGTTGCGTAAGCAAGTTGCAAAGTCTGTACCTACCATTATTATTAGCCCAATTCACAATCTTGTGCAAATGGTCTTGCATCGTTGCATTTGCAAAATGGTATAGTATATCGATACTCACCACTAAGAATGTTTAAGTGGTGAGTAGAATATACTAAAAAATTTTGCACATGCAACGATGCAACACCATTTGCACAAGATTGTGAATTGGGCTATTATGTTTTTACTTGTGACAAACCAACGATATTCATATGTCTGTATTTATGTGCCTACATATTCGTCGATGTTTTAACTAACCGACCTAACTGACATTTTTTTGAAAAATTAGTTAAGTGATCTACTAGACTTTATAAGTCATAATACACATTGTCTACAACTTTCATGACTGTAAGCATTACCTTTGTGCCCATATAAGTAAAAATATTTCTGACGCATCCATAAGAATGCATGTATAAAACAACCATAAAAGCTGCTCTCCTGATAAATTTTTAAAATGCTAGTTAGGTCAGTTAGTTAAAACAGCGACGATATGTGCGTCAAAACCTTGCAATTAACACAATGACAGTTTGAAGTTTATTTATAATAATATTATTAATTAAATACAAAAATAAATAAAAAAAAGGTAAAAAAACATAGAATACATAATTATGAATTAAACTATTAATTAAATTAATATTAATTGAAAATTAAATTTCAGAAGGTACACAAACGGCCATTAGTTGTTAAGATCTGAATACACTCGTATGTAGAAGAAGTGACATTTAGGATATAATTTTCCACCGTTTGTCTTGGTTCCATTGGAGACAGTCGCAGCAAACAGTCTGTTGCTCTTTTTGGTTATTTATTATCTTTTGGTACGAAAATACCCTTTCAACATTTTCACATGATTGCGGAATAGATAATAGTTCTCTAGCAATTCTTGAAATATCGGAAAATATCGGATCATATACAGTCAAAGCCCGATAATTCGTAATCGCAGGGGGCCGGCCATTTCTTACGAATTATAGGGGTTTTAGATTTAGTGGGATTTCGATTTAACGGGCTTAAAATAAAATAAATACGAATTAATGGGGATTTTCAATTTATTTACTAAAACGTTAAAAAACATAAGAAACAATTGTTAAAAATAAAATACAAAAAAAAATTTGTTGTTTTTGTAACACCAACAGAGTTTTATACGTGCGCTATGACATTTTTCTTTATTATTCATTAGCAAACTGATCTTAAGAAAATAAACACACACACACAGGCAAAATGAAAAACCCACGCAAAAAAAATTGTGTAAAACAAAACATCATTCTTTCCATGTTTTTGATGTTTTTATTACGAATTATAAGTGGTACAGTCGCCTGCGCTTTACTGGAAATAACCGAAACCCAATTTTTTTCAGCTATCCAATTTTTTCTCTAAAACGTAGTTCGTATTACTGAAATTTGTTACAGTTAAGCGTACTGCTTAAAATCAGTAAATGTCTAGCCACTTGCACTGACAATATAAAAAACATGCAAAATTTTTTCAGCCTTAAGCAATGCCATCGATTTCTAATAAATAAATTTGTAATTTTTTATTTTTTCAATAAAGCGAAGTAAGTTTCACACAACACGTAGTTGTTGGCTTGCTTTTGGTTTTCAGTAATACGATATTTTCAATAAAGCGATGTTTCGCTAAAGCGAAGTGTATAAGACTAGCTGCGTTTAAATCAGTGCGGGGATTTGTATCGCTTAAAGTAATCTTATTTTTTTTCTGTCAAGCGTCTTGCGCTAAAGCGGATTCGACTGTAGTTAGCAAAAAATTACGATTTATAAGAGGTAAAGAAGATTTTATTTGAAAAAAAAAAATTACGAATTAGCGAGGGCACCAGAATGTATGGAAATTTTGCGAATTAACGAGATTTTTTCAAGGGACCGACAGTCTATTACGAATTATCGTCAATTACTTAACAATTTCTACATCAAGCAGCTCTCAAAACTGGTTACGAGTATTTATAGATTCAATGTTTTTTGTTCCTGTTTTGGCATTTACTCGTAATATAATGGAATTTTTTTTTTTAATAATGCTAAATTGATTATGGGTGTGCAATGGTACTTTTGACTTTCAAATACTGTTACAAAAAAAAGTACCATTGTACAAAATCTTTCATCCCTGTTAGAGTCACGAAGGTAATCAGTAGTAAACTGTTAAGAAGGTCACCAAAATGCAGTTGTAAGGATTTTCCTTGTCCAGGTATGAAAAGAGCTAGTACGATTGGCGCACAATGAATTTGACCTTGAAAAGGTAATGTGTTTTTAATCCATTGTTGTCATTTTAGCATTTTCACTGCCAGATCTGGCATTTTCATTACCCAGCTAAAAAAATTATATATGGTCCATATATTTTTAATATATGAATGTATATAACTATATATGAATATGTATGCATTCATGTATGGAAATGTATGGGATTATACATGCGAAAAGTATTATATATGAATTGATATATGGACTAATATACTAAACGTATTATAATACATGAGCCATATATGGAAATTTAATTATGAGGTTCTTCGTATGTTGATCCATACATAGAAATAAGATGTAATCTACGGAGCCATATAAAAATGTATGCATATATGATATCACACATAAAATCATTTTTGCAATCAAAAAGCTTGCATTTTATTGATTCGATCTTTTTCTCTCTTTTTAATCACTCGTGAATTGGAAGTTTGTTAGAAAATACACATGGTATGCAAATTTTATATGCGTAGACCCTCAAGATTTAAAAAATAAAAACTCGTGCAACAAAAAAATCATTCTTGTAGGATTTTATATATTGTGGGCCTATTTAATAAATCAAATAATCAAAAAGATAATTCAGTTATTAATTTTATAAAAATTAACGGAATTCTCAGTTACTTTTAAGAAACAAAATTCATATAACTGCCAAAAAATAATATCAAAAACTAGCGTTAATATCAAAACGGATTAATTTTTCTTTTATATAGCATTAGTTTTTAATTTGATATCTTAAATTATATGTCGTGTACAAATGTGTGCCTTGTGTTTTTTAATAATCGATTCACATTTTCTCTTAAAATGTCGAATAAAATGTCTTTTAGTTCGTTTTGAATTATTTTGTTCGAACAAATGTTTAACTAAACACAACCTTTCTGTACCAAATCTTACAAAAAAATTATTTTAATAATTTAATTTATTGCACAGCAGTGCGCTTTTTGAATCAATATGAACTTTGCATACTATATAAGGAATACACGTTCATGTATGAATATGTATGAATATATATTATCATATATGGCCATATACTCTCATTTTTCGGATCCGAACCATATATGGGATATCATATATGCTCCATACATATTTATTTTAGCTGGGTAGTTAAAAAGCAGTCAACTTTTTAAAAATTCTACTAAATGCTTTCTGGCAGAATTTGTTGACAATAAAAAATTTTAATTTTTTTAAGAATATTCTTCTGTATATAGGATTTTTCTCATAAATATATATGCATTGCAGGGTAAAGGTTAATCAATGATCTGCACTAGCAAAAGTTAAATGCGCACAGCATCCAGAAGAACACCTTAATAACCAATTTCAATGTATTTCAAATAAAAAAATATTTTACTGAATAAGTAAAATAATATTTTGAGATTAATAGTGCGTTTAATAAATTTTAAACGTAATTTCACATATCCAAAAATTACCAATTATTAACTATTTCATATTTGTATGTGCTGTAAAAATACCTGTAAATACTAATAAGTTTGTATTAACATGAAATTTAGAGCTATTACCCCTTTAAGACACGCAAAGTTTACTTTGCAAAGTCTTAATTCAGCTGTGTGAAAGGCAGAGGCATGAATACCTTCTCTATCTATCTTTCTTGCAGCTGAATTAAGACTTTGCAAAGTAAACTTTCCGTGTGTAAAAGGGGTATATTTCAATAATTTTATTCATTTAAATCTGGTATTAGCAGAATTTTTTGACCGAGTTAGCATTCTCTCATCATTATTTTCTGGCACCACTGTTTTAATCACTTTACAGCAGGCATTTGCAGAAGCATCTCTCGATTTCTTACTAAAGCTACGGTCACACTTGTCAAACATTTGCCCAAAAAAGCGTAACCAACAAACACTATTGAAAAAAGTTTTGCAGCCTGGCCCACGATATCGACAACGTTCGACTTGTCGCACACTTACATTCAAAACAAAAACAAATTTTAATATTTTGTTGTTGTTTCAAATGTAAGTGTGCGACAAGTCGAACGTTGTCGATATCGTGGGCCAGGCTGTTGATCCAGACACTTGTTTATCAAATTAAACAGTTTCGAACACAACTAGTAGACAATGTCATAGAATCCAACATTATTGTCTACTCTTTAACTTGATAAAATTTTGTCTGAATTGAATGACATTTCATTAGCATTTACTGGTTACGCTTTTTTGGGCAAATGTTTGATAAGTGTGACCGTACCTTAATTCTCTGTTTCAGGCAGCGTTGCCGAATATGCAGATTTATCTATTTTTCGCAGTGATTTTTTTTTATTTAAAAAATATTAGTTTTTGCTTAATTTTTTTTTAGCTTCTAATTTTTTTTTGCTTTTGTCTTATTTACTTTTCAATAAATTCTTCAATTGCCATAAATATTTCAAACCGCCAGTGATTAATGTTTTCCTCGCTCATAAACGTTCATATCATTGAAAAATTCATAAATACGCTCATTCATGTCCTAATTGTAAAAGCAACTCATTAAAGTGCAATTTAATTTAAAAAAATATTAACATAATTGTGTAAAGCGACATTCTTAGTTTCGTGTTGACCTAACCATGAATGAAATAAATTCAGTAAAGTGCGACTATGACTCGCGCACATAGGGTTCCGTACGAACACTAGATATGTAATTTAATACAAACTTCATCCTATACATATAATATATAGTTTTGGCATTTTTTTCGTTTTTTGGGTCTTTTCGGTTTTTTTGTTTTGTCGTTTTTTGCGTTTTTTTTCGGTTTTGGCATTTTTTTAAGTTTTGGCTCTTTTTTAGTTTAGACACTTTATTTTCTTGTTTTGGCGATTTTCTCGGTTTTTTGGCGTTTTTTCATTTTGGCGTTTTTTTATTTTTGGCGATTTTTTTTAATTTTTGCGATTTTTTGTTCATTTAATTTTTTTTTAGTTTTGGCGACATTTTCGCGTTTTGGCGATTTTTTTCAATTTTTTGAGTTTTTTTTCATTTTGGCGTTTTTTTTCATTTTGGCGATTTTTTCGAATTTGGCGATTTATTTTAGTGTTAGATTTTTTTTTTAATTTTGGCGATTTTTTTCGTTTTGGCGATTTTTTTTAATTTTTGGCGATTTTTTTTTGGTTTGGCGATTTTATAATTTTCGGTTTTTTTAGTTTTACCGTTTTTGAAAATTTCAAGTGTTTGCCTCTTACGGTTTCCAAGATATAGCAAATTGTCAAAATTACATAGTCAAAATTGCATTAACTGATGGACCACCCTTTAATTTAAATTTTTTAAATTTTAGTGTTAATTGTTGTAGTCTGTATAAAAATACACTAATTTTACAAACTTCAAGTTACAATATACATATATTCATACAATTGTATGTATATTACATGGGATTTTAACATATTTCATTGCTCGTTTTGGAACACCCTTTAATTTTTAATTCTCATGTATTTGTTGTTTTAGCAGCCAAGGTTCTACATACTGTGTTCAAATTTCAGGTCCGTAGCTCTTACGGTTCCTGAGAAAATACCGTGTGACGGACAGACGGACAGACGGACAGCGTAGCGAAAACAATAGGATTCCTTTTCAACTTTGGTGTACGGAACCCTAAAAATGGAACAAACAGAAGGAAAACTCAATAATTTTATGTAACAAAAGACCATTTCTCATATTCCATTTCATAAAAAAATCATGTTAAATATCTGATAATAACAAATAATCTCTAGCGTAGACCTGGCTGCTGAGAAAGTGAAAGTGGTGGCACAGAAAAATGCAGCATTTTCCCTATACTAAAGTCGAGTTTAACTCTTCCTGCTTCCATTCATTCTATGATAAGAAATTAAAAATTTCAGTATTTTGAACAGCCGATTAAGAAATTACGCCTTGATGAAAAAGTAATTTTAGTGCAACTAAAATGAGTAACTACCCTGTAAGAAGCTGGACCAGCAGACGGTCGAATAAAATCATTAATCATATAGCTCTGTGCATTTCATCGTTCTTTTTTCGGTTACACTTACACGTTGTCTGCAGTGATTGATGAAAATCAAAAAATTTAGTTTTTTCCACATTCCAAATTTTTTTTTAAAGTTCTTTTTTCTACAACTGCCAAACTAATCAGTTGACAAAGCCATACACGTTTAGATTTGGACAACAACAGACTCAATTGAAAATTGAATTGAATCGTGTATGGGGTGCTTAAGATAAACAACAATTTATTTTCTTTTTAAAGTTTTTGTATATAAATACACAGTTATTATATTGATTTGAATGAGAGTTATTAAATATGTATTGATCTAGTACCCCCATTTCTTGTGGAAAGTCGGGAAAGTCACGCTGAATTAAAAATATAGAAAAGTGTTACAGAAAATATTGCTCTCACCCAGAGTTTATTTTCTTCACAAAATGTTGTCTTAGATCTACGTAAAATGTTAGTGTTTGGCTACTTGATAGAATGCTGTCAATTTGGGTTTCCCACTGAGGTCTACGATCTGCTTCCAAGTAAAAATATTATTTTTATAGTTACATACATACTTATACATATAAAGAGGGAATGTGGTATATATATTCCCTCTGAAAGTCAATTTCAACCGTATTTTGCTGTTAAATAAATGCTAATGACATTTTCAATCCTTTTAAGGGGTTTACAAATGATGCCGATTGACACTAATGCCCATTTTTTCAGTTGGTAATCAAACCTTAATTATTTTTAAGTTCTAATTAAATACGAAATTCTGTTTTTGAGTGCTTATTTAAATAATAATTAAATGCCCAACCTTACGAAATTAAACACTACTTAAGTTTTATGATTGTACCATATGTTTTTATGCGTGTGTGTGTTTACTGAAAACATGTACATGAGCATAATGCGGTCGTATTAAAAAGAATTTCGTTTAAATTTCATAAATATATAACATATACAGTACAAAGTTTCATATCATGGAATAAAGTAATATAAAAAGGCATTATGATGTTCTTTTGGTCTTATAAAATGAGTTTTTATGCAATTTAATTTTCTACATTTTGATAACCTAACTTTTTTGTTTACGTTAAACAGCTGCTGTTTGAAAAGCCTTCAATAATACTTGGAAATTTTGCAGTGCTACCGTACTTTCAACGTAATTTAATAAGAACTTTAAATAACCACTGAAAAAATGAAATCGTATTTAATTACAACTTAATTTTAAATAAAAATTAGCTAATTACGTACTTAATTTTTAAGTTAAAAACTGGGGGTAAGTTTTCAGCAATTTTGCACAACTTTCTAAAAATTAAAAAAACAAAAAATAAATTGAAGTTATTGACTACACCCAAAAATTAATGCTGTCATAGATACGCAATTGGCAGCACACTGCATGCAGTCAGTCAGTCATCGTCCTACGATTCTCAATACGTATGTACATACATACATACATATTTATTAATTACATGTGTATGTTTGTATATTTTTTTTATTTCTTAAGCCCCCTTGATAAAGGTGGAGGCTACCGTTTATTCTTTTCGTATTCGTTTCCGTTTGCTCATGCCTTTTATTAATTAACACATACACCAGGTTGTGTTTTAGATGTTTTGTAAAATGTGTGCATTTAGGGATACTCTCTGGTCAGTATGAAAATCTTACTAACTGATGATTGCTGGTATTCCTATCTCTTTCGTCTATTGCAAAAAAAAAATATATATATATATATATATAAAATACAAAACATACATTTATAGTGAAAGGACTATATAGTCCTTGTTTTATGCAAGTTTCTTCTATTTTGTATTTTCCCAATTTTTTTCTTCCATCTGTTGTTGAATTCATTTTGAACTTTGCTGCCTGTAGATAGCCAGAACACATTCACATATGAGCAAAATTAATATGTTGTACTCATGCATTCTGGTGCTTTATTTTTGTTGTTGTTGCGGTGGGAGTTGAAAAACTTTAAAAGGGTCAGCCTAAGCTGCAACATAAACACACACATGCACACACACACACACACACACACACACACACACACACACATACTGATACTCGTACCCATCATGTGTATAGTTTACATGCATAACTGCTGCTTTGTACGTCTCTGCTGTGGGGGTTTGCGTACGTACGTACTGTATGAATAAAAAGCCTACGAAATTCAAGGATCTTATATTTCCCAACTTTGCATGTGTTTTTCTATTTGCCTCTCTTTCTGGTGTCGATATTTGCATATTGGTTTGTTTGCTTACATTTTGTTACTGATAGAGTTCACCTTTATTTGTGTGGTCGGTCGTAGGTGCTGCTGTTCGAATGCGTCCAGTTTTTAATGCTAACGTTCCAAAATACCCCAATCACACATACACACACGCACACTCGCAAACAGGCACACACTCTCAAGAATTCGATAAAAAAAAGTTATTGTGTTCACAAACATTTGTATTATTTTTTTTATTATTAGTTTTATAGAAAGTTATTGATTATGTGTATGTTTATTTTCATTTCCATTAGAATCTGGCAAAATGTTAAATTCCGGTTTTTTTGTTTAAGCAGACTGCATGATGTATACATACATGTATACATTTCGTTTTTGTTTAAAGGTAAAATTTATCCTTCCCTAGTTTTATAGTCTACTGACGCCTCGTCTTCGGGCAAATACGAAACAATACGGGAGTGAAGGAAAGTGGAGCTACTTCCATAAAAAGCATTTAAGTATCAAATATATTCACACATTTTTCCATTATGTCAAGCCTTAGTAGTGGTTAAATCCAGCAAAAAATCTCTGAGCTCAAAACGCTAGTATCACAGATACGACTGTTCAATTCACACGATATTTCGCTATCGTTGTATCGTGCACGACATCCAGTCATCCGCTAAATCCGGTCTAAGCTCAGCTCACTGTATATATTGGCTTTCCCAAAAGGAAATGCAATTCAAAAAAAGCCCGGATCAAAAATCCCATAAAAAGAATCTTGCTTAAGCCTTTATTTTCTCAAAAGTTAGTTTTTATCTCCATTACGGAAGCAAGTATTTTTAAGTTTAGTTTGAATGTCCACTTGCCAAGCCTGTCTTCGGTTACTACTACTAGAATCGTATTGTATGCCAGTTGTTTCCCATTAAACTATGTCAGTTGTGTGGAGACCGAAAATGTCGGGTCTAAACTCAGCTCACAGTATATATTGGCTTTCCCAATAAACAACTGCATTTCGGAATTCATAATCGATGGTTCTTCGCAGTCAGGTCAAAATGTCAAGTTTTAAATATTGTTTTATAACCTTAGTTCCACCTCAAATTAAACCATTAGAAGATCATAACATAACTAATTTATTATCTAGGCTTGTCTGATAGAAAAAAAAGAAGAAGCAAGAAGAACCTGTGAGTGAACCCTATACTAATTTCTGTTGCAAAAGGGAATGTGCCATATGCCATGGCTAAACACTGGACAAGCAACAATACTTCTAAAATATCACAGACTCTGAGCTCTGTGTTGACTTAGATTAGGCGCAAGAAGAACCGGTTTAAATGTCGTAGAACTATAAGAAAGATATACAAACAGAAGCATGATTTTACAAGTCATGATATGATACCTTAAAAGAGAAGATGAGTCAAAATATTTATATCAGAAATGTCTTGAGCGAGATTGCAATTTTGCAGACAAACTTCTCTTAGGTATAGCAAAGTATTCTTACGAAGTTGACCCAACTAGGATACCGTATATCTGGTACACAGATGTATCATACGGCTTCTGCATTACGGATAGAAAAGAATAGGGTGGAAGATCTAGTCCAAAGACCGGCACTTCGACATCTGATTTATCTTTTGCTGCATAGATCTGTAAATTGAAATGAATCAATCTCTGTATAACTCTCCTTATGAAAGTCAGCACAGATATTGGAGAAGCCCGCCTAATATCATCTGAACATGCAAACTGAGAATAAAAAACACGGCTTCTGCTGGGTTTTGTATAAGTTTCTCAGCCTACTACGCTTATTTTGCCTTTTGTGACTTTCAAAAATATTATTATTTATGAATTCTTAAATAGTTCTGGAAAGTGTGTGTATAAGATAAGAGGTTTGTGGCTATTTAAAATGTGTGGTTGAAGTCTACTGATGATTTGTTACAGCAACAATGAAATGCATATAGACAACGCTGAACCACCAGCAAATAAATTTCAGATTGGTAAATATACTTATGATAATAGATTTCTTAAACATGAGACGATACACTCGCAAAGAAAGTTTAGCGTTGTCTCGTCATCTTCTAAGTATAGACGACACAAGGGTGAACAAACTTGGTTACTTTTCCACAGAGGATAGTTCAGTCCAAAGTGAACAGGATTCCAGGATGATGCATCAATGCCTTGGCATGCCTTAAACCAGAAGAAGTCAGCCACATATCCTTAGCGTCCGAAGTTTCATCTCCTGGGCCCATAAACGTAGCAGCAGAGGCCCTCCTAGCCAGTTCATCCGCTTCCTCATTCGCCGGATGTTCGCTGTGGGCAGGTATGTAGTAAATGAAAACATTGTACCGTATGGATAGCTTTTGTAATGAGTCAAACGGAACGGAATTGCCGTGAAAGGGGGGAGCTGCTTGACTGTCGGTAAAGACAGCTATATGCTCGCACCTAATGCCAAGACATTTGATGATTACCTGTATTTCCGCTTGAAATATCGTAGGCCGTTTGCCCTTGGAAAAAGAGATTTTTACGTTGGCTAAAAGATTTTCCCCTCAAAGTTGTATGATGGAAATCTAATGTGCAAAAATAAAAAAATTCATTAAAGTAAGAATTTGACTCGCACACGAAGGGTTCCGTACGGACACTACATATGTAATAATATACGAACTTTATAGTCTATATAATCGAGCATCTTCCTTAATGTCGAAATTTTTTTTAACTTTTTGTTTTGAGTTTTTTTTTAGTTTTAATGCTTATTTCGGCCGATTTTTTCAGTTTTTGACGATTTTTTTTTTAGTTTTAGCAATTTTATTACGTTTTGAGCTTTTTCGGTTTTGGCGTTTTTTTCGATTGATTTTAAATTTTAGAGATTTTTTTGTCTAAGCAATTCTTTTTGGGGATTTTTTTCGGTTTTTTGCGTTTTTTGTTTGTTTTTTTGGTGTCCTTTTTACTTTGGGTGATTTTGTTTGTATTTTAGCGATTTAGTTTATTTTTGGTGAAATTGTTCATTTAAGCACTTTTTTCATTTTGGCGATTTTCTGTTTCGGCATTGATATTGGGATTTTTCAGTTTTAGCGTTTTTGAACATTTCAAGAGTTTGCTTGCCTCTTACGGTTGCAAGATACAGCAAGTTGTCAAAATTACATTAACTGATAGAATACCCTTTAATTTAGATTTAATTAATGTCAGTGTTAACTAGAGTAGTTTGCATAAAAATTCACTAACTTTGCAAATTTCAAGTGTTTATATATAATCTTCTGTATATTACATTAGGACTTACAAATTTTTCGTTGCTCGCTTTACAACACCCTTTAATTTTTAGCCGTCGTATATTTGTTGTTGTAATAACGTGACGGGCAGACGGACATCGTAGCGAAAACAATAGGGTGCTTTTCACCTTTGGTGTACGGAACCCTATAAAAACGGTGCATTTTTAAACATATTTGTGAATATTTATAAAAAAAATTTTTAATCAAAATAAATAATATATTTTACTCTTTTACTTTTTTGCATTCTTAACTGAACCTAAAAATTAAGGGGGTCCGCTACAAAAAAAATACAAGAAGTTAGTAAACAGGAATTTCATGCTCTATGGGCGTATGATTTTTTGTGGACAGATTTTTGAAGCCGTTTCTTATTAATAATAATTTGCTGCATTGCTTAAACCATAAATTAAATTTTGTCAACTAGTTCTAAACTCCTAAAGATACAAATTAATTTTACATATGTAATTATTTTAAAGAAACATTTTTTTCAGTTCTTTAAATTATTTGAAGTAATATCATATTCATGTGGCATTTTTGATATAATTGAATAGATATATCGAAGGGAAGAAAGATAACCTTCTTAAAAACACACGAAGGTAAAAAATAAACAACAACAATGATAAATAGAAAAGAAGAAATACTTTAGAGAATCATAAATATCTGTTACACAAAATTATATTTCATAAGCTATAGAAGATTTTATTTTATTTGTGAAAAACGAAATAATAATAAAATGGAAGTACAAATGATGTTGCAAGGAAAAAACCCCTTAACAAGCTTAAAGCCTCATTTATGTCGTTATGACCAATGCACGCACGCACGTGCATACAAACACAAGACCATAAGAAATACTTACATACGTTTATAGTTATGTTGCATGTGGTACGAACCACCTACCAGCAGAGTGTCTACATGTAAAAAGTTCAAACTACATCATACTATTTATAAATGTGAAAAGAAATCCAAAAATAATAACAACTTCAACAAAAACTGAACAAAATTTTAGACTAACGATGATAAAAATATATATGTGTATGTATGTAAGAAAGAATAAAAGGATAAAAAATTATAAATGAATATTTGAAAAAAAAACGGCAAATAAAAAAAAAATTATACACAACTATAAAGTTTCGAGTGGGCTTATGAAAAACCTTACACACACGCACACACCGGCACGATGCAGCAGGATATTCAAGTACAGAAATGTATACGCGCACACACTGGCACCCCAACACACAAACACACACACATACACTCGCCTATAATCCTTTACGCAAGCTTATTTAATAACAACAGGAACAAAAACTAGAAAAACATCAACAACAACCAGAGTTATTGATAAAAAACGAAAAATTCTACTAGAAAACACCAGGACATTCAAACACTCATACACACAAACGCACACACACACACATACAACATCTCTCTTACTTACTACTACTCTTACACATAGTTGCAAACATTCAGACCGACCAGTAAACTTGTGGAGAAATGGCCGAAGCACAGATCGAAATAAAAATTGCCTGGTGCTTGTGCATGATGATATATTTTTCATTTGTTTTTTATTTATTTTTTGTTTTTTTGAAATGTGTACTGAATGCTGTAAGGATTATTAAGGCCACACTTATTATTGTGAGCAATTGAAGCAGCGGCTTTTGAAGAAGCTTTCTCCCAAATAAACACCAATCTGCAAAAGTAAGAAGAATGTGGAACATAGAAGTTCAAGTTACAAGCTTTTATACGGCCTAGCATCGGCAATAGACCCCTGGACCACTTATAAGAACTTTTAAGACATATGTGCAATTGCTTTACGTGAGTACCTGCCATTACAGCCTAATCTCACGTGTGCCAAAGTACTGGGTGTGGGTTAGACGCCAGACCAACGCCCCCATGCACCCTATTAGAATGAACCTATGGCCCACTCCATAAGGCACATAGGTTGCAATCTTTGAATATAGTTATCCCTGTTGTATATTCAAGTACCTTGCTGAGGTACTTTGAGCTATCTAAACTCTGCTGCTATGTCCGTGCCCATAGCAGCTTCTATTGAATGGCAACAGCACCTAGAATAGTGTCTGGCTGACCGCGTCAGACCAATCACTAGCATTGATTTCACACTGGGAAGCCAAGACTATTCTCCCAGCGATTTTGGTAGCAACCACAGCCACCACGATAATTCTCCGGCTTCCACGCTAAGGTGTTGTGTATACACCCATAGCGAGGTCCCCAAGAGAATTCCTCAACCATTGCCGGCACAGCTCAACCACTCATCCATAATGAACGCATGCCTGTGTCGCCAAATAACCAGTGCCTACTCCACACATACCAAAATCATCCCTTTAACCCCTTGGGGTGTACCCCATTGGGGTAGGACGAACTCGGCATTTTAGCAAAGGAAACTGACGACCGCTACATGCCCTCAAAACTTCAAAGCAGCTCGGCTGTCGGGCAACTGGCACCCGTGGCACCAGAAGTAGCCTCTGGTTAGACCTCGAAGTTCCACCACAAGGGCTTCACCTCTATCGTCTTTTGAACTCAGGGGCAGTTCTAGGTGACGCTGCACCTAACTGACATCAACAGGACCTGTCTTCCTTTTGTTATAAATATGTGCACATCCGTTACTCTGTTTATATTCAGAGATTGGGTAGTAACACATAAGTTCTATGGGTAATGTACCAAAGGTACGTCAATGGAAAAAGCCACATCACCCCAACTGGGGCCCCGGGGTTGCCACACCCGTAGTCCATAACAGACTCCCCTGGGGGGAACTTTTAAGACATGAGGGATTTTTTTTAAATGCTTTAGTACAGCGAAATCTTGTAAAACACACGCTAAACAACAATGTTTGCAAGAAATATGTTTAAGCTATTGTAGGTATAGGTGTAAAGAAGAAGTAGTGTTGATGCGTGTATGCTTGTTATTTTGCATATTGTACGTTTGCGTGTGTGTGTGTGTGTGTGTGTGTGTGTGTGTGTGTGTGTGTGTGTGTGTGTGTGTGTGTGTGTGTGTGTGTGTGTGTGTGTGTGTAAGATGTAGATGGTAACCCTGCAGAAAGTGCGAATAGTGAAAATGTACTGAGTCGCTTTTGACTTTGTCCCCAGTACTACTCTAGAATTATTCCCCATACAATACTTTATGCTATAGAAATTTAGCATGTGCTTGTCATTGAAAATCTACTAGTAATACTAAAACAATTGACTAGGTAGTGAATTCATAGTTCTTATGGGAACATGGAGACATACCAACCAGACATTTACTGGTACATTTCTATACCTTACGTATATACAAATTTATGTATATTGACAAGTTGTTGCAAAATCCACCAAAAATGCACCATATCTGTTTTCTCTCTCTCTTTTATACTGACGAATAGAAGAGAAATTGTAGACAATGTAACTACTACTACAATTTTAGTGTTGACATAGAGACACTTGGCCCCAGTCTGACTGCAGGGAAGCTATTATGTATTTAAGGGTGGTTTTTAAAGCAAGCGCACACAACTAAAGTCAAGGCATATGCGCGTTTGTATGGGTGCAGAAAAATCAAAGAGCATTCACACAACTTATTTGTGTATGTATGTATGCAGAGACATGACGTTTGTTTACGCGCCCATGCGTAGAAAGAAGCAAGCATCACAAATTCTGCCGTCACCAAGTACATATTTTCTTCTTTACTCTTATACCTGCAATAATTGAAACAAATGTCTTCCCAACAGTGTTGTTTACATGCCGACTACACGAGCAATAATCTTGGCAATTATTGCCGTGGCAACTGTCAAATTCGATTGCCGACACAAGATGTTACCGTGTGTACCGTATGAATATGTGTCCAAATATATATTCAGCAACAAGTGTTAAAATACATTGCTAAGTAATAATCTCTTAACACATGCTGCCAAATACAAATTATATTGATTTTTTTTTCAAAGTCAAAGTAGAAAACAAAAGTTTTAACTACATAGAACCAATAAAAGTGCAATTTAAAATAAGAAACGGATCTAATTATTGATAATTTAATTATTTACATAAATAAAAATATATATATAATATATATAATATATTGAATATACGTGTTCACCACCTCTAGATACATTGTTGAACACAAGCAATTTGAAAAATCCCTCATGTCTTAAAAGTTCTTGTAAGGGGTATTGTGCAGGACTTTAGTGCGAGTTACAGTCCCACTTTACTGAATTTATTTACTTATTTAGGTTTAGTTTATGTGAAAGTCAAAGCATTTGATTGCATATAAATTTGATGGAAATAGTATTTTCAACAATTTTCCTTAACACATGCCACTTCCAATGCCATCTGATGAGAGCTTATGAATAAAATTTTGATACCTGCTCCCGCTTGCACGGGTAGTGCCTTAATATTTGAAACACATGCTGCAGTAACTGTACACGTAGACTTAAAATTTCTAGTGCTGCTGCCTGCTATTTCAAGTTTTTAAAAATTGTCTAAATATCCTTCATCAATACATATATGCACACATACATACATACATATGTACTTATTCACATATTCGCACACCAAGTCCTATTTGAACGTGTATGCGTTTGCTTACATTCATACGCAATCTCTTACCAAATACTAAACACATTCCCTCGCACACTCATACACACATACAGATGTGCATTAGAACTATTTTTTTCTTCTCTAGTTTGCCTGTTGGTTTTTCTTCACTTTATTAATGTGTGACAGCCGCCGCACTACCTTTCCCAACATGAGTATCGTTGCCATCATTGTTGAATCTTTTATTTTGAAATATCATATTGCTGCCGCCTTATGTTGCCTGTAAATATATTCCCTCTGACCATTTAAGTTACAGTCCTGCCACCTTTCCTGCCTTCGTAAGTGTAACGGCCTGCCAGTGCACGTATGTGCATATGTATATGTGTGTGTGTGTGTATGTTTAAGGCAGTTTGAGTCCTCTTGCTCCGTTTGTAACTATGAGTTGCATTTTTTTTTGTAGCTTTATACTTTTTCTTAGTTTTTTCCTCTAATGTTTGTATATATTTTTTTTGTTTATTCCTAAAAGACGGATATAAATGTATTTGTGCTGCCATCAATAATCCGCAATTTTTTTTTTAATTTTTTGTACATATTTCGTTACCCCCTCCCAAAAAAAAGCATACAGCAGCTTACAAAGGTCGACTGCGTTTTTGGCCAACAAATTTCAAAATAAAAAGAAAAGAAAACATGAAAATGAAATAAAAACCTAAAGAAACACTAAAGCAATAAAAACAAAACCAACGGCACAGCGTCAGCATGAAATAGTATTTTGCTGCGTTGTAGTCCAACAAGGATAATTTGCCTTCCTTCTGCCCTCCCTCCTTCACTTGTCTCCTTTGTTACGTGTCATGACACGAACGCATTTGCAAAATGACTCAAAGCCGTGCATCAAACGCTTTCCACCGCCCGTGGCATCCTCTTGCTATGGTCCGTTAAAACTATCAAAAATTTAACTCAAAATAGCCAATCGGAAATTAAGCTTAAAAAAAAAGCTGCGTGGGTGTTCTGCACAAGTGGTAGGCGTGGTCTCGGCTTTAGCTTTTTGCAATGAATGGATTGTTCTTCATTACAAATGCGTATGTTTATTTTATCAGTAATAAAAATTACACACACTCACACACGAAAATGCCCCTTTTACACCTTGAATATAACAAAGCAAACATAGAGCCCCTAAACAACTACATACTAAAAAGCTCAAATAGTGGTGGACACTAGAGCAGAACTGTAAAGCATTGCATGCAGCCTGTAGAGGAAAAGCCAGAAAATCTCTATTTCTCTATGCACTTTTATCTGTATTTTTTAAATATATTTTTTTCCCTGCTCTCTCAACTTGTGTCTATTAACTCTTTTATTTAAAAAATCTGCAAGATGCAATTGCTCTTAATAGTCTTATCAACATGTTTTCAAGTTTCAGAACTCTTAAAATTTTGTTTAACAAAAAATAAATTAAATGCTCTTGAAATTGTGTTTGATTTCGCTGAGTTTAACTAACTCTCTCGAAAAACAGCAATGCAATGCAATAAATATATTGCGCTCTTCTCAATTGCAGTGCTTCTGCATGTGCAGTGGATTTTTCTCTGATTTTCTTTGTTTTTCATGTTTAATTTTATTTTGTTGTTGTTTAAATTTTGTTTTCGTTTTGTTTTTCTGCACGCAATTAATGAGTGTATTTTTCTGAGTTGTTTATTGTAGTTATTTAAGTTGCATTTAGCTTAGCCGGTGTTTTTTTTTTTCTTTATTTTTTCATTATTTTCTACTTTTTCCGTTTTTATAGATTTCCATAGTTCGCCATAACGAAAAACTAATTTGCCGTCGGAACTGGTGAATTAAATCTTTGAGGTTTAAAAAATAATTTGCCAACGGTGAGGGAATTTAATAATAAGAAAATAGTTTTTTTATAGCAAGTTTTTGATTTCTGTTCGAAGTTATTCTTATTTTTTCGTTTGTTTAATTTTATTAGGCTAAAGTTGGCATTTCGAGTAAGCTTAAATAAGGAACAATAAAGTATAATTTGTGCCTCATTTTACCAATTGTAATATCATATGTACATATACTTTAAATATTATTACATGTAACTTGGCTTCCTTAAAATATGAAATTTAAATTAAATTTAGAAAAAATAGTTTTTTATTAATATGTATCATTAATTATAAAGACTACAGAAAGTAAAAATAAATTCAGTAAAGTGCGACTCTGACTCGCGCACGAAGGGTTCCGTACGAACACTAGATATGTAATTTAATACAAACTTCATCCTATATAATATATATAGTTATGGCATTTTTTCGTTTTTGGGGTCTTTTCGGTTATTTTGTTTTGGCGCCTTTTGCTTTTTTTTCGGTTTTGACGATTTTTTTAAGTTTTGGCTATTTTTTTAGTTTTGACACTTTATTTTCTCGTTTTGACGATTTTTTTCGGTTTTTGGTGTTTTTTCATTTTGGCGATTTTTTTTGATTTTTGGCGATTTTTTTCATTTTTGCGATTTTTTTTATATAAACTTTTTTTTTAGTTTTGGCGACATTTTCGCGTTTTGGCGATTTTTGGCGTTTTTTTTCATTTTGGCGATTTTTTCGAATTTGGCGATTTATTTTAGTGTTAGAAATTTTATTTTAATTTTGGCGATTTTTTTTCGTTTTGGCGATTTTTTTTAATTTTTGGCTTTTTTTTGGTTTTGGCGATTTTATAATTTTCGGTTTTTTTAGTTTTACCGTTCTTGAAAATTTCAAGTGTTTGCCTCTTACGGTTTCCAAGATGTAGCAAATTGTCAAAATTACATAGTCAAAATTGCATTTACTGATGGACCACCCTTTAATTTAATTTTTTTAAATTTTAGTGTTAATTGTTGTAGTCTGTATAAAAATACACTAATTTTACAAATTTCAAGTTTCAATATACATATGTTCATACAATTGTATGTATATTACATGGGATTTTAACATTTTTCGTTGCTCGTTTTGGAACACCCTTTAATTTTTCATTCTCATGTATTTGTTGTTGTAGTGGCCAAGGTTCTACATACTCTGTCCAAATTTCAGGTCCGTAGCTCTTACGGTTCCTGAGAAAATACCGTGTGACGGACAGACGGACAGTGTAGCGAAAACAATAGGGTTCCTTTTCACCTTTGGTGTACGGAACCCTAAAAAGGGTTCTAGGTACCCATGTCAGAGTTTTGGAAGAAATACGTTCGTACGATTCATTCACAGGAAAATCGTTCATAAGTATGGCCGGATTAAAAAAATCGCTTTAAAATATCGTCGCAGGTGCCAGACAATGACAATGAGTACTAAAAAAAATATTCATAAGTAAATACTCTTAATTTTAGCAACTAAGTAAAGGGTGTTTTTTATTGAGGTATAGAACTTTAAGTTGGCATCACTTTTTTAACTGGCGGCCATTTTGTCAGCTGTCAAGTGATTAATATTTAGTTTGGTTTGCCATTTCATCATGAACAGGTTGACAAAAGAACAACGCTTGCAAATCGTGCAAATTTATTTCGAAAATAATGGTTCAGTTCGCGAAGTTTACCGCAAGCTCCGTCCATTTTATGGTCGACATAATCGTCCATCAGAGCAATTAATTCGGTTAACCATGGATCGTTTTCGCACTACGTTTACTCTATGTGATAATACGCATCCGCAGAGACGTCGAACAGTGCGCACCGAAGAAACAATTGCCGCTGTAGAGCAAAGTGTTGAAGAGGACCCGAATGAATCGATTCGCCACAGTGCACAGCAATTGGAGCCGACTAACCGACTATTTTGTTCCCGAATTGGGTGGCATGAATGTGGATGAGTTGTGGTTCCAACAAGACGGCGCTACATGCCACACAGCGCACGTCACAATCGATTTATTGAAGGAAACATTCGATGAGCGCATAATTTCGCGGAATGGACCTGTCAATTGGCCACCAAGATCGTGTGATTTGACACCATTGGATTATTTTCTTTGCGGATATGTGAAGTCGCTCGTCTACGCCAACAAACCAGAAACGTTAGGGGACTTGGAAGCCAACATTCGTGGCGTTATTGCCAACATACGGCCCCATATGCTCGAAAAAGTGGTTGAAAATTGGACCTGTAGAATTAGCTTTATTCGAGCCAGCCGCGGCGGCCACATGCGCGAAATCATATTTAAACATTAATGGCATAAAATTATCCTTCCAATAAAGCCAAATTGATGGACATTAAAATGATTTTCTTGTGTTTTATTTCAATTCGAAGTTCTATACCCCTCAAAAAAAACACCCTATATAAGCGTAATTGTAGCGCAAACAATTCCTACGCTCACATATTTTCTCAAAGCAACTATGATTAGGTATCCCATTCCAACATGCAAGAGTGTCTCTACTTTGTTTATGAGCAAAGCTAAAATACGCTACAACTGAAAATAAAAGGCGGTATCAGATACAACTTCAACGCTTTGAGTGACTTCTAAAGCATTAAACACATTCACCACATCAAGCTACCGACTACCAAATGTCAAGGATAGAATACACATGTTTATATGAGAATAATTCTTTTGAAGACAGCAAGGCAACATGGCGACAGGTTTATATCTATGCTGATTTTGTCGTTGTAGTCCCATTAAACTAATTTGTATTTCTTTGGCTACAGTGAGACAATTCAGTGTTGCCAGTATAATACAAAATGCTGAATGAATGATTTTGTACATTTATTTCATATTATTTAACAGAAATAATATCCAAAAATTTATGTTAAGAATAAATTGATTAATTTTTGTACTTTTACGTGAAATAAATACATTTTAAAAGAGTAATCAATTTTTATAAATGTAAAATATGTGAAAGTGGCAATACTGAACTATGTATTTGTACTTGAATATCAACTGCAGATGGTCTCCAAAATAATTAAGTAGCCGGCTACGAGGCGACAAATGCTGCTAGCGGCATTTGAAGTCGTGTATTCGTGTAGCCTGCTGTGGTGAATGTGTTTAATGCTTAACTTTGGGGAAAAAAGCGTGAAGCAAAGTGTGCATGACACAATAAAAACTTTGACAACACTCACTGTTGTTTTCACTATTTTGTTTTATATACATATAAAACACGTCACAATTCGATTACTCTGATGCCACGTACACGTTTTTTATGTAAATTTACCGACATATTAATAAAAATTCCATATTTACATGCGAGTTTGGTCAAACAAATTAAAATTAAAAATTAAAAATGTTGAGAGTTGCCTAACTTGTCGCTTCGCTTTGCGTTAAAAGTTCATCTTAGATGTCAAAGCGAATCTTCTATGCAACGCGAAGCAAAAGTTTTATCTGACATGGGCTACAAAGTCACTTGTGTATCAAGTTTGCTTATACTCAGACTGATTATATTTCTTCAGACAAAAAAATATATGCATGATAATTGGCCACGGTATACATACATTTGTGTGTATAAAATGGAATCGAAATTGTGCTTTAGCCGTTTGAAAATGGTCTTTGTGTGTGTGTGTGTAAGTATGTGTGAATATATCTTTATATACGCATGTGTAGCCGATTTATAGCCAGACTATTTTTATACTCATGCGTATGATTGTTTGTTGCAATGTTAAAAAAATTTTTTTTCAAAATAACATTTATTCTGCGAAAAGTACAAATATTTTTTCATCGACGCACACAGGGACAAATAACCGAATTCCCGCGATAAAAGTGGAATTTTTGATTTTGTTAATTGTAACCACTATTGCATTTAATATGTTCTATATACCAGTACGCAATCAACCTATAAGTATTTATTTTTTTAACGCATCACATTAGTCTGTACGTTCGTGCAAAATATTTTTTTCTGTTACACGCACTTATATCTACCTGTCAGCAGCATCTATAGCGTTTATTGTTGCTACACTCGACAAAGTTTTTTTTTTTGTAAATTTACAGTTTAAAGTTTTTTAAATAAATTTTTAAGCATCAGATATCTAATTTAATTTGCAGTTATTATTAAAACAGCAACTATATGTAGTGTAGATATAGTATACTGTTTTTATTATGAAATATATTGAAAAATTTACTTTAGGTAAACAGTTCCACGACTTTTCCTTATAAGTTACAAAACACAACTACTAATAAGTGTAAAAAAGTCAAGTGGTGGTTGTCCGTATCCCCTTTCAATAAAGAGAGCATATTTTCCTTAGGTAGTAAACCTAATTCCCATGTAATAAGTTTTAAGCAAATTCGATAAATTTTTTAAAAATTGTACGCCATATTGGATCCTCTATTTTGATTTTTTCAAAACTATCATCAGATTCATAATCAGCGACCCCAAAAACCCCTTTGTAATAAATTTTATGTGAGTTCTATCAATTTTTTTAAAATTGTCCGCCATATTGGAATCACTGACATCATATTCGTAATCAACGACCCTTAAAACCTTGAGGTATCTAGTTTTATTAAAATTTATTGAATCGATATGAATTAAAGAATTTTGTCGCATTAAATTTTAAATTTGTCCTTGTGTGCGACGTTTTAACATGTTTCGTTTATTGCCATATTGAAAATTACATGCTTTTTATACTTTTAAATTTGGCACCTGGCAATTAATTTGATTTACACATAAACAAAAACAACAAAGTTGCCAGACCATATTAAAGTATTAAAATCGAAACGTTGCATACTAAGACATATTTTAATATGGTATTGTGACTTCCTAATTGATATACACAACGATTACAAAATAATGTGGAAATTAAGAAATTTTTAAAAATAATTTATATATATCCTAAGCAGTGTTGTCAGATATGGCGATATCTCGCCAAACGTGGCGACAAAAATTTGTTTTTGGCGATGAAAATTTTGAAATGGCGATTGGCGATTTACTTGGCGATATTTGAACTCCTTAGCGTTATTTTTGGCTATATTTTTATGATATCAATAAAATAGAATATTGATAAAAATATGAAAATTTTTACGTTAAAAATTTTTTCTACAACATCAAATATTTCATGCTAAAAATTCTAAATGTAACTCTTTATCTCAAACAAAATTTTCTGATAAACATGATGGACCATAAAATTTCATTTGGTGTTTATGAAATACATTGGAGAAAACTTCTTTTTATAAATTGGAGCCAATATTTTAATAATAAAGCACCAAAAATCCTGCACGAGTTATCGCCTAAAGTGCATGATTACAATGATGCTGCTTACCACTTCAAGGATATGATATGTGTACTTAAACAAATATTTAAGTATTTGTTAGTTCAGTTTTATCATAAGATTAAATAATAATTTTGAATTTGGTGCTTAAGTTCAATATATCCTATTTATATTGATCTTTTGGAACAAGTTATTTTTAAGTATTTTCTTTAACACTTCGCTTAATTTTTAGGTTTCACCATAGACATTTCCTAAAATTAAAAACTGCTAAGCCGAAGTACCTGAACGAAAAAGCTAAGATTTATGGGTAAAGTCACGGCTACTTTTCGAAATAGGAATTTTTTTTGGGATAAATGCAATGCGTATGAAAAGTTTTAATAAAATGATGTTAATTTTGAACTTACTAAATTTAAAATTTAATAATATTTGTAATGTAATTAAAAAATAAAAATATTTTTTGTATTTAAAACTTAATCTTTTATTATATTGGTGATATTTGGCGAGATTCGACAAGCCATTTGGCGAGGAGGCTCAAAATAAATCTGACAACACTGATCCTGAGACTTTTTAAAGGGTTTTCAAATAGAGAATTCAGAATTTTGATAACTGAAAGCGGCCATATTGTTGGCGCTACATCTGTCGTTTAGAGTGGCTGTCATTCATAAAAATATGAAAAGTGCTTCATGACAAACTTTTTATGCTTAATAAATATTTTTGATGTGTAAACATCTATAACGCTAGGGGGTAAAAATCTTTTTCACAATACAATCACAAATTTTGAGTAAGATCACACAGCGTTATGAAATCGGTGTGAGCTATGTATGATTGTATTAGTGTAATCATATGAACAAGAAGTACAAAGAAACTTAACAGCTGCATAAAAATAAATCATCCGAATTTTAAAGCATACCTTCAGGAGTTAATTTTAATAGAAATTTCTTGTGAAGTGTAATAGTGTTGCCAGGGGGATAATTTCGTTAAAAAGTTGAAAAATATAAAATAAATAAAATATATATAAACTTTTAAATAAAAGAGCGTTTTACGTGTCAAATATTTGTTTAAAAGATATATAGCAGTCTTTATAAAGAATTTATAATATTATATTATAACATATCTTCATTACGTAGTGCTGCCTTACACTGAAGCTGGTGCACGAGAATTGGGTATCAATCTCCATCTCATGCCAATTATTATGGGTGGAGATTTTAATAAAAATTTTGCAAACCAACAGTCGCAAACTTTATCAAAATTTTTATTTGACGTTTTCTACTTGCATATGAGCAATTCTCCACAAACCCCCATAACTAATAATTCCACTACTATAGATGCAGTTTTCAATAGATTTTTAAATACAGTAGAGTCAAAAATTTATATATCTTATTTTAGTTACCATAAGCCAATATTAATTATTTGTACTTAAGGCATTTACCACAGATGGGCACTTTGCAGTACTACTAAAATTTCAATAAAAATAATTTTTTAACCAGTAAATTTTTACTGATCACTAAAATTTGTGCCTAAATGATTTATTATATGATGAGGTGCATTGAATTTTCAGTAATCAGTAATGCCAGTATTCATAATGAAATTCTATCAAGTGGCTAAATGTTTTTCATACAAAAGTTTCAAAATTTTATTGAAAAAAACTTTGCCACTTGCTACAATTTTATTATGAATACGGCCCTACTGGGCAATGCAATGGTAATGCAAATTAATTTTCATTGGCAGTAAAAATTTACTGAATTTTTTCAGTAATCAGTAAATTTACTGCTTACTGCAATTTTTAATGAGGAACATATACATATACTGCTGTGTGCCCGTTTACTTTCTAAATAAGTTAAATAAAACAAACAAAAACCAACAAATTCCTATGTATTTACAATATTGAAAGTTTTGATACTTTTAAATTATTAATTTAAAAAAATATACTTAAAGCATAAGTACTTCCAACTTTAAAAGAAATTTTCATTACTAGATGTTTACATATCTCCCCTGTGATGGGACTCACATTGCTTTTTTTAACCCCTGACTAAAAAAAGGGGTGTTATAAGTTTGTAGTGTGTGGCTGTGTGTCTGTGTGTCTGTGTGTCTGTGTATCTGTGTGTCTGCCTGTGTCCACGTACAGGCCAAACGGCTGGACCGATTTTCATTTAGTTTTTTCTGTTTGAAAGATGACTTGATCGAGAGGGTTCTTAGCTATGTTTGAAAAAAATCGGTCTAGCCGTTTAGAAGATATTACATCTTTTCTGAAAAAAGTCGGGGGTTTTTAAAATTTTTATTTATTGAATTATTTGTTATATAAATGTTATCAAATGGGGCTTAGAAATTATGAAGAAGAAATATTTTATTAATTCAAACATGTGTTTTAAATTTTGGCAGTATTTTTTGTAGCATTATTTGAAAGCCACTTTTGTTTGAAAAGTTATTAAGGTATGACCACTATTGTGCATCTTGGGTAAAATATAGAAATCAAGTGTTCGTTAGATTCAAGTAAACCAAACATTTATTCATTGTTTTTTTAAAAACCATCAGCATAACCTGAGTTTTAATTTTGAAACTTTGTTTCGAACTTGCTATTTTAGCAGTTTTTGTGGTTTAATAGACTATCGAATATCCATAAAACGGCTAAAATAATCAAATAAATTTTGTTTAACCCGGCAATCGTCAATTTGACTTTTCTTTTGCATTGCTTTAAAAGTCTAGGTATAATGTACTTAATTAAGGGGCTAGAGAATATTGAATATTGACGTCAAATAAACTAACGCGTTAATATTAAATTAAAGCTATTATTATCTAAACTGTTGTTTCTTTTTTTTTCTATATATTCAATAAATATTTCAACATGCCACAATTTCAATTGTTTCCACTTGTAAAACACAATAATATTTCGTGTTGAGCTATCAGAATTTTTTATAAGAAAATTGAATTGGCAACAAAAAAAAAGAAGAAGAAAATTTTATTTTTTTTTTTAAGGGGAAGAGGAATTGTTCCATTGCCATCATTTGGAAGCAAAGTTTACATTGCAATTCATTTGATTAGTTTAAAAGAAATAATCAGCCATTTATAGTTGGGAAACAACAATAATATTCTGTCCCATCAAAATAACGGCTCAAATTATCTTTTCTTTCTTATATTCTCATAATAATAATAAACTCGTACAAATTC
Organism: Tachina grossa; assembly: GCA_949987645.1. Classification (NCBI taxonomy): domain Eukaryota; kingdom Metazoa; phylum Arthropoda; class Insecta; order Diptera; family Tachinidae; genus Tachina; species Tachina grossa. The sequence goes on from OX465277.1 coordinate 111,750,788, forward strand.
AAATTAAGCGACTAAAAGGGGAAAAATAAAGTAGTGGCTGCCAAAATAACAAAATTGCAATTATACAATTACATACTAAACAGAAAAAAAATATCATCGAAATGCAACCAACAAAACAAATTGTAAAAATTTTATATAAAAATTAACAATCATCATTGTTGATATAACAAATTTAAATTTTTGTAGTCAATTAAATTACTCAACAAAATTATTTGTTAAATTATATCATAACGGAATGCGTACATGTAACTAGAAGAAACTAGAAATCATGTTTTGTGTCTATTCATCATTTGCGTATTTAATTAAGTGTTGCTCTTTAGCTGAGAGGTAAGTGAGTGAGTTTATTAATCTTGATGTTGCCGGTTCAACTCCGCCCAAAGACATTTAGTGTTTTTCGCAGACAAGCAAAAATCGTTTCGAGGATTGTGATTGTGTATAAAAAGCTTGTTAAGTTAATATAACAATTATGATACGGAAATTCAACAATTCAATTGTTAATATAACAATAACCTTAATTGAAATAACTTCGAAATCTAGCAAAAATAAATGTTGAAAAAATAAATAAATGTCAACAAATTATTTGTTGATACATTTAATTGAAAATATTTTTAAGATTTTCCTTTAACTTACAATTTCGTTAATTGTATTTACAAAAATCGTTGTAGGTTCAAAATCAATTAATTATTTAATTGATATAACAAACAAATTAATTGTATTTACAAATAATATTTTTCTGTGTAGGGTGATCGATTATTCGACTTTTTCCAGAAACCGGTTTTCGAATAGTTCGAATATTTGAAATTATGAAAAACCCGGTTTCGGTATTTTCACTACTCAGGAAAGACCGGTTAACCGGTTTTTTTAAGTAAGACAATTATTATTCCAAAGTTATGATTTAAATTGCTTTATTATAACTATTATAAAACAATACAAAAATTAAAGGTAAAACATAAAAACTAACTTCATATACCTATGTATGGTATACATATATATATATGTATGTATCTGTGGCAATAAGGAACAAGTGCTTAAGTCATATTTTACTGTTTTGCAGGAGAGCTCTTTTAAGCGTTCAAGTCAAGTCGATTTTCAGAAATTTATTTCTTTTACAGTTAAATTGGGATATTTTCTGTTAATCTTTATTTTCTTAATCAAACATCATTCCGAACAATATAAGTAATATGTTTAAGTTGAAATATACTAAAGTATAACCTAAATTAATGGCATGTTTCTACATTACAAGTAACTCAAAAATTTTGTTCATATGAGTACAAAAGCTGGCTTTGGGGTTCCATAAAACAAGTGTCAACTTTTTCTGAGTAAAAAACGTAATACTTTTTTATTTTGTTGCTTCTACATAACAATTCCAATTGTATCTAATGTCAAATACAGACAATCACAAAAAGGTACTTGTGTGGAAATTAAAATAGGTTTTTACTCATTAAATAAGAAATCTAATGTCCACACAATCGTCTAATGGAACCATTATGGAAACTGCAAGCATAAATTCAAACATTTTTACATTATACATATGCCATATATGTATGAATTTTCATCACAATTTTATTTTCAATTTTGTTCACATATATTTTTTCAAGGTAAGTAATAATAGGTTTATTCAAGTACTTGAAACTTTTTACTGAGCCTCGCTGTATTATATTGAATTTCGTTTGTTCATACAAAATACTGAATAAGTGTTTGCCGAAAATAGCGGTTACATTTTTCTTTTTTGTGAATTTTATTTTCAACTAAATTCTTCTTTCGTTTTCTTGTATGATGTGTAACATAATTAGAAAAAGAGTATAGGTTTTATGTATATGAAATATATTTTTTTATATATCTAATACATTTTTCTACATTTCAAATATATTGAAAGATATTAAACCCCAAAGTTGTCTCATAGCCATAATTTTCAAGTTAACTAAGCATTGCCCCTTATTGTGATTGGCAAATTTGCCGCGAAAGTACGCCTATTGTACTAGATTAAAGAAAAATATAGCTTGTTTTCTTTAATCAACTACAAATAGTCGAAATTGAAGTCGAAAAACGCCAACCACGATAAGGCCTATTATTTTGTTTCATATCTAAATTGGTGTGCTTTGAACCCCATTTCAAGTTTTTTATTCATTATCATTTTATTCATTATCTTGGATCTTGCTGTATTCAAAGCAAGAAGTAACCATCTGGCGATGAACATATCGTATATAATGGATGAAATCCTTCTTCTTTTTTATGTTTGTTTAAGCAAATAAAATAATTTCAACTACTTGAAAGACATGAAAGACGAAAGCTTTTTAACTTGTTTCAGCCAAATCTTAATGCTTTTATAATTTGTGAAAAAACTATAATATACCGAAAATAAAAAAGTATTTCGCTATCGATGTTATTAACTAAGAATCTATGATGCTGCCTTTTTTAATTTATCCAAACATTCTTTAATGATTTCTAGTAAAAATACTTAGGATTTATTTAGTTACTCGATTTTGCTTGGAAAATAAACGAACTGACCTAATATTGCATTGTAATTTAAAAGCAGCTGTTTTTTATTTTGTATGATTTTCTCCTAGGGCTGCCACTGCCATTCAGTAATGATCCTAGTATGGAAAAAATTCACTCAAATACCAAATTGTATACCATGGTAATAATGAAATCAAAAATACAAAAAGTGCTACCAAATATAACGTAAGCTAGGAAAGTGTACTAAATATAAAAACTCATTTTTTTACGTACTCGCCTGTGTACCGCTTGCTTGCCTGAGGACTTACTTGTTATGTAGAAACAGGCTATAGGCTATTAATTATTCCAAATGAGATTAGAAGTCTAAAAAAGACAAGTCGCAAGTCATAGTGTTATAACTTCCTGAAAAATCACGCAAATTAATTGAGATTTTGACCAGGGGTACTTTCAAATATGTAGATTATGCAGGTATAATCAACTCAAAATTAGCTTATCTCGACTTAAGCACTTTTTACTTTTTGCCAAAGATATATAATATACATATATACTCGTACATATGAATGTATGGATGGTGGATATTTACCTCTATATAAAACATGAAGCAAAATTACAACAAAATTAAAAAACAATTTTTGCAAATGGATTTTGACATCCATTGCACACCATAAGGCTAATTTAATTCGCTCTGCTACCACCTCATAAAATAATTTCGCTTTAATTTCATGTTTCAGTAAGTGTTGCCATGCTCAAAAAACGCATAGATCTTTACACTAAAAAAATGTTCAGGAAAAATCAACAGAACACGTCGGTGTAAGCTTTAACATAGTAAAAACTTATTTTATTGCAAAATATGCAAATCGAAAAGTATTCGACTCAGTCGGTTTTTAAATTGTGAAAAAACCGGACTATTCGAAAAATCAACATTAAAAAAAACCGGTTGAAACCCCGAATCGATCACCCTATTACATACATACTTAAATTGACAATAATAATATCAGTTGTTTCATTGTTGCTGCATTCTCCACAAACGAGCCCCCCCCTCTCCCTCCTATCCATTAAGGGTCGTACAAACTACCGCCGCCATCATTTTGTTTTAAAGTTTTCTGTTTGCCAGTGTTTAGAGCATTTGGCTTTCTATATTGTTTAGTTTTTTATTATTATTATTATTACAAATTTTTTTTTCTCGAAAACATGCCAATTTTCTAAAACTAAATAATTCAAAACTATTGTAAATATGTAATATAAATTTATATTTGTACATGTGTATGTATGTATGTACAGAAATGTGCATGTGTTTTAGCCAAGAAGAAAAGAAAGCCATAGAAAAATTAGAAAAAAATACATATATATTTTTTTTTGATATGGTAATTCCATTTTATAGTTCTAATGTGACTTCCTTTATAGTTAGATTTTGTTTTGGGTGGAACCCAAAATAATTGCTATTTCTCATTTCTTTTATGTGAACGTACGTACTTACGTACGTCTTGCAGCAATTGAAAAAGGGTTTTTATATTAAATCGCTCAAGTTATTTGTAACATACTCGTGTACGTTCCATCATTGGAAAAAAGAACTGCCAGTGTTGTCAATAACAATACATAAACTCTTGTGATGTAGTATCACTGCGAATTTATATAATTTCCAATGACTGAAATATTTTTTTTTTTTAATAACTATTCCCTGAATTTGAAATCATAATAATATAATTACGATGAAGCTCTTTTTAATCAAGTGAGCTTAAACCACTTTTGCCCTGAATAGCATAGGAACCCTTGCAAACCTTGCACTTAAAATAAAGGCTGTGTATGTATATGACAAAAAGTACTCTCAAATAGAGATATCACATGTTGAAACTTTTAAGTTCCCCTGAGACCATCAAATAATTTCATCAATCAACTAGTTTGTATTAATGCATAAACGTTCTGATGTCACAATTAGTGTTTCTTCACGGGAAATCCCTGGAAATCCCGGGAATTCCGCAAAATTTCCAATCCCGTAATCCCGGGAATATATCGCGGGAATTCCCGTTAATTTTTGCGCGCAAAAATAATGTCTACTGTCTGGAAATTCCTATTAAGCTTTGTTAAGTGTTTATTTGTTTTTTAGAAAATTCCGTAGCAAGTTAAACGCTCTTCCTATAAATACACCAAATACATAATCTTTATGCAAATAATTTATATGGAAGATAACAAATCTTATTTGTTGGACTATTTTAAAAAGAAAACACCAGATGCTGCAGTTTGCTCATTGTGTTCCAAACTCGAAAAGGAAGGAATACAAGTGGTCTTATTTGACATTTAAGCCTGAAGCTCTGTTCACAATTTCGTGCGAAATACTGTCAATTTACATGTAGAAGTATTTTGTATGATATATGTATATGCGAAATAAATTGGCAAAAGTAGTACTCTGTTCTTATAGCGAAAAACACGTTAAATCTATCTGGCAGCAGGTGTTTCCATTCAAAATGACTCTGGCATCATTTAAGTTTCAGCTGTGAAACAACATGAGCCGGACTTTTTGGCACTGAATTTTACCTATGTTGCATACTTTCAAGCAGTAAAAGCGAAAAATGTATTTAAAAAAACCGTGAGTTGGGCTACATTTAGTACATGTCAAATTTTTCACGCGAAATAACCCATGTTAGTGAAAATTTTTCACAACTTCGTACAGAGTACGAGCCTTTAAAGGGAATAGAAAATAAACAATTTAAAGGTGTTGAATCCAATGAAAAATCTTCCAAAAAAAAAGTACGGAAATACCCCTTTTACACACGGAAAGTTTACCTTGCAAAGTCTCAATTCAGCTGGGAGAAAGACAGAGAGAGAGAGAGAGAGAGAGTATTCCTCCCTCTGTCTTTCACCCAGCTGACTTAAGACTTTGCAAAGTAAACTTTCCGTGAGTAAAAGGGGTGAAAGCTTGACGGACAATTTTACAATAATCTAATAACAAAAAAGAAGTTATAAATGAAATTTGTTGTTTCTAAACTAGCAACTTTTGATGGCTTTTCAATTAGATTTATAACCAAAAGTTTAGTTATAAGAGAATCTGTTTTACTTAAAGATTTTCATTCAATTTAAAATGTCAAAAATGAAATCAAGAAAAATATCTAGTCTCAGTTAAAAAACAATTAACTATGGATGAATGGACTAGTATAAAAAATCGTTCCTTTCCAAATCGTTTTCTTCTAAATTCGGATGCTAGAACACTATCATACAAAGTCGTGCGATATACGAAAAAATACAACCCTGGTAAAATGGATTTTATGAAAATTTTCAAAAAATAATAACAATTCATCACACCAGGGTTGTATTTTTTCGTAAATCGCACGTTTTTATATGACATATATATGCGAAAACGATGTGGAAGCCAGGGCATACATGACTCGTCAAATAATAATCAAACTGAAATTTCTTAGGGCCTAATTTTGTAAAACGCAACGCTTAGCGTTGACAATTCTTGTATGTGTTTTGTTTTTGTAATTAAAATTTTTTCCATATAAAATTTGTTAACGCTTGGCGTTGCGTTTTACAAAATTAGGCCCATAATTTTTTCGTAAACTAATGTACCTTTTTATATTTTATTTATTTTTTATTCGTTTTTATTAATAATTTGTTGATTTTTTAGTTTAAGTAATTTCGATCTCGCTAAAGTGAATTTCAAATAATATAAAATATTAATTTCAAAATTAAAAAATTCTAATTATTTGCATGAAACCGTATTCTGGGAAATTTAAAAACCAATCCCGATTTCCCGGGAACTAAAAAAGTGCGGGAAAAGAAAAACTCTAGTCACAGTACATTGCGAAGCGCTTACAACAACGTTTGGCTAACCAGACATTTAGCTGTTTGACAGTCATGCTATTTCCAGCAAATGTACATGTTTCGGGAACTGTCTAAATTCGACAGATCTATAAAATTTTCATTTGCGTAGTGTGTGCCTTGACTTTGTTACCACTTATATTTTTTTTTGTTTTATTAAAAAAAAAAAGCAATTGTTGTAAACTATTTATTTTGAAAATTAGCACAATAGTTATAATAGCAAAATAATTGTCATTTAGCAAAGTACGCAAAGTATTTACGAATATAATTCATATGAGCCATGCATTTTAAAAAAAGAAGCCAAATTTGTTGCAGCCAATTAAATTAATTTAAACACAACAAACAAAAAACAGGTAAAAATTCTGCAGGAGATGGAAATTTGCTAAGAAATATTTTAAAATGGGGTACACACTATCGAACATGAGTGACAGTTTTGCTAAAATTTTACATTAATCGATAGTTTGAACACGAATTTCATCAGTCAACAGTCAACCACAGAATTTTTTTTTGAGGCTGAGTGACAGCCAGCGGCCATATTGGTTTTTGACTGATAGTGTGTACCAGAAAGCGTCAGTCAAGAGATATTTTTCTGGCATAAACAACACAGAAAAAACTAAATTTCATTTTCAGTAACCAAATTCGTTGAATCAGTAAATATTTTATTTGAATGCGGTCCTACAAATAATTTTGTAAATTCTGATAAAAATTTTGTAAAAATTTAAATTAATCATAGTTCGGCTGAGAGAAAATCTTATTTCAGTGTGTTGGTGTTTATCTTGCTTGTTGATAGGAACAACGTGCTGTTGTGCTGTTGTTGTTGTTTAGTTGTTGTTTATTTTGTTTGATCGTGTTGTATACATGTAAATGCCGAAATGTAGCCGACAAACGTCGTGGCCTGTTTCTTCTCTATACAGTGTTTTGGTACAAATTAATTTAGTGGAACAGTACAGAATATTTACTGAAACTAAGTTTGATTTCAAACAAATATTTGTTTAAAAATTTTTTGGGAATAATTTTTTCTGTGAAAAATTAATTTTAAGAAATTTACATAGTTTTATGAAATGCAAGGCTCTGTGTGATGTTAAAGACTAAATGAAATGTCAAATGTAAAACCTTTGACAAGGATATCCAGTAGTTTAAAAGTTATGCAAATTTATGTACATGAGCACGGAAAACCCGGAAGCGAACATTTCGAATTCCAATTTTTCTAACTTTACGCCCAGTTTTGTTAATATTTCAGAATTCGAAATTGGCCTAGGATATACATAGTGATAATACTGTGAAAAATTATTGTTTGCCATGTTCGTACACACAAAAAACTTAATTTCGTTTTCAGTAACCCAATTCATTGAATCAGTAAATTTTTTTGTATGAATGCGGTCCTACAAAGAAATTTGTAGATTCTGATAACAATTTTGTAAAATTTAACTGAAAAAAAAAAATATTTTTAGTTAACTTGTTATGGCATAAAGCCTGGTACTCTGTTCAAAGTTGTGAAAAATTTTCAGCACCATTGGTTATTTCGCGTGAAAAATTTAACATGTACTAAATGTAGCCCAACTCGCTTTTTTTTATAAATTTCTCGCTTTTATTGCTTGAAAGTATGCAACATTGTTAAAATTCCGTGCGAAAAAACCACTGCTCATGTTGTTTCGCAGCTAAACTAAAATGATGCCAGACTAATTTTGCATGGAAAGACATGATTTTACGTGTTTTCACAACAAGAACAGAGTACTACTTTTGCGAATTTATTTCGCAAATATTTCATACCAAATACTTTTATATGTAGTTTGACAGCATTTCGCACGAAATTGTGAACAGAGTACCATGCTTAAGAGAAAAAAGTTAACTGAAATTCAAAATATTTTCAGTCAAATTTATTAATAGGAACAGAAAAACATTTTTGCAGATTTTTTTGTATTATTCAGCAAATTTTTTCACTAAAATTTTTCGTATTATCAGAAAATAAATTAACTGAATCAACAACAATTCTTAATTTTTATTTTTTTTTTAAATTAGTAAAAGTCTTATATGAAAAAAATAACTGAATCAAATGAAAGGTTCAACTATTTTTTTCTTACTTTCAAAAATTGGCTTGTTTTTATGGTTAAGCATTTCGTTCCCGCTTTTAGAACTCGTCAGTAGACTTCAACCCAAAAATTTTTTTAATTTAGCTAATAAACTCTGTATGTTTATAGTAATACTCTTAATACTATATTGAGAATCACAATATACAAACATAATAAGTTTGAAAACCGCAAACAAAAATCTTTAAAAAAAATAAAATATTTTTTATATCTATAAAATAAAATTAAAAAAAGTCACACAAATTTTTTTACAGTATAGAAAAATAAATTTAACTGAAAAAATTAAAAAAAAAATGAGACAAATTTTTTTTTACAGTATATAAAAATAAATTTAACTGAAAATAACAAATTTAAATAAAAAAAAAATAAATAAATCTAAAATTTTTTTTACAAATTTTACTTTATTTATATAATTTTCATTCTATACAGTTTTTTTACATAAAATAAAATTGGAGCAAATAATTTACTGGAACAGTAAAAAATTTTTACTCAAACTAAATTATGTTTCAAAACACACGTTTGTTTGAAAATTTTTTGGTAATAATTTTTTCTTTGTATGAGAATAAAAGAAGACCAGGAATTTATTTAATTTGGTTACTTTATTTATATTTAGCGATATTTTAAAATTTGTGTTATTAATAAACATTGCTTAAGTTGACAATATATGTTTTTTTTTCTTACGTTTGTTTAGTAAGTATTAAAAGTATTTAAAACAAATAAATTACAATTACAATTTTATAAAAACGACCTTGGGCTTAACCAACATACGAAAATAAACTAAAAAGATCAATAATAATGTTATTGGTATAAGCATATTATTTTTGACATTACTGAATGATATATTTGTTTATTTTTATATAAATACATACATATCGTTACCTTAATATAGAAAGGCCCTAACTCATAATTTTTATTTGAAATTTTTTTTTTATATTTTGTATATTTCGATAGAAGAACATCTAATGCAATGAAAAATGCAAAGATCTCGATTTCCAAAAATAATGAGTTAGTGTCTTCCCATATTAAGGTAACGAATATATACATATTGTTAGATGGAAAATTTTCCCTAATCTTTGTTTACTTATTTTTTATTGTAATTAGCTAAAACTAGAACTAAATTCATTCGATCGCTAAAATACTGAACAAATACAAAATTAAAATTTGTTGGCGATAACATAAAACTGTAAAATTTCTGCGGATTAAATTTTTAGGCCATTGCCTGATTTAGTAATAGACGTTTGAAAATTTAATTCGTAAACAAAAATCGATAAATCGGTCTTATAGATCTTAAGCGATAGAAATTAACCTTTAGTGAGTTACAAAATAAGACGGCAGAACACAAAAAATGTTCTTCAGAGCCTCATGATGCGCCATATTTGCTATTTCACTCTCCTCTCTCTCTTGGCAAAGATAGAATAGCAATTTTTAAGACATTTGGGCAATTTTACGAACAACTTCATAATATAAATTCGGTTTGATTCAAAGTATCGTTTATACATTTCGAGAAATACGTCTAGAAAGTGTATGGAATACTCCGATGTATTCTTCATGTAATTGCTTATAACTTTTGGGCTGCGACGAAGTTTTCCGCCAATAGCGCGGTTTAAAAGACCTAGATCGTGGTACGTCTCAATTTTAGCGATTTCCGTGGAATTAAGCGACGGCTTTTTCCTCATACTTTTTCTTTGTGCAAATAAAACGTTTTTCTATTGCACTTAAAGGTATTTTGGCATAATTATCAAATATTAATTGAAAATTCATCACTGAGGCTAATCTATGTTAACACTGAGATGTTAATATTTCTCATGCTGTTTACGAAAACTATTATGAAAGTCCACTTACTGTTTACTGACCCATTTGGAATTTTTGTCAATAAAGCAACAGAGTATCCTCTTAAGAATGACTTAAAAACAGATTTGCTATTTTTTTAAGGAATCGCGAAAATGTCTACTATTCTCTAAAGTTTCAAGTGAGGCTATCCTATGTTAACGGAGTGTATATCATTCAGTTATGTCAAAAATAATAGGCGTATACCAATAACATTATTATTGATCTTTTTAGTTTATTATTATTATTATAATTATTATTATTATTATTATTATTATTATTATTATTATTATTATTATTATTATTATTATTATTATTATTATTATTATTATTATTATTATTATTATTATTATTATTATTATTATTATTATTATTATTATTATTATTATTATTATTATTATTATTATTATTATTATTATTATTATTATTATTATTATTATTATTATTATTATTATTATTATTATTATTATTATTATTATTATTATTATTATTATTATTATTATTATTATTATTATTATTATTATTATTATTATTATTATTATTATTATTATTATTATTATTATTATTATTATTATTATTATTATTATTATTATTATTATTATTATTATTATTATTATTATTATTATTATTATTATTATTATTATTATTATTATTATTATTATTATTATTATTATTATTATTATTATTATTATTATTATTATTATTATTATTATTATTATTATTATTATTATTATTATTATTATTATTATTATTATTATTATTATTATTATTATTATTATTATTATTATTATTATTATTATTATTATTATTATTATTATTATTATTATTATTATTATTATTATTATTATTATTATTATTATTATTATTATTATTATTATTATTATTATTATTATTATTATTATTATTATTATTATTATTATTATTATTATTATTATTATTATTATTATTATTATTATTATTATTATTATTATTATTATTATTATTATTATTATTATTATTATTATTATTATTATTATTATTATTATTATTATTATTATTATTATTATTATTATTATTATTATTATTATTATTATTATTATTATTATTATTATTATTATTATTATTATTATTATTATTATTATTATTATTATTATTATTATTATTATTATTATTATTATTATTATTATTATTATTATTATTATTATTATTATTATTATTATTATTATTATTATTATTATTATTATTATTATTATTATTATTATTATTATTATTATTATTATTATTATTATTATTATTATTATTATTATTATTATTATTATTATTATTATTATTATTATTATTATTATTATTATTATTATTATTATTATTATTATTATTATTATTATTATTATTATTATTATTATTATTATTATTATTATTATTATTATTATTATTATTATTATTATTATTATTATTATTATTATTATTATTATTATTATTATTATTATTATTATTATTATTATTATTATTATTATTATTATTATTATTATTATTATTATTATTATTATTATTATTATTATTATTATTATTATTATTATTATTATTATTATTATTATTATTATTATTATTATTATTATTATTATTATTATTATTATTATTATTATTATTATTATTATTATTATTATTATTATTATTATTATTATTATTATTATTATTATTATTATTATTATTATTATTATTATTATTATTATTATTATTATTATTATTATTATTATTATTATTATTATTATTATTATTATTATTATTATTATTATTATTATTATTATTATTATTATTATTATTATTATTATTATTATTATTATTATTATTATTATTATTATTATTATTATTATTATTATTATTATTATTATTATTATTATTATTATTATTATTATTATTATTATTATTATTATTATTATTATTATTATTATTATTATTATTATTATTATTATTATTATTATTATTATTATTATTATTATTATTATTATTATTATTATTATTATTATTATTATTATTATTATTATTATTATTATTATTATTATTATTATTATTATTATTATTATTATTATTATTATTATTATTATTATTATTATTATTATTATTATTATTATTATTATTATTATTATTATTATTATTATTATTATTATTATTATTATTATTATTATTATTATTATTATTATTATTATTATTATTATTATTATTATTATTATTATTATTATTATTATTATTATTATTATTATTATTATTATTATTATTATTATTATTATTATTATTATTATTATTATTATTATTATTATTATTATTATTATTATTATTATTATTATTATTATTATTATTATTATTATTATTATTATTATTATTATTATTATTATTATTATTATTATTATTATTATTATTATTATTATTATTATTATTATTATTATTATTATTATTATTATTATTATTATTATTATTATTATTATTATTATTATTATTATTATTATTATTATTATTATTATTATTATTATTATTATTATTATTATTATTATTATTATTATTATTATTATTATTATTATTATTATTATTATTATTATTATTATTATTATTATTATTATTATTATTATTATTATTATTATTATTATTATTATTATTATTATTATTATTATTATTATTATTATTATTATTATTATTATTATTATTATTATTATTATTATTATTATTATTATTATTATTATTATTATTATTATTATTATTATTATTATTATTATTATTATTATTATTATTATTATTATTATTATTATTATTATTATTATTATTATTATTATTATTATTATTATTATTATTATTATTATTATTATTATTATTATTATTATTATTATTATTATTATTATTATTATTATTATTATTATTATTATTATTATTATTATTATTATTATTATTATTATTATTATTATTATTATTATTATTATTATTATTATTATTATTATTATTATTATTATTATTATTATTATTATTATTATTATTATTATTATTATTATTATTATTATTATTATTATTATTATTATTATTATTATTATTATTATTATTATTATTATTATTATTATTATTATTATTATTATTATTATTATTATTATTATTATTATTATTATTATTATTATTATTATTATTATTATTATTATTATTATTATTATTATTATTATTATTATTATTATTATTATTATTATTATTATTATTATTATTATTATTATTATTATTATTATTATTATTATTATTATTATTATTATTATTATTATTATTATTATTATTATTATTATTATTATTATTATTATTATTATTATTATTATTATTATTATTATTATTATTATTATTATTATTATTATTATTATTATTATTATTATTATTATTATTATTATTATTATTATTATTATTATTATTATTATTATTATTATTATTATTATTATTATTATTATTATTATTATTATTATTATTATTATTATTATTATTATTATTATTATTATTATTATTATTATTATTATTATTATTATTATTATTATTATTATTATTATTATTATTATTATTATTATTATTATTATTATTATTATTATTATTATTATTATTATTATTATTATTATTATTATTATTATTATTATTATTATTATTATTATTATTATTATTATTATTATTATTATTATTATTATTATTATTATTATTATTATTATTATTATTATTATTATTATTATTATTATTATTATTATTATTATTATTATTATTATTATTATTATTATTATTATTATTATTATTATTATTATTATTATTATTATTATTATTATTATTATTATTATTATTATTATTATTATTATTATTATTATTATTATTATTATTATTATTATTATTATTATTATTATTATTATTATTATTATTATTATTATTATTATTATTATTATTATTATTATTATTATTATTATTATTATTATTATTATTATTATTATTATTATTATTATTATTATTATTATTATTATTATTATTATTATTATTATTATTATTATTATTATTATTATTATTATTATTATTATTATTATTATTATTATTATTATTATTATTATTATTATTATTATTATTATTATTATTATTATTATTATTATTATTATTATTATTATTATTATTATTATTATTATTATTATTATTATTATTATTATTATTATTATTATTATTATTATTATTATTATTATTATTATTATTATTATTATTATTATTATTATTATTATTATTATTATTATTATTATTATTATTATTATTATTATTATTATTATTATTATTATTATTATTATTATTATTATTATTATTATTATTATTATTATTATTATTATTATTATTATTATTATTATTATTATTATTATTATTATTATTATTATTATTATTATTATTATTATTATTATTATTATTATTATTATTATTATTATTATTATTATTATTATTATTATTATTATTATTATTATTATTATTATTATTATTATTATTATTATTATTATTATTATTATTATTATTATTATTATTATTATTATTATTATTATTATTATTATTATTATTATTATTATTATTATTATTATTATTATTATTATTATTATTATTATTATTATTATTATTATTATTATTATTATTATTATTATTATTATTATTATTATTATTATTATTATTATTATTATTATTATTATTATTATTATTATTATTATTATTATTATTATTATTATTATTATTATTATTATTATTATTATTATTATTATTATTATTATTATTATTATTATTATTATTATTATTATTATTATTATTATTATTATTATTATTATTATTATTATTATTATTATTATTATTATTATTATTATTATTATTATTATTATTATTATTATTATTATTATTATTATTATTATTATTATTATTATTATTATTATTATTATTATTATTATTATTATTATTATTATTATTATTATTATTATTATTATTATTATTATTATTATTATTATTATTATTATTATTATTATTATTATTATTATTATTATTATTATTATTATTATTATTATTATTATTATTATTATTATTATTATTATTATTATTATTATTATTATTATTATTATTATTATTATTATTATTATTATTATTATTATTATTATTATTATTATTATTATTATTATTATTATTATTATTATTATTATTATTATTATTATTATTATTATTATTATTATTATTATTATTATTATTATTATTATTATTATTATTATTATTATTATTATTATTATTATTATTATTATTATTATTATTATTATTATTATTATTATTATTATTATTATTATTATTATTATTATTATTATTATTATTATTATTATTATTATTATTATTATTATTATTATTATTATTATTATTATTATTATTATTATTATTATTATTATTATTATTATTATTATTATTATTATTATTATTATTATTATTATTATTATTATTATTATTATTATTATTATTATTATTATTATTATTATTATTATTATTATTATTATTATTATTATTATTATTATTATTATTATTATTATTATTATTATTATTATTATTATTATTATTATTATTATTATTATTATTATTATTATTATTATTATTATTATTATTATTATTATTATTATTATTATTATTATTATTATTATTATTATTATTATTATTATTATTATTATTATTATTATTATTATTATTATTATTATTATTATTATTATTATTATTATTATTATTATTATTATTATTATTATTATTATTATTATTATTATTATTATTATTATTATTATTATTATTATTATTATTATTATTATTATTATTATTATTATTATTATTATTATTATTATTATTATTATTATTATTATTATTATTATTATTATTATTATTATTATTATTATTATTATTATTATTATTATTATTATTATTATTATTATTATTATTATTATTATTATTATTATTATTATTATTATTATTATTATTATTATTATTATTATTATTATTATTATTATTATTATTATTATTATTATTATTATTATTATTATTATTATTATTATTATTATTATTATTATTATTATTATTATTATTATTATTATTATTATTATTATTATTATTATTATTATTATTATTATTATTATTATTATTATTATTATTATTATTATTATTATTATTATTATTATTATTATTATTATTATTATTATTATTATTATTATTATTATTATTATTATTATTATTATTATTATTATTATTATTATTATTATTATTATTATTATTATTATTATTATTATTATTATTATTATTATTATTATTATTATTATTATTATTATTATTATTATTATTATTATTATTATTATTATTATTATTATTATTATTATTATTATTATTATTATTATTATTATTATTATTATTATTATTATTATTATTATTATTATTATTATTATTATTATTATTATTATTATTATTATTATTATTATTATTATTATTATTATTATTATTATTATTATTATTATTATTATTATTATTATTATTATTATTATTATTATTATTATTATTATTATTATTATTATTATTATTATTATTATTATTATTATTATTATTATTATTATTATTATTATTATTATTATTATTATTATTATTATTATTATTATTATTATTATTATTATTATTATTATTATTATTATTATTATTATTATTATTATTATTATTATTATTATTATTATTATTATTATTATTATTATTATTATTATTATTATTATTATTATTATTATTATTATTATTATTATTATTATTATTATTATTATTATTATTATTATTATTATTATTATTATTATTATTATTATTATTATTATTATTATTATTATTATTATTATTATTATTATTATTATTATTATTATTATTATTATTATTATTATTATTATTATTATTATTATTATTATTATTATTATTATTATTATTATTATTATTATTATTATTATTATTATTATTATTATTATTATTATTATTATTATTATTATTATTATTATTATTATTATTATTATTATTATTATTATTATTATTATTATTATTATTATTATTATTATTATTATTATTATTATTATTATTATTATTATTATTATTATTATTATTATTATTATTATTATTATTATTATTATTATTATTATTATTATTATTATTATTATTATTATTATTATTATTATTATTATTATTATTATTATTATTATTATTATTATTATTATTATTATTATTATTATTATTATTATTATTATTATTATTATTATTATTATTATTATTATTATTATTATTATTATTATTATTATTATTATTATTATTATTATTATTATTATTATTATTATTATTATTATTATTATTATTATTATTATTATTATTATTATTATTATTATTATTATTATTATTATTATTATTATTATTATTATTATTATTATTATTATTATTATTATTATTATTATTATTATTATTATTATTATTATTATTATTATTATTATTATTATTATTATTATTATTATTATTATTATTATTATTATTATTATTATTATTATTATTATTATTATTATTATTATTATTATTATTATTATTATTATTATTATTATTATTATTATTATTATTATTATTATTATTATTATTATTATTATTATTATTATTATTATTATTATTATTATTATTATTATTATTATTATTATTATTATTATTATTATTATTATTATTATTATTATTATTATTATTATTATTATTATTATTATTATTATTATTATTATTATTATTATTATTATTATTATTATTATTATTATTATTTTATTTTTGGTTAAGCCTAAGGTCGTTTTTATAAAATTGTAATTGCAATTTACTTATTTTAAATACTTCGTAAACAGTTTGCTAAACAAGAAAAAAATAACATTTATTGTCAACTTAACCAATGTTTATTAATACCACATATTTAAAAATATCGCTAAATATAAATAAAGTAACCAAATTAAATAAGTTCCTGGTATTTCTTTTATTCTCACGCGAACATGGCAAAAAATAATTTTTCACAGTATTATCAGTATGTATATCCTAGGCCAATTTTGAATTAAAAAAATTTTTATTCATTGAAAACTGGTGTTACGGAAAGCTAGTTTAAAGTTTTGAATTTACTTGCAAACTCAACGGCGCATATTCATCATCAAAACAAAGTATACTTTAAAAATTGAAAACCAGTATTACCATACAAAATACTGGTTTTAACTTTAACCCACCTCCCCCCCCCCCCCCACCTCTTCCAATAATCATCATAAAATTTGAACTGAAATTGAAATGTATATATAACATTTTTTTTTTTACAATATTTACTTAAAATGTATTTAAAATACATTTTATTTCTTTTATGAATATGGGGTTAAAAGCATGCTGTATCAGAGAAACAAGTCAAGGCAAAATTATCGGCGGCGGCGGCGTAGTAGTTTTGTGACCGGCGGCGGCGCGCCGAGAGAATTTTCGGCGGTTCAAATAAGCATATGAAAATTTAAATAGAAAATTAAAATTGAAACTGAAAATTGATTTTCAAAATTTTTTCTCCGAAATTTGTCTTTTGGAGCAGATAAAATTTCGGCTGGTTTTGAACCGATGCGAGCCGATACAATCGGCGGCGACTTGATACACAGAAAAATAACCGGCGGCAGCGCGCCGTCGGCTTCGAGCCGGTCGACTTGTTTCTCTGTGCTGTATACGCCAGCGATATTTTTTAGAACAAACCAATCTACGATTCCTTTTGAAATTTTCTTTATTTTTCTTCTAAATTTCAATTTGTGCCCACACACCTAAGTTCTTTTAATGAAATTCTTTTTTTTACAGAATCAAAATTTTTTCTTATTTTATTGTTGTTTGAAATACAAGCTGTCGATCGAACTTTTTTCTGTCAAAGTCGTGGAAGAGGCCATTAAATTATTTTCTTTTTTTTTTTTTTTTTCTTGAGAATTTATCCAAACTAGATATTTCCAAGTGCGGAAGTTTGTTACCCCTCCCATTCTTCCCTACCGCCCAACCTTTAAGTTAAAAATTACAGAAAGAAAAAAACTTCACAACACAGAAAAAACTTTTCTCCCATTAACACCTTTAATTGAAAAAAGTACAAATAATCAGTTAAAAATTTAATTCAGTCACGTCACCTTTTATTTAAAAATTTGATTATCATATAATTTTTTATATATATTATTTTAAAACTTAATTTTTATTTTATTTAAAAATTTATATATATTTTTATTTAATTGACTAACACTTTAATTAAGAATACAGTTGATTTAAATAAGTTTTTGTTTAAACAATTGAATTAATTTTAATTACAAATAAAGATTTAAACAATTTCTTAATTAGGAATAATCTCTTAATCTGGTTTAAGTTCACAATTTTTAATTTTTATAGAATGAAATATTTTTATTCATTAATGTGATTTTCTTAAAAAGAGCAGAAAAGAGATATAGTCATTTTTCATATTCCATTTCATTAAACATTCAAGTTAAAAAGCTGATAAAGGGTGTTTTTTATTGAGGTATAGAACTTTAAGTTGGCATCACTTTTTTAACTGGCGGCCATTTTGTCAGGTGTCAAGTGATTAATATTTAGTTTGGTTTGCCATTTCATCATGAACAGGTTGACAAAAGAACAACGCTTGCAAATCGTGCAAATTTATTTCGAAAATAATGGTTCAGTTCGCGAAGTTTACCGCAAGCTCCGTCCATTTTATGGTCGACATAATCGTCCATCAGAGCAATTAATTCGGTTAACCATGGATCGTTTTCGCACTACGTTTACTCTATGTGATAATACGCATCCGCAGAGACGTCGAACAGTGCGCACCGCAGAAACAATTGCCGCTGTAGAGAAAAGTGTTGAAGAGGACCCGAATGAATCGATTCCCCACCGTGCACAGCAATTGGAGCCGACGTTTATTGGATGGCATGAATGTGGATGAGTTGTGGTTCCAACAAGACGGCGCTACATGCCACACAGCGCACGTCACAATCGATTTATTGAAGGAAACATTCGATGAGCGCATAATTTCGCGGAATGGACCTGTCAATTGGCCACCAAGATCGTGTGATTTGACACCATTGGATTATTTTCTTTGGGGATATGTGAAGTCGCTCGTCTACGCCAACAAACCAGAAACGTTAGGGGACTTGGAAGCCAACATTCGTGGCGTTATTGCCAACATACGGCCCCATATGCTCGAAAAAGTGGTTGAAAATTGGACCTGTAGAATTGGCTTTATTCGAGCCAGCCGCGGCGGCCACATGCCCGAAATCATATTTAAACATTAATGGCATAAAATTATCCTTCCAATAAAGCCAAATTTTCTTGTGTTTTATTTCAATTCGAAGTTTTATACCTCTAAAAAAAACACCCGATATTAACAAACAATCTCTACCCAAGTAGATAGAGACATGGATACTGACTGAAGTGCGAGGCAGCACAGAAAAGTTGACATTTCCTTCAACTAATGTCTAATTTAATTTTTCTTCTCATTTTTAGAAAATCACATCAATGAATAAAAGATTTCATTTTATAAAAATTTTAAATACTGAAAATGAGACTTATTAAGAGATTATTTCAGATTAAAAATTCACTCTATTTCATTTAAATTTTAATATGTATGTATATATGAACTTTAAAAAAATTTGTTTTGAATTAAGTTTTAATTTTTTAATTGACAATACAAATATTTTAACTGATTTAACAAAATCATTCATGTGACTTTTTTGTTTGTATTTTTTTTTAATTATTAATGTTCATGCATTAAAAAGTAGAAGAATGAGAGAAAACTTATACAATTATATGTTTGATATGAATGAAGCGTTAAAAGTTTTTAATCTGAGTTCGTGTTATACTATTCCGGTATATCTGGCATTGGAAATCTACTTCCAAACACAAAACGGCTGAACTCATTCCTGCTTGCTGGACTGGCCTCAGTGCCAATGGTGGCGGCAGATGCCGATTACACAAAACGGCTGAACTCATTCCTGCTTGCTGGACTGGCCTCAGTGCCAATGGTGGCGGCAGATGCCGATTGTTTACGCTGCAAAACAGTCACTATATATTGCCAAACACTCAAGGGGAAGTGCACATTAGGATTCTGCTCATATGCTTCTATAAGCTGTGAAACAATAGAGTCTTCTTCCTCTTCGACTGACCTTGGTCGGCAAAGTATAATTTTTGCCATCATGTCTTGAGCCGCATGCTCTAACATATCCCAAGCTCTATCATATAATCCTGACCCTTTGAAAACGTAGTATAACGCCAATTGATTCGAAGACCAATAGGAAGTTAAAAAATCTGCTAGTATGTTTAAGTCTATCTCACTAATGAATGTATCGGCGGGAATTAATGTTGGCGGATAGAATTTATAGCTGTAGAAATTCCTTGGATCTAGATCATCATAAGGTGGTTCGTCCCCAGCTTCGTTGCTTGAAGGGTTTTCTATGTGCTCGTAGCTAACATTTGCTGGCGAATAGTTTTCCGGCTTCACTTTGTTTGCCCTTTCATCTGGAAGTTGTGGCATGTGAGTTACTTCTTCACTTATTGACATTGATTGCGAATTCACGAAAGACTGGTGCTCTTCCATGCTGTAGTTTTGTAGGGCGTAATACATATATGTAATTTTTTAAATTTATTACAAAAAGATTTCGAGTTTGCAAGACACTTTTAATAATAATTTTAATTAAATATATCTTAGCACTTGAACTGTTTTTCTTGGCGAAATATCAAAGAGAAGTTAGTTCTGAAAAGTGAAAACTTGTTATCTGCTCGAGGGCTTTTAGTTAACTGTGATTTATTTAGCATTTGATATTCCTTAAATACTTTTTTTTAATTAAATAGCTTTGAAAAGTCATTAGAAAACTATTAAGAAGATCACCAAAAAGGCTGATGCGCGCTAAGGGTGGGTTTACCTGTACAGGTAAGCACACAGCACTTGCTTGTGCATTGGTTATCATGTGTGTGTATATGTGTACATGTGTGTGTATGCGTGGGTGTGTGTGTTAAATACGTTATAAAAATACGATTCTTAGAAATCATTAGCCTAATTATATGTGTGTATGTACAAAGATCGTGATTTTTTTTTCAAATGATTTTATGTTCAAGTGCTTTTAATTACCCTATTATTGTTGTACTCAAATGTGTTTATTATGAGTTTATGCTGTATAATTAATAATGAGTTAACAGGTAGGCATTGTTTTCGATTTAGAATCGACGAGGTTTTTCTTAAGCAAAGTTTACTTTGCAACGTCTTGAGTTTGTGGGAGAGAAGGGAAAAAGAGAATGAGAGCTCTTCTGTCATACAAACTTATTAAGACTTTGCTTAAAATCGAAATCGATATCTTTTGCTATATTTTTCAAGTGCGCCAATATAGCGACGACGAAATAGCGTTGATTTTTGGAATTTAAAAACCGGGAAAAAAATTGGAAAAATTTCGTGGGTATTTTTCATTCCCATTTATTTTGGGAATTTAAAGGGGGGAAACAAAACGTAAACCGTCGATGAATTTTCCGTGTTCAACTGTCATGCCAATGGATCATATATTCTTAAAGTGGACACTTAGCAGAACAAAATTTGAGAAACGTGCAAAAAAATCTGTCGAGCAATATTGCGAGCAATTCGTATACAAAATTTACGAAAAAGGCACTAACTTTTTTAAGATGTTAATGCAAATTTTTTTTTGTAAGTTGCTATCTAAATTTTTTTGTTTTGTCCACATAACTATTCAAGTTTTTTCTACTAAATATAATATTATTTATTTACTAAAACAACGCTATGAAACTCAAAAGAACTGGTTTGACCGAAAGCGATTTTAAAGTTTCCAATTTACTTGCAAACTCAATGGCGCATATTCGTAATAAATAAAAGTAAACTTTAAAAATTTAAAACCAGTATTACCATACAAAACGCTGGTTTTCAAATTTTACCCTCCAAATATGTATTCATAAAATTTTTAAATGAAATTTAAATGAATTCTATATAACATTTTTTATACAAAAGTTACTTAAAATGGGTTTAAACTACATTTAATGTTTTATGAATATGGGGATAAAAGTAAATTGTATGCGCCAATGGTTTTTAGAACAAGCCAATCTACGATTCCTACTGTAATTTTCTTTCATTTTATTCTTAACTTGAATTTGTGTCTGCACACCGAAAATTCTTTTGATGCAATTTATTTATTTTTTTACAAAAACAATTTTCTTTTAAATACAAGATGTCGATCGAACGTTTTCTGTCGACATCGTTGGAGAGGCCGTTAAATTATTTAACTCCTTTTCTTAAGATGTGTGTTTTTTTAATTTTATTTAATAATTAAAGCTTTATAACATTTAAAAATTCAATGAAAGAATCCATCCAAACTAGATATTTTTTGTTGCGGTGGTACCCCTCCCAATCTTCTCTACCACCCCACCATGAAACTAAAACTTTCTAAAAGAAAAAAATTCATAACACAGAAAAAACTTTCTCCCTTAAAACCTTTAATTGAAAAAAAGTACAAATAATCAGTTAAAAATTTAATTCAGTCAAGTAAACTTTTATTTAAAAATTTCGTTTTTATATAATTTTTTATACATTATTTAAAAACTTAAATTTTATTTTATTTAAAAATTTACATTTTTATTTTTCATTTAATTGACTTAAACTTTAATTAAGAATTTATTTGAGTTAAATAAGTTTTTGTTTAAACAATTTAATTACACGTAATTTAATTTCAATTCCAAATAAAAATTGAAAAACAAAATTTAGTCAGGAATAATTCCTTAATTGGTTTTTTTTTTGTTTCACCAATTTAATTAATTTTAATTACAAAAAAATTTAAAAATTTTTTTTAATCAGGAATAATTTCTTAATCGGGTTTAAGTTTACAGTTTTCAATTCTTATAAAATTCAATATTTTTATTCGTTAATATGGTTTTTTAAGAAGAGCAGAAAAGATATATAATAATTTCTCATATTCCATTTCATCAAACAGTCATATTTAACAGCTGATATTAACAATAATCTCTGCCCCAAAAGACAGCCACATGATTACTGATTAAGTGCATGGGGGCTGAGAAAAATTTTGACATTTCCTCCAACTAATGTCTGGATTAATTTTTCTTCTCTTTCGAAAATAACATTTATTAATAAAATTATTATTAAGAGGTTACTCCTGATAAAAAAGTCACTCTAGTTCAATTAAATTTCAATTTAAAAAAATTTGTTTTGAATTGAATTTTTATTTGTTTATTTTTGAAAAAATATATTTTTTTGTGATTTCTGGCTTACATACATTATGACGAAATAATCTATAATATTATAAAATTATAATTACATATATAATCTACTTAATAATAATTATTGTGCTATAAATTAATGTGTACATAATTTTTATTTCTTATCTAAAGGTTTTAAATATTAATATTCATACATTTAAAAAGTCAAATAATCGCAGAAATATTTAGTTATAATACTTATTAATATGATTAAAGCGTTAAAATTTATTAATCTGAGTTCGTGTTACACTAGTTATTCCGGTATATCTGGCATTTGAAATCTACTTCCAAACACAAAACGGCTGAACTCATTCCTGCTTATTGGACTGGTCTGAGTGGCCACTGTGGAGGCAGATGACGAATCTTTTCTCTGCAAAACAGTCACTATATATTGCCAAACTTTCAAAGGGAACTGCACATTAGGATTCTGCTCATATGCTTCTATAAGCTGTAAAACAATAGAGTCTTCTTCCTCTGCGACTGACCTTGGTCGGTAAATTATAGTTTTTGCCATCATGTCTTGGGCCGCATGCTCTAACATATCCCAAGCTCTGTCATATAATCCTGATCCTTTGAAAACGTAGTATAACGCCAATTGATTCGAAGACCAATAGGAAGTTAAAAAATCTGCTAGTATGTTTAAGTCGATCATACTTATGAATGTATCGGCAGGAATTAATGTTGGCGGATAGAATTTATAGCTGTAGAAATTCCTTGGATCTAGATCATCATAAGGTAGCTTGTCCTCAGCCTTGAAGCTTGAAGCATTTTTTGTGTGCTGGTAGCTGATATTTGCTGGCGAATATGTTTCATACTTCACTTTGTTTGCCATTTTATCTGGAAGTTTGTGAGTTGCTTTTTTATTTCTGCACGTTGATGCGGTATTCACGAAAGCGTGTTGTTGCTCCATACTGTAGTTTTGTAAGCCGTAATAGATGTATTTTTATATATTAAGGACAAAAAGAGTGATCTTTTGTTTTTGGCGAAATATCAAACAGAAGTTAGTTTTGAAAATTGAAAACTTGTTATTTGCTCGAGGGCTTTTTGTAAACTGTGATTTATTTGGCATTGTTGCTCCTTAAATACTTTTTTTTTTTAATTAAATAGCTTTGAAAAGTCATTAGAAAGCTATTAAGAAGATCACCAAAAAGGCTGAATCGCGCTAAGGGTGGGTTTACGTGTTCAGGTATGCACACAGCACTTGCTTGTGCACTGGTTATCATGCGTGTGTGTGTGTGTGTGTGTGTGTTAATCACGCGAAGAGTAAGCATTATAGAAAAAGGATTCTTAGAACTCATTAGCCTAATTGTTTTTCAAGTTGGGTTTATCTAAAACATATGTTCTAATTATGAGTCAATGTGGTATAATAATAAATAATGAGTTAACAGGTATCATTGTCTTCGATTTAAAATCATGTGAAAAGGCGGGGTTTATCTTAAGCAAAGTTCACTTTGCAAAGTTTTTAGTTTGTGGGAGAGAAGGGAAAAAAAGAACGAGAGCTCGTCTCTCATACAAACTTAAGACTTTGCGAAGTAACTTTTAATTGTGGAATTCGATTTCTTTTTTCATCTCGATCTATGTCAATGTGAGAAAAAGAGATGTTGTGATGGGAAACGAATTTTGTTATTGTGTTTTAAATCGATTATGCGGGGTTGCACGATTCATTAATTCTTGTATATTTGAATAAAATTTCCGTACAAGAACTTTAAAATGGAAAATTTTAAAATTTAAGTAAAATTCTTTAAAATAATTAAGACAAATTTATCTAGATATACATATATGGGGGAAACCATATTAAAAATAATCAAGAATAAATAAGTATTCACCCTTATCGGGAATAAAAGTCGAATATTTTGTTCACGTGAATTATTTCTCATGAAGTAAAAATGGTGAACAAAATTAAAAAATACTGTCACAACAATAAAGCAAAAATTGACGATCACAATTTTAGGGAAAGGGAACACATATCACGTAAAGGGCGATTGATATCATGAAAAAGCGTCCCCAGATAGAAAAAAAGGGTTCCCCAAAGACGACCGAATAGAAAGCGAGAAACTTTGGCAACCACTTTCGGATAATTTGAATATTATTCAACCAAAATTTTATCTGGTAATCCTCTTAACAATACTCTACATCAATATATGATATATTTTTATTATGGAAAATGTCAAATTCAATATAGGAAAACCAGGTAACATAAAAAATATTATTTTTAAATATAAAGTTTGACTTTTGTCATGATAAAAATATATCAGTTATAGACGTAAACCCCCCAATAAATAGTTTGGTAATATCGTGCCATAACCACTACAATAGCTTAAGCGACATAATTTTCGAACTGCAATTTTTGACCAAAATTGATTATTTGCGATCGTAAATAGTCGATTTTCGTCAAAGAAACGAACTCCGAAAAATGTGTCGTTTAAGCTATTTTAGCGGTTATGGCTCGATGTAGCAATAATGCCGGCAGAATAATATGGAAAAAGTCAACAGGGATGGTGCAAAGAAAAATATTATTCGCTTGTAAATATCTGGTTATTCGAACAATTCTTTATTTTATTTTAACTTATTGCTATACAAATTATTTTATGCAACCGTTTTCAAGATACTATTTTCTTTTTTAATTTATATTCTGAATTTTACTAAAATTATCTAAATGTCAAACGCAATACAGAAAATTCGAATAGTTTGACGTTTCATGTACGCAATAATTGTCAACGAAAAACTGTTGATAATTATTGCATGCTCTGGAAATGAGCTTTCTCCACTGGCAATATCAATATTTTGACATTTGTTGCAATATATTTTTGTTAATGAATTTATTGCTAGTCTAGACGAGGGTAACGGATAGGACTTTCGTATTTTTATCTTCATTAATTGGCATTGATGATGATGCCATAAGAAAAGCAATTTTTAAAACTTTTCTTTGTTTAAAACAATTTAAATTCTAAAAGTAAACTCTATATAGAATAAAACAGATCTGATGAAATTCGCCGGCGCCATGTATTGAAAACATTTAGCCGCCCTCGGCGTCACAAAATGAAAGATGACTCTAACTATGTCTCTATCTACAGGAAATTACAATTGTCTGAGTAACTAGCGTCCCTTTTCACAATGTCTGGTTAAGAGTTAACGTTAACTTTAACTGCAAGTTCTTCATACAAACCTTGCCGTTAAAGTCCCTGTTATCTTTTAACAATACATTGTGAAAAGGTACGTAAATGGGAAAAAATATATCTGAGCTGAAGTACTTGAGAAGTGAAACAAGTTCTTGTGTGGTTTCTTGGTATTTTGTTGGTTATTTTTCTCATTATTTTCTAAAATATTAATTTTAGCAAAAAACTTTCTTTGATACTAATCTTGTTGACTTGAAGAGTTAAAATATTGCCATATGTCATATTCTTGTAAAATGATTTTTTAAAAAGATAGTTGTACGCAAAAAATTACATTGAAAAATGTGCTTGAGGGCCAACTTTGAGGGGCGGGCGCAACCCCTAAAACGCAACCTATCGCAACGAAATTTTTTGTATTTTTTTTTACATAAAACTGAACCGATTTGGAGGGTGAGAGTAGAAGAAATAAAAAAAGTATCCATACAATTAACGGCCACTCTAATGTACATATGTATGATAATGTACTATTTTTAGGGTTCCGTACACCAAAGGTGAAAAGGAACCCTATTGTTTTCGCTACGCTGTCCGCCTGTCCGTCAC
This sequence comes from Tachina grossa, assembly GCA_949987645.1. NCBI lineage: Eukaryota > Metazoa > Arthropoda > Insecta > Diptera > Tachinidae > Tachina > Tachina grossa. The sequence goes on from OX465277.1 coordinate 111,778,980, forward strand.
ACGGTGTTTTCTCAGGACTTACGGTTCCTGAAATTTGGACAGAGTATGTAGAACCTTGGCCGCTACAACAACAAATACATGAGAATTAAAAATTAAACGGTGTTCCAAAACGAGCAACGAAAAATGTTAAAATCCCATTTAATATACATACAATTGTATGAACATATGTATATTGAAACTTGAAATTTGTAAAATTAGTGTATTTTTATACAGACTACAACAATTAACACTAAAATTTAAAAAAATTAAAATTGAAGGGTGGTCCATCAGTTAATGCAATTTTGACTATGTAATTTTGACAATTTGCTATATCTTGTAAATCGTAAGAGGCAAACACTTGAAATTTTAAAAACGGTAAAACTAAAAAACCGAAAATTATAAAATTGCCAAACCAAAAAAAAAAAAATCGCCAAAAATTAAAAAAAAATCGCCAAAATGAAAAAACGCCAAAATTAAAAAAAACGCCAAAAATCGAAAAAAATCGCCAAAACGTGAAAATGTTGCCAAAACTAAAAAAAATGTATATAAAAAAAATCGCAAAAATGAAAAAAATCGCCAAAAATAAAAAAAAATCGCCAAAATGTAAAAACGCCAAAATGAAAAAACGCCAAAACAAGAAAATAAAGTGTCAAAACTAAAAAATGAGCCAACACTTAAAAAAATTGCCAAAACCGAAAAAACGCAAAAACCGCCGAAAAGACCCCAAAAACGAAAAAAAATGACAAAACTATATATTATATAAGATGAAGTTTGTATTAAATTACATATCTAGTGTTCGTACGGAACCCTTAATTAAATTATTTTTTTTTTTTTTTTCTTGAGAATTTATCCAAACTAGATATTTCCAAGTGCGGAAGTTTGTTACCCCTCCCATTCTTCCCTACCGCCCAACCTTTAAGTTAAAAATTACAGAAAGAAAAAAACTTCACAACACAGAAAAAACTTTTCTCCCATTAACACCTTTAATTGAAAAAAGTACAAATAATCAGTTAAAAATTTAATTCAGTCACGTCACCTTTTATTTAAAAATTTGATTATCATATAATTTTTTATATATATTATTTTAAAACTTAATTTTTATTTTATTTAAAAATTTATATATATTTTTATTTAATTGACTAACACTTTAATTAAGAATACAGTTGATTTAAATAAGTTTTTGTTTAAACAATTGAATTAATTTTAATTACAAATAAAGATTTAAACAATTTCTTAATTAGGAATAATCTCTTAATCTGGTTTAAGTTCACAATTTTTAATTTTTATAGAATGAAATATTTTTATTCATTAATGTGATTTTCTTAAAAAGAGCAGAAAAGAGATATAGTCATTTTTCATATTCCATTTCATTAAACATTCAAGTTAAAAAGCTGATAAAGGGTGTTTTTTATTGAGGTATAGAACTTTAAGTTGGCATCACTTTTTTAACTGGCGGCCATTTTGTCAGGTGTCAAGTGATTAATATTTAGTTTGGTTTGCCATTTCATCATGAACAGGTTGACAAAAGAACAACGCTTGCAAATCGTGCAAATTTATTTCGAAAATAATGGTTCAGTTCGCGAAGTTTACCGCAAGCTCCGTCCATTTTATGGTCGACATAATCGTCTATCAGAGCAATTAATTCGGTTAACCATGGATCGTTTTCGCACTACGTTTACTCTATGTGATAATACGCATCCGCAGAGACGTCGAACAGTGCGCACCGCAGAAACAATTGCCGCTGTAGAGAAAAGTGTTGAAGAGGACCCGAATGAATCGATTCCCCACCGTGCACAGCAATTGGAGCCGACGTTTATTGGATGGCATGAATGTGGATGAGTTGTGGTTCCAACAAGACGGCGCTACATGCCACACAGCGCACGTCACAATCGATTTATTGAAGGAAACATTCGATGAGCGCATAATTTCGCGGAATGGACCTGTCAATTGGCCACCAAGATCGTGTGATTTGACACCATTGGATTATTTTCTTTGGGGATATGTGAAGTCGCTCGTCTACGCCAACAAACCAGAAACGTTAGGGGACTTGGAAGCCAACATTCGTGGCGTTATTGCCAACATACGGCCCCATATGCTCGAAAAAGTGGTTGAAAATTGGACCTGTAGAATTGGCTTTATTCGAGCCAGCCGCGGCGGCCACATGCCCGAAATCATATTTAAACATTAATGGCATAAAATTATCCTTCCAATAAAGCCAAATTTTCTTGTGTTTTATTTCAATTCGAAGTTTTATACCTCTAAAAAAAACACCCGATATTAACAAACAATCTCTACCCAAGTAGATAGAGACATGGATACTGACTGAAGTGCGAGGCAGCACAGAAAAGTTGACATTTCCTTCAACTAATGTCTAATTTAATTTTTCTTCTCATTTTTAGAAAATCACATCAATGAATAAAAGATTTCATTTTATAAAAATTTTAAATACTGAAAATGAGACTTATTAAGAGATTATTTCAGATTAAAAATTCACTCTATTTCATTTAAATTTTAATATGTATGTATATATGAACTTTAAAAAAATTTGTTTTGAATTAAGTTTTAATTTTTTAATTGACAATACAAATATTTTAACTGATTTAACAAAATCATTCATGTGACTTTTTTGTTTGTATTTTTTTTTAATTATTAATGTTCATGCATTAAAAAGTAGAAGAATGAGAGAAAACTTATACAATTATATGTTTGATATGAATGAAGCGTTAAAAGTTTTTAATCTGAGTTCGTGTTATACTATTCCGGTATATCTGGCATTGGAAATCTACTTCCAAACACAAAACGGCTGAACTCATTCCTGCTTGCTGGACTGGCCTCAGTGCCAATGGTGGCGGCAGATGCCGATTGTTTACGCTGCAAAACAGTCACTATATATTGCCAAACACTCAAGGGGAAGTGCACATTAGGATTCTGCTCATATGCTTCTATAAGCTGTGAAACAATAGAGTCTTCTTCCTCTTCGACTGACCTTGGTCGGCAAAGTATAATTTTTGCCATCATGTCTTGAGCCGCATGCTCTAACATATCCCAAGCTCTATCATATAATCCTGACCCTTTGAAAACGTAGTATAACGCCAATTGATTCGAAGACCAATAGGAAGTTAAAAAATCTGCTAGTATGTTTAAGTCTATCTCACTAATGAATGTATCGGCGGGAATTAATGTTGGCGGATAGAATTTATAGCTGTAGAAATTCCTTGGATCTAGATCATCATAAGGTGGTTCGTCCCCAGCTTCGTTGCTTGAAGGGTTTTCTATGTGCTCGTAGCTAACATTTGCTGGCGAATAGTTTTCCGGCTTCACTTTGTTTGCCCTTTCATCTGGAAGTTGTGGCATGTGAGTTACTTCTTCACTTATTGACATTGATTGCGAATTCACGAAAGACTGGTGCTCTTCCATGCTGTAGTTTTGTAGGGCGTAATACATATATGTAATTTTTTAAATTTATTACAAAAAGATTTCGAGTTTGCAAGACACTTTTAATAATAATTTTAATTAAATATATCTTAGCACTTGAACTGTTTTTCTTGGCGAAATATCAAAGAGAAGTTAGTTCTGAAAAGTGAAAACTTGTTATCTGCTCGAGGGCTTTTAGTTAACTGTGATTTATTTAGCATTTGATATTCCTTAAATACTTTTTTTTAATTAAATAGCTTTGAAAAGTCATTAGAAAACTATTAAGAAGATCACCAAAAAGGCTGATGCGCGCTAAGGGTGGGTTTACCTGTACAGGTAAGCACACAGCACTTGCTTGTGCATTGGTTATCATGTGTGTGTATATGTGTGTGTATGCGTGGGTGTGTGTGTTAAATACGTTATAAAAATACGATTCTTAGAAATCATTAGCCTAATTATATGTGTGTATGTACAAAGATCGTGATTTTTTTTTCAAATGATTTTATGTTCAAGTGCTTTTAATTACCCTATTATTGTTGTACTCAAATGTGTTTATTATGAGTTTATGCTGTATAATTAATAATGAGTTAACAGGTAGGCATTGTTTTCGATTTAGAATCGACGAGGTTTTTCTTAAGCAAAGTTTACTTTGCAACGTCTTGAGTTTGTGGGAGAGAAGGGAAAAAGAGAATGAGAGCTCTTCTGTCATACAAACTTATTAAGACTTTGCTTAAAATCGAAATCGATATCTTTTGCTATATTTTTCAAGTGCGCCAATATAGCGACGACGAAATAGCGTTGATTTTTGGAATTTAAAAACCGGGAAAAAAATTGGAAAAATTTCGTGGGTATTTTTCATTCCCATTTATTTTGGGAATTTAAAGGGGGGAAACAAAACGTAAACCGTCGATGAATTTTCCGTGTTCAACTGTCATGCCAATGGATCATATATTCTTAAAGTGGACACTTAGCAGAACAAAATTTGAGAAACGTGCAAAAAAATCTGTCGAGCAATATTGCGAGCAATTCGTATACAAAATTTACGAAAAAGGCACTAACTTTTTTAAGATGTTAATGCAAATTTTTTTTTGTAAGTTGCTATCTAAATTTTTTTGTTTTGTCCACATAACTATTCAAGTTTTTTCTACTAAATATAATATTATTTATTTACTAAAACAACGCTATGAATCTCAAAAGAACTGGTTTGACCGAAAGCGATTTTAAAGTTTCCAATTTACTTGCAAACTCAATGGCGCATATTCGTAATAAATAAAAGTAAACTTTAAAAATTTAAAACCAGTATTACCATACAAAACGCTGGTTTTCAAATTTTACCCTCCAAATATGTATTCATAAAATTTTTAAATGAAATTTAAATGAATTCTATATAACATTTTTTATACAAAAGTTACTTAAAATGGGTTTAAACTACATTTAATGTTTTATGAATATGGGGATAAAAGTAAATTGTATGCGCCAATGGTTTTTAGAACAAGCCAATCTACGATTCCTACTGTAATTTTCTTTCATTTTATTCTTAACTTGAATTTGTGTCTGCACACCGAAAATTCTTTTGATGCAATTTATTTATTTTTTTACAAAAACAATTTTCTTTTAAATACAAGATGTCGATCGAACGTTTTCTGTCGACATCGTTGGAGAGGCCGTTAAATTATTTAACTCCTTTTCTTAAGATGTGTGTTTTTTTAATTTTATTTAATAATTAAAGCTTTATAACATTTAAAAATTCAATGAAAGAATCCATCCAAACTAGATATTTTTTGTTGCGGTGGTACCCCTCCCAATCTTCTCTACCACCCCACCATGAAACTAAAACTTTCTAAAAGAAAAAAATTCATAACACAGAAAAAACTTTCTCCCTTAAAACCTTTAATTGAAAAAAAGTACAAATAATCAGTTAAAAATTTAATTCAGTCAAGTAAACTTTTATTTAAAAATTTCGTTTTTATATAATTTTTTATACATTATTTAAAAACTTAAATTTTATTTTATTTAAAAATTTACATTTTTATTTTTCATTTAATTGACTTAAACTTTAATTAAGAATTTATTTGAGTTAAATAAGTTTTTGTTTAAACAATTTAATTACACGTAATTTAATTTCAATTCCAAATAAAAATTGAAAAACAAAATTTAGTCAGGAATAATTCCTTAATTGGTTTTTTTTTGTTTCACCAATTTAATTAATTTTAATTACAAAAAAATTTAAAAATTTTTTTTAATCAGGAATAATTTCTTAATCGGGTTTAAGTTTACAGTTTTCAATTCTTATAAAATTCAATATTTTTATTCGTTAATATGGTTTTTTAAGAAGAGCAGAAAAGATATATAATAATTTCTCATATTCCATTTCATCAAACAGTCATATTTAACAGCTGATATTAACAATAATCTCTGCCCCAAAAGACAGCCACATGATTACTGATTAAGTGCATGGGGGCTGAGAAAAATTTTGACATTTCCTCCAACTAATGTCTGGATTAATTTTTCTTCTCTTTCGAAAATAACATTTATTAATAAAATTATTATTAAGAGGTTACTCCTGATAAAAAAGTCACTCTAGTTCAATTAAATTTCAATTTAAAAAAATTTGTTTTGAATTGAATTTTTATTTGTTTATTTTTGAAAAAATATATTTTTTTGTGATTTCTGGCTTACATACATTATGACGAAATAATCTATAATATTATAAAATTATAATTACATATATAATCTACTTAATAATAATTATTGTGCTATAAATTAATGTGTACATAATTTTTATTTCTTATCTAAAGGTTTTAAATATTAATATTCATACATTTAAAAAGTCAAATAATCGCAGAAATATTTAGTTATAATACTTATTAATATGATTAAAGCGTTAAAATTTATTAATCTGAGTTCGTGTTACACTAGTTATTCCGGTATATCTGGCATTTGAAATCTACTTCCAAACACAAAACGGCTGAACTCATTCCTGCTTATTGGACTGGTCTGAGTGGCCACTGTGGAGGCAGATGACGAATCTTTTCTCTGCAAAACAGTCACTATATATTGCCAAACTTTCAAAGGGAACTGCACATTAGGATTCTGCTCATATGCTTCTATAAGCTGTAAAACAATAGAGTCTTCTTCCTCTGCGACTGACCTTGGTCGGTAAATTATAGTTTTTGCCATCATGTCTTGGGCCGCATGCTCTAACATATCCCAAGCTCTGTCATATAATCCTGATCCTTTGAAAACGTAGTATAACGCCAATTGATTCGAAGACCAATAGGAAGTTAAAAAATCTGCTAGTATGTTTAAGTCGATCATACTTATGAATGTATCGGCAGGAATTAATGTTGGCGGATAGAATTTATAGCTGTAGAAATTCCTTGGATCTAGATCATCATAAGGTAGCTTGTCCTCAGCCTTGAAGCTTGAAGCATTTTTTGTGTGCTGGTAGCTGATATTTGCTGGCGAATATGTTTCATACTTCACTTTGTTTGCCATTTTATCTGGAAGTTTGTGAGTTGCTTTTTTATTTCTGCACGTTGATGCGGTATTCACGAAAGCGTGTTGTTGCTCCATACTGTAGTTTTGTAAGCCGTAATAGATGTATTTTTATATATTAAGGACAAAAAGAGTGATCTTTTGTTTTTGGCGAAATATCAAACAGAAGTTAGTTTTGAAAATTGAAAACTTGTTATTTGCTCGAGGGCTTTTTGTAAACTGTGATTTATTTGGCATTGTTGCTCCTTAAATACTTTTTTTTTTTAATTAAATAGCTTTGAAAAGTCATTAGAAAACTATTAAGAAGATCACCAAAAAGGCTGAATCGCGCTAAGGGTGGGTTTACGTGTTCAGGTATGCACACAGCACTTGCTTGTGCACTGGTTATCATGCGTGTGTGTGTGTGTGTGTGTGTGTTAATCACGCGAAGAGTAAGCATTATAGAAAAAGGATTCTTAGAACTCATTAGCCTAATTGTTTTTCAAGTTGGGTTTATCTAAAACATATGTTCTAATTATGAGTCAATGTGGTATAATAATAAATAATGAGTTAACAGGTATCATTGTCTTCGATTTAAAATCATGTGAAAAGGCGGGGTTTATCTTAAGCAAAGTTCACTTTGCAAAGTTTTTAGTTTGTGGGAGAGAAGGGAAAAAAAGAACGAGAGCTCGTCTCTCATACAAACTTAAGACTTTGCGAAGTAACTTTTAATTGTGGAATTCGATTTCTTTTTTCATCTCGATCTATGTCAATGTGAGAAAAAGAGATGTTGTGATGGGAAACGAATTTTGTTATTGTGTTTTAAATCGATTATGCGGGGTTGCACGATTCATTAATTCTTGTATATTTGAATAAAATTTCCGTACAAGAACTTTAAAATGGAAAATTTTAAAATTTAAGTAAAATTCTTTAAAATAATTAAGACAAATTTATCTAGATATACATATATGGGGGAAACCATATTAAAAATAATCAAGAATAAATAAGTATTCACCCTTATCGGGAATAAAAGTCGAATATTTTGTTCACGTGAATTATTTCTCATGAAGTAAAAATGGTGAACAAAATTAAAAAATACTGTCACAACAATAAAGCAAAAATTGACGATCACAATTTTAGGGAAAGGGAACACATATCACGTAAAGGGCGATTGATATCATGAAAAAGCGTCCCCAGATAGAAAAAAAGGGTTCCCCAAAGACGACCGAATAGAAAGCGAGAAACTTTGGCAACCACTTTCGGATAATTTGAATATTATTCAACCAAAATTTTATCTGGTAATCCTCTTAACAATACTCTACATCAATATATGATATATTTTTATTATGGAAAATGTCAAATTCAATATAGGAAAACCAGGTAACATAAAAAATATTATTTTTAAATATAAAGTTTGACTTTTGTCATGATAAAAATATATCAGTTATAGACGTAAACCCCCCAATAAATAGTTTGGTAATATCGTGCCATAACCACTACAATAGCTTAAGCGACATAATTTTCGAACTGCAATTTTTGACCAAAATTGATTATTTGCGATCGTAAATAGTCGATTTTCGTCAAAGAAACGAACTCCGAAAAATGTGTCGTTTAAGCTATTTTAGCGGTTATGGCTCGATGTAGCAATAATGCCGGCAGAATAATATGGAAAAAGTCAACAGGGATGGTGCAAAGAAAAATATTATTCGCTTGTAAATATCTGGTTATTCGAACAATTCTTTATTTTATTTTAACTTATTGCTATACAAATTATTTTATGCAACCGTTTTCAAGATACTATTTTCTTTTTTAATTTATATTCTGAATTTTACTAAAATTATCTAAATGTCAAACGCAATACAGAAAATTCGAATAGTTTGACGTTTCATGTACGCAATAATTGTCAACGAAAAACTGTTGATAATTATTGCATGCTCTGGAAATGAGCTTTCTCCACTGGCAATATCAATATTTTGACATTTGTTGCAATATATTTTTGTTAATGAATTTATTGCTAGTCTAGACGAGGGTAACGGATAGGACTTTCGTATTTTTATCTTCATTAATTGGCATTGATGATGATGCCATAAGAAAAGCAATTTTTAAAACTTTTCTTTGTTTAAAACAATTTAAATTCTAAAAGTAAACTCTATATAGAATAAAACAGATCTGATGAAATTCGCCGGCGCCATGTATTGAAAACATTTAGCCGCCCTCGGCGTCACAAAATGAAAGATGACTCTAACTATGTCTCTATCTACAGGAAATTACAATTGTCTGAGTAACTAGCGTCCCTTTTCACAATGTCTGGTTAAGAGTTAACGTTAACTTTAACTGCAAGTTCTTCATACAAACCTTGCCGTTAAAGTCCCTGTTATCTTTTAACAATACATTGTGAAAAGGTACGTAAATGGGAAAAAATATATCTGAGCTGAAGTACTTGAGAAGTGAAACAAGTTCTTGTGTGGTTTCTTGGTATTTTGTTGGTTATTTTTCTCATTATTTTCTAAAATATTAATTTTAGCAAAAAACTTTCTTTGATACTAATCTTGTTGACTTGAAGAGTTAAAATATTGCCATATGTCATATTCTTGTAAAATGATTTTTTAAAAAGATAGTTGTACGCAAAAAATTACATTGAAAAATGTGCTTGAGGGCCAACTTTGAGGGGCGGGCGCAACCCCTAAAACGCAACCTATCGCAACGAAATTTTTTGTATTTTTTTTTACATAAAACTGAACCGATTTGGAGGGTGAGAGTAGAAGAAATAAAAAAAGTATCCATACAATTAACGGCCACTCTAATGTACATATGTATGATAATGTACTATTTTTAGGGTTCCGTACACCAAAGGTGAAAAGGAACCCTATTGTTTTCGCTACGCTGTCCGCCTGTCCGTCACACGGTGTTTTCTCAGGACTTACGGTTCCTGAAATTTGGACAGAGTATGTAGAACCTTGGCCGCTACAACAACAAATACATGAGAATTAAAAATTAAACGGTGTTCCAAAACGAGCAACGAAAAATGTTAAAATCCCATTTAATATACATACAATTGTATGAACATATGTATATTGAAACTTGAAATTTGTAAAATTAGTGTATTTTTATACAGACTACAACAATTAACACTAAAATTTAAAAAAATTAAAATTGAAGGGTGGTCCATCAGTTAATGCAATTTTGACTATGTAATTTTGACAATTTGCTATATCTTGTAAATCGTAAGAGGCAAACACTTGAAATTTTAAAAACGGTAAAACTAAAAAACCGAAAATTATAAAATTGCCAAACCAAAAAAAAAAAATCGCCAAAAATTAAAAAAAAATCGCCAAAATGAAAAAACGCCAAAATTAAAAAAAACGCCAAAAATCGAAAAAAATCGCCAAAACGTGAAAATGTTGCCAAAACTAAAAAAAATGTATATAAAAAAAATCGCAAAAATGAAAAAAATCGCCAAAAATAAAAAAAAATCGCCAAAATGTAAAAACGCCAAAATGAAAAAACGCCAAAACAAGAAAATAAAGTGTCAAAACTAAAAAATGAGCCAACACTTAAAAAAATTGCCAAAACCGAAAAAACGCAAAAACCGCCGAAAAGACCCCAAAAACGAAAAAAAATGACAAAACTATATATTATATAAGATGAAGTTTGTATTAAATTACATATCTAGTGTTCGTACGGAACCCTTAATTAAATTATTTTTTTTTTTTTTTTTTCTTGAGAATTTATCCAAACTAGATATTTCCAAGTGCGGAAGTTTGTTACCCCTCCCATTCTTCCCTACCGCCCAACCTTTAAGTTAAAAATTACAGAAAGAAAAAAACTTCACAACACAGAAAAAACTTTTCTCCCATTAACACCTTTAATTGAAAAAAGTACAAATAATCAGTTAAAAATTTAATTCAGTCACGTCACCTTTTATTTAAAAATTTGATTATCATATAATTTTTTATATATATTATTTTAAAACTTAATTTTTATTTTATTTAAAAATTTATATATATTTTTATTTAATTGACTAACACTTTAATTAAGAATACAGTTGATTTAAATAAGTTTTTGTTTAAACAATTGAATTAATTTTAATTACAAATAAAGATTTAAACAATTTCTTAATTAGGAATAATCTCTTAATCTGGTTTAAGTTCACAATTTTTAATTTTTATAGAATGAAATATTTTTATTCATTAATGTGATTTTCTTAAAAAGAGCAGAAAAGAGATATAGTCATTTTTCATATTCCATTTCATTAAACATTCAAGTTAAAAAGCTGATAAAGGGTGTTTTTTATTGAGGTATAGAACTTTAAGTTGGCATCACTTTTTTAACTGGCGGCCATTTTGTCAGGTGTCAAGTGATTAATATTTAGTTTGGTTTGCCATTTCATCATGAACAGGTTGACAAAAGAACAACGCTTGCAAATCGTGCAAATTTATTTCGAAAATAATGGTTCAGTTCGCGAAGTTTACCGCAAGCTCCGTCCATTTTATGGTCGACATAATCGTCTATCAGAGCAATTAATTCGGTTAACCATGGATCGTTTTCGCACTACGTTTACTCTATGTGATAATACGCATCCGCAGAGACGTCGAACAGTGCGCACCGCAGAAACAATTGCCGCTGTAGAGAAAAGTGTTGAAGAGGACCCGAATGAATCGATTCCCCACCGTGCACAGCAATTGGAGCCGACGTTTATTGGATGGCATGAATGTGGATGAGTTGTGGTTCCAACAAGACGGCGCTACATGCCACACAGCGCACGTCACAATCGATTTATTGAAGGAAACATTCGATGAGCGCATAATTTCGCGGAATGGACCTGTCAATTGGCCACCAAGATCGTGTGATTTGACACCATTGGATTATTTTCTTTGGGGATATGTGAAGTCGCTCGTCTACGCCAACAAACCAGAAACGTTAGGGGACTTGGAAGCCAACATTCGTGGCGTTATTGCCAACATACGGCCCCATATGCTCGAAAAAGTGGTTGAAAATTGGACCTGTAGAATTGGCTTTATTCGAGCCAGCCGCGGCGGCCACATGCCCGAAATCATATTTAAACATTAATGGCATAAAATTATCCTTCCAATAAAGCCAAATTTTCTTGTGTTTTATTTCAATTCGAAGTTTTATACCTCTAAAAAAAACACCCGATATTAACAAACAATCTCTACCCAAGTAGATAGAGACATGGATACTGACTGAAGTGCGAGGCAGCACAGAAAAGTTGACATTTCCTTCAACTAATGTCTAATTTAATTTTTCTTCTCATTTTTAGAAAATCACATCAATGAATAAAAGATTTCATTTTATAAAAATTTTAAATACTGAAAATGAGACTTATTAAGAGATTATTTCAGATTAAAAATTCACTCTATTTCATTTAAATTTTAATATGTATGTATATATGAACTTTAAAAAAATTTGTTTTGAATTAAGTTTTAATTTTTTAATTGACAATACAAATATTTTAACTGATTTAACAAAATCATTCATGTGACTTTTTTGTTTGTATTTTTTTTTAATTATTAATGTTCATGCATTAAAAAGTAGAAGAATGAGAGAAAACTTATACAATTATATGTTTGATATGAATGAAGCGTTAAAAGTTTTTAATCTGAGTTCGTGTTATACTATTCCGGTATATCTGGCATTGGAAATCTACTTCCAAACACAAAACGGCTGAACTCATTCCTGCTTGCTGGACTGGCCTCAGTGCCAATGGTGGCGGCAGATGCCGATTGTTTACGCTGCAAAACAGTCACTATATATTGCCAAACACTCAAGGGGAAGTGCACATTAGGATTCTGCTCATATGCTTCTATAAGCTGTGAAACAATAGAGTCTTCTTCCTCTTCGACTGACCTTGGTCGGCAAAGTATAATTTTTGCCATCATGTCTTGAGCCGCATGCTCTAACATATCCCAAGCTCTATCATATAATCCTGACCCTTTGAAAACGTAGTATAACGCCAATTGATTCGAAGACCAATAGGAAGTTAAAAAATCTGCTAGTATGTTTAAGTCTATCTCACTAATGAATGTATCGGCGGGAATTAATGTTGGCGGATAGAATTTATAGCTGTAGAAATTCCTTGGATCTAGATCATCATAAGGTGGTTCGTCCCCAGCTTCGTTGCTTGAAGGGTTTTCTATGTGCTCGTAGCTAACATTTGCTGGCGAATAGTTTTCCGGCTTCACTTTGTTTGCCCTTTCATCTGGAAGTTGTGGCATGTGAGTTACTTCTTCACTTATTGACATTGATTGCGAATTCACGAAAGACTGGTGCTCTTCCATGCTGTAGTTTTGTAGGGCGTAATACATATATGTAATTTTTTAAATTTATTACAAAAAGATTTCGAGTTTGCAAGACACTTTTAATAATAATTTTAATTAAATATATCTTAGCACTTGAACTGTTTTTCTTGGCGAAATATCAAAGAGAAGTTAGTTCTGAAAAGTGAAAACTTGTTATCTGCTCGAGGGCTTTTAGTTAACTGTGATTTATTTAGCATTTGATATTCCTTAAATACTTTTTTTTAATTAAATAGCTTTGAAAAGTCATTAGAAAACTATTAAGAAGATCACCAAAAAGGCTGATGCGCGCTAAGGGTGGGTTTACCTGTACAGGTAAGCACACAGCACTTGCTTGTGCATTGGTTATCATGTGTGTGTATATGTGTGTGTATGCGTGGGTGTGTGTGTTAAATACGTTATAAAAATACGATTCTTAGAAATCATTAGCCTAATTATATGTGTGTATGTACAAAGATCGTGATTTTTTTTTCAAATGATTTTATGTTCAAGTGCTTTTAATTACCCTATTATTGTTGTACTCAAATGTGTTTATTATGAGTTTATGCTGTATAATTAATAATGAGTTAACAGGTAGGCATTGTTTTCGATTTAGAATCGACGAGGTTTTTCTTAAGCAAAGTTTACTTTGCAACGTCTTGAGTTTGTGGGAGAGAAGGGAAAAAGAGAATGAGAGCTCTTCTGTCATACAAACTTATTAAGACTTTGCTTAAAATCGAAATCGATATCTTTTGCTATATTTTTCAAGTGCGCCAATATAGCGACGACGAAATAGCGTCGATTTTTGGAATTTAAAAACCGGGAAAAAAATTGGAAAAATTTCGTGGGTATTTTTCATTCCCATTTATTTTGGGAATTTAAAGGGGGGAAACAAAACGTAAACCGTCGATGAATTTTCCGTGTTCAACTGTCATGCCAATGGATCATATATTCTTAAAGTGGACACTTAGCAGAACAAAATTTGAGAAACGTGCAAAAAAATCTGTCGAGCAATATTGCGAGCAATTCGTATACAAAATTTACGAAAAAGGCACTAACTTTTTTAAGATGTTAATGCAAATTTTTTTTTGTAAGTTGCTATCTAAATTTTTTTGTTTTGTCCACATAACTATTCAAGTTTTTTCTACTAAATATAATATTATTTATTTACTAAAACAACGCTATGAAACTCAAAAGAACTGGTTTGACCGAAAGCGATTTTAAAGTTTCCAATTTACTTGCAAACTCAATGGCGCATATTCGTAATAAATAAAAGTAAACTTTAAAAATTTAAAACCAGTATTACCATACAAAACGCTGGTTTTCAAATTTTACCCTCCAAATATGTATTCATAAAATTTTTAAATGAAATTTAAATGAATTCTATATAACATTTTTTATACAAAAGTTACTTAAAATGGGTTTAAACTACATTTAATGTTTTATGAATATGGGGATAAAAGTAAATTGTATGCGCCAATGGTTTTTAGAACAAGCCAATCTACGATTCCTACTGTAATTTTCTTTCATTTTATTCTTAACTTGAATTTGTGTCTGCACACCGAAAATTCTTTTGATGCAATTTATTTATTTTTTTACAAAAACAATTTTCTTTTAAATACAAGATGTCGATCGAACGTTTTCTGTCGACATCGTTGGAGAGGCCGTTAAATTATTTAACTCCTTTTCTTAAGATGTGTGTTTTTTTAATTTTATTTAATAATTAAAGCTTTATAACATTTAAAAATTCAATGAAAGAATCCATCCAAACTAGATATTTTTTGTTGCGGTGGTACCCCTCCCAATCTTCTCTACCACCCCACCATGAAACTAAAACTTTCTAAAAGAAAAAAATTCATAACACAGAAAAAACTTTCTCCCTTAAAACCTTTAATTGAAAAAAAGTACAAATAATCAGTTAAAAATTTAATTCAGTCAAGTAAACTTTTATTTAAAAATTTCGTTTTTATATAATTTTTTATACATTATTTAAAAACTTAAATTTTATTTTATTTAAAAATTTACATTTTTATTTTTCATTTAATTGACTTAAACTTTAATTAAGAATTTATTTGAGTTAAATAAGTTTTTGTTTAAACAATTTAATTACACGTAATTTAATTTCAATTCCAAATAAAAATTGAAAAACAAAATTTAGTCAGGAATAATTCCTTAATTGGTTTTTTTTTTGTTTCACCAATTTAATTAATTTTAATTACAAAAAAATTTAAAAATTTTTTTTAATCAGGAATAATTTCTTAATCGGGTTTAAGTTTACAGTTTTCAATTCTTATAAAATTCAATATTTTTATTCGTTAATATGGTTTTTTAAGAAGAGCAGAAAAGATATATAATAATTTCTCATATTCCATTTCATCAAACAGTCATATTTAACAGCTGATATTAACAATAATCTCTGCCCCAAAAGACAGCCACATGATTACTGATTAAGTGCATGGGGGCTGAGAAAAATTTTGACATTTCCTCCAACTAATGTCTGGATTAATTTTTCTTCTCTTTCGAAAATAACATTTATTAATAAAATTATTATTAAGAGGTTACTCCTGATAAAAAAGTCACTCTAGTTCAATTAAATTTCAATTTAAAAAAATTTGTTTTGAATTGAATTTTTATTTGTTTATTTTTGAAAAAATATATTTTTTTGTGATTTCTGGCTTACATACATTATGACGAAATAATCTATAATATTATAAAATTATAATTACATATATAATCTACTTAATAATAATTATTGTGCTATAAATTAATGTGTACATAATTTTTATTTCTTATCTAAAGGTTTTAAATATTAATATTCATACATTTAAAAAGTCAAATAATCGCAGAAATATTTAGTTATAATACTTATTAATATGATTAAAGCGTTAAAATTTATTAATCTGAGTTCGTGTTACACTAGTTATTCCGGTATATCTGGCATTTGAAATCTACTTCCAAACACAAAACGGCTGAACTCATTCCTGCTTATTGGACTGGTCTGAGTGGCCACTGTGGAGGCAGATGACGAATCTTTTCTCTGCAAAACAGTCACTATATATTGCCAAACTTTCAAAGGGAACTGCACATTAGGATTCTGCTCATATGCTTCTATAAGCTGTAAAACAATAGAGTCTTCTTCCTCTGCGACTGACCTTGGTCGGTAAATTATAGTTTTTGCCATCATGTCTTGGGCCGCATGCTCTAACATATCCCAAGCTCTGTCATATAATCCTGATCCTTTGAAAACGTAGTATAACGCCAATTGATTCGAAGACCAATAGGAAGTTAAAAAATCTGCTAGTATGTTTAAGTCGATCATACTTATGAATGTATCGGCAGGAATTAATGTTGGCGGATAGAATTTATAGCTGTAGAAATTCCTTGGATCTAGATCATCATAAGGTAGCTTGTCCTCAGCCTTGAAGCTTGAAGCATTTTTTGTGTGCTGGTAGCTGATATTTGCTGGCGAATATGTTTCATACTTCACTTTGTTTGCCATTTTATCTGGAAGTTTGTGAGTTGCTTTTTTATTTCTGCACGTTGATGCGGTATTCACGAAAGCGTGTTGTTGCTCCATACTGTAGTTTTGTAAGCCGTAATAGATGTATTTTTATATATTAAGGACAAAAAGAGTGATCTTTTGTTTTTGGCGAAATATCAAACAGAAGTTAGTTTTGAAAATTGAAAACTTGTTATTTGCTCGAGGGCTTTTTGTAAACTGTGATTTATTTGGCATTGTTGCTCCTTAAATACTTTTTTTTTTTAATTAAATAGCTTTGAAAAGTCATTAGAAAGCTATTAAGAAGATCACCAAAAAGGCTGAATCGCGCTAAGGGTGGGTTTACGTGTTCAGGTATGCACACAGCACTTGCTTGTGCACTGGTTATCATGCGTGTGTGTGTGTGTGTGTGTGTGTTAATCACGCGAAGAGTAAGCATTATAGAAAAAGGATTCTTAGAACTCATTAGCCTAATTGTTTTTCAAGTTGGGTTTATCTAAAACATATGTTCTAATTATGAGTCAATGTGGTATAATAATAAATAATGAGTTAACAGGTATCATTGTCTTCGATTTAAAATCATGTGAAAAGGCGGGGTTTATCTTAAGCAAAGTTCACTTTGCAAAGTTTTTAGTTTGTGGGAGAGAAGGGAAAAAAAGAACGAGAGCTCGTCTCTCATACAAACTTAAGACTTTGCGAAGTAACTTTTAATTGTGGAATTCGATTTCTTTTTTCATCTCGATCTATGTCAATGTGAGAAAAAGAGATGTTGTGATGGGAAACGAATTTTGTTATTGTGTTTTAAATCGATTATGCGGGGTTGCACGATTCATTAATTCTTGTATATTTGAATAAAATTTCCGTACAAGAACTTTAAAATGGAAAATTTTAAAATTTAAGTAAAATTCTTTAAAATAATTAAGACAAATTTATCTAGATATACATATATGGGGGAAACCATATTAAAAATAATCAAGAATAAATAAGTATTCACCCTTATCGGGAATAAAAGTCGAATATTTTGTTCACGTGAATTATTTCTCATGAAGTAAAAATGGTGAACAAAATTAAAAAATACTGTCACAACAATAAAGCAAAAATTGACGATCACAATTTTAGGGAAAGGGAACACATATCACGTAAAGGGCGATTGATATCATGAAAAAGCGTCCCCAGATAGAAAAAAAGGGTTCCCCAAAGACGACCGAATAGAAAGCGAGAAACTTTGGCAACCACTTTCGGATAATTTGAATATTATTCAACCAAAATTTTATCTGGTAATCCTCTTAACAATACTCTACATCAATATATGATATATTTTTATTATGGAAAATGTCAAATTCAATATAGGAAAACCAGGTAACATAAAAAATATTATTTTTAAATATAAAGTTTGACTTTTGTCATGATAAAAATATATCAGTTATAGACGTAAACCCCCCAATAAATAGTTTGGTAATATCGTGCCATAACCACTACAATAGCTTAAGCGACATAATTTTCGAACTGCAATTTTTGACCAAAATTGATTATTTGCGATCGTAAATAGTCGATTTTCGTCAAAGAAACGAACTCCGAAAAATGTGTCGTTTAAGCTATTTTAGCGGTTATGGCTCGATGTAGCAATAATGCCGGCAGAATAATATGGAAAAAGTCAACAGGGATGGTGCAAAGAAAAATATTATTCGCTTGTAAATATCTGGTTATTCGAACAATTCTTTATTTTATTTTAACTTATTGCTATACAAATTATTTTATGCAACCGTTTTCAAGATACTATTTTCTTTTTTAATTTATATTCTGAATTTTACTAAAATTATCTAAATGTCAAACGCAATACAGAAAATTCGAATAGTTTGACGTTTCATGTACGCAATAATTGTCAACGAAAAACTGTTGATAATTATTGCATGCTCTGGAAATGAGCTTTCTCCACTGGCAATATCAATATTTTGACATTTGTTGCAATATATTTTTGTTAATGAATTTATTGCTAGTCTAGACGAGGGTAACGGATAGGACTTTCGTATTTTTATCTTCATTAATTGGCATTGATGATGATGCCATAAGAAAAGCAATTTTTAAAACTTTTCTTTGTTTAAAACAATTTAAATTCTAAAAGTAAACTCTATATAGAATAAAACAGATCTGATGAAATTCGCCGGCGCCATGTATTGAAAACAT
This sequence comes from Tachina grossa, assembly GCA_949987645.1. Taxonomy (NCBI): domain Eukaryota; kingdom Metazoa; phylum Arthropoda; class Insecta; order Diptera; family Tachinidae; genus Tachina; species Tachina grossa. The sequence goes on from OX465277.1 coordinate 111,797,829, forward strand.
TTAGCCGCCCTCGGCGTCACAAAATGAAAGATGACTCTAACTATGTCTCTATCTACAGGAAATTACAATTGTCTGAGTAACTAGCGTCCCTTTTCACAATGTCTGGTTAAGAGTTAACGTTAACTTTAACTGCAAGTTCTTCATACAAACCTTGCCGTTAAAGTCCCTGTTATCTTTTAACAATACATTGTGAAAAGGTACGTAAATGGGAAAAAATATATCTGAGCTGAAGTACTTGAGAAGTGAAACAAGTTCTTGTGTGGTTTCTTGGTATTTTGTTGGTTATTTTTCTCATTATTTTCTAAAATATTAATTTTAGCAAAAAACTTTCTTTGATACTAATCTTGTTGACTTGAAGAGTTAAAATATTGCCATATGTCATATTCTTGTAAAATGATTTTTTAAAAAGATAGTTGTACGCAAAAAATTACATTGAAAAATGTGCTTGAGGGCCAACTTTGAGGGGCGGGCGCAACCCCTAAAACGCAACCTATCGCAACGAAATTTTTTGTATTTTTTTTTACATAAAACTGAACCGATTTGGAGGGTGAGAGTAGAAGAAATAAAAAAAGTATCCATACAATTAACGGCCACTCTAATGTACATATGTATGATAATGTACTATTTTTAGGGTTCCGTACACCAAAGGTGAAAAGGAACCCTATTGTTTTCGCTACGCTGTCCGCCTGTCCGTCACACGGTGTTTTCTCAGGACTTACGGTTCCTGAAATTTGGACAGAGTATGTAGAACCTTGGCCGCTACAACAACAAATACATGAGAATTAAAAATTAAAGGGTGTTCCAAAACGAGCAACGAAAAATGTTAAAATCCCATGTAATATACATACAATTGTATGAACATATGTATATTGAAACTTGAAATTTGTAAAATTAGTGTATTTTTATACAGACTACAACAATTAACACTAAAATTTAAAAAAATTAAAATTGAAGGGTGGTCCATCAGTTAATGCAATTTTGACTATTATGTAATTTACATGAAATTTTTTCATGAAATTAGTTGCATGAAAATTTTTTATTTGTCAATAGGAGGCCCGGAGAAGCAACTAGTATCAAAAAAGTTGTCAAAAATGCATCAGAGATTCATTATACGTCCTTTTTCATATAAAATTATCTTTTATATTGCTGCGATTAGCAAATAGAAAAAGTTGCGTGCAACAAAATTCATGAAATTTCATGAAAAAATGCTTAATGTAAATCAGGTATATGTAATTTTGACAATTTGCTATATCTTGTAAATCGTAAGAGGCAAACACTTGAAATTTTAAAAACGGTAAAACTAAAAAAACCGAAAATTATAAAATCGCCAAACCAAAAAAAAAAAAAAAATCGCCAAAAATTAAAAAAAAATCGCCAAAACGAAAAAAATCGCCAAAATTAAAAAAAAAATTCTAACACTAAAATAAATCGCCAAATTCGAAAAAATCGCCAAAATTAAAAAAAACGCCAAAATTAAAAAAAACGCCAAAAATCGAAAAAAATCGCCAAAACGCGAAAATGTTGCCAAAACCTAAAAAAAAATTTATATAAAAAAAATCGCAAAAATGAAAAAAATCGCCAAGAATAAAAAAAATCGCCAAAATGAAAAAACGCCAAAAACCGAAAAAAATCGCCAAAACAAGAAAATAAAGTGTCAAAACTAAAAAAAAGAGCCAAAACTTAAAAAAATCGCCAAAACCGAAAAAACGCAAAAACCGATGAAAAGACCCCAAAAACGAAAAAAAATTCCAAAACTATATATTATATAGGATGAAGTTTGTATTAAATTACATATCTAGTGTTCGTACGGAACCCTTCGTGCGCGAGTCAGAGTCGCACTTTACTGAATTTATTTAACTTCTTGACATTAAATATAGTTGTTTTAGAGAATCCTTTATTGTGCATTTGTACTGCAACACAATCTCTTTGCTATGCCTGAATTTCATATGTGTGAGTGATTTCTTGTAACTGTTTTCTTGGTTTTTTATTTTTTGTGGTTGGGAAAAAACTTAACCGGAAGTTTGCCATTGAAATCGAGTTCTATGTTTGTTGTATGTTTAAATCGCTGACTTTGCTATTTGTTGGCAGCATCTAGGTATACATACTTACATTCATATGTAAGTTACATACATATGTATGTATGTAAGTATATAAAAATAACTCTTTGTACTCGTATTTAAATAGGACACTTATGTATATATGTATAGGGTGTTTTTTTCAGGGGTATAGAACTTCGAATTGAAATAAAACACAAGAAAATCGTTTTAATGTCCATCAATTTGGCTTTATTGGAAGGATAATTTTATGCCATTAATGTTTAAATATGATTTCGGGCATGTGGCCGCCGCGGCTGGCTCGAATAAAGCCAATTCTACAGGTCCAATTTTCAACCACTTTTTCGAGCATATGGGGCCGTATGTTGGCAATAACGCCACGAATGTTGGCTTCCAAGTCCCCTAACGTTTCTGGTTTGTTGGCGTAGACGAGTGACTTCACATATCCCCAAAGAAAATAATCCAATGGTGTCAAATCACACGATCTTGGTGGCCAATTGACAGGTCCATTCCGCGAAATTATGCGCTCATCGAATGTTTCCTTCAATAAATCGATTGTGACGTGCGCTGTGTGGCATGTAGCGCCGTCTTGTTGGAACCACAACTCATCCACATTCATGCCATGCAATTCGGGAACAAAATAGTCGGTTAGTCGGCTCCAATTGCTGTGCACGGTGGCGAATCGATTCATTCGGGTCCTCTTCAACACTTTGCTCTACAGCGGCAATTGTTTCTTCGGTGCGCACTGTTCGACGTCTCTGCGGATGCGTATTATCACATAGAGTAAACGTAGTGCGAAAACGATCCATGGTTAACCGAATTAATTGCTCTGATGGACGATTATGTCGACCATAAAATGGACGGAGCTTGCGGTAAACTTCGCGAACTGAACCATTATTTTCGAAATAAATTTGCACGATTTGCAAGCGTTGTTCTTTTGTCAACCTGTTCACGATGAAATGGCAAACCAAACTAAATATTAATCACTTGACAGCTGACAAAATGGCCGTCAGTTAAAAAAGTGATGCCAACTTAAAGTTCTATACCTCAATAAAAAACACCCTTTATGTATATGCACAAACTTGTGTATACATTCACGTGTGTTTTATGTTTACATACATACACAAGTTTTATTTTTACATGCATACATATTTTGAATTTTAATGTGTTATTTTACTTACTTATGTATGTATATAAAATAAAGTATGTCTGTGTGTGTGTGTGTATATGAAATCGCAATAAAAAAAACAGCAACAATAACAGCAAAGAAATCTTGCCACGCAAGAAAAGTTTTTGCAACAGTTAACCTAGATTCTGGCAGTGAGATGCTGCATTTCTTGCATTGTTTGTCAGCTGATTTTTGTTGTTGTTGTTGTTCTTGCTTGTTTATAATGTCAACATTTTTATGACTTTTTTTAATTTTTTTTGTGCTTTTCTTATTTTTATAAAATTTGTTTTTGTGTTTTCGTTAAGAAAATAGTCTTAGTAGCAAGCAGCAATACTTGTCATACAGGAAGTTAAATAATATTGTTTTTATTTAAGTTTTCTTTTTCTTCATTTCAGCTTGTCCTGCTCTCTGCAGGATGTTAAACAGAATACATTTCGTATATTGTTTGTTTTTTAATTTTAAATGATATTAAGTGAACAATTTATTTACTTAGGTTAATGTTAATTATTATTATGCACATAATACGTGCATACATATACATATTTTCATAATTTTTCATTGTGGTTCACTATGCCGCATGAATAAAATTTCAACCGTAATTCGACATGGGAAGGCCTGCTCCAAGGGGCGTAAAATGTTTGAAGAGCAATTTTTGCACAAGCCAAAGTTAATTTTACTGAAAATTAAAGTATCATCCCTACTTCTTTTTTTTCCGGAGCTCATTTTCACGATCATAAAATTTTCCCCATTATAATAGACAACAGAGACCTGTAAATACGTCATGTTTTTTTAAATGTATTCACGTCGCATGTATTATACTAAACCAATAATAAATGCTGTCGTACTATAAGCGAAGCACGATGGATGTATTGGTGTACTTGTATACCAGTGTTAACAAGCGATGTCGCCAAGACTGCTTGTTTGTAACAAACACTCAAAAGAAATAGTGTTGATTTGTGTATGCTTGTTATTTTTCATATTGTACGTTTGAGTGTGTGTGTAATATGTAGATGGTAAGCTATTATGTGATTAACCGCATACAACTAATGTTAATGCATGTGTGTGCGTTTCCATGTGCGCAGAAAAATAAAAGATCATACACACATGCATGCATGACGTTTGTACACGCGCTTATGCGTAGAAAGAAGCAAGCATTACAAATTCCTCCGTCACGAAGTGTTTTCTTCTTTACTCATATACCTACAATACTGAAACAAATTTCTTGCAAACAATGTTGTTAACGTTTGTTTTATAATATTTCGCTGTAGTAAATCATTTGAAAAATCCCTCATGTCTTAAAAGTTCTTATAAGATGTCTTGTGCAGGACACTAATAGACAAAAGAAATTAAAAAATTTTTCGAAAAATTTTCACTTTTGCGGCTACCTAAACGTTGTTAAGAATCATTCCTAGGAAGTTCATATGTTCTAGAAAGTTGTTTACTGAGATATTAGGTACATTTTCATAGTTGATTGTTTCCTTGAATTTTGAACAGTTTGCTATGTATGGACATGAAACAGGGGAAAAAAGTAAAAAATCAAATTATTTTTTAAATTTTTTGCCATTTTGTTCTTGAAGATGAATTTTTTTTTTTTGATTTTATATTTTCACAATTTTTGTTCTTTATGACTCAGAGAGTAAATCAAAATTCCGAACGGTTTGCAAGATATGAGCCTGAGAAAATGCAAAAATGACACTGAGGCCCCTTAAAAAAGTGCATAACTTGGGGCAAAACTGGAAGACACGGTTCTTTTTTTTTTTGTCTTTTATCACGTAGTGATATCCGTAGATGATTATATTTCCATGATTTAAAAAATGATAACTAGAAAGTATTAAAATAAGCACATTCACATAATAATATAAATAAGTGCTTATATATATCATTCATTAGGGGACAGTTCTTATTATACACAAAAATAATTAGATAAATAAGTATCATTCATTATTTTGTAAGCCATTAAAATAGTACTTACTGCACATTACAAAAAAACTTTTTCCTGAGTTTTCATACAATTATTTAATTTATATAAATTTTAACAATCTCTTCTTTTAGAAAATGTGCTTTACTATTGACATACTCGTACTTCGAGCATGTTCCCATGCACATTTATTTGCTTAAATATTTTCATTATTCTATTATTTTTATTCTTGGTAATTTTGTCATAAAAAGAGGTACATATTTGTTTTTTTTCTCATATTGACTACAATATACCAGAAAATCTAAGGATAATGATGCGAGTGAGTGTATTCTGAGAATGTCACTTTGTATTTTGTCAACACACATTAAGCTTTAGCTGTTCTCTTTTATGTTTTATTTTTTAAAAATTTTATTTTATACACACTCTTAAACATTATTTAACACATTAGAAAAAAAAGTTACCTGCTATTTTCATACACTTGTACTCTATTCATTTGTTGGCAAAAATTGCCATGATATACATATCCTTTAGGAAGCTTCCATTTTGCACTTTATTAAAATGTGTGTGTGTGTGTGTGTGTGTGTGTGTGTGAAAGTGTGTGTTCAACATCGAAATGCTTTTAAAAACATTTTTTTCTTGTTTCTACAATAACTATTATCCCAGGATTATAGTTAAAAATGCAAATAGTAGTTTGTCGATTTTTATTAAATTAAAAAAAATGTATCAACAAATGTTTGATTTATAAAAGAAATATTGAAACTGAACTCGTTTCGATTTTAACCTGACTTTCAAGGTCATTAATTAAAACTAACAATTAGCATAATTATTAGTGGCCGCGCCCACTTTTTGGAATGCAAGATTGTGTCTTTTTAAGAGTTCAAAGTATATGCCAAGTTTTGTAAAAATTAATTTAGTACAAGCACGTGAAATATAATGCTAAAATTTAATAGGTTTGGTCCCGCCCACTTTTTTTTAAATTCAAGATTTTGTCTTTTTAAGAGTCAAGCTGTGCGCCATTTTCATAAAAATCAGTTAAAAAAGTATGTGAAATATAATATGTATTAAGTTTTATTGGGCGTAGCTCTGCCCATTTTTTAAACTTCAAGATTGTGTCATCACGAGAGCCCAATGTGTTTAGTAAGTTTCATAGCAATCGAATAAGTAAAATATCATAAAATAAAAAATGATTAGGCGTGCCCCGCCCACTTTTTTACAATGTGACAAATTTTTTTTACAATTAGTCTAAAATGTACCGAGTTGTCTGTCATGCAACAATGCAAAAAAAATACAGACGAATTGATAATCCTTTTTCTTTTTTTTTTGAAGTGGGTTAAAAATAAATTTAGCTCTGACTTTTTTTTTTGTGACAATTTTTCTGAAATTTTTTGTGCATAGTTTAATTTTAGTATAAATCATGATGTTGTGGTTATACTTCTTTGACTGAAAAGTTTTCCACAAATCAGAAAAACTAAAAACTTTTTCTCAATAAATATAAAACCATAAATTTAAAATTTTCTTCAACTAAGCTACATTTTTAAAATGTGGATATATGTATTTTCAATAAAAAGTATTAGCTTCCATGTTCACAAATATTTTTTTTATTTTTTGCTAGTTTTGAATTTACACTTCAATAAATTTCAGCCATTTTGTAAGTGTTCATTCGAATTGCTGTTGTGCTGGAAATTTTTTATATTAAATCCACTCATCAATAATGTGTCCTTGCTACGTTAACAATGGACTCCTGGATATTAACGCTTATAAGGCCAGTGGTAGAGAAGAGGTAAGCACACACACACACAAGCCCACTCAAACACTAAAATGCTGATGATAAAGCTGCTGTAATAAACATACATAATGCGTTACGCTGCAAAAAGAGAACGAAAATGCACAGAACAACAAATATAAAAAAGAGGAAGGATATGAAAAACATGAAAAGAGTGGCTAAAAAATATCATTTATAATATTTGCAAAAAAAAAAAATACCCAAACTGAAGTGCAAACGGAAGTGCTTTAGCTGTTGTTATTATTTCCATTCTTCTTTTTTTTCCCAACTCCTGGAAAACATGGCTTAACAATGCATTTTAAGAGCCGCTATAATCGTTAGCATCATTTTTCCAAACATCTTTTCTTATCAAACATCTCCAACGCAGTTGTTACACTTTGCAGCGGCCACTATCCCATTCCCACTCCGCTGGGTTGCTTCCAAACTACTTATTCGATGCTGTACATATAAAAATAGTTTTTCCTTTTGTTATTGTACTTTATACATATTACATGTATTACATACATATATCCGTTGCGTGCGTTTGTGTGTTTGTGTATTTCTGAATTTTCGTTATTGGTCTGGTTGTTCTAACAACAAGGAATCCAGTTGATGCCTTAAAAAACAAAGAAAAAGAAAATGTTGCTTACTCAGCAATGGCAGTGTAAAATAAAAGGCTTTTTGCCAAAAAAAAAAAAAAAGATGGAAGAAAAACAAATCCAACAAAGGAAGCAACAACATTTTCATCAGCTTCATCATCACTCATGGTACTCGTAGATCCTACACATACCTAAAACGGTTGGCTATAAAAATATACCCACTGCACAACTGATAAATATCTAAAAATGCTGTCTGCTAAGCGATAACCCAGTCATCAATTTGATATAGTCGTTTGTCTCAATTATTAGGTCTTCAATAGTGGAACTTGTCGTAATATTCCCATAAAGTATAAACCCAGTGGGCGGTCAGTATTTATCTCAAAAACCAAAATTAGAGCGACCAAAAACATCAGCAACGACAGAAGACATGAGTGGAAAGTGTTAATGGGAAGACTATTGCAAATTAGAGATGGTAAAATTGAGCTTTCATTACAAAAAAACTTTCAGCAAATTATAATATGCATCAAAACAATTCACATATTCTATTTGCCCTAAAAAATATGTATAAAATGTTGCAATTTGCTTCAGATATACAGTAGACCAAACAGCAGAACGCTGATTATGAAGGGTTGACGGCCTTCGAAAACAGCATGTTGTTCCGTTCTGCCAGTATTTGTCAGAATATTTACTATTAACGGCTTGTACCACGATGTTTGTTCAATCGATTACTTGCACTGAAAACAAAAACACATTTTCTTATTTTATTGTTATTTTTAATCGAAAGTTTTTTATAGACATCGCCGGACAGGCCGTAATTTTGGTGTTATTTGTTCCTTAAACATTATTAAATTTAAGTTTAAAATTTTTTAAAAGCACTAATAATCCAAAAAAAAAATCACTAATTAAAAAAAATCACTAATTATTACATTTAATTTGACTTCCTCGAAATACAAACAAAACCGATCGTAACCTTTTATAATCAGCATAAAGCGTTATTATACCACATTTTACGCAAATAACTAAAGCTTCATCCCATATCATCATCCCTTATCCAGGAAAAATTAATTTAGGTTTAAAAAACGTTTAACAAACAAATTTCCTTACAAAATATGTTTTGTAAACCTTTTGTAAGCCAACATTATTTTTTCTGAATACGGCAGTAAGGCTGCAGGATTCTTGTAAGATGATGAGAGATAAGATATAAGAGATGACTTAAATTGGTTCCCACGGAGTCCGGATTTAGTCTTAATGGACTTTTTCCTGTGGTTTTATTCCAAATCTAAGGTTTACGTCAATAAACCGACTTCTTTTATGTTTAAGAAATTTAACTTGAAACACAGAAACTTAAAAAGATTTTAAAAGTAATTTTTCGACTCTGAAAACTCTGGAAAGCTTTTAGAGTTTGAGAAATGTCCCGCAGTAGTTAAATATTTTATAAAAAAAACACAATAAATTAATCAGTAATCTCAATTTAACTCAATTCTAAAAATATAATGATCCAGAAGCCAGAGCTTGTGATTCCCACAGCGAAAAATTTCATATAAAAATCTACGAAAACGAGTTTGGTGTTAATTAAAATTTTTCGGTAGTAATTAACTTCACATATGTTTCATGTTAATTCAACATGATTTACACTAAAAGTAAAAAAAATATATTTTTGAAGCAACTATTTAATGTTCTTTTAATATTGAAGAACTGTTAAATCAAAATGAAGAATCATGTTGAATTAAAGTTATTTGAAAAGTAGAAACAACATGAGTTTAATTTAATATAGTAATTTTATTTAAATTGAAATTATTTGTCCAATACTGTTGATAGTCTGCGTTCGCATTGTTTGAATTAACAAGGCCTTAGTTTTTCTAATGTTAATAAAACAATCATCGAAAGTCAGTTTTTTTAAACCTATTTTTACACATACATATGTCTCCAGATAGGGTTAGAAAAGGTGGGTAGTGTCAAGCCACACAAGAACTTGTTTTATATCTCTAGTACTTAAGATCAGATATTTTATACAATACTTTCCACTTAGTTACTCACACAATTCTAATTTCCTCTAGAGAGAGAGAGAGAGACAAAGTTCGAGGCAACGTTAATTTTGTGACGCCGAGGGCGGCTAAATGTTTTCAATACATGGCGCCGGCGAATTTCATCAGATCGGTTTTATTCTATATAGAGTTTACTTTTAGAATTTAAATTGTTTTAAACAAAGAAAAGTTTTAAAAATTGCTTTTCTTATGGCATCATCATCAATGCCAATTAATGAAGATAAAAATACGAAAGTCCTATCCGTTACCCCCGTCTAGACTAGCAATAAATTCATTAACAAACATATATTGCAACAAATGTCAAAATATTGATATTGCCAGTGGAGACAGCTCATTTCCAGAGCATGCAATAATTATCAACAGTTTTTCGTTGACAATTATTGCGTACATGAAACGTCAAACTATTCGAATTTTCTGTATTGCATTTGACATTTAGATAATTTTAGTAAAATTCAGAATATAAATTAAAAAAGAAAATAGTATCTTGAAAACGGTTGCATAAAATAATTTGTATAGCAATAAGTTAAAATAAAATAAAGAATTGTTCGAATAACCAGATATTTACAAGCGAATAATATTTTTCTTTGCACCATCCCTTTTTCCATATTATTCTGCCGGCATTATTGCTACATCGAGCCATAACCGCTAAAATAGCTTAAACGACACATTTTTCGGAGTTCGTTTCTTTGACGAAAATCGACTATTTACGATCGCAAATAATCAATTTTGGTCAAAAATTACAGTTCGAAAATTATGTCGCTTAAGCTATTTTAGTGGTTATGGCACGATATTACCAAACTATTTATTGGGGGGTTTACGTCTATAACTGATATATTTTTATCATGACAAAAGTCAAACTTAATATTTATAAAAAATATATTTTTCATGTTAACTGTTTTTCCAATATTGAATTTGACATTTCCCATAATAAAAATATATATGATATATTGATGTAGAGTATTGTTAAGAGGATTACCAAATAAAATATTGGTTGAATAATATTCAAATTATCCGAAAGTGGTTGCCAAAGTTTCTCGCTTTCTATTCGGTCGTCTTTGGGGAACCCTTTTTTTCTATCTGGGGACGCTTTTTCATGATATCAATCACCCTTTACGTGATATGTGTTCCCTTTCCCTAAAATTGTGATCGTCAATTTTTGCTTTATTGTTGTGGCAGTATTTTTTAATTTTGTTCACCATTTTTACTTCATGAGAAATAATTCACGTGAACAAAATATTCGACTTTTATTCCCGATAAGGGTGAATACTTATTTATTCTTGATTATTTTTAATATGGTTTCCGCCATATATGTATATCTAGATAAATTTGTCTCAATTATTTTAAAGAATTTTACTTAAATTTTAAAATTTTACATTTTAAAGTTCTTGTAGGGAAATTTTATTCAAATATACAAGAATTAATGAATCGTGCACCCCCGCATAATCGATTTAAAACACAATAACAAAATTCGTTTCCCATCACAACATCTCTTTTTCTCACATTGACATAGATCGAGATGAAAAAAGAAATCGAATTCCACAATTAAAAGTTACTTCGCAAAGTCTTAAGTTTGTATGAGAGACGAGCTCTCGTTCTTTTTTTCCCTTCTCTCCCACAAACTAAAGACTTTGCAAAGTGAACTTTGCTTAAGATAAACCCCGCCTTTTCACATGATTTTAAATCGAAGACAATGATACCTGTTAACTCATTATTTATTATTATACCACATTGACTCATAATTAGAACATATGTTTTAGATAAACCCAACTTGAAAAACAATTGGGCTAATGAGTTCTAAGAATCCTTTTTCTATAATGCTTACTCTTCGCGTGATTAACACACACACACACACACACGCATGATAACCAATGCACAAGCAAGTGCTGTGTGCATACCTGTACACGTAAACCCACCCTTAGCGCGATTCAGCCTTTTTGGTGATCTTCTTAATAGCTTTCTAATGACTTTTCAAAGCTATTTAATTAAAAAAAAAGTATTTAAGGAGCAACAATGCCAAATAAATCACAGTTTACTAAAAGCCCTCGAGCAAATAACAAGTTTTCAATTTTCAAAACTAACTTCTGTTTGATATTTCGCCAAAAACAAAAGATCAATCACTCTTTTTGTGCTTAATATATAAAAATACATCTATTACGGCTTACAAAACTACATTATGGAGCAACAACACGCTTTCGTGAATACCGCATCAACGTGCAGAAATAAAAAAGCAACTCACAAACTTCCAGATAAAATGGCAAACAAAGTGAAGTATGAAACATATTCGCCAGCAAATATCAGCTACGAGCACACAAAAAATGCTTCAAGCTTCAAGGCTGAGGACAAGCTACCTTATGACGATCTAGATCCAAGGAATTTCTACAGCTATAAATTCTATCCGCCAACATTAATTCCTGCCGATACATTCATAAGTATGATCGACTTAAACATACTGGCAGATTTTTTAACTTCCTATTGGTCATCGAATCAATTGGCGTTATACTACGTTTTCAAAGGATCAGGATTATATGACAGAGCTTGGGATATGTTAGAGCATGCGGCCCAAGACATGATGGCAAAAACTATAATTTACCGACCAAGGTCAGTCGCAGAGGAAGAAGACTCTATTGTTTTACAGCTTATAGAAGCATATGAGCAGAATCCTAATGTGCAGTTCCCTTTGAAAGTTTGGCAATATATAGTGACTGTTTTGCAGAGAAAAGATTCGTCATCTGCCTCCACAGTGGCCACTCAGACCAGTCCAATAAGCAGGAATGAGTTCAGCCGTTTTGTGTTTGGAAGTAGATTTCAAATGCCAGATATACCGGAATAACTAGTGTAACACGAACTCAGATTAATAAATTTTAACGCTTTAATCATATTAATAAGTATTATAACTAAATATTTCTGCGATTATTTGACTTTTTAAATGTATGAATATTAATATTTAAAACCTTTAGATAAGAAATAAAAATTATGTACACATTAATTTATAGCACAATAATTATTATTAAGTAGATTATATATGTAATTATAATTTTATAATATTATAGATTATTTCGTCATAATGTATGTAAGCCAGAAATCACAAAAAAAATATATTTTTTCAAAAATAAACAAATAAAAATTCAATTCAAAACAAATTTTTTTAAATTGAAATTTAATTGAACTAGAGTGACTTTTTTATCAGGAGTAATCTCTTAATAATAATTTTATTAATAAATGTTATTTTCGAAAGAGAAGAAAAATTATTCCAGACATTAGTTGGAGGAAATGTCAAAATTTTTCTCAGCCCCCATGCACTTAATCAGTAATCATGTGGCTGTCTTTTGGGGCAGAGATTATTGTTAATATCAGCTGTTAAATATGACTGTTTGATGAAATGGAATATGAGAAATTATTATATATCTTTTCTGCTCTTCTTAAGAAACCATATTAACGAATAAAAATATTGAATTCTATAAGAATTGAAAACTGTAAACTTAAACCCGATTAAGAAATTATTCCTGATTAAAAAAAATTATTAAATTTTTTTGTAATTAAAATTAATTAAATTGGTGAAACAAAAAAAAAAAAAACAATTAAGGAATTATTCCTGACTAAATTTTGTTTTTCAATTTTTATTTGGAATTGAAATTAAATTACGTGTAATTAAATTGTTTAAACAAAAACTTATTTAACTCAAATAAATTCTTAATTAAAGTTTAAGTCAATTAAATGAAAAATAAAAATGTAAATTTTTAAATAAAATAAAATTTAAGTTTTTAAATAATGTATAAAAAATTATATAAAAACGAAATTTTTAAATAAAAGTTTACTTGACTGAATTAAATTTTTAACTGATTATTTGTACTTTTTTTCAATTAAAGGTTTTAAGGGAGAAAGTTTTTTCTGTGTTATGAATTTTTTTCTTTTAGAAAGTTTTAGTTTCATGGTGGGGTGGTAGAAGAAGATTGGGAGGGGTACCACCGCACCAAAAAATATCTAGTTTGGATGGATTCTTTCATTGAATTTTTAAATGTTATAAAGCTTTATTTATTAAATAAAATTAAAAAAAAACACACATCTTAAGAAAATAAGTTAAATAATTTAACGTCCTCTCCAACGATGTCGACAGAAAACGTTCGATCGACATCTTGTATATAAAAGAAAATTGTTTTTGTAAAAAAAAATAAATTGCATCAAAAGAATTTTCGGTGTGCAGACACAAATTCAAGTTAAGAATAAAATGAAAGAAAATTACAGTAGGAATCGTAGATTGGCTTGTTCTAAAAACCATTGGCGCATACAGTTTACTTTTATCCCCATATTCATAAAAAATTAAATGTTGTTTAAACCCATTTTAAGTAACTTTTGTATAAAAAATGTTATATAGAATTCATTTAAATTTCATTTAAAAATTTTATGAATACATATTTGGAGGGTAAAATTTGAAAACCAGCGTTTTGTATGGTAATACTGGTTTTAAATTTTTAAAGTTTACTTTTATTTATTACGAATATGCGCCATTGAGTTTGCAAGTAAATTGGAAACTTTAAAATCGCTTTCGGTCAAACCAGTTCTTTTGAGTTTCATAGCGTTGTTTTAGTAAATAAATAATATTATATTTAGTAGAAAAAACTTGAATAGTTATGTGGACAAAACAAAAAAATTTAGATAGCAACTTACAAAAAAAAATTTGCATTAACATCTTAAAAAAGTTAGTGCCTTTTTCGTAAATTTTGTATACGAATTGCTCGCAATATTGCTCGACAGATTTTTTTGCACGTTTCTCAAATTTTGTTCTGCTAAGTGTCCACTTTAAGAATATATGATCCATTGGCATGACAGTTGAACACGGAAAATTCATCGACGGTTTACGTTTTGTTTCCCCCCTTTAAATTCCCAAAATAAATGGAAATGAAAAATACCCACGAAATTTTTCCAATTTTTTTCCCGGTTTTTAAATTCCCAAAATCGACGCTATTTCGTCGTCGCTATATTGGCGCACTTGAAAAATATAGCAAAAGATATCGATTTCGATTTTAAGCAAAGTCTTAATAAGTTTGTATGACAGAAGAGCTCTCATTCTCTCTTCCCTTCTCTCCCACAAACTCAAGACGTTGCAAAGTAAACGTTGCTTAAGAAAAACCTCGTCGATTCTAAATCGAAAACAATGCCTACCTGTTAACTCATTATTAATTATACAGCATAAGCTCATAATAAACACATTTGAGTACAACAATAACAAGGTAATTAAAAGCACTTGAACATAAAATTATTTGAAAAAAAAAATCCCCATCTTTGTACATACACACATATAATTAGGCTAATGATTTCTAAGAATCGTATTTTTATAACGTATTTAACACACACACCCACGCATACACACACATATACACATATACACACACATGATAACCAATGCACAAGCAAGTGCTGTGTGCATACCTGTACAGGTAAACCCACCCTTAGCGCGATTCAGCCTTTTTGGTGATCTTCTTAATAGCTTTCTAATGACTTTTCAAAGCTATTTAATTAAAAAAAAGTATTTAAGGAATATCAAATGCTAAATAAATCACAGTTAACTAAAAGCCCTCGAGCAGATAACAAGTTTTCACTTTTCAGAACTAACTTCTCTTTGATATTTCGCCAAGAAAAACAGTTCAAGTGCTAAGAAATATTTAATTAAAATTATTATTAAAAGTGTCTTGCAAACTCGAAATCTTTTTGTAATAAATTTAAAAAATTACATATATTACGCCCTACAAAACTACAGCATGGAAGAGCACCAGGCTTTCGTGAATTCGCAATCAATGTCAATAAGTGAAGAAGTAACTCACATGCCACAACTTCCAGATGAAAGGGCAAACAAAGTGAAGCCGGAAAACTATTCGCCAGCAAATATTAGCTACGAGCACATAGAAAACCCTTCAAGCAACGAAGCTGGGGACGAACCACCTTATGATGATCTAGATCCAAGGAATTTCTACAGCTATAAATTCTATCCGCCAACATTAATTCCCGCCGATACATTCATTAGTGAGATAGACTTAAACATACTAGCAGATTTTTTAACTTCCTATTGGTCTTCGAATCAATTGGCGTTATACTACGTTTTCAAAGGGTCAGGATTATATGATAGAGCTTGGGATATGTTAGAGCATGCGGCCCAAGACATGATGGCAAAAATTATACTTTGCCGACCAAGGTCAGTCGAAGAGGAAGAAGACTCTATTGTTTCACAGCTTATAGAAGCATATGAGCAGAATCCTAATGTGCACTTCCCCTTGAGTGTTTGGCAATATATAGTGACTGTTTTGCAGCGTAAACAATCGGCATCTGCCGCCACCATTGGCACTGAGGCCAGTCCAGCAAGCAGGAATGAGTTCAGCCGTTTTGTGTTTGGAAGTAGATTTCCAATGCCAGATATACCGGAATAGTATAACACGAACTCAGATTAAAAAATTTTAACGCTTCATTCATATCAAACATATAATTGTATAAGTTTTCTCTCATTCTTCTACTTTTTAATGCATGAACATTAATAATTAAAACTCTTACACACAAAAAAGTTATATGAATAATTTTTTTACACCAATTAAAATATTTGTAATGTGAGTTAAAAAATTAATTAAATTTTCACTTATAAACAGTTAAAGAAAATTATTAATGCAATTAAAAATTTAATTGAATCAATAAAATGCTTAATTGAAAACACTAATTGGTGAATATTCATTGTCGGTAGCGATTTTGCTTCACATGTGTTTCATCTTAAAGGCTCGGTTAGCCGACGTAATGAAAATGGTTATTGAGGTGTACGAGTATGTTCTGCATTCCACGTGAAATTAAAACGAGTGGAATCGCCATGGCATTGTTGTTATAATTACATATTTCCAACAACGATTTTATGGCAACTCTATTCGTTTTAATTCCACGTGGAATGCAGAACATACCCGGTAATGAAACATAACCTAATTTTCACATAAAAATATCGATCAATTGTTTCTTACGTTGCAGAGTTACATTCCATTACAGTCGGGTGACTGAGACTTAATTCAACATGATTTATAGTAAAATTCAAGAATGTTTATATTTGAAATAACTTCATTTCATGTTGACTTAATATTCCAGTACTGTTGAATCCAAATGAAGAATCATATTGAATTAAAGTTATTTCAAGTTGAAACAAATGCATTTAATTTAATGTAATGTTGGTAGTCTGTGTTGGAATTGTTTTTCTATGTTTTTCTAAAATTAATAATAAAACAACTTTATTACATTCCCAACATTTCGTTAATTATTTCTTTACTTCTTCAGGGTCAAAAAATTAAGTTTGAAAATTATGTCGTTTAAGCTTTTTTTGGCGGTTATTTTATTTTATTGCAACAATGTCATTTTGTTTTATTAATTATGTGATTGTGTGTATTAGCATTAGTTGGCCTCAACTGCTATGATTTGAAGTCGTCCATATCCCGCGTTAAGCGTTAGCGTTACCGCTACTGCCACAACAACCTTAAATACACAACAAATTAATATCATCATGAATTAATTTTTAAATTTATTTAATAAATAGTAATAGGATTTCCAATCAAAATTTTTGCATGTTAATTTAACATTGATATTTTTTCTGCGCAGGAGCATTTATTTGATCGGTCTTACGGTTTTCCAATTTTCAGTGTTGTGGTAAGCACTATTAAGGCAGCTACCATTTTAAAGTTTATTATATTTGATATGCCAAGTCTAATTTGCCTCCCTATTAGAACAATTACGTACCATATTCCATTTCATGTCGGATTCTTTGAATCCATTAAGATTAAGAAACAAAACATTTCATGTGGCTATGATGTGTTACTTTTTTTACTAGTTAAGTATCTGAGGACTTCAACTATGACAAAAATTAATGGAAAATATTTTTTAGACTTTCTTTTTTATATTCCTCCTCGTATATACGACTTTATATACATATAATATCCTCCAAAAAATAACAACAAATATATAACAAAAAAGAAACATAAAATCTACGTAGAAAAACGGCTTAAAAATTAAACTTTATTGCGTTTAAGGACCTTGAGTAAATCCCTTTAATTCACTAGCTCCTTAGATCAAGCTTTCACACACACACACACGCGAGCACTTGCATTGTATATAGTGTGTGTGTATGTACATTTTCTTTCAGCAGGATTTATACTCTAATGCAAACACATACTTACATGTACACATACAAGCATGCATATCAATGTGCATGTGCACAATACAAGTGCCAAAGTGTGTGCAAGTGTAAAAGCATCTTAACAAACGCACCGAAACGAAAAACAAAAACTATTCAATTCAGCCTGTGCACAAATGCAACAAAATGAACTTTATCCCAAAATAACAACAACAACATCGTAAAATTATATTATACACTTACACAGCCATACATACCTACACACTAGAGGGCTGTGTAAACAGTCTTGAAATGCAAATACTTCTATATTTTATGATTTCAAAAGGCTAAAGTTCATGCCGCCTTGTAAGCCAAATTACATGTGATAATTATTAATGAACAAATAACATCAAAGTTAATTGTAAATATTCTGGTCTTGTGCAGGTGTCTAATGAACACATACTCAACTAAAAAGGAGCTGAGCGGGCCGTCCCAGGAATTCTCATCAAGTTTGTTACATCGGCAATTTCACAGTTGATTGCAAGGCGTTAATGTATATATATATATATATGTGTGTGTGTGTGTGTGTCTGTGGATTTATCTGTATGTGTTGTTTTCTTTAAAAAAAAATTTACTATTGAAGTTTGACAACGCAGCAAAATGCATTTTTCATTACGTGACTGTAGACTTTGGCAAAAAATTTTATTATGTATTGAATAATGTTTTTAAGGAAAAGAAAAAGAAAATTTTGCTTATACCTGTACATAATGTAATGGAATTTGGAATAGGCATTAATGTAAAGCTAAGTCTAGACGATATGTTGAATCAGCATATTTATGATAAAAAATTTGTTACCAGTGCCAACATATCGTGTAGACACCAAATTTTTTCAACACACGTATGCTTAACGACATATGAAGGGCATTTGTTAACGTTGTCAACAAACGTATATCCAAGATTTTAGCATATCGTGTAGCCACCATATTTTTCGTTTCTAACAAATTTCCTATGTATGCTGTCAGATATGTTATTTGTTGAAAAGCCTATGTAAGCTTTTCAGCATACGGCAAATTTGATAGCATATAGAATTGATATTTTAACTCTGCTCAGGTATGAACAGTGTTTCCTAATTTGCCATTTTTAAAATAAAAATAACGTAAATATTAAAATAACAAAAACACTAGAACAAAAGCAAAAAAAAAACACAAAAAATTCTACATTACGCGAAAAATATACTGCAGAAATGTTCATGGTAAATTCGGCTGAATAAAAAATAAGGATAATTAAAATTTCATAAAAAAAAATCAGGCGATTCTGAAGAAGACAATCAATCTTATTCCAGCAAACTTCGCAATAAAATCGACTTTTTGCATGCTTTCAGCCTCCTAAAAGTTTTGCCGATTTATAAAAATATTGGAATTTGTCAACATCCCGCTGTTAGTAACTTTTTGGCGAATTTTCGCCATTTTTGCGACTTTTATTGAATTTTTTGTATTCCTTACAGTTTTGGCGATTTTTAATCAACATTATGGTTTGTTTAAAATTTTGCAACTTCTTGCGACTTTTTGTAGTTCGAGATAAAAGCGAATTTTTGCAGGCTTTCAGCCTCTTAAAAATTTTGCCGATTTTTAAGAAATATTGGAATTTGTCATCATCCCGCTGTTAGTAACTTTTTGCGAATTTATGTAATTTTCGCGATTTTTGCCGAATTTTTTGCATTCCTTACAGTTTTAGCGGTTTTCAATTCATATTATGACTTGCTTAAAATTTTGCCAATGTGTTGCGATTTTTTGCAAAGTTTTTAATAAAGGCGGCTTTTCGCGTGGTTTTTTTTTTAGAAGTTTTAACAATTTTGAAGAGTTTAAAACATTATTAGACTTTGTCATCTTGCTGTTGTAGCTTTTTGCCAATTTCCGTCATTTCGCGAATTTCTTTTTATTTATATACATGTATAATTGCACTAATTTTTATTAACCAAAAATATAATTTTTTGCACTGAAAGCGATAATTGAAAAAAGAAAAAGAATTGTCAAAATTTATTTTATATCTAAGCAAATGCTCACATGACTCAACATATATATTAGAATACGAAATTCAACATATCATGTAGACACAAAAATTTTATGCTAGCTCATATGTTGTATTATCATTTGCTGACATATGTTGACTTTAAAAAATGTGGTACTTTCAGCATACTGTGTAGACGGCTAACATATATATATATATGCTGACAGCAGGATTTGTTGTTATTTTAAAGCATATGAACATAAGCATACATTTGCTGATTCAACATATCGTCTAGACTTAGCTTAATATTTTCAGTCGGTTAAAGGCAAAAGGATAGGTGTTTTTTGAAAGGTATAGAATTTTAAATTAAACTGAAGCACCTATAAATGGTGTTTGTTTGAATTGAAGTTTTATTCATTATACTTTTGATTGATTATTATATACGGCTTATGGCTTAAGTCGGTTGGCTCGTTGGCAGTACAATCAATTGATCACTTTTTAAAGTAAATATCGGTACTATTCGATTACGTTTTTTTCAGTTTCAAATTACGACATTCGCTATCAAGCGATGCAGTAATCACTTTTATTTCAGTTGTCAACTTCGACGTCACGTCACTACAATACCAAAAAATTGGGTCCTGTCTACTCGCTCTCGTGAACAATTTTGTGTTATTGACAATCTATTTCTGTTCCCTAAGGTCTAGAACATAGCATGAGCCTGTCAATAGCAGTCAGTTGTTTTCGACAACGGGCCACAATTTTTTTTTTTTTTTTTTTTTTTTTATTGCATTGACGTGATGGTGATTTTGGCAATTGGAATAAGGGTGAAAATTGTTCGTTATCGAATGTCATAGTAGCAGAACATTATTATTTCGAAAATAAATTAATTTTGCTGTGTAGTTTAATTCGATTTCGCATATATTTATGTACAATCATAAAAAATATGATCAAGAACTTCGGAATTTTTATAAAATAATCTATATATATGTATGTACATGCATACATTACACATCTATGTACGTACTTATGTATATGTATATATGTATATACATATACAGTCAAATCCCGATAATTCGTTATCGCAAGCGACCGGCCATTTCTTACGAATTATAGGGGTTTTCGATTTAGCGGGGTTTCGATTTAACGGGGTTAAAATAAAATAAATACGAATCAATGGGGTTTTTCAATTTATTTACTAAAACGATAAAAAATTGTTAAAAATAAAATACAAAATAAAAATTTGACGTTTTTGTAACACTGATAGAGTTTTATGCGTGCGCACACACACACAAGCAGAAGCAAAAACCCACGCAAAAAAATAGCCTTCATTCTTTCCATGTTTCTGTTGTTTTTATTACGAATTATATAATTACGATTTATAAGAGATTTTATTTGAGTAAAATATTACGAATTAGCGAGGGGACCAAAATGTATGTAAATTTTACAAATTAACAAGATTTTTTTCAACTTACCGACAGTTTTTTACGAATTATCGGGAATTACGATTTATCGGGGTACGAATTATCGGGATTTGACTGTATATGCATCCCCATTTTTTTCTATTTATTTCCTATTCTTTTGTGCCAGTTATAAATTTTATTTAAAACTAACATTGATGTTATTTGGCTGCTCTTGGCATGAAGTGTCCTAGTGTGAATGTATAGCAGTGGTCGTGACCACCATCTATTTTTCATCATGCTGTGACAAGCCATATACATATACCACAAGTGACATTATAAATTTTGATATACATACATATAATATATATAAATATATATACATATATAAACACACACAAGTTAACCCACCCACACTCACAGTTAAGTATATTTTTTTCTTTGTGTTGTTCTATTTTTGCTTCCTAATATCATCAAATGTATGAGGTTTTGCACAGCAATAAAAATAATGAAAATAATGCAACCTATATGAATAGTTATTGCATCCCGTTTTTTTTTTAATATAATATGTTGACATTTATTTAGCACACACTGGCTATTTTTTTTTTTTGGAAATAATTATTATTAAGAGAGAAGAAATGGCTATGGATGGAAACCGCATTGGCAACGCAACTAAAATTAAAATTGGTATTATCTATGGCAACTTTCTCCAGATGCTAAATAATTATCAAAAATACTATTAAGACATATTAGCAACTGACAATAATGTAAATAAAGCTTCAAAATATAAGAAAAATAAGTGCTAAAAAAATGCTCAACTAAAAAAGTTACTTATCATCAATATGATTATTTCTGCTGAATTATTTTACGATGAAGGAAAAGAAGTACAATGGAAAATTCAAATCCTTTAGATGCCAATCACAAAAGTGTTGGTAATAAATCTCAGTGTTTAAAAAACTGCAGTCAAAATAGCAAAAGTCGTGGAACTGTGCTATTGCTTCCACTTTTTAATTTTTGACTGAACAAAAGCAAACTGTTGCTTACACTCCTTTTATACACGGAAAGTTTCCTTTGCAAAGTCTTAATTCAATTGTGTGAAATCAGAGGGAGGAATACTATCATTTTCTGTCTTTCTTCCAGCTGAATCAAGATTTTGCAAAGTAAACTTTCAGTGTCTAGAAGGGGTATTATGTTCCTGCTTTGGACTTGGGTCGAACTCATTTAGTCTAGACTTGGATCAAACTCTTCCCTTAGTTCGTTTTTGACACAAACCAATGATCAAACCCATGTAATTTAAATGGGTTTAATCATTGGTTTGTGTCAAAAACGAAATACTATATATAGTTGTGTCCGACATCTCTTTTTGAACTAATTTTGAGTAGAGTTGTATCAAACATATTTAGATTACATGGGTTTGATCAAAAGTTTGTGTCAAAAACAATCGGTTGAATGAGTTCGACCCAAATCTAACTGAATGAGTTCGATACAAGTCTAATCCAAGTCTAATTCGGTCGGTCATTTGGACAAAAAAATATCATTAAATCATCGGTTTGTGTCAAAAACGACCGACTGAATGAGTTCCAACCAAGTCTACTTCGTTGTGCATAAACTTTCGTTTTTTCTTTTTGCTTTTGCTTTGACTGCTACTGTTTGTAGAGTTGTGTCCTACAGCACCTTTTGAACTAGTTCGTTCTGTTGGACACAAGTCCGGTCAAAAAGGTCAATGTAAATTAAATGGGTTTGCAACATCTTCTGATTCGAACTCGAACGAACTATTAAAGGAAACTGTTGGACACAACTCTAACTGTTTGTATTTCAAGAAGCAGAATAGACTTGTGTCGAACTCATTCAGTCAGTGCTTTGACACACGTTTTTAAAAGCTAATGGGTCTCATGCATAAAACGTGAGCTTGAGCTCGGACTCGATTGTTTGAGTAAAAGGTGCTTGTCGTATGCATAATAAAATTTGATGTATTTGCTTTTACTCACTGCTCACGTTTGATCTCGTGTTGCTCAGTTTGAACTAAGTTAGATGAGCTTGTGCTCATTTTCATATGCATAAAAACAAGCTTTTGCTTTCTTTTGTGAGCTCTTGCTCAATTTTTGTTGAGCCTGCCTTAGAGTTGACTCACGTACACTAAAAAGGAATCATGGCTGAAAATTTTGTGCCACAAAGAAATACAAAATGTTATCAACAGCGTAAAAAAGAATTAGCAAGTGATGATAAAAAATTATACAGGTTTGTATTCTTAATTATTAATTTTTTTTTATATGATAAATACATAGGTTTGATGATAGTAGCATCTGCTGGTTGGCTAATAATTTTTTTGAGGAGTCAGAAGAAACAGGTGGTGGTGCCCTCAGCAACATTGATAAAATTCGAATGTTTTTAAGATCTTGTGCAGATCCTGGATTCCAAAACTTTATAGCCACAGATATTGGAGTCCATTAATCCACTGTGTCGCGAACTATTGCAGAAGTTGCGAAACTTATTTCTGCCAAAACAAGCGAGTGGATAAAATTCCCGAAAGATGCAGATGAAATAAAAGATGCTCAAATGACGCAAGTTTCTTTCCACAAGTTTTTCTTTTTTAAATCTGCATTTTTGTAGAAATTACCTTGTTTTGCTTTAACAAAACAGACTGCAGACTTTGAAAATTCAACTCCCTTGTCTCATCAGTTTCATAACGACCCAAAACTGCCGTTGACTTTTTGTTAACCTTCAAAAATAAACTACATATTACAAAATCTAAAATAAGATTGCTTAATTTCTGTTAAACATGTTTCTATTATTTATTTTTTATTATTTTTACGGCCTGTCTCACGATGTCACCAGAAATCGTTCGATCGAATACTTATATTGAAAAATTTTCTAATGTTATTATTTATAAAGGGTGTTTTTTATTGAGGTATAGAACTTTAAGTTGGCATCACTTTTTTAACTGGCGGCCATTTTGTCAGCTGTCAAGTGATTAATATTTAGTTTGGTTTGCCATTTCATCATGAACAGGTTGACAAAAGAACAACGCTTGCAAATCGTGCAAATTTATTTCGAAAATAATGGTTCAGTTCGCGAAGTTTACCGCAAGCTCCGTCCATTTTATGGTCGACATAATCGTCCATCAGAGCAATTAATTCGGTTAACCATGGCTCGTTTTCGCACTACGTTTACTCTATGTGATAATACGCATCCGCAGAGACGTCGAACAGTGCGCACCGAAGAAACAATTGCCGCTGTAGAGCAAAGTGTTGAAGAGGACCCGAATGAATCGATTCGCCACCGTGCACAGCAATTGGAGCCGACTAACCGACTATTTTGTTCCCGAATTGGATGGCATGAATGTGGATGAGTTGTGGTTCCAACAAGACGGCGCTACATGCCACACAGCGCACGTCACAATCGATTTATTGAAGGGAACATTCGATGAGCGCATAATTTCGCGGAATGGACCTGTCAATTGGCCACCAAGATCGTGTGATTTGACACCATTGGATTATTTTCTTTGGGGATATGTGAAGTCGCTCGTCTACGCCAACAAACCAGAAACGTTAGGGGACTTGGAAGCCAACATTCGTGGCGTTATTGCCAACATACGGCCCCATATGCTCGAAAAAGTGGTTGAAAATTGGACCTGTAGAATTGGCTTTATTCGAGCCAGCCGCGGCGGCCACATGCCCGAAATCATATTTAAACATTAATGGCATACAATTATCCTTCCAATAAAGCCAAATTGATGGACATTAAAACGATTTTCTTGTGTTTTATTTCAATTCAAAGTTCTATACCTCTAAAAAAACACCCGATACAAGTTGTCGATCGAACGATTTCTGGTGACATCGTGATACGGGCCGTAAATGCTTGGTACTTTTTTCTAGTAAATATTTATTTTATTTTTTCTACTAAAAATTTAGAAATGTCAGTGTTATTATTATTATTTGATTCTACTTCACTTTCACTTGACGACATATTTGCACTTCAATAACCATTAGACGTTTGATCTCCCTTTGCTCAAGTAATTGCAATTGGTTTGAACTCATTTTTATGCACTAGACTTGGGTCGAACTCGTTCACTAGTTCATTTTTGCCACAAACCAATGATCAAACCCATGTAATTTAAATGGGTTTGATCAGTGGTTTGTGGCAAAAATGAACTAGTGAACGAGTTCGACCCAAGTCTATTATGCACACGAAATTGAGCAAAAGCTGTTGCTGTTTGATCGAACTCAACTTAGGAGCAATTGCTCACCTGACTCAACTCACCGCTTTTACTCGTTTTTATGCATGACAGTGGGAAAAACTCGGTAAAAAAAACACTAAAATTTACACCGTCCATTGTCAAACATTAGCCAAGCAAGTTTGTTCTCCATTTAATCAGCGATGGTGTTAAGACTTTAAGATAAGACCTATATCGAACTCTATCAGTGGCTCGCTTTTGACACAAGTCTATTTAAGAGCAATTGAATCTTCTTTTAGCATTTTTTATTTTATTTATTTTATTAACAGTGTTGTTCACACCTTGAATATGTTTGTTTTACAAAAAAAAATTTATCGAATCGAGAAGGTATGGTATAGTTTTTATTACATTATTCGATACTGTTAAAGTGACGTTATTTAATATTGCTAGGGAGAAGGATAGTATTTTCTACAAGTTGCATTTTTGACTAGATTCAATGTTAGAAAAACAAACATTGCTTTAAAGCAGGTTTTTAATAACCGAATATTTCCTTTTAACACATAATTAGAGGCTCCTTAATACTCGCCCTCGTGCACCAAAATTAAAATTCGTATGTGTGTAAAGCTCCTACAATACACATTCATTCATTTTAAAATCCTCACTTGACATGTTGGGCGCGTTGTCATGTCATTCTTTTAATTTCCACACACAAAAAAGCGAACTTCATTCTTTTTCATTAAACAAAATTTTTATTCCAACTTTTTGCAAAACTTTTAGTATATATTTTCTTATATTGCACCAAAAAAAAGCCAGGCATTTCTTTACGCCCCAAACAACACATACGTCATGTGATGTATTGCAATGGGAGTGACATTTTTATTTTCGCCAGTGATGGACGACAGGACAGCAGTAGCAGCACTACCATAGGACGAACAACTCAAATGGACATTCTTCAAGCACACATGAGCACGAAGCTGCTGACCATTTAATAAGAGAGAAAAAAAAGACATTGAATGGCAACGGATTGTCTTTCCAAAGGACACTGAAGAAATGCAAAAAAAAGTTGTTGTTCTAATGAATTTTTGCTATTCTACAAAAAAAAAAAAAAAAAAAAACAGGATGCTGTAACAAAATAAAAATTTTTTAAAATAAAAATTTTGTTTTTCTTTTAAATTTTTTCTTTAACAGTTTCCGTTTTCTATGAAAAACTAATAAATAAGAAGACGAACAAACTAAATAAAAAAATGCACATGGTTTGATCGACTATACGGGCGGTCGGACCAAACAAACTCTTCTTTAGGAACAAAACAATTGCACTTTGTCACGTTATATTTCTCATGGGCATTTTTAACAATAAAATAAAAAGCTTCCATGTCATTTCAAAAGATAAAAAAAAAACAGTAATACTATACATACGTATATTGTAGTATACGTAGCGATGAAAAAAAGGATGTACATTAAAAGCAAAATGCAATGGAGCACGAGATGGCAAATAACAATGGAATACACATAGAAGTTATAAATGGCTGCTGCTGCTGCTTCTGGCCGCCAGGAGCAATAAAACGTTGCCATTTTAGATTCCAAAACTATAGCAAGATAAAAAGAAACTCAAATAACAAAACTTTATTTCTTAATTTATGTTCTTGCAACATTTGCTCCCTCCACTGATGAGAATGATTTTGCTGTTGATGATGATAATAATGATTTAGGTTTTATTTGACTGCTTTTGGATTACGCCTTGAGCCGCGTTTCGCTCAAAATGACTGACAAGTGTCCCACAATAAAAATGGAAACAGCAAATGTTAATTGAACTCGTTGATAGCATTTATTGTTATTTAGCAGTTTTTTTCTTTTTAAAGATAAACGGAATTCTCTGGGCTTCGCTAGTTCTTTGGAAATAAGTTTAGGTAACCAATTTAAGAACTTTATAAAAATATATTCTCTTTTCTTTTACAATTATTTCGATTACAACCAAATTTAAAGTTTTCCAAACTAATCGACTTATTGTAACAGGAGCATAAATTCTCAAAACGCAGTCATTCGACAAGTGTGATAAGACCTGACGATATAAAATTAACTAGACTTGGGTCGAAATCATTCAGTCGGTCATTTTTGACACAAACCATTGATCAAACCCATTTAAATTACATTTAAGTTACATGGGTTTGCTCATAGGTTTGTGTCAAAAACGATCCATTAAAATTTGAAAATAACGTTTGTTTTTTGATTCTTAAGAAAATTATCTCATTCCTTGAGAAGCTTGTGGTGATCTAATTTGTGGTTTGAAAAATTGAGATTTGAGATGAACTTTTAAATAAAATTTTACTCTCTCTCTCTCTCTCTCTCTTTTGTTAATTAGACTTGGTTCGAACTCGTTCACTAGTTAATTATTGACAAAAACCTATCATCAAACATATGTAATTTAAACTAGACTTGAATCAAATTCGTTCAGTACTTCGTTTTTGACACAAAGCAATGATCAAACCCATGTAATTCAAATGTGTTTGATCATTGGTTTGTCTCAGATATAAACTAGTGAACGAATTCGACCCAAGTCTAGTTCGACCCAATTCTTTAGTGAACGATTTCGACCCAAGTCGTTCAGTCGTTCATATTGGACACAAACTAGGCTTGGGTCTAACTCGTTCACTAGTCTAATTCATGTAATTTAAATGGGTTTGATCATCGGTTTGTGGCAAAAATTAACTAATAATGAACGAGTTCTACCCAAGTCTAATCAAACTAGACTTGGATCGAACTCATTCAGTCGGTCGTTTTTGACACAAACATATAATCAAACCAATGTAATTTAAATGGGTTTGATCATTGGTTTTTGTCAAAAACGAGCGACTGAATTAGTTTGACCTAGACTTGGGTCGAACTCGTTCACTAGTTCATTTTTGCCACAAACCAATGATCAAACCCATGTAATTTAAATGGGTTTGATCATTGGTTTGTGGCAAAAATGAACTAGTGAACGAGTTCGACCCAAGTCTAGTTTGACCCAAGTCTAAATCAAACCCATTTAAATTAGACTTATATCGAACTCTTTCAATCGGTCGCTTTAGACACAAACCTATAATCAAACCCATTTAAATTATATGGGTTTGATCATTGATTTGTGTCAAAGACAAGGTACTGATTGTGTGCAAGAGTTCTTTTTGTACTAGTTTGAGAGCATTTGACCGGACTTGTGTCCAACTGAACGAACTAGTTCAAAAAGAACTTTTGGACGCAAGTCTAGTCGAACACCAATGATCAAACCCATTATAATTACATGAGTTTGATCATTGGTTTGTGATAGACTTGGGTCGAACTCGTTCACTAGTTCATTTTTGCCACAAACCACTGATCAAACCCATGTAATTGAAATGGGTTTTATCATTGGTTTGTGGCAAAAATGAACTAGTGAACGAGTTCGACCCAAGTCTAGTTTGTGACAAAAATGAACTAGTGAACGAGTTAGAGCTGGGTCCAACTCGTTCATTCGTTCATTTTTGCCACAAACCTATGATCAAACCCATTTAAATTACATGGGTTTGATTATATGTTTGTGTCAAAAACGACAGATTGAATGAATTCGACTCAAGTCTATACTGAATGAGTTCGTTACAAATCTAATTTAAATAACATAAATTTAATCATAGGTTTGAGTCTAAAATGAACTGGTGAACGAATTGGACTCAGCTCTACCATACACAGTAATATAATACGATGCCTATTATGACCGTCTTTTAAATAAAATCTTAAAGTGCCGCTAACTGCTGTTTTACAATTATGCGCAAGGAAAAATAAAGTTTTTGTTTTAACTTTCGACTTTAATAAGTTGCAAAACAAACTAAAATAGTCAACGATATATTCAAGCAATTTAAATTAAACTATTTTATCAACACATAACCATTAGAAATGTGTGTATATAAGTCATAAAGTGAAAGTAAACTCTTTATTATATTCAAATTGTAATATAAAAATACTTAAACACAATATATTAGGTGCAGATGCCATGTAAAAGTAAATAAAGCAAATAAAGTATATGCACAAATGTTCATACATAAATAAATATGTATGTACATAGTACATACATACATAGATGTACGTATGTATGTATGTATTTATATACTTCTAATATGCTTAGCAGTTAGTTTTGTATTTCATTTTCAGTAGTACTTGTTCTCTGCAGCTTTTTTTATATAAAAAAGTATAACAAACATACAAATATATGTATGTAAATATGTATACATATATTATTTTATTAAATAAAAACTTTTTTCAAGACCAACCAACAACAGCAGCAACAAAAGTGCTAAAAGTCAAAGTGTTTGACTGCATCTCTGTACCACTGGCGGAAAGGAACAAAGAGAAAAATTTGCAACCAACCATGTACCAGAAGCACTACGACGAGCCATCCAGCCACAAGGATAAAAAGGTTTTTGAGATTTTTTTATGTTGTTCTTCTCAGTTTTATTACTTTTTTGTTGCAAGCAAATGCAGTAGACAACGAGCAGACATAAACGTAGACAGACAGACGGACGGACGGACAGACAGACAAACAAAAGATGGAGAAAGTATAACAGTTTTGTTGCAACAACTTTGATATTAAAATGTAGTGCACCACCAAACAACCAACTAAGTTTAACTTATTGTTGAAAACTTTTAATGTACATACATACAGCCATATATACATATACATATATATATGTATGTATGTATGTATGTGCGAGTTTCTATATCCATACATACCTACATAATTTACATAATATACTTATTGGTGTACAAGTGCATAAATATATGAGTGTATGTATATATATAGATTTCTGTGTTAGCAGACGAATACATTTGAATATGTCTGTATGTTCTAATTTACAGTGAGCCTCAAAACTAAATACGAAATCGCACTCAAAATTAGAGCCGGGTAGAGCTGGATCCAACTCGTTCATTTGTTTATTTTAGACATCAAACCTATGATAAAATTCATGTAATTAAAATTAGACTTGGGTCGAACTCGTTCACTAGTTCATTTTTGCCACAAACCAATGATCAAACCCATGTAATTTAAATGGGTTTGATCATTGGTTTGTGGCAAAAATGAACTAGTGAACGAGTTCGACCCAAGCCTAATTAAAATGGTAGACTTTCATCGAACTCAAACCCATTTAAACATGCAATTAGACTTGGGTCGCACTCGTTCACTAGTTCATTTTTGCCACAAACCAGTGATCAAACCCATGTAATTTAAATGGGTTTGATCATTGGTTTGAGGCAAAAATGAACTATTGAACGATTTCGACCCAAGTCTACATGCAATTTAAATGGGTTTGAGCTAGACTTGTATCGAACTCTTTCAGTAGCTCGTTTTTGACACAAACCAATGATCAAACCCGTTTAAATTACATGTAGACTTGGGTCGAACTCGTTCACTAGTTCATTTTTGCCACAAACCAATGATCAAACCCATGTAATTTAAATGGGTTTGATCATTGGTTTGTGGCAAAAATGAACTAGTGAACGAGTTCGACCCAAGTCTAATTACATGGGTTTGATCATTGGTTTGTGTCAAAAACGACCTACTGAATGAGTTCGAACCAAGTATCCTAGACACAACTCTAATGGAGCAGCCAGTCAAATCGAAAATTGTTCGAACATGTCGAATCAAAAGTTGTTTCAAACCCATTTAATTTACATTGATCATACTTGTGTACAACAGAACGAAATAGTTCCAAAAAAGCTGTTGGACGCAACTCTACTGCGGCAGGAGTACTGCTGAAGTTCTTCGTTATGTATTAGATTTGGTACGAACTCGTTCAGTCGTTTGTTTTTGACACATACCTATGATCAAACCCATGTTTGCGACTTGAGTTGTGTCCATCAGATCTTTTTGAACTAGTTCGCGTTCGAATCAAAAGTTGTTTCGAACCCATTTAATTTACATTGTCCGAGAGCTTAGACGGGCGAACATTTGGAATGAATCCATCTGGAATTCTAATTTGTTGTTTCCTTCGAGTTTACACAGACGAAAATGTAGCCGGCAACATTCCAATATTATTGGATAATACCAACCATATTTGTATGTATGTATATATATGTAGAAAAGAATATGTCAACAAAGTGTGTCGACTAGTACCGAACACAAAAACAGTTCTCTCTTCCAGACATTGACGTTTTTGACAAAACTTGTGTCCAACAGAGCAAACTAGTTCAAAAAGAGTTATTGGACACAACTCTAACTGCGACTGTTTGTTTGTATTTTAAGAAGCATAAGCGTAAGCAGAAACAAAAGCATATAAAACTTATGAGAAGTTTAAAGGTTTAACAGCCGCATCCAAAAAAATAAGTTGAGCTTGAAGTGTACTTTAAAATAAAATTCCCATACAAATTTTGACAAAACAATACTTGAAGTTCAAATCAATTTTTTTTGGATACGGCCGTAAACAATTTAAATTTAATCAGTGTTTTTATGGGAATTATTTAAACATTTAAATTTAAATTATTTAAATTAAAAAAAAAATTGTTAAACTAATTTCTACCACCACTGTATACCACGACAGCATGCTTAACTTTCTACTTTAACAACTCGGTTAAAAGCAAACAATAACAGCGAGTTCAAAAAGCTCAAGAAATTTTTATAACAACTAAAGAAATGGAAATAAAATTTTATTATCCTTGTTTGTGGATACTTTGCAATTTTTTTTTTATAACAATGTTCTAGCAAAATTCTTAAATTATAAGGACTAAAATAAAAATACTTAAAGTAGCAAACGAGTTTAAATGACAACAGCTTACAACAAAATCAATTTTTTCCATTTTTAAGCACATTATTAAAGTGAATCGCCTGAAAAGCATTAATATTTAATAGGTATGGTGGACTGGGTTCAGAACTTATAAATATGTAAAATAATGTGAGAGAACTTTTTTAAATAAGGTTTATACTCTAATTTTTCATCTGAATAATGTCTTTTGTGCCTTGCATGTACGAAAGCTTAAGATTCAACTTGAGCACCAAAAACTCATGTGCATTTCAAAGACGTGACTGATCGCGCCCTCTCTTGCAAATATCAGATTGCATCATTTTCATAGAAATCGGTTAATTAGAATTGCATACAATATGTTACTAGATTTTAATGAGTACAAGTGCATACATATGTGTGTACATAAATACATACCAAGATCTTGTCAGTTGAATAACTTAGTGTGTTTGCCAAGTTTCGTAAGAATCGTTTAAGTAGAATCACTTAATGCCAGTAGACCTCTCACATTTTCAATCACACGATTATGCGGCATTCCGTATTTGATCTTGTGTAAAAAATTTATATAAATAGCTTGTACCATCACCTCCTGAGAGAAGAATATTTTTTATGTCTTCATTGAGTTGTATGCAAATTAAAAACTTAAAAAGCATTTTCTGCAAAACTGATATTTTTGAATTGTGACACTATTGAAGTAAATGAGCAATATGTACAGCTCACATTTATATATATGCAATTTTACTGTCTCTCTGCCCCTTATACAGCAATTAATTATCAATATTTGAAACGGGTTGATTGCTAATTGTTTGTTCTTGTCGATCTTCTTATTATAGTGTTTTCACACTGAAAGTTAAAACCTGGTTTTAACGTTAAAACCATAAACAGCTGATTTTGCTTTCACACTGCAAGTTTGTTAAATTCAGTTTTTAACTCACAGGCTGTCTAATAACTTTGCTCAAAATAAAATAAATCTCCTGCCGAAATGCGTGTATTTGTTGTTGCATTTTTTCTGCTTTTTAATAACACTTGTTGGACATACTGTTCAACTGTTTTTGTTTGTATGAAAAACTGAGCTATTTCACAATGCGCTCTAAAATGGAAATTATTTTATATTTTGTAAATAAAATTTTTTTTAATTATGGAACTTCTTACACAGAATGAAGAAGTGCTTGGAAATATTGTTAATAATATAAAAATGCACATATACATTATAAGATAAACCTTTTTTATAGGCTGATGAATGTCAGTCATATTGTCTATTTTCACTTTCCACAGTTCAATTTAAAATATTTTCGTTGTTTTCCTTCCAAAAAACTCTTTTTTTCCATAATTTTCTGATTATTGTTGCTGCTGCATTAATCTTTAAGTTGAAATTTTTTCAGGCGCCATCTATTGTTATTCACTGGCATACCATTACCAGCTGCTGTCGGTTATTTCAACTTGGCAGCACTGAATTTATCACAGCGAAAACAAGGTTGCATTTCATAAAACCAACTTAAAACCAATTAAAAAATGTTTTTAATTTAGTTTTGACAAAAACAATTTGTATGGTAAAACCAAGTTTTAACAGTTGGTCTTAACGTTAAAACCAACTTTTATTAAAACCATGTCAGTGTGAAAACACTATTAGTATTTATCAAGACAACAATACTAATAAATACTTTTAAAGCAGAAGAGCTGAAATATGTTAAACCGCGATCACAACACTGTTTAATTTCACTGCTGCTCCTCTTATTAGAATTTCTCAAAATAACAGAACTGTTACAAACAAAATACTGCTAAGCTGTGATTACACAGTCACAGTTTAAAAGAACAGCGATTTGGAAATCACGTTCACAAGGAGCAACATTATTACAAAATCACGTTATCACTCATCACTAATACATTCATATGTATTTTCGTCTTCTATAGACTCAGGGCACTTAAATTTCAACCCACAGTTATGTATATTATTGTACTAAATATTCAGGGCTATCGTGAAGAAAATTCCGCTTGAAATGTTTCCCTTTTCCAATTAGAATTTTTTGTTTTCCCTATTAATTGCTATTAGTTGGAATTGTTCCCCGTTAAAAATTTCACGTGGAATTTTATTCATGATAGCCCTGATTATTTAAATAAATTAATGATGGTTATTACATCTGTTACGAGTAACAAGATCATGATCATTCAACACTATAAATTATGCTACACAGTAGGCAAAACATCAAAAAAGTAATTCGCACAACTCATGCTTTTTTTCTTATTAACTCTTTGTTTGTTATTACATACATATGTATGTACATGCATGCATAAATATGTATGCATATGTACCTAATAAACTGCATACCGTATTAAGAAATTTGCCTACATACACACATAAGTATGTATGAATGTACATACATAAATATGTACATATGTACATGCCGTCTAACAACATATATACATATATACATACATACATTCCCACTACCGCAAATTGAAATCTCCATAAAAAATCATCTATAGCTTAAATCTGTATGTATGTATGTAATCTTATCAAGCATGTCAATTCCAATCGGTTTGATGAGGCTATTCCTCCCAACATAATTGCACAATACTTTTAGTTCTAACTAGGTCATGGTCGTAATCGGTCGTTGCTAATCGTTGTGCGGTTAAAAGTGCGTGTGCAATTATCTTAAGTTGTTTAATAAAAGTCAAAGTCATAAAATATTGTTTAAATAATGGAAATCAATTAAAATAAAGTGTTCTTGCAATAAAATTATTGAAATAAATTAAAGTTTTCTTATTTTTAAACATATTAATAAGGTAGAAATGTAGAAGTTCTTGTTTTATTAATATTTCCAATAAGAAAAAAAATTTTTTTTCGGCAAACAAGTGTGTATCTGTTTTTGCACTTCCAGTGCAGTAGGGAATTGCTGTTGTTGTTGCATTTGTTAATTGCAAGAGAGGGAAAAGAAAATCAAAATAAAATAAAAGAAGCAGAGCGAATGTTTTTAATAAAGAAAACTAAAAATCCCTTTAGTGTTTATGTTTGTTTGCAAAAGCACAGCATCAAGTGTTTTTTTTTTGTGATGGCTGCTAATACGCACCTATGCATAAATACATATGTATGTATGTTTGTATCTACATTGTACATATGTATGTATGTATTAATATATAATAATATGAATGAAACGGTTATCGGTATTCGCGTCTATAATACAAATACATAAGTAGGTACATGTAATAAAATTTTAAATTATTAAAGATGAGTTGAAGGGGTAAGTTTTTTTTATTTGAACACACATGCCTATGTACATATGTATGTATGTATGTACCTACATAAAGAATTATTTTTAATTATAATTAGCGTTTACAAAACTGATCATTTATTATACCTACATATGTACGTGCCCACATACATAAGTATGTATGTATTTACATATAGCACAATTGTGCAGATGAAAATCACTTACATGCTTATGCTCTTTCATTTAGTCGTCACTGAGTAGAGCCGCAAAACTATCGATAGTCGCTCCACTAGACTAAAACTATCGATACTATCGATAGTATCGAATAGTTTTATAAAAGTTGCCACATAAACTACATTTGACTCGAAAAAAAATCCAGAGTCCTCAACATTTTCATTAGTATATAAAAATATATCAAGCCTTTTTTTCGATTTTATCGTAAGCGGCATATTATCGAAAATATACTTTTTTATTGAACTTAAAATTTTATGGGCCTACCCATGGTTTAGAATTATCAAAATGCGAAAATTGTTGATAACTTTTAAGACACTAACTGTAAAGTTTTATCGTAAGAGACGATTGGCGGCCGTCGCGATATCAGTACCACCAAAATATATCTTTGTGTCGACGATGTTTAATTTATTAAGATACTTGTGACTACTATTTGTCGAATAACACTTGGATTTATAAATAAATTCATATACATACATATGTATTTAAGTACTTATGTATACAGAAGCAGGGATGCGATATCATATTTACAAATTGTACTAACTTTCAAAAAAAATTTTAATTTTTTCAGTACGATTGTACCTAATTCTTCATTTATATTTTTTTAATACTTGTACTTTTTAACTAACTAAAAATCAATTAACAAAACGCCAGAAGGTGCACAAAGAATATTAGTTGCTGGGATCCTGAATATAAAAGTAACATTTACGATATACTACGTTTATAACCTTTTTTTTTATTCGATTGTTCACAGTCGATGCAAATAGTCGGCTTCTCTCCTTGGTAGGAAAATAAAATTTCCACATTTGCAGATGAATTTGGAATAAATAACATTCCTCCAGCAATTCTTTAAGTACCGGAAAACATCGTTTGATTTACTTAATTTTCTAATACCTTCGAGCTAAGGATTAACCCCCTTGTGCAAAAAAATAAGTGAACGTTAAAACCGGTTTTTCTATGGAAATTTTTTTTAATGTACACTTCAAGCACGCATTATTTTTTGCATAAGGGGCTTAATATATTTTAATGCTATTTTTGTCATGTAATATAATATAAAGAGATTCCAGTAGTGCTAAATGGGTCATTGCGGTGCTACGGTACTTTTGGCATTCAAATAGCGCTAAAATTATACAATTGTACCAACTTTTCCATCGCTGTACAAAAGCTTAAATCAACTACGGATAATTTGCTTCAAAGCTGCCCGCTACTGTTTACTGACTTCGATTATTTTTACTCTCTTAAATACTTGTTATTTTTTTGCCGATAGTATCTATAGTGGAAAAAACTATCGGAATTTCATTTACCACAAAACTATCGATACTATCGATAGTACTATCGATAATTTTGAAGCTCTACTAAGCGACGAATTAAGTTGTGCACGCACGTATTAATTTTTTCCTGGTTTTTGGTTTAGTTTTTTTGAGCACACGGAACGAAATTAAAGTTAAAATTTAATAAATTTCTACAGACAAAAAATTGATAATATAATTATGGAAGCTTAGAAATATTTCGTGATGAAAAATGCTTTTCGCAATATGCAATGCATTTTATGTTATGAAACATTAAAAAATAATAGGGAAAATGGTTTAAAAAGGCATTTTAATAGTATCCACAGAGCTGTGAATAAATTCAGTTTTGAATTTATACACTAAATTGTTGAATGGTTATTAAATTTTTAGTTTTTACTTAAGTTTTTATTAAATTGCTTATTTAGAAAAAAAAATACAAACAACTAATAACCACATCATGTATTTTATATTACAAAACTTTTCTTCAAGTGCAAGTTTATTTTACTCTCATTTTTCTCACCAATACAGACACATTTTATTTTGCGGGACACTGATCTAAACTGATCGTAAAAAAATGATTTTTTGACTTACATAGGCAATTAGCATTACTTTTTGTGTTTTTATCCATAACTAGCTGACCCGGTCCGCGTTGCTAGCCCTAAGCAAACATTAGTGTCCTATTGCCACACGATTAAAATTGAGCTTTTAACGAAATTTACGGCCTTTAAATAAAAATCCATGGAGTACCTATCATAAAGTTTTTTCACAGAATAACTTACATACAGTTAAGGAATTAACTCTACATACACCCATCACTTTTTGGGGTTTGAGTAAATTTGGGAAGAAATTAAAAAAATTAATTGTGCCAATATTTAGGGTGCTAATAAATATGTTTATACAAAAAATCAAAAATAAAAATATAATTATAATAACAACAATAAAAGCAGAAATATTCAAAATCCATAGGAAAAAAGTCTACATACAGACATAAAATACATGAAAAAATACGTGCAAAATGTTCGAAGTCGTGAAGTTGTTTGAAAATTCTGTGATTTCCGGTACCAAGCCGTCTACAAATGGCATTCGAATATGGTCTAATATGTCCTTAAAAAGGCAACAATTGATACTAATTTCGAAATAATCAAAAAAAAAAAAATTACCACAAATGATGCTTTGAATTTAAGTTTACGTCATTTTGTAATAATGACTTAATTTTAAATCTACTTAAGCATGGTGAAGGTTTAAAAGGCAATGGCGTGATTTGTGGTAAATGTTTAGGTTCTTTCAGAGTTAACGGTAACTATTACTACTTTAAGAACATATTAGACTTAAAATGGTGTAAGGTCGTTGGCATTTTTTGTAATTTTGAATTTTCGAAATACAAGGTAAATAATAACACAATCCTAAAAAAATCCTCTTAGTTTGCAATTGTTTCTTATGTTACTTGGGACGCTGAATCCAAACTTGCATTGTGTTTCTTTCCATCAGATCTAATTCTAAATTTCGTAAAAAGGTTGCCTTTGACTGGTGCGATTCAATTTTTGTTTTTTGGATTATATTAATTATTCGATTGCTAACATAAATGCTTTTAAAACAAACAAAAAAGTTACATACATATTCAAAGAAAAAATAAAGTAAAATTAAAATAACTATTATGTATTCACTTTTGCACCTTCAGGCAACATTTCAAATGTGTTGTATTTTTAGTACTTGATCTATAGCCCCTTTATTTTGTAATGCACAATTTATGCATTTGGGCATGGTTTTTACCAATTTTTTGATCATTTCGCCCGGAATTTTCTGCCATTCCAGCTGCACACATTGCCATAACTCCATTCAAACACATAGATGGGACCGTTCGTTATTGTGCCAACCATATTTTCACGATTGACCACAAATTCTCGATTGGATTGAGGTCTGGTACTTTGTGGAAGCCATTGCATCAATTGAAAATTTTTCCCAGTCAGTCATACTTTAACGATTTTTGAGGTGTGCTTCGGGCCTCCATCATGTTGCAACACAACTTCTTTCTCAGGATATGCGATCACGTCCAGAAAATCGGGAAGATCGGTCTGAAATACATATTCAAATAGTCGTCTTTTCTCGTGATGCTTTAAATTTTTTGGACTTTTGTTTCATATGTTTCTAAAATGTTGTATTCAGAGGGAGGCTCTCTGAGAGAATTTGTATGTAGCTTGTTCATTAAATTTTAATACATATTTTTTTTTACATGTAGTTATTTATTGTATCTTCATATATGAACTAACAATAAGTATTCAAATCTTAAATCTATAAAAAAAAATTATTAGACCCGACCAGTGTCGGACATTAGTAGTGATAATCAAAAAAGAAAAAAAAAGTATTTTCAAATAGTCCCATCTGGAGTGTTGGTATAAGAGCCCGTGTGTCCCTCTTTTTTAGGCGGATGTGTCCAGTAAAGTTCAAAATATTACGAGCAAGCTGATTAGAATGTGATTCGAGTTTTGTTAAATATTTGCCTACGTATTTTGCCATTTGTAGTTTTAATGATTAAAAATACAGTCGACTTCGCTTTACTTGAAATAACCAAAACCCAATTTTTTTCAATTATCCGATTTTTTCTCTAAAACGTAATTCGGACTATTGAAATTTCTTACAGTTAAGCGTACTGCTTAAAATCAGTAAATGTCTAGCCACTTGCACTGACAATATAATAGAAAAATACAATGAAGTACGTAAGAGCGAAAAGGACAAATACATTTTGCCATTTAATTTTTTAACAGACAAAACATGCATAATTTTTTTAGCCTTAAGTTTTGCAATCGATTTCTAATAAATAAATTTTTCATTGTTAATTTTTTCACTAAAGCGAAGTAAGTTTCATACAAAACGTAGTTGTGGGCTGCTTTTGGTTTTCAGTAATACAATATTTTCAGTAAAGCGATGTTTCGCTAAAGCGAAGTGAATAAAGTCAGCTAGTCAGCTGAGCTTAAAATCAGTACGGGGATTTGTACCGCTTTCAGTAATCCAATTTTTTCAGTAAAGCGTGTTGCGCTAAAGCGGATTCCACTGTATGTAAATAAGTACACTACACGCTGGGTGTTCACAAAAAAAAAACAGAAAGTTTATTTGATACATAAATACTCTATTCAAATTGTTGTGAATTAGGCAATTATTTTATGTATATTAAAAATAATGATTATATATATAAAAAAGTGTGCGTTGGCCGGGAATCGAACCCGGATCAACTGCTTGGAAGGCAACTATGCTGACCATTACACCACCAACGCCCTTCGAGTAAAGTGAAAAAAATTCGAGTTTTGTAGCTAGTTTCTGAGGAAGTTATTGTATACCATATACGAAAAAATTTACCAGCTTTGACTTAGAAATTTAATGCGTTTTATTTTACGTTATCATTTTTCTAATTGTTAATTAAAGTTTTTATTTAATTGCCTTGAAAGTATGACCTCACAAAATAGAATCGTAATATGTACAATAAAAAGCTTTTCAATCAGCAACTGTTTAGATATCGTAAGCTTTTGATAGGAACACGTATTCATAAATTTAATCTTATGATTAAGATTTTGATTCAAATGTTACCAGCTGTACTTGAAAAAAGTTGTGTTTATTTTGCGGAAATTCGGTTATTTCGAGTTGTCAGATATGGTCGCCCATATATGTACATACATAAATTTTAAAATGAGTTTGAAATGTATTTTATTTCATGTTTCATGCAAAATTTTCTTAAATTGGATTTCTAATACTTTTTATTGTTTTGTGAATACAAGCCGGTATATTTATTGGTTTTTGGCTTCAAAAAAATCTCAGAAAAAATTAAATGAGAAATATTTAGAGCATATTTCAACAATGCTACGAGTATTTAAGATCAATTCATATTTAAATGTTGATTTTCAGTAATGTTTGTATGGAAAAAGGACGTTTAAATATGAATTGAGGTTTAATATTAAACTAATTTAAATTCAACTTGAAGCGGAAAATATTTTCTGAAATAAAGTTAACTAAGAATTTAAGATTTTATTTCAATTTATTTTTAACGTAACAACTCCACATTGTTTAATAAAAAGTTGACTAATAATATGTTTTTCGTCAATATGTTAATAAAATAAGAAATGTCATTTTGTATTGGAGAATAATTCATCTCTCACATTGCATGCGTTTGTAAATTAAAAAATAAATATACATATATAGAACTAATTCTATTACAAAACAAAATGTGTGTGTATAAAATATTCGGCTCTATTCTGTAAACCGAATCCGACTTAATTTCACGTTTTCAAAAAATTAATAATGGTGCGGTAATTTTCGCTCAGATATAATATTTGGGAATCTATATAATAAAAAAATTAAAAAAAAATAATCTAAAATATTTTTCTATTGTCGGAGTTATTTTTCTAAAATCGGGCCGATTGTTCTTTTTTTTTTATTCAACATTTTTTTCTGAGCTTTAAATTGTCTGTGCTTTGAATAAGCTAAATAAAAGCTCGATTTGCGCAATGAAAAGAAAATATGGATTGATCTTCTATTGAAAAGTTTCTCTAACCGACAATTAATGCTATCAGCGCAAAAGTGTTTTATCCCCAAACTATTTAATTACTTAACTGCTCTATTTAATTATTTAATTACTCATTTACTTTGCTACATATGTAATTATATATGTTCTTCTTATTTTGAATAGCTAAAGGTAGCTTACTCTACTTTTTTCAATAGTTGGTAATGTAAAGAATGTATACAGTGGAATCTCTCTTGAGCGGACACCGAAGGGATCATGTAAATATGTCCGCACAAGGGGACTGTCCGCTCAAGAGAAAGCAATGCTTTGCTTATGGAGCTGCCGGGACATGTCAAAAGTGTCCGTGTAAAGGGGGCCAATAGAAGTGTCCGTTATGGGAGATTCCACTGTATATGTATCACCAGAACAGCAACAAAAAAAATTTGCATTAAAACCACTTTTGCTCTGATGGGCTCAATTAGAAACTTAAGATAATGAGGGCAATCATGAATAAAATTCCGCGAGAAATTTTTCACAGGGAACAATTTCAAACAATAGCAAGTAATAAGAAAAACAAAAAATTCTAATTGGAAAAGGGAGAAATTTCTCGCGGAATTTTATTCATAATTGCCCTGATTAATAGAATAAAATAAAACTCCAAAAATACATATGTACATATCGCACATTTACTTCAATAGTGGCATAACTCAAAAAACGCAGAAAACGCGTTTTAAGTTTTCAATTTGCATACAACTCAATGGAGAAATGAAAGAAAATTCTTCTCTCAGGAGGTGATGTTACAAGCTATTTATATGAAATTTTTACACAAGATAAAATACGAAATGCCGCATCCTTCTGCATTATTAACTCAAAAAACAAATATTTTGATTTATACTACTATTGAAGTAAATGTGCGATATGTATATAAAATAATTGCGTGGTTAAATATTTGGTATAACGATTATTTGCGTATAAAATTTAATGTGAAATGGCAACACTGTTAAAATATATATAAAAAAGCTTTTTTCTTTTTGCCTTGCTCTCTTGTTTTTAGTTTCTCAAATATATTTTTGGTTATAATTCTGATAAGGGCGTTGGTGGTGTAATGGTCAGCATAGTTGCCTTCCAAGCAGTTGATCCGGGTTCGATTCCCGGCCAACGCACACTTTTTATTTTTTATCTTAATTATTAATTTTTTTTATTATTATTTATATTATTTCTTTATGTTTTTATTTATTTTTTTTTGAGTTTTATTGACTATATTATTACATATTTCTAAATGCTTATATGAAATTAATTGCAGTTTTTGTTTGCTACTTCACATATGTTAATAAAAATTAATATAAAAAAACTTGTTCTGTGTATGGATGTATCCATGGATGTATGCATGTATGTATGTATGTATATATGGGTGTGTGCACGATTAAATTATTGATTTGAATTATATGTATCTATAGCAAGAAGGTTAAAGTGCTTAAGTCGAGATGAGCACTTTTTCAGTTGTCGCAGATATATCCAGCCTTATTTTCGATTTTAGCGTGAGCGACATGTTATCCAAAATAGACTTTTCTATTGCAATTAAAACTTTATTGAATTATCAAGAATTATCAAAATTCCAAAATTGTTAATAACTTTTAACATACGGCTGTAAAATATTATCGTATGCGACAATTTACGTATAAAAACATATTTGAATATTTAATAAAAAAACCTTCTCCTGAAAAATTCAATTTTTTTCGCTTAAGATTAAATCGAAAATAAGGCTCGATATATCGGTACCTTAATATACTCGTAGAAAGGCCCTGACTCTTTTTTTTGAATCGAGTTTTCTTATATATTGCGATTTAAGAACATC
Organism: Tachina grossa; assembly: GCA_949987645.1. Taxonomy (NCBI): domain Eukaryota; kingdom Metazoa; phylum Arthropoda; class Insecta; order Diptera; family Tachinidae; genus Tachina; species Tachina grossa. Next base: position 111,840,894 of record OX465277.1, read on the forward strand.
GAATTAATCGAATGATGCAAAAATCTCAATTTAAAAAAATGAGTTATGAAGGTAATGATATGTGTATGTGTTCCATTGTGCGTTGCCCTCAGACACGAAATACATATTTTGATACTAAAGTTTAGCAACTAAATACACAAAATTAATTAAATTGGTTTTTTAATCATAGATAATTATATGCCTTAAGCTTAAATTAGACGTGACATAGCCATAATGCCGTAGCCATAACCAAACCAAAATTCAATTGACATTATGGCGACTCACCTATAATCAAATACAGTGTTGCCCATTAGTTTGGTTCGAACGGCTGTTTTCTATGGCTATGGTTATGTCACGTCTGATTGAGCCTTTAAAGCAGAGCTGCCCACAGAGAGAAAATGTATAAGCGTATTCATTTGCATAAAAAACCGATTGACGTTCGGCACTCTAGCGCTTCTCTGGGCAGCTATGCTTTAAAGTTTAAACATTATTGCTTGTGTATGTGTGTTTGATTTAGAATTCATCATGCCAATAGCTTTGTCGTATACACAGCTGTATAAATAAAAATTAAAATTAATCGAGGTTCTAAAATGAATATTCTTAACATTAATAAGAAGTTTCATCACTTGGATAACAGGTACGAAATAAAATTTTAAAAAATACTTGCGTTTCAGAATTGGAAAAAAATATTATTTTATTTAAAAAATGTATCCGCAGCCGGTAGGATTCGAACCTACGCTCCCAGAGGGAATCTGATTTCGAGTCAGACGCCTTAACCACTCGGCCACGACTGCTGTTGGCGTTGGAAGGCTCTATAGCTTATATAAAATTGAGTTAAACATAGCTAATGAAATTTTCTTAGTAAACAACCCGCTTAAAATTTAAATTATTCTTTAAATAACTTTAAGGGTTCAAATAAATTCACTTACTATTGAACTGATATCATATAAATTCTTATCCCTTACTAGAAAATTAAAAAAGGAAGAAAATAATTGTGTAACAAATTTTAAGCAAATATAAATTTTGTGCTAGAAATAATTTAGTTTATCTCTTATTTTTCCCAATTATTTCTTAGTATTTATGTCTGTTTTAGTAGCTAAAAAAAATGTTGGTAAATTTTTCTTTAACTTTGTGTGTTGTTCTGTTTTTATTTTTTTTCTTAAGTTGATTGTTGCTTAAAATTTTCTCATAAATCTTGCCTCAAGTCATGTTATGCCGCCGTTAATTGACATCGACACACACATTCATTTCTATACGATTTAATGTTTATTTCGTAGATTGCACGTTGTTTTTTTCGTATTCCACATTACATACATATATTGTGGTTGCTGCTGCTGTTGCTGGATTTAATGTGGCGGCTTCAATTGCTGCTGCCGATGCTGATGCTGATACTTTAACTAGTTATCACCAATTGTCGCATTTTACAACAGAGAACAGCCACAGTAGCAATTATTGCTGGGACGATTTTGCACTGGCAGCCAGTCGCTTATAGTAGTGGCAGCAACTCAATGGACTGAGTAAGAGTAGATAGATAATAAGATGAAGAAGAAGGAGAAAAAAAGTTTTTGTAAGAAAACAAAGTTGACAATTGAATGGCTTTTGAGCACTCAATACAATCGCTAACGATGACGACGACGACGACTACGACTTATAATAGAAGTCGTTGTTGTTGCTGGTTGCATCTTCTACTTTAAGCCAGCGATAACATCAAATGCTATTTATTTTTTGCTTCCTATCCGAGCGCTGATTATCTAGGCTTTGCGATTTTTCCTTTTATATATATATTTTTTACATAGAAGCGATGTTAAAGATAAAGTTTACCTACCACTGCGTAAAAAAAAACTTAAGAAAACGACCAGTCAGCCACTAGTCGTCAGTAAGTGTGTGTTAATGGATTGTCTGTGGCGAAAACAATGTTGGGTAATTGGAGGATTTTCTGTTAACTATTTATATATATTTTTTTTTAATTCAAAAGAAAAATAGTTAATATTTGTTTGAAAAAGTTTTTGTTTTATTTTTAGTTTTTTTTTGCACTATGGATTATTTATGAACTTAAATACTCACAAAACGTCACTTTTTTGTTCGTTATCAGCAGGGAAACCGCAAACATGCAATTGCATGTCAATTCTTGTGTGACGTATTAATGCGGGCATAAGATATTTATCCATTTCAGAACTTTTTATGAATTTTGGCATCGATTTTTTACTGCATATTTTACCCTTTAAAGCATGTTTTTGCATATATGAGTCTTACAAACATATTTTTAGCATATTTCAGCATAATTTACGCTTTAAGGGCATATTTTGATAATTTAAAATTTTTTTTATATTAATATGATTGCGAGCTTATGTGTTGTTCAAAAATTTTTACTTTTAAATGTTATGCATTATACATATGCAGGGACAAGGACTTCATGCACTTAAGAAAGGTATTTTATGCGCTTAAAATATGACATTAAAAACGCAAAATATGCACTAAAAATAATAAAATATGCACATATTTTAAAAATTTTTTGTTCAAAAGAAAAGTTTTAAGTTCACATACAACTAATTGAAGACACAAAAATATATTATTTTCTCAAGAGGTGCGTGTACAAGTCTTTTATATTAAGTTTGTACACCATATTATAAATGATATAACGATTATTTCTGCATTATTAGCTCCAAACACGAATTTTTAAAAATTATATTTTTTTATATTTTTGAATGTGAAGTTCTATCAAGTTTTTTTTAGAAAGCTTTTGTGCATTGAATAAAGGCTCAAATTTAAATAATTTTTTTCATATAATGTTACATATTTAGTTAACTCAACCATTACAATGGATTGAATTCTAGCTTTTAGATTTTTTTAAATCTGTCATTTTTAAAAACAATATCAAGTTTCCGCAGAATTGTTTAACTACTTTCGGCTTTAATAGCAGACGATTTCCTCTTGAAATCATCAAAATGACAATGTTTATTATATTTGGTAGGCGTGTGTGGTTGTGCATTCCTTCTGCAATTATAAAACAATGCAAGCGAATGAATTTGCCAATTGTCTTGCATTAATAATTTGTCAATATTTTTTTTTTTTTTTTTGAAATTTTAACTTTTGAGCAATGTGACACAAAAATCATGAAATTATACCAAAGTATGAGACAAAAATATGCATATATGACTAAATTATGCAAAAATATGCATTTTCAATCAAATATGCAAAAATATGCACTAACAAATCGATGCCATTTTCACACAAATTCAATGTTTCGTAAAGATATTTCGTTCTTGCCACTATCAGGCTTAAGGGGAAAAACATGCATTTGCATGAAACCCCTGTCCTTGTACATATGTATGTACATTGACACTTGAAATTTGTGAAATTAGTGTATTTTTGTACAGACTACAAAAATTAACACTAAAATCAGTTAATGCAATTTCTTATCTTGGAAACCGTAAGAGACAAACTCTTGAAATTTTCAAAAACGGTAACACTAAAAAAATCCGAAAATTATAAAATCGCCAAACCAAAAAAAATTGTTAAAAACCAAAAAAAAAATCTCTAAAACGAAAAAAGCACCAATTAAAAAAAAATTCCAACACCAAAACAAATCGGTGAAACCGAAAAAATTGCCTAAATGAAAAAAACGCCATAATGAAAAAAATCGCCAAATTGAAAAAAAATCGCCAAAATGAAAAAAACGCCAAAAACCGAAAAAAAAACGCGTGACAACTAAAAAAAATCGCCTATATGGAAAAAAATCGCCAAAATTAAAAAAAAACGCCAAAAACTAAAAAATTGACAAAACGGAAAATAAAGTTCCAAAACCAAAAAAGCGCCGAAGCTTAAAAAATCGCCAAAAACCGAAAAAATGCCAAAACTAAAAAAACGCTCAAAACTGAAAAAACCCAAAAACGGAAATAAAGCCAAAACTATTTATTATATAGGCTAAAGTTCGTATTGAATTACATATCTAGTGTCCGTACGGAACCTTTCGTGCGCGAGTCAAAGTCGCACTTCACTGAATTTTTTTATTTTGCTTATTTTATTTTTGTCTCATTGTATATGCAAATATTGTTGAATTGTTGAATTAAAGAAATATATTTTCATTTAAAAATAAACCAATTTATTTTATTTTTCAGAGCATATTTCTTTAGTTTTTAGTGCATATTGAAGACTTTTTTTGGAGAATATTTCTGGTTTCCCTGGTTATCAGTGTTGCCTGGAACTGGAGGGAAAAAAGATTTAAAGAGGGCCAAAGAAAAATATCAATCCTAGAAGTTAAAAAAGAACCTCGAATCATTCTTTATATTTGCGAGTTGGGACTTTATTTGATATGAAATGTATGGCAAATATTTCCCGTTTCGATTTAAGAAGATTTCAGAAATGACTTACACCTAAAAGAGGTGAATTAGTTAAAATTTTTCTTCTCCCATGTATGTCTAAGTTAAATTTCTAGATTTGCTTTATTTAAAAGCTTATGCAGCGTTGTCAACTTTGAAATTTCAAAACGCACCAAAATGGACAAAAAAAAACGAGCCATTTACAAAAAAACGCACCAAGCTTAGAATTTATTTTTTTAGTTTAAAATATTTATTGAATTAATTTTGCATAAAATGTATATTATTTTTTTTGTGTTAAAAATTTAACACTTAAACGCGCTTTTACAGTTCAAAAAAATTAAACTTAACAAATTTGTTTATATTCTTTTTTATTTTCATAAATTCTGTAAAAACTTTTTAAAGAGATCAATGATCAAAAGTAAGGATTCAAAACTAATAAAAGTTTAGTATTTATAATTTTATTCAAATAAATATTGATGCATTTTTGTACATTAATTTTGTTTAATTCTGTTTAAAAACTTTTTAAAAAGAGATCAAAAATCAATTATTGCAAATTAATAAAGCTAATATTTTCATCATTATTGTTATCATCGGGATATAAAACAGATTTCATTTCAAATTGTCATGTTTTATAAACATCATTACTATTAATATGGTAATTAACACTATCAGGAAGTTGGCAAGTTTCACAACAAGAATTTTCCGGTTTTAACCCATTGTTGTTTAAATTTGCATTGGTGCCACCAAAAAAAAACGCACCGAAATTTAAAAAAAAGCGCACCACGCACCAACTAAGGAATTTTTCGCACAAAAAAATTCAAAAAGCACCCAAAATGGTGCGAAACGCACCAAGTTGACAACGCTGAGCTCATGGTCGCATTTTATAACAAGTCTCTTTTGTAAAAGTTTCGAAACTGTTTCTGAAGCTTGAAACCAATTTTTGAGATTAAAAAATCTATTCCTAAACAAATATATACATATATAATTATGAAATGAGTCGCAATGTGATTGTTTCTTTCAGTTGGAAAAGTAAAAGCTTAACTTCGTTTTTCAAAACAAACTTTTTCCAGTAGATGAAAAACAATTGATTAATTTAAAAATTTGGACTCTATGTACACGTCATTTCGCTATAAAGCAATTTAGTATTTTAGTAACTAAAAATCTAGCCAAATGCATATAAGCCGTTAAATTTTTATGAAGGGTGTCCCAACAAGAATGCAAGATTTAAATTTGGCGCCATTCGAAGTGTCATTGTTTGACATTTGAACAATTGTTATTGTTTGCTAGTAGAAGGTACGAGGTTAGTAAAAATGGAACGCTACACGAATGAACAACGCATTCTCATTGTGAAATTGTTTTACCAAAATGGTGAAAGTTTTGCGGCTACAGTTCGCAAATTTGCGATCAATTTGGGGTCACAATAATGCTCCAAAAGAGTCAACTGTAAAGAGATTAATGGATAAATTTGCCGAAACTGGGTCTGTTAGTGATGTAAAAACAACGCGCCTTCGACCAGGTCGATCGACCGAAAATGTCGCAGCTGTACGTGATGATGTCGCTCAAACGCAGGTCAAGCGCAAACAGTCAATGGTGTTCGGTATCGTGAAATGATAACCAGTTTTTTCGTGCCTAGAATTGAAGAAATGAATGTGGAGGGCATGTGGTTTCAACAAGACGGCGCCACATGTCATACAGCCAGAGAAACAATTCAATTGATACATCAGTCATTTCCCGGTCGTGTTGTTTCGCGTTTTGGAACCAGAATTGGCCGCCTAGATCGTGCGAATAAGCCGACGACGACTCAAGCCTTAAAAGAGGAAATTGGACGCTGCATTAATGAAATACCGCAGCATTTATGCAAAACGGCCATTGAAAATTTCATTAAAAGATCGCGTGTGTGCCAGCAAAGCCGCGGCGGCCATCTGCCCGATTTGTTGTTCCACACATAACCTCATTTTGTCTACTTTACGATATAATAAAGTTTCACGATTTTTTTTTAAATATCTGTGTTTTATTCAAAATTTAAATCTTGCGTTCTTGTTGGGACACCCTTTAGATATAACTTGTAGTTTGAAGAAAACTTTTTTAAAACATCTTCCGCATCTTAATGTTGCTAAATTATGTCTTACACTTCTCTGCTGTATGTTGTGTTGCACAACCATTATTACGTTGCATTATTTTCGTTGTTTTAATAATTTTAATTTATTTCAAATGTGATACAATTTTATTTTCTGCAAAAATGTTCAATTTGATAAAAGCTAAACTAATTTAAACCGAACAATGTTTGAACATACAATTCATGTATTTCTTTGTTTGTTATTCTTATATGTTTTTCTTTTTGTTTGCACCAATTAGACGAATATAAATAGTTTGCCTTTGAATAAAGAATACCTTGTTGATGAGCTTAATAAGTATTCTCGTTTATTTAATATAAAAACACTTCCATTTTTTTATAAGTACATATGTATGTATATGTATATATTTTAGTAATAAAAACACGCAAAGTTTATGTTTGTTGCCGGTTAAAAACACAATATGTTCATTGAGCAGGAGATTAGAAGTGATTAAAAGTGTAATTTACTTGTAACAAAAGCAACAGACACCGAAAAAAGAAATTAACAATATCTCAAAAAAAAAAAAGAACTACAAATATTCTTGTGATTAAAATGAATCATTACAAAATACTAGTTGTTTAAAAATGTACAATACAAAATGTACCGATTCTACATTTTTATTTTTTCTTATTCACGAAAAAGAAATGCAAACGAAAAAAAACTGTTGTTCAACAGTTTTTACTCATTTAGATTGGGATTGAAATAAAAAAAAGAAAAGACAAGAATATTGAATGAAACATGCAATAATATTTACATTAGCATACAACAAAATATGGACAACATAACATATTTAATAGATTATTATTTGAAAGAATGTTTAATTTGGTTGAAGTCGAGTTGTATTGCTAAAAATTATATGGATCTCCATACATCCATCGAAAGGGCAGCAAGAATATTTGAACATACAACTTGGCCACTAATCTTAATGTAACATCCTTCGTCGATATTGTTTAGCAGAATCTTAGGCGAAGTAAAATAACCAATAAAATAATAAATAAATACTAAACACAACTTAAAAAAATTAATACGCCTCATTGACACCAGAGGCGCTGCAACACTGCATTAGTGTTGTAAAAAGCGGCTACTTTTGAATACTCAGTACTACTTGATACTTTTTCAATTGGCTACTCGATACTACTCAATACTTTATATATGTATATATTATATGGGAAGTTAAAAATTATTATTTATATTATTTTATTGATAATACAATATGGAAAAACAAAGATTAAATACAAGTATATTTAAATTAATTTATAACAAATGAAAATAAATAAGTTCGAAGATTAGTTTTTGTACATAAACATTTTTTAACGTACTCTTACACTTCTAGTACATTAATCTCTTAAATTATCTTCTAAATATTTTTTAATAAACATTTTTTTCTCACAATTGATGTTATTACTTAGTCATTGTGTAAATGTAGAAATAACATTTTACCGACATTGAAAGAATTTAAAATATTTTTTTTTTGTTTGTGAGGACCTTGCTGGTTATATTGTATCACTTGCCTTCCTGCCACTATTCTAAAGGGTCACTTTTTCTGTCCAATAGTATTTGTTAATGACTGAAGTAGTTCAATAATGCATTCTGTAGTACTTTTTTTTATTTTCGTATCAAAATAATTCCTAATAGAATTGGTATTTGTTACACTAACTCCATGAGGTTCAGAGTCATATTTGTTTGTATCAAACTCACAGAGTTTTATAATTCTGATGTATTTTAAAGGAAGACTTTCGCTTGAATACTATAAAATGCAACCCTGAAAGTATTGAGTAGTTACTTTTGTGTATTGAGTACCGGGAAAAATTCCTGGTATTGAGTACTCATTACTCAAATACTCAATACTTTTACAACACTACACTGCACTAATAGAAACATGAAAACAGCAGAGTTGTAAAAGAACGAAGCTTACTTTATCTCTTCATTTACCACCACTTTTACTTTTCCCAAAGAAGGTAACAGCTAGTAATACAAGTAGGCATTCATTGCCCGACAGTTACTTCTCTTTATTAAAAAAAAATTAAATAAATAAAATGAAATAAGATAACACAAAATAAATTAAAATAAAATAAAATAAAATAGAATAAAATCAATTAAAAAAATTAAATTAAATAAAATAAAATAAAATATAAAATAACATAAAATAAAATAACATAAAATAATATAAAATAATGTAAAATAAAATAAAATAAAATATGGAAACAAAAACAAAGCACTGCATTTTTTTTTTTTTGCTTTCAATATAAATAGACAGAGGGAAATTTTTGATTGTCTTTGATAAACTAAAGGGTCCGCCAGATAACTTTTTTTTTTGAAAATGCTATAAAAAAACTACTGAAGCTTCGGCTGTGTGGCACGTAGCGTCGTCCTGTTGAAACCAAATATTACCAATATCCTCCTCTTCAATTTTTGTGAACAAAAATTCGTTCAACATGGCCCGATAACGATCGCCATTGACTGTAACGGCCACTCCTTGCTCATTTTCGAAAAAAAATGGTCCAATTATGCCTCTGGACCAAAATCCGCACCAAACAGTGACTCGTTTTGGGTGCGTCGGCTTTTCAATGTATGCGTGCGGGTTTTCTGTGCCCAAAATGCGACAATTTTGCTTGTTTACATACCCGCCAAGATCAAAATGAGCTTCATCTGAAAAGATGATTTTTTTTTGGCAAAATCGGCATCTTCTGTAAGTCGATCGCAGGCCCACTTAGCGAAGCGAAAATGCATTCGATGGTCAGTTGGCTCGTTCAGCGGAAGGATAAAACTAATTATCTGTCAAATCAGACATGAGCTAAGTGTTACCATTCACGAAATAAGCACTAGTTGAAGAAAAAAAAAACGTTAGATGGCGGACCCCTTAGCAGTAAGATATGCAGGTTCTCCTAAGTAAAAATAATTAATTGTTTAATGAGACTTTAAAATTGATGCTTAGCGCGTGTAGGGAACTGGAAGGGAAAGCGCTACCACAATAAATTTTTATTTCAAATTTCTTATAAATTATATGCGAGTACATACATATGTATGTATGTGTTTGTGTTATTTTACTGTTTTATGTGTGAGTGTCTTGTATTTATTGCATGCAATTTTGTATGTGTCAAAATTTTGACATCTTTAAATGACATTCCTGTAAAATTAAGTGAATATGTCAGTAAGTTAAAAATAATAAGAGAACACTACCAACAATAAAAATAAGCAGTCAAATATGGCAAACGTTCATAAAGTTTTTTTTTTTTTTTTTTGGAGTAGTAAAAATTTATTCCTGTATGAAACAAAACAAAATCTTTCGCAATTCAATAGGTATTTTATTTAATTTTATTTTTACATATTCAGTCAGTTTTGAGGCCAGAATCCGCATTCTATTTCGGTAATTCGACGACTGAAGCGCTGGTAAGATAAGATTCTGCAAAATGAGATTAGCTTGCATGTTATTCGAAAATGCTCAAAAAGTCCGAAGAGACTCGCATAACATTGGAAACAAACATAATAAGCGCGATCCAAGCCTTTCAATTAGGAAGTCTGATGGTGTGCATAGATCTTCACAGGCATAAATTGGACTTCACGCAGTCCTGATTTAACCGCTATGGACTTCTTCCTGTTGGTTTAAATTAAATCTAAAGTTTATGCAAGTACCCCAATTTCCTGGGAGCCTTTGATAGAGAATGACAGTTACTAAGGAGGCATGAGAAATTTTAATACGCAGGGGCTAACGTTTGCACCATTGAACAGATTTCTTAACAGTACTGTTAAAACATTAACAAAACTCAGTGTTAGTGTTAGCTTTAATGTTAATGTCTGGTGTCGTTGGCAGACACCAGACGCTAACTTTCAAGTAAACATAGCTCCAGTTTTAGTAAAGGGTCAAAAAATTTTAACATTTTCAGTACTCTTAAATCACAAAGAGGGATGCAACTGTATTTTTTTTTTTGGAAAGAGTAGAGAAAATAATGTAAGATATTTACAGTGGATGGATATGGCCATTTACAAGAATAGATCATTTTCAGTTGACCGCTTTGTTTTGGTCTCCTCTGACGGCATACTCCGTTAGAATTTTTTCGAATAAAATTTTGATGGTGTACAGTGTAGCGAGTGAGTTAAAAGATTTAATTATAATTTAGCATCAGAAATTTCTTAAATGTATACTAAAATGTACGTTGTTGGACATGGACTTCTTGAAGCCTAATTTAATTTGGGTAAAAATTAATTGACGTTATTTGTTATTTGAATTTTGGCTACATTTGATTCATACCAACATCTTCCTTTCATGGGCAAATTAGAAAGCTCCAAAGTATGATAGTGTACATAAGTATTTCCCAATTAATACTGATAATAAAAATGATATATTGACAGTCAAAATTTCTTATTAATTTCTTGCCTTCTTTTTTTTTTTTTTTTTTGTATATTAATACAAAATGACAACTTTAAAAGTATGTACATATGTAGTCCTCTTCCTCCTTTTCAATAACCTAATGCTGCAGCCATTGCGACTTGTGACAGCAAACTCTATCGCTTCGGCTCCTTAAAAGAAAGAAATGCTGCCCGCAAAGGCAACATTTGGAAAATATGAATGGTCGGTCATACATTTATTTGGCTGCATTCGTTGGCAATTGAATGGTTGTAATCGATTTTAAATTGAACACCTTAAATGTCATAAACAAATGGAAAGGAGAGGGAAAACCTGAAACTTGGAAGAATGATTACAACAAAATCATAATATGAAAAGTAATAAATAAATCTAAAAATAATTCGATACCATTAAATTACGCGCAAATAAAAAATGCTCACTTACATAGCACACCAGAGCATAGAAAAAAAAACATACAGAAATTGTAAATCTTTAAGAAAAACACCGCTTATTGGGCTGACTGACGGACGTGCTTATGAGCCGACTGCCAGGCAGTCAGTGTATTTGTGCAGCAAAAATAAGTAAATATGTAGATGTAAAATAAAAACTAGTAGCTAAAACTGAAAAAATCAAAATAAATGTATCTCTAGTGGAGAAGCAAACACTCAAGAACAAAAAAAGGAAGAAAAAAAAAAAACCAAATGAGATCAATATCATGTTACATTCTTGTATTTTTTCATTTCTTACGATTTCTGTTTTGACTCTGCAAAGGATTTAAACTATAAAATGACAATGACTACAGCCAGCGTAAAACGTACAAATAAATAAATAAAGCAACTTGCCCTATACACGTACAAACACATACTAGAGGGCTGCTTAAACAGTCCTGAGACGTAAATACTTGTTTTTTAAATATATTGTCGTAGCATTTATTATACTAAACCAATTAATAAATTATGTCGTTTAATAAGCGAAGCACGATGGGTGTGTTTACAAGCGATGTCGCCAAGACTTCTTGTTTGTAACAAACACTTAAAAGAAGTAGTGTTGATGCGTGTATGCTTGTTATTTTGCATATTGCACGTTTGAGTGTGTGTGTGTGTTTGTAAGATGCAGAAAATTTAATCTATTATGTGTTTAAGGGTGTTTTTTTAAAGCAAACGCATACAACTAATGTCAATGCATGTGTGCGTTTGTACGTGTGCAGAAAAGTAATAGATCATATACACAACACGTGTGTATGTATGTACATGCATGACGTTTGTATACGCGCCCATGCATAGAAAGAAGCAAGCATCACAAATTCTTCCGTCACGAAGTATTTTCTTCTTTACACCTATACCTGCAATAACTGAAACAAATGTGGTGCCAACAGTGCTGTTTAGCATTTGTTTTAGCATTTGAAAAATCCCGCATGTCTTAAAAGTTCTTGTAAGTGGTCTGTGCAGTGGTCTAATCCATACATACATACACACAAATGCAGCCATAGACACACAGACGTGGTTACACTCTATTGAAATGGCAAGTGCAACGCACAAGTAGTTACTACTTGAAATATCTGTTCAACAACAATAACTACAACTCCAACTTGTAGCAGTAATAAGATATGGATGATGTGCTTTTTTTTTGCTGTTTGTTTATTACAACTGGCACGTTGCAACCAGAAGAACAGTTGCCAATATGCTGCGGTGGTGTCATTTTCTGCTTTCATTTGTTGTCCTTTTGTACTTTTGTTGTGCTGCAAACTCCCTGGAGTCTCATTTGTGCGGTCTTATGGATCGTTCACAGTTAATGGTGTGTGAGTAACTGCATGATCATTGGAATAAACACAAAACTCTTCATTTCATGCCCGATTGCTGTGGTCAGTGCCAGCAGAAAAGGACAATCAAATCTAAGCAACACGTGCTAAATATTTGTGAAGAATATTTAGAAACATTTATATATGAGTAAGGTTATTTTAATTTTGGGGGGGGGGGGGGGGAGGGGGTCAACTTGTAACAAGTTTATTCAAAAATTAAATAAATAAATAAGTTTAGAAAACTAAGTTAAGGTTAAATCAGATGTGCCATAGCCTTAACCAAACCAAACACAGAAGAACGCTGATGATGAAGGTTTAGTGGCCTTCGAAAACGGCTGGCTGTTCCGTTCAACTATGTGTTGTCAGAATATTTACAACTAACTTTGGTGTTATTTGTTCATTAATAATTATCACATGTAATTTGGCTTATAAAGCGATACGAACTTTAGCCTATTCAAATCATAAATATAGAAACAAAATGCAATTCATTTCTATGGTATTGGATGGCGTTATGGGGATTCACCTATGTACAAATCAAATACGGTGTTGCCCATAAGTTTGATTCGAACAGCTGTTTTCTCTGGTTATGGTTATGGCACGTCTGATTGAAACTTTATTTATTGCTTCACTCAATTTCAAACTGTCTTAAATGTCATTTATATGAGTTTGTATGACAAAATATATATTGCGGGCCCCCCCTGAACAAAAGATTGTTCTTAGCAGTAATATGCGATCATTTTAAATCCCATAAGAGTATACGATTCATATAAAACAAAAATCAGAGATGAATAAAAAAACTGAAGCTGTAAATCGACACTTTAGTTTTCAAGCGGCGTCTGTAAGAGCAGTCTTGCTTTAGTTTAAATTTTTTTTGTCAATTTGTGCCTTTCCCCAAGACTTGGAAAGGAAGAAAAAAAAAGAACTGTTTCGATATTTAGCCAGATGTTTAAAATGAGAGACGACAACGATATATTATTAAATGGCATTAAGTAAGAAGATGTGTGTGTGTGTGTGTGTGTGTGTGTGTGTGTGTGCTGGCGTTTTTCTTTGTTTCTTTTTTTTTCTGGTTATTTTGTACAATTGATGTGTTGTTGCAAACACACAATTGCATACGCAGTTCAAAAAACATGTAGCAACAACGCGTTTAACTTGGCCAACATAATGTAATCGCAAAACATTGTCGGACGTCAATTTTTTACTTATTTTTTTTTTTTTTTTTTTTTTTGAATTTTGTAGTACACTTAGTACGCATTTTCAATGGATACTTTTTTTCTTTGGTTTATTTTGTTATTTGGAACGTTCGTATGAAAATGCGTTAAAGCGGCCGCCAACAAAAACGTTTAAGAATCTGAATTTTTATGGAAGAAAGAAAATCTTCCTCGTCAGCATTTGGAGCGGCAGCAAGAGCAGCAGCAGCAGCATGTAACAGAGCAACTTCAGTGGCAGCAGGAGCAGTTATAAGTAGTTTTCAAAGCAATAAATAATCGATCTCTTGGCACTTTGCCACCGCACTCGCAAGACCGTATCAGCTTATAACAGCAAATAAGTTTAGTTTTTTTTTTTGTGGCGGTTGTTGCTTGCTGTCTTTAAATGATCATGATCGCCAAAAGTTTATGTAGGAAAATTGTCTCGAAAGGAGGGGTGATTATGTGTGAGTGTTACACAGAGAATAAAATCGAACAAGTATTCGAACAGGATGTTAAAGAATGCTGTTAATTTTATTTTTTATTTTTTAAATGAGGCGCCTGCAAAGGATTGGATTGAGTTTTGAAGTATTTTGCAATAAGTTACGATTAACTTAGTTTTTCGCTGTAGCCATTTCAGACGAGTCCAAAAAACCCAAGCGATTTATTAAATGCAGTATTTCCGTCATTGGTTAGAGATATTTTTCTTAGATACATAGTTGGTTTTACAGAAAGTATATTTCTTCGAAATTTTCTTATTTTTTTTTTTAGAAGGTCATACAAGTTTACCGTTTCATCGTTTAGTTCGCAGAGTATCTGCCGTTAGGTCTCAGATTTCGCCATAATAAATTGATGTTCTATAAACAATAAATAAGCGATAATGAAATTCATTTCCTGCTGATTAAGCATTGTCTATATGCATTTCATGAGTGCTTTGCCAAATTTCAATTAAAATAAACTGATGACAATATTTCAAATAATAAATTTCTTGAATATTTAATTAAGATTTTATTTTTCATTTTACCTTATAAAATTTGTATAAAGGTGTAGAAAAATAAAACAGATTTGTATGAAATAACAAGTATTTGCTGGGTTTTGTATAAGTTTCTGAGCTTACAAGGTTTTTTTTTTGTGATTTCCAAAAGTATTATTATTTGTGAATTGTCAAATGGTTTTTGAAAGTCTGTGCATAAGACAATAGGTTTGTGACTGTTCAAAATGTGTGGTTGAAGTCTACACAGAAAAAAATATTCCTGCAATAAACAATTTTAATTGAAAATAAAACCAAAAATCAAATTAGAATGTATTTGAGTCAATTAAATTTTTGTTTAAAAATAAAATATAAACAATAAACAGCTTTAATTGAAAGTTAAACCAAAAATCAATTAAATATGTTATTGAGTCAATTAAACTTTGTAGTTAATTAAGTCAGTTAACCTTTGAAACAAAAGTTTAATTGACTTAGAAACATTTTTAATTGATTTTTGGTTTTATTTTCAATTAAAATTGTTTATTGCAGGAATATTTTTTTCTGTGTACTGATGATTTGGCTTAACACCAGCAAATAAATTTCAAATAATAAATCTCTTGAATATTATATTCTGTTTATAAATTAGCCACTGCTTTGAGATGGTTCCTATCAAGCAACAATCAGTCTGATTCTGTAAGGCGTAGGCGACAAAAATCGTATAACAGTTTCTTTTAAAATATTACAAAAATTGGAAGATATGCATCGTCAGCGCCTTACATAATTAGCTGGAATTTCTCTTATCATTTGTTTTGATTTGAATGTACTTTGACATCCAAGTGTTATCCAATGCTGAGCGAGTACCGTCGCAATACAACGACGGCGAGTCAATAATTCCGTGACTTTTTGAATTTGGTGTAAAACAACTTTATCCATTTCTTGCTTGCAGTATTTTTTATGGAGAATAAAACTGTCCAACAAAAATTGCCATTTGATCGTCAACCCCATGACTAACATTATTGCTCATCCATATGTTCGGTCATCGATGTCAGAGCATTGATGAAACGTGTACATTAGCGATATACGAAATGGGGCTTATAACAAGTTCATTGCTACTAAAGATCTCCCAGTTATGGGCAGCACTGTATATGATTAAGGGTAATCACCATAGAAATCAATTGAATTTTTGTTTTTCGTCGTAATCATAAACAGCTAGCTGCTGATGGCAACACTAATATTTATGGCTGTGGCATTATGGTATGGCAGGTCTGATTAAACCTTTTTATATATAGTTATTTCCACAGGAATGTCAACTTTTTGTAACGTGCGACATCAAACGAATATGCTTGTTATTTTTTAAGAAAACTTATTTTTTTTACTTTGTATAGGCCGTCAGCAGATCTACATTGGGTAAAATTTTAAGAAAAATCGAGTCACATTGCTCTGAAATAAAAGCTGACTTGCTTGCTGTCGCACTCGACAAAAATGTGGGATTTTTCGTGGAAATACCCATATGTATAATACATTATTATTCCGGTATGGGTGTGGCATTGCCCACTTTTTTAAATATAAAATATAACTATTATAGAAACCTAATAACAATGCAAAGCTGCATTAAAATGGCTTTTGTGAAAAAAAATTTAAATACAAAATTATTTTGATGTTAGACTGACGCTGGCCCATTTTTCTGCTAATAAAATTTAACCGTGTGAAGGGTAACTACCATTTTTTTTTATACTGATATACTCGTACTCGTATGTGGCAATATCTAGCCATAAATCAATTCATCATTTCAAATAACTGGCTACGCTTAACAATAAAAAATATGTGTGTTCAGTTGTTTGGGTTGCTTCTGTGACCAAAAAACGATCGATGATCGTGCGATAAGGTAATTGGACTATTATGTCAAAAAGTATTTGGCATATAAGAAATATGGGCTGACATGTGACATTTCGGCAAATATTTTTTATTTAATGTTTTGTTGCTGCTGCTGTTGCTATTGTCATTATACGTGAAAGAGTTAGTTCTAAGATCCGGCAAACAAAATGCGAATGAGCAAATGCTTGCTTCGCTTTTTTACATACATACGAGTACATACACATATCGCAGACATTTCAGGGCGTTTAAATAAGTGTAAGTTGTATTTTGTAAAATACGAGTTGCATACACGTATTTATGATACTTTTTAAATTAGTTTTTAATTAATATTCCACGCCCTTTAGAATGGAAAGCCATCAACAATAAATATAAATTTTTTTTTTATTTATTTAAAACTCTTGGTGAATGAGAATGAATTTTTGGCGTACATGCCGGCATGCAGGCAGGTAAATTGCATAAAAATGCAACCTTTATTAACTGCACGCCATTTTGATGTCACATTTTTCGGTCTCTTCATCTTGCAACACAAACCAACACAGGGAAACGCTTCAGCTCATCATCGTGTTCGTAGCTGTAGCTATCGTCATTATGATTGGTTAATGGCTTTTGTTTGTTGTTGAATGGTTCTCGTAAGCATTTTACTTATATACTTACACACTGGCTGGCTGGTTAGTTACCCTTTTAATACTCATATTACAACTTAATACTCAAGTTTCTATGTCTGCATAAGTTAAGTATTGCAATAATATAATATTGTCTGCCTCCTTTTGCTTGGCTTGTTTTTTTATTTTCTTATTTTTATTTGTTGTTGCTTTGCAATTTCATAATGCGACGCATAAATTATGTTTCAACTTTTGAACAACGTGTTGAAAAGTCTTTAAAAGTCATTCATTGTTGAGTTTCATAAAATCATAAATTAAAAGTGGTCTCTGGTTTCTGGTGTTTACTCGCTTTTTTGCCTGGGCCACCTTTATTTTGCACCCATATAAGTATTTATTTTATAAACATATTTAGTATTTTAAAATGATGATGGCGTGTTGGTTTTCCATTTAGTGTCAAAAAACAATTCATCTTTTTCAGTTTGGTTGCCATTCATTCTTCACTCATTCACTCACGCCGTCATGATCGCGAGTTGCACAGGCTGCATATTTCTTAAATTTTGTAAATATATTTTTTTTAATGCTTAATATATCGTTTTTGAGATGAAGATAGTCAAGGGAAGAATGTTAAATATGCTACAAAAAAAAAACAAATATTATTTATGATAACAAAACAATTTCGATTGCAGGCAAAAGGGAAAGAAAAAGATAGAAAAGAGTTTAAAACTTTGGTCTACCTACATACAGAAAAATTATTTTGTTGGCATAATCTTTACGAATGCATTTAAAGGTTTCAAGGCATCGTAGCAAAAACTTTCCGACATTTCCACTCTTGGTGGACTAAATATGTATCTATTGCAAATAACAGAAGGCAATTCAATTTTAAGGAGTCTAAAAAAATATCATATAACATTACAAGCTATCCTATGTTCGTCATTTTATAACTCGAGAACCACTCAACCGATTTAAAAATCAATAAATGCCTTGGAAAGGTACACTTTCATAGAAGTCTCAAAAAAAGAAACAACGAAAAATATTTAGGCATATTCTTTATACGCACACTTTTGTGATGCAGTATTTTCCAATATAAAATGTATATGAATTCATTTATATGAGAAATACATTTAAGGGCATAAATTTAGAAGAATTTTCACACGGTCAAGACAGTGGGGCCAAAGTCCCTTTATTAGCGAATCAATTCATATATCCACAACTACAATAGTGAAGGTCACTAAATTTTATATTTGTAGCTCTTAGAACAAACTACATGTACCAACTAAAATTTTTGTTAAATAAGAAGTACCTGAGTGTTACTAAGAATTCCAACTAATATTACTAGATGTTTCCTTCTTTAGGAAAGGTATAGTGATATAGAAGACAGATGGTGAAGAAAGAGATAGAGGGAAAACTTCTCTCTTTTACAACTCTTCTTTTTTTAACGTTTCTAATAATGCAGTGTTGCAGCGCCTCTGGTGTCAATGAGGCATATTAATTTTTTTTAAGCTGTGTTTGGTAGCCGTTTTATTGGTTATTTCACTTCACCAATGATTCTGCTACACAATACCGACGAAGGAGAGCGCTCTGCTGATACATTATGATTAGTATCCGCTGAAACCGGTATAGTTCAGTGACCAGTAACTATGTCTTCATCACTCGAACTTTTCTAAAACAACTGATATAAATGGACACTAATGCATATCAGATGCGTGGTGCAGTTATTAAATGACTGTCGGAGACCGGGTACGAATCTAGGACCTTTGGTTCTGTAGTCAACGTGCTAATTACTTCAGCCAACGGCACCCTAAATTTAGCAGTATAGGAATGGGAAACGTGCACCCCAAATACAAAATAATTATTATGTTTCTTATATCTTCAGAACTACAATACTGAGGCACACCAAATTTGATGTGTATAACTCTTAAAAATGAAGTGCATGTTTCACAAAAATTCTTGGTGGTATAGAAGTGGTGAAACGGTTATCCACGACACAAAGTAGTCATTGATTAATTAATAAACATGATTTTTTTTTTTCATATGTAAAGAAATACTGCAGCAGGAAAAAATTCATATAAGCTGTGCTTAGCCAACAAAATTAGCAAAAATGTATTATTATTATTATTTTTTTAAGGTTCGTATTGCTTTTTAAGCCAAATTACATGTGATAATTATTAATGAACAAATAACAACAAAGTCTGTTGTAAATATTCTGGTATATTCTGATGGTAAAATTGAGCTTTCATTACAAAAAAGCTTTCAGCAAATTGAAATAAGATGAATCAAAACAATTCACATATTCCATTTGCAATAATGCTAAGTATATAAAGCAGAAACCTACATCTACTGACACCACACACAGTGGACCAAACACAAAAGAACGCTTATGATGAAGGTTTAGTGGCCTTCGAAAACGGCTGGCTGTTCCGTTCAACTATGTGTTGTTAGTCAGAATATTTACAACAGACTTTGTTGTTATTTGTTCATTAATAATTATCACATGTAATTTGGCTTAAAAAGCAATACGAACCTTAGCCCGTTCAAATCACAAATATAGAAACAAATGGAGTTCGAATAATAATTAAAATTAACTAATATTATTTTTTTTATTCACGCACGCTCGTGATGAACTAATTGGCTGCCATGGAAAGACTTCCCAGTCAGCATGTGGAAGATTGTTTCACCAAACTGAGTCTCTTTCGACTGCCTTAAATGATCAAAAACTGATTAATCAGTTCTGCGCTTAAAATATGATTCGAAAATGAATCCCAGAAACTCTTAGAAAGTGATTTGTTTAAAAAACAAAAACAAACAGCAAGCTCGTGCAGTAAAATCAAGAAAATATAAAATATAAAAATTTAAAACAAAAAAAAACTGAATGTAAATACTCACAAACTGTCTCGAAAGTGAATCGAAATTGATCAGAAATGCGAGTCATAAAAGACTCTTTTAGAAGACTCGCGTCTAGGGTATCATTTTCTCCCGAATGAACAGTCATTTTCGACTCGAAAACGAGCGCATAAATGCTTATTTTAATCGTGCGGAGGAGTCGAAAAAGACTCGAATATGATCATTCATAATTTGCTGACTGGGTTCGGATACGAAATATCCAAAAATTGTTTTTTTTTTTAAAAAGCCTAAGAAAGTTCGCTTAAATCAGACACGTTCCTTTTTTTAAAATTATTATAAAATGCAAATACAACCACGATCACGCGTGGCTCGTGCGTGAATCACGCGTAAAAAATCAGGACATTTGTACATTTCTAATGAAAGCACATAAAACAATGACTGAAAAAACAGCAATAAAAGTGTTAGCGGAATACATTAAGTGGTTTATTATTGTTAAAAAAAAATAACGCGTGAGCCTATTACAATATTGCAACAATGCTTAGCATTATATTTTTTCTAAATAATGTTTTATTCAACCTTTAAAATAAAATTAAAACTTCTGCTTAATTCAACCCAATTAAATAACTTTATATCCATTTAAACTGAGAAAATCCATTTTTTCTTGCACTTCCAATAAAAACAGTAATAACAAAAATACTTTCGCAAATTAATATTCGTTTTGAGTTTCCATTAAAAATTTTATTTTCCGATGAAGCCGAATTTTGGTTGAATGGAGACGTACATGCATAAGCAGATTTGTTGAAAATTAGTGTTCCAGATTATGCATTCTACGCGCCAGCATTGGCGGCCACATGGCAGAAATCATATTTGAACTTTAATTTTATAAATTTTCTTTCAAATAATTTCTCACATTCCGTTTCATTAGAATTTACGTTAAATAGCTGATGTTAATAACAATCTCTACCCAAGTAGATAGACTAGGGTGCTGATGAAGTGCGTTGCTGCACAGAAAAATATCGGTATTTCCCCCAGCTTAAAAGTCTAATTTAATTTTTCTTCTCTTCTTTAGAAACTCACATTAATTAATAAAAATATTTCATTCAATAAAAAGAATTGAAATTACTGAACTTAAGCCTGACTAAAAATTATTTCTGATTAAAAAGTTCGTTTCATTTATATTAAAAATATATTTCTTTGTTTTATTATGATTTCAAACTGTGTCACTCTATAAAAAAACTCCTGTACAAGACCACTTACAAGAACTTCTAAGACATTGCATGTACAGGTGTAAAGAAGAAAATACTTCGTGACGGAAAAATTTGTGATGCTTGTTTCTTCATACGCATGGGCGCATATACAAACGTCATGCATTTACATACACATACACGCGTTGTGTGTATGACAATAGTTGTGTGCGTTTCCCTCTAGTCATCCTAGAACCATATGTCTCTATATCAATACTCTTTCTCCAGCGACAATTGCACTAGTTAAAATGTCGACAACTTTCCTCTTATGCGCGAGTAGGGATACGTTAGAGACAACAGTTATAGTGTATTTCTGGTGATATTGTCAATGAACGCGTCAATAGTTTGTTTTTCTTTTTTGTTATGCTATGGAATATTACATAAATATATGTAGACGAGCGTCACTAAAATATACTAGTGAATCTTTGGTGCCAATGTCTCCATGTGGTCCCAAAAGAACTACTTAGTCAGTAGTGCTACAGTCTAGTGGTGCATTTTCAATGACAAGCTAATGTTAAATGTTAATAGATGGTACCATTGGCTGGGGTACACCTGGTCAGTAGTACTACTGACAACGTCACTAGTAAATCACCACAATTTCACTATTCGCACATTCTGCAGGGTTGCTTCTAAAAAAACACCCTTAAGACTCAGTTAGCCGACTGTAATGTAATGTAACTGTAACGTAGAAAACAGCCGATTGACATTTTTAAATGAAAAGTAGGCTACGTCACATTACATCTCTATAAACATTTTCTTTACTTTTCACATAAAAAAATCGATCAGCTGTTTCTTACTGTTGCAGTTACATTACATTACAGTCGGCTAACTGAGCCTTTAAACACATAATAGCTTACCATCTACATCTTACACACACACACTCCAATGCACAATATGCAAAATAACAAGCATAAACACTAATTCTTTTGATTGTTTGTTACGAACAAGAAGTCTCCGCGACATCGCTTAAAAACACTAATATACACTTACATCAATATCTCCATCGCACTTCGCTTATTAAACGACATAATTTTGTATTTGTTTAGTATAATACATGCTACGACAATACATTTAAAAACAAGACGTATTTATATTTCAAGACTGCTTACGCAGCCCTCTAAAGGTGCAATCAGACATGCCATAACCCTAAGTCCTTATTTACACTATGCAAGTCTTATTGCTGAGCTGATTAGTTTATTTCGTCTCTCTCTCCCTGAAACTAATCAGCTTAGCAATAAGACTTGCACAGTGTGATTTGGGACTAACCATAGAAAACAGCCGTTTGAACCAAACTAATGGGAAACCCTGTATTCGTTTATAGGTGTTTCGTCATAACGCCATAGCCATTGCAATAGAAACCAATTGAATTTTGGTTTGGCTATGGTTACGGCATTATAGCTATGGCACCTCTAATTGCACCTTAATGTACTTATATGTATGTACATATGTATGCATTGTTCTTGCTACTGAACAATTAATAATAATTTCGGTTTGGGCTTTTTGTACAATCTCTTAAATAATTGTGTGTACTCTCATACTTACTTATTCTTTATTTATTTTATTTTTTTGGTTAATAACATGTTTTAAGCCAGCAAATTATACAAAAATTATAAATAAACTGTCACAGCCACTGTGACAAACTGTCAAATAAATATAAAATTACAACTAATGACAAAATACTTTGAAATGCAAATGCGGTTAAAGACATGCATACATGTATACTAAAAAAAACTTAATTTTAAGCCACACAACAAAATGTTCGTACATATTTGATACCAAATATGCCTAAAACATGAATGAAAAAAATTACAACGCGTTGTTTGAAAATTTACAACAAAAAAAAATAATAATAATAATGAAACTTCAATTTAACGTTCATGTAGAGGAGTGAACAATTACACACACACACACACACACATCAACAAATGAATGAAGGAACCAGTGAATGAGTGAGTGATGTTAATAAATAGGCCTTGTATTTATTTCTGCAGTTGGGTAAAGCGGTAGCAATTTCAATTGTCGAAATCTTTGTCAATTATATAACAATTTGACATTTGACAGAACACACAGTTGCAAGCAAATATAATTGTAGTGGTGGCAGACACACTGTTGCTGCACATTCACGCATTTAAATTCAAAGACAATAAAACTTTTTTTTTTTTGCCAAGACTTTAATTTTATAAATCGATTACTTGGGGCCTTGTATTGTCAAGTTGATTTATTCGTTTCTTTATTTTAATAAAATGCGCTGCAACAGCTTGGAGCACATGTTAGTATTGATTTTATTTTAAAAAGCCACTCGTGATCGTTCATTAAGTTCCGTTTCCAAATTTCGAAATTCGAATTCCCATATGACGGCAAGTGTATTGCGGGCGACATCTGTTGAGAACTATTTTAAGGCCCTGCAGGAGAACGAACTGGTGTCCAACTAGTATTTTAGTAGTACAGAAATCACCACCACTAGTTCCCAACTGTAACCCTTCCTATACTATCTTAATGCTCAAATTAGCATTGAGTGTGTTTAGAAAACTACTAGTACCATTGTTACTAGTTTAGGACTAGTTTATTACCAGTTCTTTTGTAAAGAAAAATTCTATAAAATTGGTGGTTTTATTCCTTTGTTACCCAGTGACAACGCTATTTAAAATTTGCAATTATTTATCAAAATTCAGAAATACAAAAGGGTAATTATTACTAATTATTTAATTATAATTATTTTTAGATCAAGCTAAAATTTTACTAATTATATGATACCAATTTTGATACAGCGCAAGGGCTCTGTTAGACAGTCAAAATTTATTTTGCAATGTGGTGCCTTTATAACTACTTCATATACTAGTACTCATCAGCACTAGTAATTTTACACAACAACTTTAACCCATTTTGCACTAGTTCTTGCTATTCTAGTAATTATACTAGTAGCTTTTAGACAATTATCGCCTATTCTCCTGCAGGGGGGAATTTAAAAAGGCGCCCATGGGTAATGGTAAGAAAGTCTATATAGTACATATGTATGTATATAACTTTTCATAGTTCCTACAAGGAGCCTAGGACCATATCGTGCCATAACCGCCAAAATAGCTTAAGCGACATAATTTTCGAACCTCGTTATTTGACCAAAATCGATTATTTGTGATCGTAAATAGTCGATTTTCGTCAAAAAAAACGAGGTTCGAAAATTATGTCGCTTAAGCTATTTTGGCGGTTATGGCACGATATGGTAAGAGAGTAGTTCTCCATTTTGTCTTACTTTATCCCATGAGTGGTGGCACCTTTGAAGATTTCTGGCTTACATACTGCCTACATACAGTGCCTTGTAAAAAAAAATCTTCCCACAATTTATAACAATTCTTTTTAAAGAGATATGTAGGAAGTCTTTTGGCATAAAATGTGTGTTTGGCTTAAAACGCATACATAACCATACACGTCGTTTCTTAATTGAAAGATGTCAATTGACATAGTCGCCGGTCGGTACGTTTATTTAAGTTACAAAATGCGTTTTATTCAAACAGTACTTTATTTTCCTGTTGCGTTGCACAATATTTTGAGTCTTTTGTGCATAAACCTACGGCTATCTGTGACATTTATCACTACAAACGAAACAACTTAGTGACAACTTGCGGCAGAACAACAGTTGCTGCTGGTTAGTTAAGAGCAACCAGTCAGTGCGTGGCTTAACTGAATGTGCTGTTATTTTTATTTTTATTTTCTGCAGACTGACATCTGCTGCAAACGTCAAATAAACAAAAAGATCTAAGGTAAATGCACTTAAAATTGGTAAAAGGCAATTTTTTGGCAATACACTTTCATTGCAATTAAATATAAATGCATACGTATGGACTTATATTTTAAAGTGACTTCTATTTTTAACCCCCGACTAAAAAAGGGGGTGTTATAAGTTTGTAGTGTGTGTCTGTGTATCTGTGTGTCTGTCTGTGTCCACGTACAGGCCAAACGGCTGGACCGATTTTCATTTAATTTTTTTCTGTTTGAAAGACGACTTGATCGAGAGGGTTCTTAGCTATGTTTGAAGAAGATCGGTCCAGCCGTTTAGAAGATATAACATCTTTTTTGAAAAAAGTCGTGGGTTTTTTAAAATTTTTAATTTTTGTTATTATTATTTTTTATATGTAATACGAGTACTATACGAACTTATTTTATCTTACCTGATAGACAATTTTAGCGCTTCTTTGGTTTTTGGAGGTTTTTTACTTTAAGCGATTTTTTTACTTTTAGCGATTTTTTTAGTTTTATCGTTTTTTTAGTTTTGGTGCTTTTTTAATACATGTAAATATTTATTGTATCTTCAAATATGAACTTAAATAAGTATTGACATCTTAAAGCTAAATATTTTTTTTCTTTCGGTGATTTTTTGCGATTTGCTGATTTTTTTTGGTTTTAGGCGACATTTTTAGTTTTTAGCGTTTTTTAAGTTGCGGTGCTTTTTTTAATACATGTAAATATATATTTATTGTGCCTTCAAATATGAACTAACAATTTTAAATCTAAACATCTATTTTCTTTTGGCGATTTTTTCTATCTTGCTGATTGTTTTGGTTTTAGGCGATTTTTTAGTTTCGGTGCTTTTTTCCTTTTAGCAATTTCTTCCGTCTTGCAGATTTCTTTCTGTTTGAGGCGATTTTTTCAGCTGTTTTTTAGTTTCAGCGATTTTTGATGTGTAAACATCTATACGCTAAGGGGTAAAAATCTTTTGACTTTGATTTCTTTGCTGAGATTTCTTTGCTGAGATTTCTTTGCATTGTCAAATCGGTGTGAGCTATGTATGAGTGTATTAGTGTTTGAAAGAAGCAATACCAAGCAAAAAAACAAGTCGACCGGCTCGAAGCCGACGGTGCGCCGCCGCCGGTTATTTTTCTGTATATTTCCGTACACCAAAGGTGAAAACGAACCGTAAGAGCTACGGACTTGAAATTTGGACACAATGTGTAGACATTTGGCCACTACAACAACAAATACATGAGAGTTAAAAACTAAAGGGTGTTCCAAAACGAGCAAGGAAAAATGTTAAAATCCCATGTAATATACATACAATTGTATGTACATATATACACTTGAAATTTTAAAAGTTAGTGTATTTTTATACAGACTACAACAATTAACACTAAATTTAAAAAATTTAAATCAATGGGTGTTCCATCAGTTAATGCAATTTTGACTTTGTAATTTTGACAACTTGCTGTATCTTGGAAACCGTAAGAGCAAAACTCTTGAAATTTTCATAAACGGTAAAACTAAAAAATCAAAAAAATATAAAATCGCCAAATATAAAAAAATCGCCAAAAACAAAAAATAAAACGCCAAAACGAAAAAAACCACCAAATTAAAAAAAATCTCTAGGACTAAAATAAATTGCGAAAAACCTCAAAAATCGCCAAAATGAAAAAAAATCCTTAAACAAAAAAATCGCCAATATGAAAAAATCGCCAAAATGAAAAAAACCCCAAAAAAAAAACAAAAAAATCGCCAAAATGAAAAAATCGCCAAAATGAAAAAAATTGCGAAAATTAAAAAAACCCAAAAAGAGAAAAAAAAACGCCAAAAAGAAGAAAAAGCGATAAAACTGAAAACAAAATCGTTTAAACTGAAAAAACTTAAAAAAGAAAGAAAGCTAAATAAAAAAAAATATCAAAACCGAATGTGCGCGAGTCAAAGTCGCACTTTACTGAATTTATTTTAATTCCAATGCGTACACAACAACAAGAACAGCAACAACTAAACGATGAACAACAGGAATTAAAAATTAAAAAGTAAAAGTAAAAGCATTTACCATAGATGAGCACTGCAGTACCACTAAAGTTTCAGTAAAAACAAAAAAAATTTTACTGATTACTAAAATTTTTTTCTTTAATTTTTATAAATTGCCTAAATGATTTGTTATATGATGAGATGCATTGAATTTTCAGTAATCAGTAATGCCCGTATTCATAATGAAATTCTACCAAGTGGCTAAATGTTTTTCATACAAAAGTTTCAAAATTTGAATGAAAAAACTTTGCCACTTGCTACAATTTTATTATGAATAATGCAAATTAAATTTCATTAGCAGTAAAAATTTACTGAATTTTTTCAGTAATCAGTGAATTTACTGCTTAGTGCAATTTTGAATGCAGTACATATACATATACTGCAGTGTGCCCATTTACTAACCAAATAAGTTTAATAAAACAAACAAAAACCAACAAATTCATATGTATTTACAATATTGATAGTTTTGATACTTTTAATTAATTAATTTAAAAAAAGATACTAAAAGCATAAGTACTTCCAACTTAAAAAAAAAATTTAATTACTAGATGTTTACACATCTCTGTGATCGGACTCACATTGCTTTTTTTACTTTTGACGTTTTTCTTTGTTTTGGGGCTTTATTTGGTTTTTGAGATCTTTTTAGATTTTTTTTTTGAGAATCTTTATCACTTGGTGAATTTTTGCATTTCAGTGACTTATTTTATTTTTTGTGATATTTTGCGTTTAAGCGCTTTTCTTTTATTGGCGATTTTTCGTTTCTGCATTTTTTAATTTTAGGATTTTTACGGTTGCCATGATACAACAAGTTGTCAAAATTACATTAACTGATAGAATACTCATTAATTTCGATTTTTTAAATTTCAGTGTTGATTGTGGTTGGCATAAAAATACACTACCTTTAACCATTTCAAGTGTCCATATGTAATTGTCTGTATATAACTTTAGAAATTCAACATGTGTCGTTGCTCACTTTAGAACACCCTTTAATTGTTAACTGTCATACAAGTTATACAAGTTATTGTAGTAGCTAAAGTTTTACATGTTCTGTGAAAATTTAAGGTTCGTAACTCTTACAGTTCTCAAGAAAACAGCCTTTGACATATAGATGGAGATCGGTGTGAAAACAAGAGTTCCTTTTCACCTTTGGTGTACGAAACCCTAAAAACGTAGAAAAAAAAGTTCTTTCTGAAACTTCTCTTCCATTGAATTGTTTAGTACACACGGGAGCTTTAAAATTTTCCATTTCAAAATTATTCGATTAAAAGTTAATAAAATTTGTATTCGAATAATCGAATAAAATTAACGTATGAAGAGAAACTAGACTTGTTTATTTGTTTTATTGTTTTACTAAATATATCTCGCTGGCGGTACATCCTAAAACTGTAAAATTTTCTAAAAAAAAATTATTCAAACAAAAGTTGACAAAATATCTGTTCGAATAATCGAATAAATTTTAGGTATGTTTATGAATGAAGAAAAGACAAACTAATCTTCTATTGTTTTCATAAATATATTTCACTATTTTTCAAAAAAAAAAATATTCGAATAAAAGTTAAAAAAAGTTGTGTTCGAAAAATCGAATGAACTTTAATTATGTAATGAAGCCAAAACTAGTTTTGCTAAATATAATTCCAATAAACTATTCGAATAAAAGTTGACAAAAGCTATGTTCGAATAATCGAATAAATTTAACAAATGAAGAGAAACCAGACTTATTTTTTATTGTTTTGCTAAATATACCTCTTAAAAAATATTCGGATAAATACTAGTTAAATTTATTTTTGAATAATCGAATAAATTGTGAGTATAAGGAGAAACCCGACATATTTTCTCTTTTTATAATACAAAATTATTCGAATAAAAGTTGACAAAATGTATGCTCGAATCTGCAAATAAATTTTATATATTCAGAGAAGCCAAACTTATTTTCTAAATATATGTATATATCGCTGATGACACATCTTAAACCTGTTAAATTTTCTAAAAAATATTTGTTTGCATAAAAGTTGACAAAAGTTCCATATTATTTTGCTAAATATATTTCGCTGTCAAATTTCTAAATAAAAATATAAATAAAAATAATAAAAACTTGTTCGAATTGTATTCGAATAATCGAACAAATTTTGAGTGTGCGATGAAGCCAAACTTATTTTCTATTGTTTTATCAAATATATTTCGCTGATGACACACACCAAATCTGCCAGATTTGCTAAAACAAAATTATAAGAATAAAAGTTGGCATTCGAATGAAATGTTAGTTATTCGATTACTCGAATTAAGAGCGAATCATTTATTTTTCGAATACTGTAACTAACACCTGTATTCTAAACTTTTGTCACAATGACAAATCACGTTATAGAAATGACAATTTTTATATGTTTTTCAAATAAAATATATAAATTTCTTAATAATGCTTTCAAAAATAAAGTTTCAAAGTTCTGAATATGGTTACATAAATTAATGTAATCAAGTGAAATAAAGAAAAAAAAAGTCGTAGAACGATCTTAGAGTTTTATTCGATTATTCGAATGTGAATAATGAAATAAAATAAATAAAAAGGCTTGCATATTTTACACTTGAATTTTAATATTTATTCGATTATTCGAATAAATAACGAATAAAAATTTATTACCATTATATAATAAAATGCAAATAAAACTACAAATATTAGATTAATATATTATAAAATATTGCTCTAAAATTCGGCACACCCTCTATAAAAACAAACTATTTTTTCCAGTTTCTATTATTAGATTATTATTTATAATATTGCACAGACCTTAACTAAAAATTTAGCTGTTGTAGACGTTTTTTTCTTGAACACGCAATAAAATTTTTATTTTATTTATTTTTTTCTCTGTTAAATCCTTGTAATCCTTGCACATTAGTCTTCCGCTGGTCTTAGCAAATCACCCAAAATAAATTTCCCCCCAACAGTAAGAAGCAAATACGTCAGTGATAAATGTTAGAATTCAAAGAAAGGAATGGCGTACTGACGGAACGACATCAACCAACCATCTTCAGTTGGAGCACCAGCAAAAATATTAAAGCAAATAAATGATACACATATGAAAGGCGTCATATAAAAAGTAATAGTGGGATTGGTGTTGCATAAAGGCGATGTTGTTTTTCTTAAAACAGTTTTGCTTTGATAGGGAGGGGGAGGAGAAACAAAATGTCCAAAACCAATTTCATAGAATGACTATAAAATGTAATACAGATGCAACAACAACAACAACAACAACAGCTATTTCTAATATTTCTTATGGACTGCATTTTAGAGCGAGGAAGAATGCACGCAGGCACAGGCTTTAATATCCCAGCAGAAATAAAAAGAAAACTATCCACTCGCTGGCTGTTTTAAATCCCATGTGTATGGGAGATCTCTAGCTTGTGAATAAATGGAATGAGGCAGCATATAAACTGCATTTCTTTTTCTTTGCTTCAGTCTTGACTTCGCGTTTTAGCATGAAGGACATTCCAAGGACACATATAAAAGATGCGTTGCTTAACTTTTCTCTATTTTGCCTGCTGTGTGCTGACGATTATTTAAAAAGTGTTTTGCTCGTATCCCTAGTAAATGTTCTGTAAGACAAAAAATATTTTTTTTTTGAAGATTTATAACACATCCTTGGGGTTTTCGACAAAATGCATAGATTTACCCACACACCTACATGCACCCACAGGCTGCCTTCTCCTTTTACCCCGCCAGCCAACAGGCAAACGTCAAAAGCTTTGTTATATGAAAATGACTACAGTATAGCTGCTTGTGGCATTTGATGCTTTTCCCCTGCTAGTTTTGGTAAAAGGCACCATAAATGGATTCCTGCGGAATACTAATAAAGTTTTCTTCTACAAATATCCTGTACACAAAGCAAAAACTACATATTCATTTAACGCAAAATAAAAATGATGCAAAAGAAAACATTAAAACATTTTCGTACTAGGGCACAAAAACTTGCGTACCCTCATTTGCCGATGACTTCATGGACGTCTTATATTTTTTGGTGCATGTACTAAGATTATGTGGCACATGCACCAACCTAACACCAGCCATTAGTTACTTGCTGCAGCACCAAGCAACAATCAATAGTAAAACGAAATTATTTTGTTGTTGTTCGTTTGTGCCTTATTAAACTGAGGGAGGAGTATTTTAAACGTTTGTGCGTTGCATTCAAAATTAAACTTTCCTACTTGTAGAAATTCTTATTTGTATTGAAATTGCACTGGACGCTACAGTTGAGCATTGGAGACGTGCATAGGTTTTGCATAACTTAGGACGAATTTCTTGGGATCAGATATTTTTCTTTAGCAACTTTTTTTTTAAATAATATTGTCACAATGATAGGACAATGATAGGTGTCTATTGCTTTAACTTTAAAAAATAAGAAAATGTTGCAGTAGTTTTCATAAAAGAGCCAATTCTAATAAATATGTAGATAGAGGCTTTATCGTATAATACGGAATAAGGAAGAAGGCATATGAAGATTTACGTTAATTTGACGATTTTTACTAGGGTATTCAATCGGTTAACCGTTAATCGGTTAACCGGTTAATTACTACCCGATTAACTGATCGGTTAATTAAAAATTGCCTTTTTCGATTAACGGTTAAACCGGTTAATTTCAGCCGATTAACCGAAGTAACAAATTTTTAAGTATTTTAGTGTGTTTAGAAATTATTTTTCATACAAACAAAGAAGTATGTTCAGTGATTCTAACTTAAGTAAAAATTCAAAAGCTTTCGACGTGGCTATGAAAGGGTTTAGTAAAGACTCTGCTACTCTAATTGAACTTTGTTTTAATATTTAAAAAAAAAATCATAGCTAATAGTACTGTTGCCAACGTTTTAGTTAATGATTAGATTTAATAAAAGACGAATTCAATTAATTTATACCTCTCTGAAATATTTTCATCTAGCAACAGTGTTTTAAAGTACAAAAACGAAAACAAAGAAATTCAGAAATAAACTTTTCTGCAGAATGTTCGTCGCTGAGTCAGATGAGGACAGGCCAATAGAAAAAATATTGATAGTTGTAGTACAAGAAATCTAACAAAATTAACTGAAACAACTAGAATTCTTAACAGTTAAGAATTTGAAAAAAAAATATAAAACAGGACTCTATTGGCATAATGAAGGATTTTATATGTTTAGAGAAATCCAGGAAAAGGACTGAGAAACTAGATATTCTGTATTATGGATTGCTTTCAATTTCCTCAACGTCTACGATAAGTGAAAGAATTTTTCCAAGTCAAGTTTTATCAAACCTAATTGGCTTAAATCGTTAACACTTAACCCAAATTATTTTTCTGAAATATTTTGCTAGAAGATCTCTTTAAACTATTGAAGTATATTAACACACATATATATAATTTTTTTTGCTTGACTTAGTTTAAGAATTCTTAATAAGCACAAATTAATAAATAAATTATGTACTTTTACTTCTTCAAATTACTTAATTTATGAAAAAACTTTATTAAACGGTTAACCGTTTAATACCGAAATTAACCGATTATTAACCGATTAAGCCAAAACCTCGATTAATTAAACGAGCGATTAACCGATTAAAGCTAAACCCCGGTTAAATGAATACCCTAATTTTTACTAACAATTTTCCCAAAAAGGCGATTGAAGATTTTTTGTGAACAAAGAGAAAAAACTACCAATGTAAAATCACCATGCAAAAATTTTGATTGCAAATTATATTAAATTTATACGAGGGCGGATCAATAAGTCCGTGACTTTTTGAATGCTAAACAAAAGTTTATGTTTCAACAAAATCTGCTTTTAACTCAATAAAATTAGTCCAACCATTCTCCAGTTTTTTTATCCCTTCCAAAAAATAGAATTTTTCGAGATCCTTAAAATATTCATTTGTTTGCTCAATAATTTCATCGTTGGTGCTAATTCCAATCTCTTTCCATCGAGCCATTTCTTTAAATTTGGAAATAGGAAGTAGGCATTAAGGGCTAAATCCGGAGAATATGGCGGATGGGGTACCAATTCATAGAGTTTTGCTATTGAAACTGCACACGTATGCACTCGTGCATTATCTTGATGAAAAAGAACTTTTTTTTGGCCACAGGGGGTCCTTTTCTTATTAAATCCTCATTAAATCGGTTTAATAAGTTGGCATAATCTTCGCCATTTATTGTTTTTCCCTTTGGAAGGTAATCGATGTGGATTATTCCGCGTGCGTCCCAAAAAACTGCTGCCATCACCTTTTTGGCCGAGAAACTCACCTTGGCCTTTTTCGGAGCAGGTTCGCCCGGAGAAACCCATCGCTTAGACTGCTGCTTGGTCTTCGCAGTACAGTAATGGATCCATGTTTCATCTACAGTTACAAAACTCCACAAAAACTCATTCGGATTGTGGGTAAACAACTCCAAACAATCCTTTCAAGAGCAAACGCGACACCCATCTTGCCGACTTCTTTCTTAGACCCAGCTGATCATTTAAAATCGAAACCACACTACCACATGAAATTCCTATGGCATCAGCTATCTCACGCACTTTTACTCTTCGATCGGCCAACACCATATTGTGGATTTTTCGACATCTTCGGGTGTACAGACCTCAATTGGCCGTCCAGAACGTTCAGCGTCACTTGTACATGTGCGACCACAACGAAAGAAAGTAAACCATTTCTTTACCATTGAAATCGATGGTGCAGAGTCCCCATAGTATATATCGAACTTTTTCTTGGTTTGATTGTTGCAAAAAATAATGTTAAGGAGCACTCAAAATTCACTTTTTTCCATTTTTAAAAAAATTCACGAGATTGTATGTTGTGAATAGAGATGTGCACGTGAGCGTTTTTTGACTCACGACACACAGGCTCACGCAAAAAAATATTTTCCGCACGAACTTTCACGCACGAATGATATTGAAAATTTTCACGATCACGCACGCTCACGAACAAAATATTCTTAATCACGCACGAGTGATGTACTACTTATCACGATCACGCACGCTCACGAAAAAGTATGTAATCCAATTTATATATTTTTTGATTGAAAAATAGGTTTTTTACACACACATGTACTCGTACGTACATACATATGTATGCACGTGGATATGTAAAATTTACACTGCACAGTGTGGACTTTTACAAAGTAAATGGATATATAGGGTGTTTTTTTAAGAGGTATAGAACTTTGAATTGAAATAAAAGACAAAAAAATCGTTTTAATGTCCATCAATTTGGCTTTATTGGAAGGATAATTTTATGCCATTAATGTTTAAAATTGATTTTGGGCATGTGGCCGCCGCGGCTGGCTCGAATAAAGCCAATTCTACAGGTCCAATTTTCAACCACTTTTTCGAGCATATGGGGCCGTATGTTGGCAATAACGCCACGAATGTTGGCTTCCAAGTCCCCTAACGTTTCTGGTTTGTTGGCGTAGACGAGCGACTTCACATATCCCCAAAGAAAATAATCCAATGGTGTCAAATCACACGATCTTGGTGGCCAATTGACAGGTCCATTCCGCGAAATTATGCGCTCATCGAATGTTTCCTTGAATAAATCGATTGTGACGTGCGCTGTGTGGCATGTAGCGCCGTCTTGTTGGAACCACAACTCATCCACATTCATGCCATCCAATTCGGGAACAAAATTGTCGGTTAGTCGGCTCCAATTGCTGTGCACGGTGGCGAATCGATTCATTCGGGTCCTCTTCAACACTTTATTCTACAGTGGCAATTGTTTCTTCGGTGCGCACTGTTCGACGTCTCTGCGGATGCGTATTATCACATAGAGTAAACGTAGTGCGAAAACGATCCATGGTTAACCGAATTAATTGCTCTGATGGACGATTATGTCGACCATAAAATGGACGGAGCTTGCGGTAAACTTCGCGAACTGAACCATTATTTTCGAAATAAATTTGCACGATTTGCAAGCGTTGTTCTTTTGTCAATCTGTTCATGATGAAATGGCAAACCAAACTAAATATTAATCACTTGACAGCTGACAAAATGACCGCCAGTTAAAAAAGTGATGCCAACTTAAAGTTCTATACCTCAATAAAAAACACCCTTTATATATATGAAACTTCTAAACTAATGATTGGATTTATATGGAACTCCTAGCATGCTTGCAGGAGGACTTAGGCTTTATAACGCATGCCATGAAAGCCTTTTGGCTTCAGCTGGACAGGAGTTACAGTGGGCCAAAGTTGAGTACATGGGATTCAAAAAAAAAACTTCTTTTTACCGGATAATGTATTTTGAGATAAACTTGAAATTCTTAAGAAATAATTTTCCAAGATGTGTTTCTGTATGTGTCAAAAGATATTTTTCTTAAGACAAAAAAAAATTTTTGCCTTGACTCTTTTTAGTATTTCGCCTATTACATTTTAGTTTATTGTTGGATTTTAAATTAAAAGACAGCATTAAATTTTTAACAAAATTCTAAATAATAATAGGAAAAAATTTATTAATACTCATTTCGTGAAATCGAGAAAAAGCTAAAAAATCAAAATTTTAAAATTTCCCTGAAAAAGGCATGTGTATTTTTAAGTATCTTTATTACTTTCAGTTTTTCAAAAAACTTTATTCAATACATTTACATTTTAAGTACATAGCGGTAAAGACAATGCATTAAGAATGTGCTTAGAGCCAATTATTTTGTATTTTGGAAATTTACCCTACATTCAGCAATATTGGAAAATCGCCAATTTTAAAAATATTTTTGGTGTTTAAGCGCTTACAAAAAATTTGTGACGGTAGATTTTGAAAGTTTTATATATAACATTGAATTCTGTAGATAGTTTTCAACATGTTAAACTAAAATTTTAGAGAGCTTTTACATAAATGTTGACATACGAGCAGATTTTCTGAAAAAATTGAAAATTTAGGGAAAATATACCTACTTGTGTACCATAAAAAAATATATTAAAATAATTTTATTTTTCTGTATTGGTACTTTTCAATTTCATATGAGCCAGTTTACTTCACCTAAAAAAAATTATAACAATATCCCAATTCACAATCTTGTGCAAATGGTCTTGCATCGTAGCATGCTCAAAATGGTATAGTATAGGAATGATATTCGTGAGAGCGTGAGAATTCGTGCGTGATTATTAAAAACAGCTCACGCACAATCACGCACGAGTATTTTTTTTTTCAAGACACGCTCACGCGTGATTAATTATAAATTTGATCACGATCATGCGTGAATCATGCGTGACACAATAAAATCACGACATTTGCACATCTCTAGTTGTGAACACCTATTAAACGCCACGTAAATGACGGCACTTGCTCAAAATTTGACAGTAGTGTTGCATTTCATATAACTACGAGGGAAGTTCGAAAAGTCACGGACTTGTTGATACGAAATTATTGCCCCTATGAAATATTTAATTTATTTAATTTATTTATTTCCATTAGACTTTAAGAATAAAATTCTTTTATAGTAAAAAAAATAATAATATTACATAATGGACACCACATATTCATAATATTAAAATTAAATTTAGCAATAATGAATTTAAATCTTTTATCTTTGTCTATTAAGTCGATGAATTATTTTTTGTTACATTAAATATTCTTTATTTCTAATTATACATATATATGTGTGTATGAGTTGTTAAATAAAACGGATAATTCTTATATGACGATTTTGTTTGAAAACTGTGAAGATTTTCACGATTTATTTGTAAAATCGGAAAGATTTTAGTCAAAACTGTCTGAGTCTGAGCAGCTGGTGGTGTACTGTTCAGTAGTGTCCTGGTTTGAGTTCCGGGTGGTGGTATTTCTTCCTGCGCCGCGGGCAGCAGCAGTTGATTCTAATGCTATAAGTGTCCTTCGAAATTCATTTACCAAATCTAGCAAGGGAGATTGAATAAAAAGCGACTTCGTAATTGTTTTAATGAGCTCTGCTACATTAGAGTTGTCTTCTTTTCCGCCCGATCTTTTTAGGCAAGGTAATTTTCTTGTGACCATGTCTTGAGCCACATGCTCCAACATGTCCCAAGCTTTATCAAATAATCCAGAATCTCTCAATTTGTAGTATGTATCAAACTCATCTGATCCCCAAAAGAAATTTAAATACACTTGTAGGGAGTCCAAGTCTATGATGCTAATGAGTTTGCCGGCAGGTCTTGTCGATGGCGGAAAGAATTTATTTGTATACAAATTCTTTACATCCAAATTATTGTACGCTTCCTTCTGGACTATTCTTTCTTGGTTGCTTGAGCCAAGCAAGCTTATATTTGTTGACACAAATTTCTCTTGATTTATTTCAGATTTTGCTGCTTCGACAGATAAATTATTAAGATTTTGCGACTTCTTCTTGGTCTTTTCTTTTGCAAACTGTGGAGTTTGAGCTGCATCTTCAGCAGTCATACTGGTTGCTGTTACATTGTCTGTTTTCGGCACTTGTTTCTCTATATTTGTTGATTTAGTTATCTGGTGTGCTTCAAGAGCCCGATGCTGCTGTTCCAGAAACTGAAGTACGTTGTCTAAGAGTTGCATTCCCTTGGATTTCTTGCTGTTTAATTCGTAGCGCGCCAGACCTTCTTCATCAAGTTTTCTAATAATAATGCGTGCTATTATTGGATCGATGTCATCTATATTAATGCCCGACAAGCTTAACATTTGCTTGCACTCAGTTGTTATGTCAAGTAATTTTTTTATATCCTCTAGAGAGCTGCTACATATGTTAGGTTGGTCGACAATCTTGTCAGTGATATTATTTAATAAGATGCTTTTGTTCCCAAACTTTTGAACTATTATATACCAAGCACTTTCATAATCGTTGTCTGTGGCTGATAAATGCTCAATCAATTTGAGAGGTTCTCCTTGCAGTAGAGATTTAAGTCGCAGCATTTTTTTCACTGTGGGAAGCTCTATATCTTCGTGTACAAACTTTTTAAATAAAAAGTAAAAAGTGGTCCATTCAGAAGCGTCACCATTAAATTGTGGAATTTTGATTGTGTCGGTTTCCAATGACTGATTGAGGCGGCTGATTTCTTTTGTCGTTGCTTGTACAACATAATCAAATTCTCTTTCTAATAACTTATATTCTTCCCGAATATCTTCATTTACTTCAGTTTCGGGTCCCATTTTCTTGTAGAGTTCTTTGATCACATCTAATTGCTCTTGCCAGCTTTTTTTATTATTT
This sequence comes from Tachina grossa, assembly GCA_949987645.1. Lineage (NCBI taxonomy): Eukaryota > Metazoa > Arthropoda > Insecta > Diptera > Tachinidae > Tachina > Tachina grossa. The sequence continues at coordinate 111,879,065 of OX465277.1, forward strand.
TCCAAAGTGCAGGCTGTTGCAGGTTCGATTTCTAATTGCAGCAAACTAACTCTTAGTTCATTTATTTCCCTTCTGAATTGGCAATTCAAGGCATGGGATTCTTTAAATTGTTTATGCATTTTGTTAGTTATCATTTGCGATTCGTAGCCCTCTATATAAATTTGTTTGTCCAAGTTCCGTTTATAATCAAATGTGTCTACTATCGAATCCTCAAGCATATCCTTTGCTACATTCAGAAATGCTTCAATTTTACCGAAAATACCTCCTGATAAATAGGTATTATTAAATATGCCACAAATTCGATTTATTTCATAGTTATTTTCTGTAGCTTCTCTTCGCATTCTTTCCAGTTCATATATTTTATTTGGTATATCAGCTTGTCTTATGAAATTTTTTCTTGTTAGCATCATAATCTGTAGCGCTTTTGTCCGAAAACATAATTGTTTTGTTATAAGTTTGTTAATAAAATCAGTTCTATCATGCAAATTATTTTTGTTGTAATAACTCATTGCGGATATATTGTTAGTTTGAGTATAAAAAGTATGACAATTAAAAGAAATTGTTCTTGTATTATTTTCGGCACTGAAAACACTTTTGCCAAAATTCCAAATCCAGGACTTCTTACTCGTTTTAAGGTTGAAATTCAACTGTTCATTATTTCATATGTTTAATACTTAAATACTCTTTCTAAAAATCTTAAAACTTAATTTGAGTCTCAAAAGAAATTAATAGATTATTTAAAAGGTTACAAAAATGCAGATGAAAGTCAAGAATGGGTTTTCTTTGTTCAGGTACGAACAGAACAGAACGCGTATATATGACTGGTGCACTCATTGTGCACCAGTGCACGAAGCCGACGAAAAAAATTCGTCGGCTGAGCATAAAATGAACCGGCTGCGGCTAAAAATCGGCTTTAATCGTCCTGCCATATTGTATCAGATATGTCTAGGGTTGCCAGACGGCCTGGAATGGCCTGGATTTTCCAGTTTTTTGGAGCCTTGTCCAGTTACCAGTTAAAATAAAATTTGTCCAGTTAAAAATTAATATCTTTAATTTTGAAAAATAGTTATTTTTTCTATTGTATATTTTCAGTTAACTCATACGAGGATTTAAAAATTCTGCTTTCGTTTCAACTCTTTTTAAAGATTGCTTCCAAAACCATTTTACGTTCGTACGAACACCAAAAAACGTGTTTCAAAAACATTGAAAAAATCAACGTGTGAACTATGTGAAAAAAAATATATTTCTTGCAAATGTACAATAAAGTCCTGCACAAGACCACTTAAAAGAACTTCTAAGACATGAAGAATTTTTCAAATGTTTTACTTCTGCGGAATATTCATTTGTTTCAGTTATTGCAGGTGTAGGAGTAAAGAAGAAAATACTTCGTGACGGAAGTATTTGTGATGCTTGCTTCTTCATACGCATGGGAGCGTATACAAACGTCTGCTTGTGCATACATGTATACACACAGAAGTTGTGCGTATGATCTTTAATTTGTCTGTTCACATAAAAAAGCACACATGCATTGACATTAGTTGTGTACGCTTGCTATACAAAACCACCCTAAACACATAATAGTTTACGATATACATCCTACACACACACACTCAAACGTAGAATATGCAAAATAACAAGCATACACGCATCAACACTACTTCTTTTGATTGTTTGTTATTGACAAGAAGTCTTCGCGACATCGCTTGTACATGAATACGTCCATCATGCTTCGCTTATTAGACGACATCGTACACTATTGGCTTAGTATAATACACGCCACGAGAATACATTTAAAAATCAAGACGTATTTACATTTCAAGACTGTTTACGCAGGCCTCTAATGTAAAATTAGCTATATTTTTCCCTAACTCTGATTAGTACATCTATTTTGTACAGAACTAACAACTTACAACCAAAAAATATTTTCAAAAGTTATCAACCGTCAACGCTTTTTTGAATTATAAGTGCATTTTTTAATTATCCAGTTATTTTTTCAAAATCCAGGTGAATTTTTTCCTATGTCCAGTTAATTAACTTCTGGTATCTGGCAACCCTAGATATGTCTGATACAATCTTTATTTGAAATATTAGAAAAAGTTTTTTTTTCTATTCTTTTAAGATATGCTCTCGAATTATATTCACCTTAACTTATTTTTACACATTTTGTATGTTTGACACATCTTAGAATGACGCGTGTAATATATACCGGAGTGTTCTAGAAATGCTATGAAACACTGATACCAGCTTCGTCTATTAAGCACTAGTTTTTTGGCTTTCTAAATTTTAAAGTTGTATATCATAGCTGGTCAAAGTGGCCCCAGAGTACGGAACTTCAATCGGCTTCCTATAGAAATGACTACACATACACGAATACATTTCTTTCGTTGGTCAGCACTGCTGTTTAATGGAATTTCATGAAGTTGGAAAATAATTGGCTCAATTTTTAGCCGAAAGCAGCCGCCAGGACCGGCGGCAGCTGAGATACCTGTAAATAAATCGGCGGCGGCTTATCCGCAGCTGAAAATCGGTCGACTTCGTTCTCTGCAATCAGTTTGACCTTGAAAAAATAATTTGTTTTTTGATGAATTTAATTCTATGGAACTCTACAAAACTACAGCCATACAAAAAGCAATACTCGCATGTTTAAGCTGTCAGAGACACATACAAACATGAACTAAAGTGTATGGTACCCAAATATATAAACAACTTTTGACAGTTTAAAAACTAACATACAACAAATCATTAGGAGGATTACATTGACCTGATAAATAGACCTTCATTTAAAGCATGCATATCTAAAATGATGTCTCGCTCTCTTTTATAACTCTCAGTTTCAGGTACAAAATATTAGTCTTGTCAACTTTGAAATATAAAAAAAGCACTGAAACCAGGAAAAACGCGCGTAATTTAAATAAAAAAAGCATTAAAATTAAAATTTTGTAATTCTTTTAAAATAAATTCTTATCAGTTCCCATGTATGCTAATGTTTAATTTGGGTTATCGTGCCTTAGGGGCTGTCCATATATTACGTAACGCTGTTTTTCCCGATTTTACTTTACTCTCTCTTTGATAGTTTTTGCTGGGAAAGTAATTGAACAGACCTTTTAATACATTTTCTTTTCTTAGAATAATTAAAACAAAAATGCCAGCGATAAAATTTGAGATACTCGTATTTTTTTAGTCTTAAATTCTTAATTGTTCACACCTCAAAAACTTTCACTTAATTGTTGGCGATGTTGCCAGCTTATCTTATTTTCTTTGGAATTTAGAAATTGGTGATTAACCGTATTGTTTTTAAAGTTTGTTGTCAGTCAACTATTGAAGAACTGTCCCCTTATTATGTAAGTCACTAAATCTACAGCTAAATTCGATCGCTAAAATGCTGAACAAATACAAAATTAGGAATTTTCTGCCAATGACACAAAACACTATAATTTTGGCAAATTAAATTTGTAAGCCATAAATCATAGATTTCATAGATTTTTAGCGCAATAGAGATTTAGCTTTAAGGAGCTACAGAATAGAGGATATGTGATATCGAAAGGCTAAGCAATTAGCAAGGCCATTTCAGTCTTCTTCTCCCTCTCCCAGGTTACAGCGTGATCTGTATAACTGTCAATTTCTGAAACCTAATCTACGAAACAATATTGTTCAAAATTTCTTTGAAATTCTAGATTTTTAGCTCTCCTACAATTCGCTTACAGCCAGCCCACTTTATTTAGTTTTTTTTTTGCCATTTTTCCTGCAAATAAAAATGCAGTGTGGCAAGAAAGCTGAAGTAAGAAAAGTAATTTCTGGTAGTTCAACTGCCTTTAAATGTCCTTCGTTATGCAGTAAACATTTCGCTTGCATTTTGTTAAAAATTTTGTTTTCCCCCAACTTGATTAAGCATGTTTTATACATGAAACTGATGCAGCAGGATGCTAAAGCTGATGATAGTGACGATGATGATGATGATGAGGATGGTGTTGACGATGATGACTATACGCTGCTGCGTTTTGTGTGTTGTATGACCTGTTTGTCCTCTGGTAAGGAATCATGACAAGAAAAAAAATTAAGTAAAAAGATGAAATATTTTCTATATTTATTTTTGCTTTCTGGTTTTTTTTCAGCCCCATGGCTGGGTTATTTTCTTGTTGTTTCTTTAGATTTTTTGCAGTGCACGGAAAAACAACATTTTGTATGCGTTGCCATTATGGCGCTTGAAAAGTATACAAACACACACATACATACAAACAACATTTATTTATTCACCATATTTTCACATTCAATCTTTTGCAGTTAGGAAAGTAAGAAAAACCATTTTGGTGCTGTTTACTAAATGACGGAATCTTTTTTCTTAATGCAATATGTGTACATCCATACACATATTTTCTTTTTCTTGAAAACATCCTCATTGAAATGTCGACTGGGCGTCATTTAGCTTAGCTCGACTGACGCCGTTATCCTTTAGTCCTCCTTTTTTTTGCCGTTTTTTGCATCCTCCTGCACAGAAAATGGAAAATTTCGGCAATATTTCATTTTATTTTAAAGTTTGCCGCTTCATTTGACATCAAATTGTAATGCGTTTTATTAGACGTGCACTGTACGCGCGCACACACACACACATACGCGCATGCACACACTCACACATCACACACAATCATAGATACACACACAATTAGCTGCATTTATTTAGTCGCAGGATTTTACTCCTACGTGCAGATACATTTTGATTTGTGGTACATTTTCCAGCAGGGAGGAAAAAAGGTTCATTCTCTGAGGAATTATTTCAATTTGTACTTAAAGCGTTTTTTAACTTGCTGTACAAAACCAAATTCTATAGGTCTAGAGTTTACCTATATAAAACTTTAAATTGAAATAAAACACAGATAAATTGTGTAAATTGCCAAAGATTAATATTTACTAAAATAAAGTGTTTCTTGTAGGCCTATGTAAGCGCAGATAATTTTGTCGCTTTCAGATTTTCGATTTCGCCTTTAAAAATAAGCACTAAAAGGTAAAAAATAATTCAGACTTTAGTCAAAAAAAAATTCTTATTTACGCATATAAAAATGTTTTATTTAACTGAATCTAAATTATTTTACACTTTTTAGTGCTTAATTTTGAAGCAGATTAATTTTTTTTAAAAGCTTTATTTTTTAGCTTTTTATTGTCAATTTTAGATTAATTTTTTTTTTCTATATTTATGATTTGATCAGGCTAAAGTTCGGTATCGCTTTGTATGCCAAATTACATGTGATAATTATTAATGAACAAATAACACCAAAGTTGTAACTGTAATTGTAAATACTCCTGACAAACAGTAGAACGGAACAACTAGCTGTTTTCGAAAGTCGCTACACCTTCATAATCAGCGTTCTTTTGTGTTTAGTTCACTGTGTGTGGTGTTAGTTTATATAGATTTATGCTTTATATACTCAAGGATCAAATCGTTGCTTTCGATTACTAGCTGATTCGATCACATTGTTTGAGATTATGGCATTTGATATCGAACCATATTATAACATTGTTAAATAGCGAATGCTATAATCTCAAACTGAAGCAGCTCGATATCGAAAGCGACGATTAGATCCCCAGATTTTTATTGCAAATTGAATGTGTGAATTGCTTTGATACATCGTATTACAATTTGCTGAAAGCGTTTTTTGTAATGAAAGCTCCATTTTACCATCTCTAAATTTACAACAGTCTTTCCATTGTCGTTTGTTCTTTACTAATTATGCATATGTTTGTTAATTTTATAATTTTTTATTCTACGTAAGACAAACTTCTTTGGTTTGTTACTATTAAGTATATTTTTATTTAATTTTTGCCACAAGCCGATTGCTGTTAATTTTTAGTTACTTTTTATTATTTTTGTTCGAACTTCATTTGTTTCAAAATTTATGATTTCATTGAGCTAAAGTTCGTGTTTGGAGGGATTCATTGCCTGAGTGTTACTTCTCGTAAAAAATCTTTGAACATTTTAAGTGTCTATACATAACTGTCTGTATATTACATTAGGATCTCAACATTTTTCACTGCTCGTTTAAGAATGCCCTTTAAATTAAACGAATCATAAATATCTTAAATTTGCCAAACTTTATTTAATTGTTTTAAAGGATCATCAAAGCCGTCAGTACCTTCAAGACGACAATGCTCGGGTTGGAACATATCATAAGTAGGTTCGCATATTAAACAGATATATGTAAATTTTAAACTGCTCCAAAGTAGAACTTGTTGTTATATTTTTTGCTTCTTGTGTCTGCCAATATCCTTGTCATCATCATAAAGTCACAAATCGTACACAATATGAAACTGTACGAGAAAGAAATACTTATAAAAGGCCCATTTAAAAAAAAAAAGTGTAGTATTTCAATGCCAAAACAAGTCAATTTACGTCAAATAAAATATTTTCTCTGCTAAAGTTATTTGCTGCATCAGCAACAACATGGCTGGCTATAAATACTAGAGATGTGCACGTGAGCGTTTTTTGACTCACGACACGCACGCTCACGAATAAAATATTCTTAATCACGCACGAGTGGTTTGCAACTTATCACGATCACGCACGCTCACGAAAAAGTATGTAGTCCAATTTGTATCTCTTTTTGGGTTGAAAAATAGGTTTTTACACATACATATGTATGTATGTACACATGTATGCACGTGTATATGTAAAATTTACATTGCACAGTGGGGACTTTTACAAAGTAAATGGCAAGAAATCTGGAACTTCTAAACTACATATTGGATTTATATGAAACTCCTAACATCCGTAGAGGAAGACTTAGGCTTTATAACACATGTCATGACAGCCTTCTGGCTTGAGTTGGACATGAGTTACAGTGGTCCAAAGTTGACTACCTGCTACTCAAAAAAACTTCTGGGGTTTGTAACTTTTTTAAAAATTATCCGATTTTTACCGGACACAGCATTTTGACATAGACTTGAAATTCTTAAGAAATATTTTTCCAACATGTGTTTCTCATAAGATATTTTACTTAAGCCAAAAAAAATTTTTTGCCTTGACCTTTTTTAATTTTTTGCCTATTACTTTTTAGTTCATTGTTGGATTTTAAGTTCAAAGACAGCATTTAATTTTTGACAAAATTTTAAATAAAAATAGAAAACAAATTATTAACATATCCATTTGTGAAATCGGGAAAAGGCTAAAAAATCCAAATTTTAAAATTTCCCTGAAAAAGGCGTGTGTTTTTTTAAGTTCTGCATTATTTTCAGTTTTGTAAAAAAACTTTGTTTAATACATTCACTTTTTAATTACATAGCGGTAGAAACAATGCATTAAGAATGTGCTCACAGCCAATTATTTTGTATTTCGGACATGTACCCTACATTCAACAATATCCTAAAATAGTAAATTTTAAAAATATTTTTGTCTTTAAGCGGTTATAAAAAGTTGTGACGGTAGATTTTGCAAGTTTCAACTATAACATTTCATTATGTAGATAGTTTTATAAATTTTTAATTAAAATTTAAGAGTGCCTTTTCATAATTGCGAATGCACGCGTAGTTTTTCTGAAAAAGGTCTTGCATCGTAGCATGCGCAAAATGGTATAGTATATTGATACTCACCTATGCAGGAATAATATCGCGTGAGAACGTGAGTATTCGTGCGTGATTAATAAAAATAGCTCACGCACGATCTCGCACAAGTAATTTATTTTTAAGGCACGATCACGCACTCACGCGTGATTAATTATAAATTTGATCACGTTCATGCGTGAGTCACGCGTGAATCACGCGTGACACGATAAAATCACGACATTTGCACATCTCTAATAAATATCAAAACGGATATCATTTTCGAGTAGAATTTCTTTTCAACTACTATACATACATACATACATAGTTTTGCGAGGGTGGTTTATAATATAAAATAAATTTTTTGGCGCAAAACAATAATTACAGAGATCAGAAATTGTGAGAAAAATCTAAATTTCTATCGCATACTCTGAGTTTATTTTAACTTAATATTGCAACCTCGTAATTTCGTGTTTATATTATGCCTACTACTAGCACTACTGGGATCATTAAACATATTAGGGAGGTAAAAAATATTAAGTCCGGTACTTTAACCTTACAATAACAAAAATTAAAAATTTTAAAAACCCCCAAACATATCTAGAAAAGATGCGATTTTCTTCAAACATAGCTAAGAACCCTCTCGATCAAGTCCCTTTTTAAACAAATCTAAATTGATCCAGCCGTTTGGGAGTATTTTTCTAAGGAAGCGATTAAAAAATCCTCTCAATCGGTAAATTAGCAGGCAAGTTGTCTCTAAAATTATTTCTCATTAAATTCAAGTAAAGTATCTGAATTTAGGGAAAATTTTAATATGATTTTTAAACACAATGACATGTATTGAAGGGCTAATTGCCCATTTATTCCCGATTTTGCAATCAATAATATATCATCAGCTACATCTCGAACAGCTGTTTTAATGTAAAATTGTCCTGGGAAATTCAATGAAATGTTTAAAATGTTTTAAACGCACTAATAATCCCAAATTAATATTTTACTTATTAAGTAAAATATTTTTTTTTTAAATCAATTTACCCGGAATCCATGTAGCCACCCTATTGTAAACATACTTATTGATGCGAGTACGCACACACACACATACAAATAAATACAAATAAATAGTGTATGAAGGCTTTCTAAATTTGTTTTCTTTTAAAACTTTGTTATTTTCTACAGTCGTGTGCTATTTTATACTTTCAAAATAAAAATAAAAAATAAATAAAAAAAGTCAGACAGGCAGGCTTACATGCAACAAAAATGGCATAATATACTCAATATGAACTAAAGTGTTTCTCAAGTGTGTGTGTACGTATTAATTTGTGTGTGTGTAGCTGTGTGTGTGTGTGTGTAGTGCATTGTGATATTGCAAATGTTTTCCGACTTGTAGGCGTCATCTTCATCACCATTATTTGCCATCAAATGGAACATTTTTACAAACACCCATCACATTCACATGCACACACACACACATACATACGCACTCTCTCTCACACACACACACACCATTCACATTCACACAGCCATGCAATGCATGCATACGTATAATTTTTCACACACCCGCGCACAAAAGCTTTGTATAACACATGCACGCTCACTTATATGTTCTACATGCACATAATCGAAGTGCGACCGACCATTTTGAAAAACAAGAAAATTTATATTTAATTTTTTTTCATAGTCGCATTGGGCACGTTGCATGCCGCATGCGGCATGTTATTGCAAACAATAAAAATAACGCAAAATTGTTGCAAAATAGAAGAAAATGCGAGAAAAACAACTGAAAAACAACTTTGCACAACTTGAGAGAAAAAAACAACAGAAAAATAACGGTACAAATGTGTTTCATATATTTTGAGGGGAAAGAAAGCGAATTGAAAAAAATCGTTTTAAATTGGAGAGGCGGAATAGGGAAAATAATGGTAATTCATTAAGTGTGATCGTGAAATTAGTTCTGCTATAGTGCATGCATATTGCTTTGCAGTGATACATGCCAACTAGTTCCTAAACGCAATCATTAAAAGAAGCGTGAAAAATCAGCACAAATATTTACCAAAATAAATTAAAATCGTTACCTTAATATAGAAAGGTCTTCTAACTCATTATTTTTTTTTTATAAATCGAGATTTTTGCATTTTTCGATACATTAGAAAACCTTTTATCGAAATTTAAAAAAACGCGGTTCAAAAAGAAAAATAATCAGTCAGGGCATTTCTATATTAAGGTAAAGATATATGTACATATGTATGTAAGTATACACGGTATCAATATTGCATTGATAGATTGTAAATATGCATTTGGGAACTAAGCACATTTCATTTTAATTATATTTTTAACAAATATTCCAACAATTAAAAAATTCTTTGCAAAATTTTTATTTTACATTTAAAATAAAAACAACAAGTAGAACAAGTAGAAAGGAATACACATACACACATACATACTTCTATACATACACACATGCATCATATGTACATACAAACTTAGATAGGCTGATGAGCACAGTACCCTTCTTTGCGTCGCGCAGTGTGATAAAAACAGCTGGCAACACTTCTATAAACTAGCTTAATATGCCATTAACAATGTAAAGGGTAGAGCTGCAAAACTATCGATAGTACTATCGATAGTATCGATAGTTTTGTTGTAAATGAAATATCGATAGTTTTTTCCACTATCGATACTAACGGCAAAAAAAACAAGTAATTAAAAGAGTAAAAATAATCGAAGTGAGTAAACAGTAGCCGGCAGCTTTGAAGCAAATTATCCGTAGTTGATTTAAACTTTTTTACAGCGATGGAAAAGTTGGTACAATTGTATAATTTTAGCGCTATTTGAATGCCAAAAGTACCGTAGCATCGCAATGACCCATTTGGCACTACTGAAATCTCTTTATATTATATTACATGCCAAAATTGCATTAAAATATATTAACCCCCTTATGCAAAAAATAATGCGTGCTTGAAGTGTACATTAAAAAAAATTTCCATAGAAAAACCGGTTTTAACGTTCACTTATTTTTTTGCACAAGGTGGTTAATCTTTAGCTCGAAGGTATTAGAAAATTAAATAAATCAAACGATGTTTTCCGGTACTTAAAGAATTGCTGGAGGAATGTTATTTATTCCAAATTCATCTGCAAATGTGGAAATTTTATTTTCCTACCAAGGAGAGAAGCCGACTATTTGCATCGACTGTGAACAATCGAATAAAGAAAAGGTTATAAACGTAGTATATCGTAAATGTTACTTTTATATTCAGATCCCAGCAACTAATATTCCTTGTGCACCTTCTGGCGTTTTGTTAATTGATTTTTAGTTAATTAAAAAGTACAAGTATTAAAAAAATAAAAATAAAGAATTAGGTACAATCGTACTGAAAAAATTAAAATTTGTTTTGAAAGTTAGTACAATTTGTAAACATGACATCGCATCCCTGCTTCTGTATACATAAGTACTTAAATACATATGTATGTATATGAATTTATTTATAAATACAAGTGTTATTCGACAAATAGTAGTCACAAGTATCTTAATAAATTCAACATAGTCGACACAAAGATAAATTTTGGTGGTACTGATATCGCGACGGCCGCCAATCGTCTCTTACGATAAAACTTTACAGTTAGTGTCTTAAAAGTTATCAACAATTTTCGCATTTTGATAATTCTAAACCATGGGTAGGGTAGGCACATAAAATTTTAAGTTCAATAAAAAAGTATATTTTCGATAATATGTCCCGCTTACGATAAAATCGAAGAAAAGGCTTGATATATTTTTATATACTAATGAAAATGTTGAGGACTCTGGATTTTTTTTTTGAGTCAAATGTAATTAGTTTATGTTGCAACTTTTATAAAACTATTCGATACTATCGATAGTATCGATAGTTTTACATAAAACTATCGAAACTATCGAGTGGAGCGACTATCGATAGTTTTGCAGCTCTGGTAAAGGGTGGTTAAAATTTAAGGGCCAATGTTGATTTTGAATAAAACACAAATTATTTAGGAAATCATTGTAATATCTTTTTATTATCATAATAAAGTATGGTTCAATTATATGTAGAACAAAATATTGGCCAAATGACCGCCAAATACACCTCTATCCGATGGTCCAAATTTTCGATGACGCTGAGGTATAATTGAGGTTCTATGCCGAATTATCTCATCTTTTAGCTTTTGAATTGTTGCTGGCTTATCGACGTACACCTTTTCTTTAAAATAACCCCAAAGAAAGAAGTCCAACGGTGTCAAATCACATTATCTTGGCAGCCAATTGACATCGCCACCACGTGAGATAAGACGGCCATTGAATTTGTTGCGCTAAATAGCCATTGTTCCGTTAGCTGTGTGGCAAGTGGCACCGTCCTCTTGAAACTACATATCGTCCACATCCATATCTTCCAATTCGGGCCATAAAAAGTTCGTTATCATCTCATGATAGCGAACACCATTCACAGTAACTGCCTGACCGGCCTCATTTTGGAAAAAAAATACGGCCCGATGATGCCGCCAGCCCATAAACCGCACCAAACAGTCACTCTTTGTGGGTGCATTTGTTTTTCGAAAATCACTCTTGGATTATCATTCGCCCAAATGCGGCAATTCTGCTTATTGACGGATCCGCTGAGGTGGAAATGTGCCTCATCACTGAAGATGATTTTCCTCGAAAACTGATCTTCCATTTTCATAAATAAGCCTGAATAACTTTAATGCGTTGCTCGATTATGTATCTTTCCACGGTCCACATTGAGTTAGTCTGAAATTGGGAAATGTCAAATGAAATGCAGACACATTCAACATGGGCCCTTTAAATTTAACCACCCCTTATAATGCCTTATAATTCTCATTTATTAAATAAAACATATCGCTCATTTACTCAAAGAACGTCATAATTAAAAAAAAGCAATGTGAGTCCGATCACAGAGGAGATGTGTAAACATATAGTAATTAAAATTTTTTTTTTAAGTTGGAGGTACTTATGCTTTTAGTATCTTTTTTTAAATTAATTAATTAAAAGTATCAAAACTTTCAATATTGTAAATACATATGAATTTTTTGGTTTTTGTTTGTTTTATTAAACTTATTTGGTTAGTAAATGGACACAAAAATTGCAGTAAGCACTAAATTTACTGATTACTAAAAAAAATTCAGTAAATTTTTACTGCTAATGAAATTTAATTTGCATTACCAGTAAAATCAAAGGGCCGTAATCATAATAAAATTGTAGCAAGTGGCAAAGTTTTTTCATTCAAATTTTGAAACTTTTGTATGAAAAATATTTAGCCACTTGGTAGAATTTCATTATGAATACGGGCATTACTGATTACTGAAAATTCAATGCATCTCATCATATAACAAATCGTTTAGGCAATTTATAAAAATTGTAGAAAAAAATTTTAGTAATCAGTAAAATTTTTTTTGTTTTTACTGAAACTTTAGTGGTACTGCAGTGCTCATCTATGGTAAATGCTTTTACTTTTACTTTTTAATTTTTAATTCCTGTTGTTCATCGTTTAGTTGTTGCTGTTCTTGTTGTTGTGTACGCATTGGAATTAAAATAAATTCAGTAAAGTTCGACTTTGACTCGCGCACATTCGGTTTTGATCATTTTTTTTTTATTTAGCTTTCTTCCTTTTGTAAGTTTTTTCAGTTTAAACGATTTTTTCAGTTTTATCGCTTTTTCTTCTTTTTGGCGTTTTTTTCTCTTTTTGGGTTTTTTTAATTTTTGCAATTTTTTTCATTTTGGCGATTTTTTCATTTTGGCGATTTTTTTGTTTTTTTTTGGGTTTTTTCATTTTGGCGATTTTTTCATATTGGCGATTTTTTTGTTTAAGGATTTTTTTTCATTTTGGCGATTTTTCCGGTTTTTCGCGATTTATTTTAGTCCTAGAGATTTTTTTTACTTTGGTGCTTTTTTTCGTTTTGGCGATTTATTTTTTGTTTTTTGCGATTTTTTTATATTTGGCGATTTTATATTTTTTTGATTTTTTTAGTTTTACCGTTTTTTAAAATTTCAAGAGTTTTGCTCTTACGATTTCCAAGATACAGCAAGTTGTCAAAATTACAAAGTCAAAATTGCATTAACTGATGGAACGAACACCCATTGATTTAAATTTTTTAAATTTAGTGTTAATTGTTGTAGTCTGTATAAAAATACACTAACTTTTAAAATTTCAAGTGTATATATGTACATACAATTGTATGTATATTACATGGGATTTTAAAATTTTTCCTTGCTCGTTTTGGAACACCCTTTAGTTTTTAACTCTCATGTATTTGTTGTTGTAGTGGCCAAATGTCTACACATTGTTTCCAAATTTCGAGTCCGTAGCTCTTACGGTTCATTTTCACCTTTGGTGTACGGAAATATACAGAAAAATAACCGGCGGCGGCGCACCGTCGGCCTCGAGCCGGTCGACTTGTTTCTCTGCTTGGTATTGCTTCTTTCAAACACTAATACACTCATACATAGCTCACACCGATTTGACAATGCAAAGAAATCTCAGCAAAGAAATCAAAGTCAAAAGATTTTTACCCCCTAGCGTATAGATGTTTACACATCAAAAATAGTTTACCAGAAAACGAATTTTAAGTTTTGAATTCACACACAACTTAATGAAAAAATTTAATTTAATTTATGCTTCAATAGCTGACTAAACAAAATATTTGTATAAAATTTTTACAATATGTGGTGAACGATATGACGATTAATACCATTTTTTTTAGTTATGACGTTCTTTTAGTAAATGAGCGATATTTATATTCTTTTATTTTGTTAAAGTAAAATATCATATAAAGACGCTCTATCGCATGATTTGCTTTCATATTCTTTAAATAATTTTTGGGGTATACTTACGGTGACCATCCGTTCTGTATCATACAGAACAGTTCTGTTTTTTTAAGAGTTCTGTTCTGTATAAATTATTCATTAGGAAATAATTTTGAAATGTTCTGTATTTTATTTACTGTTCAGTATTTGTTCTGTATTTTCATCACTCAAACTGCATTTAAAAAATTAAAGCAGTTCCTGCAACAATACTATTTTAATCAATATTGAAAAAGGGCTTAACATATCAACTATGCAAATGCCGCAGTTCTATAAAAATACAGAAACAACATGAGTTTTGTTTCCTTCATTTTTTTCCTTGAGAGCGTGAATATGAAATTTGTGTGTGTTAGTTAGTGACATCTTGTGTTTTAAATCTTTTTTTTTTTTGAAGTTCCCGCTTCAGGAACCTGGCTTTTCTTCTTTCACTGTCAAGCTACTTTATTTCATGATTATATAACGGAGATTGAGTCCCAAAAAATATTTATGACTGAGGTCTCTCATTATTAATGAACTAAACTTTAAAATCCCACAACGTAGAGAGGAAATATTTTTTTATTGTTGAATACTTAAATCAAGGGGATACTGCCTACCAAGAAGTCGAAAGTCCTACGTGGAAAGATGTTAAGTCCAGTTTTGTTTTCATTAGTCCCAATTTACACTATGCAAGTCTTATTGCTAAGCTGATTAGTTTGTTAGTCTAGAGAGACGGGGGGAAAAGAAACGTTGCTGTTCCCCTCGTCTCTCTCTCCCTGAAACGAATCAGCTTAGCAATAAGACTTGCATAGTGTGATTTGGGACTTATGGTTAATAGAAATGAGTTAAACATAAATGACACCGAATTATTTGATGAATTAACTATTGTTATAATATATACCTCTTTAGAAATGCAGAAGAGCGGTGGGTAAAAATGTTTAAACATTTTAAATAAGGAGACATATGTTTCCAAAATAGGTTGAAAGTTGTCGAATTCAGTTTATGTTTTTCTAGTCCCAATGCCACAACAGAAAGAGTATTTTCTGTTTTAAATAATATATGGACCAGTGAAAAAACTTAAATGAAGATGGATACCATCAAAGCGTTTTTAATTACTAAATTAAACTATAATCTAAATTATACTGAGTTTAAAGAATATTTAAAGGGAAATCAATACCTGGTAAAACAAATTTATTCCACAGTAAAACACCAAAATAAGCTGTTTTGTATTTTAACATTCTAATCTAAAACTTTTTTAATACTCTTGATATTTAACGAGTAAGTATTAATTTTAGTTTTATAGTTTTTACAACTTATGTAGTAATACTGTTCAGAAACTATGTAGCTATTAATTTTTTTGTACTGGGGGTCTACTGTGTAATTCGAAACGAAAGAAAATACTTTCGAATTTGTATGGTTAAAACTTGTGAAATTCAATATGTTTTATATGTCTGTAGACTTGGGTCGAACTCGTTCAATAGTTCATTTTTGCCACAAACCAATGATCAAACCCATTTTAATTACATGGGTTGGTTTGATCACTGGTTTGTGGCAAAAATGAACTAGTGAACGAGTTCGACCCAAGTCTATATGTCTGTAAGGTTGTTTGTACTTTAGTTGCTGTTTTTTTAAATATTTCCTTGTTCTGTATTTTGATTTAAAAATTATGGTCACCGTAGGTATACTTCCCCATAAAAAAGTTTAGAGAAAAATTGTCTAATATGTTAAAAGCAATGAAGGCCATCAAAGGCAATTTCTTTTTTTATTTTTCCACTCTATTTTTCTTACAAAACAATAAAGTTTTTTTTTTTCTTGTTCAAACGACTGTCGTCGGTGTATGTGCGTTTGAAAAACTTCAAACTGATTTGATGTGTTGTTTTTCTCAGTAGTTCTTTTTTTTCGTTATTAAATGTAATGCAATTTCCCTCATCAATTTTTAAAGAAGCGAAAACGACATAACAAACACAACATGGGCGGATTTCCAAGTATTGCTGAATTTTAAATGGTCTAACATGTCAGAATAGGAAGCGGTTCTTTAAAAAATATAGAGGGCTTGTAGTTTATGGGCATATGTACGTAATTGATTCCATTATACATACGTAAGAATAATAGAATTGACTTACGGAAAGATGGCCGAAATATATTTAATTGTAATTATTTGGTATATTGCTTAAAGCATATTTATATAAATTGCTCATTTACTAAAACAACATCATAACTCAAAATATGGGATTTTTGAATTAATCATGCAGAATTAATTCTCATATCGTTATTCATATTTTGTAAAAATTTCATGCAAATATCTTGTTTACTACTGAACTCATTTGCCATTAAGTTGTGTGTAAATTAAAAACTTTAAAATCCTTTGGCGATAGGTATATATTTTATTTTTTAATAGCAAGCGAAACGGACGTAATTATGTCTAGATTTGTTTAAAGTTTTCTTAAATAAGCGCATGATTACTAATTACATAAAGTTTAATAAAGGGTGTTTTTTTAGAGGTATAGAACTTCGAATTGAAATAAAACACAAGAAAATCGTTTTAATGTCCATCAATTTGGCTTTATTGGAAGGATAATTTTATGCCATTAATGTTTAAATATGATTTCGGGCATGTGGCCGCCGCGGCTGGCTCGAATAAAGCCAATTCTACAGGTCCAATTTTCAACCACTTTTTCGAGCATATGGGGCCGTATGTTGGCAATAACGCCACGAATGTTGGCTTCCAAGTCCCCTAACGTTTCTGGTTTGTTGGCGTAGAC
The DNA here is from genome assembly GCA_949987645.1 of Tachina grossa. Lineage (NCBI taxonomy): Eukaryota > Metazoa > Arthropoda > Insecta > Diptera > Tachinidae > Tachina > Tachina grossa. Next base: position 111,896,153 of record OX465277.1, read on the forward strand.
GAGCGACTTCACATATCCCCAAAGAAAATAATCCAATGGTGTCAAATCACACGATCTTGGTGGCCAATTGACAGGTCCATTACGCGAAATTATGCGCTCATCGAATGTTTCCTTCAATAAATCGATTGTGACGTGCGCTGTGTGGCATGTAGCGCCGTCTTGTTGGAACCACAACTCATCCACATTCATGCCATCCAATTCGGGAACAAAATAGTTGGTTATCATTGCTCTATACCGGTCTCCATTAACGGTAACTGACTCTCCAGCATTATTTCGGAAGAAGTATGGCCCAATGACTCCACCAGCCCATAGAGCACACCAAACAGTCAGTTTTTGTGGATGTAATGGCGTCTCAAGGGTCTCATGTGGATTCTCTTCACTCCAAATGCGGCAATTTTGCTTGTCGACGTAGCCATTCAACCAAAAATGAGCCTCATCACTGAACAAAATTTTGCGATGAAAATCAGCATCGAGATCAATCTCATTTTCGGCCCATACACCAAAATCACGACGCATTGCATGGTCTCGCGGCTTTAATTCTTGCACAAGCTGGATCTTGTAAGGTCGCAAGCCAAGATCTTTGCGCAAAATCTTCCATAAAGTTGATGGACAAAGCTCCAATTGCTGTGCACGGTGGCGAATCGATTCATTCGGGTCCTCTTCAACACTTTGCTCTACAGCGGCAATTGTTTCTTCGGTGCGCACTGTTCGACGTCTCTGCGGATGCGTATTATCACATAGAGTAAACGTAGTGCGAAAACGATCCATGGTTAACCGAATTAATTGCTCTGATGGACGATTATGTCGACCATAAAATGGACGGAGCTTGCGGTAAACTTCGCGAACTGAACCATTATTTTCGAAATAAATTTGCACGATTTGCAAGCGTTGTTCTTTTGTCAACCTGTTCATGATGAAATGGCAAACCAAACTAAATATTAATCACTTGACAGCTGACAAAATGGCCGCCAGTTAAAAAAGTGATGCCAACTTAAAGTTCTATACCTCAATAAAAAACACCCATTACATATATCTAAACTTGGTTCATAATTGTAAGAGTTATGAGCTTGAAAATATTTTCACAACCAGATGTGTTCAACTTTGACAGCCTGTAAATAGTTCATCCTGCATTTTTAATAGGGTATTCAAAAAAAAACCTGTTCTACAAGTTTAAAGTACCCAAACACTGACAATATTATTGTGCAATCAATGATATTGTACAATAAAATTGCCTGTGTCTATATATAACGAATAAAATCAAATAACTATTGATTTACATTAAAAGAAATATTTTTGATGATTCTCACACTTATGTATGTCCCTTAAACATCAGTTTTCTACCAAACGATAACTTGATTTTGATCCCAGTAATTTTGACAGTCGAAATTTTAGATTGGAGCTTGGCGTTTATCCACATTTATGTTTCTGTAAGGACGCAACAACCTTTCTAGGAGTTGTTTCTTTAAAACTAATTTAATTTAATGTTTTTGGTCTGTGTGTTAGATAGAATCGTTTGGGTAGAAATGCGTAATATATAATCTTAACATTTAAAGGACGCGACCTAGCATACCTGTCAGAATAGATTAACTGCCTCCTCCACTATGTCGATTGAAAACCCCTTCGAAAGAAAACTTGTCGCACAAACTTTAATAAATTTTCATTCCACTATGTCGTTAGCTTTTTTTTGGCTCATTTGCTGGAAGCACATTTTTGTAAATTTACTAATATTTACATGAAAATAAATACAATCATATTGAACAATGAAAAAGAATTCAACAAAATAGTCGCACAGCAACCGCTAATGTAACATCAGTACCTGGATATTATAACTTTTTGCGAACCGAAAATCGTAATATTTATCGACATATTTATTCGTTTGTGGTAACGATAATGCGATTCTGTAATTTCTTTTTTACGATAGTCTCCAACATTATCATAATCGCCATTTAATTCAATATTTTGTGGTATCTCTGTATAAAAAATTTAAAAATAAGCGAATAGCATAAACAATGATAAAGAAAAACTCAATGAATTTGAGCTTGTGACTTTATTTTATTTTCCTACAACCGACAGCGAATATCGTTAAAATATGTTATTGAATAGCAAATTCGTTAAAGTTTCGTTATATTTATTATAGCGATACGATTATTGTAATAAAAGTTAGTGAATCCAGGTACTGGTCGCACTCCTTCATCGGTATTGTGTAGCAGAATTGTCGGCGAAGTAAAATAACCATTAAAATAGCTACTAAACACAGCTTTGAAAATTTAGTACGCCTGATTGACAACAGAGGCGCTGCAACTCAACGTGGAAAAAAACAGAGTTGTAAAATATAAAAGCTTTCCTCAATCTCTTCCTTCACCACCTGTCTTCTTTATCACTATACATACCTTTCCTAAAGAATTTAAGGCCTAGCAAAAGTAATAGACATTCATTGCCTGTTACCTCTCTTAAAAAAAATTAAAACTTATTTTCTGCAAACCCAACTTTTTTGAGTTATTCCTCTGTTGCAAGAAAGGAGCGATATGTAACAAAAACTGTAACATGAAAAAAATTATCATTCTAAGTCCAACAAAAGTATAAAACTGGGCAAAATGGCGTCAAGGACTTTCAAGAGAAATTGAAACTCCATACGCAATAAACATAACAAGGATTTCCGATGATTTACATTTTACAAACACTAGGATAATTTTCTGCAAGTAATATCACACGCATACACGCAAAGAAAACATATGGTTGTAGAATGGTTAAGAAAACAATATTATGTTCTCTGAAACAAATGTGTGGTCGTCGAAAACTAGTTATTGTTATTTTAAACATTTATTTCGTTACGATAAACAAAATAATGTTTGAATTTAATAATTACATTATCAAATCCATATAAAAGTGTGATATGGTTAGAGTTTAAAAATATAGTTTTGTTAAAAATTTATGACTACAACATAATTTGTATTATTATTTAAAAATAATATGATGTAAATAACAATATAATGTTTTCCAAAACCATACTATGTTAAGTTAAAAAAAAATCTTTTTTACAGCAACATCTGTCAGTTCAGTATTTCGTTTGTAAGCTATCGGTAGTGTATGGGTGGTGTTAAATAAATGAATAAATAAATAAAGGATGAACAAAAGGGTACACCAATAAAAATATATAAACATTTGTGTATCTTTTTATACAGATATGTCTGTCTGTATGTCGTGTAAGTATACATTTCTATATATACATTTTATTTCAACAATATTAAATTAAATTTAAAATTTTTAAACGCACTAATAATCCCAAATTAATATTTTACTTATTAAGTAAAATATTTTTTTATTAAAAATACAAAAAATACAAGGGAGCAATTAACATTATATTTACACTATTTGATAGGTCCATGTATTCAACCACAACGAACATGTTCAGTGTCGATGCATTATGATTCATGAATATGTAACCATTTACACGATATATCTTTTTTCACCATACACTACTCCTTACTTCTGATAACAGATTTTAATTAAAATCTTTATGAAAATCTATACCGTTTACACCATGTTTTTTTTACATTTATCAAGATTTGTTATCCATTAACAGAAAAATTTCCAAAACTACAACCAAATAACTGCAATGTAGCCAGTTCACACATCTTTTTAAGCAGACCGTAGCTAATTCAATGATCTTTTATATAAATATGTTGTAAAGGGTAGTAAAAATAAAATAATAATATTAGATTTTGAGTAGATTGCTTATAAAATCTACTCACAAACTAGATTTTGTTTTGTACGGGAAATCTAATAAAATGCAGTTAGATTTAGCTCTAAGTCTCGTAACTACTAGATTTCGAGATAATGTAAATGCCCTATAAAGCAAATTTGGACCATGTGGTCCATCCCTAGGACATCGCAATGTTAAATCGACCATGTTTTATCCATACATTTGGACTAGTTTTGGACTAGTTCCTGTCCTTTATGGAGTACTCCATACATGCATGTATGGACTAGTCACGTTATTTACAGGGATGCACATATGTACAAATTTACCATGTGACGTTCCACAAGGCATACATTGTACATATGGTGAACATAGCTTTATGCTAACTTCACGTCAATTTTTCGTTATAAACAACGCTGTTTTAATTTATAATAAACTTAAAAATTTTTCTATCTTGTTTTTTTAGCTTCTACTATATTATCTACATCTTTATTATGTTTCATTAAAACTCTTTTATGTCTATGGCAATTAGGAAAACGGGCTTAAGTCACATTTTAATGTTTCACTGGAGATCACTTTTAAGCGTTCACGTCGATTTTCAGAAATTTATTTCTTTTACAGCTAAATTGGAAAATTCTCTGGTAACCTTTAGTTTTGTAATCAATCATCGTTCTACACAGTTATACAAAGTATAACCTAAATAAAGCTGCGATTATTATTTCAAATGAGATTAAAAATCTAAACAATATCGAAAGTCGAAAGTCATAGTGCTGTAACTTCCTGAAAAATTACACAAATTAATTGAGATTTTTACCAGGAATACTTTTGAATATGCAGATTACGGAGGCAGTATTAACTCAAAATTAGCTTATCTCGACTTAAGCACTTTTTCCTTTATACCACTGATATATTATTTTATTACGTAGTAGACTAAAACATGTATGCTCGTTGATTTCGAACCTTTGGCATAAATATATTATTGAATGTGTACGCCAGTGATGCCATAAAATAAAAGTACTGAATTGAGAAAAAAAGTGGCATGCATGGTGTTCGCTTCATGCTCTAAAGTTTAGAGTCTAAACACATTCACCACAGCAGGCTACCGATTACAACCTGTCAAAAATAAAATACATGTGTGTATAGTTACATGTGACAATTTACATGGCTTCACGATCACCGTTGTAGCTGTAGCCAATTTACGTCCCTTTTCACAATGTATGATTAAAGGCGGCCACTAACGTACAGTTTTAAGTGTCATTTTCAACTTTTCAGTTAAAACTGTCAGTTAAAACTGTACGTATGTGGGTAATAACTGACAGTTCAACTCAACTGTTCAGTTTAACTGAGAAACTTAAAATTTTTAAGTTTAAAATTTCTTAAACGCACTAATAATAAATGGACTGCACCTGGCCAAAAAATAAATGCTTGTGTGGCAACACTCTATAATTAAATAGCTGTTGTTGTTATTTACATTTATTTTCTTTTTACATACTCTTACAAATACAATTTGAAGCTGAAAAAAAGTCAGCCAAAGTATTAATGGTAAAGTAAGAAAATAAAAAAACATTTTGATTATTGAGTTCTTGTTTCAACTTTGTTATTTGTTGTTGAGCTTCTCATTTGTTTAAATGAAAGTTTATAATAACTCTAGTTGTTCTAAGAAGCTTTGGGTAAAGGTTCCCTGATGATCTGCATTAGCAACAGTGAAATGCGCATAGGATCCAGCTAAACCCCTCAATAATCAATTTCAATGTAATAAGTAAAATATTAATTTGGGATTATTAGTGCGTTTAAAAATTTTAAACTTAAATTGTAACAATTCCCATAAAAAACACTAAATATTAAATTAATTTTATTTAGATTTTGACGCACAGCTGTTTCTACAATAAATATATGATTAAAAAATAAAATAGTATTATTATATTAAATAGTACTGTGGTCGTATTTAACAATATTAATATAATATTAGAACATGGTATGGTGAGTCTCAATTATATTTTAGTCACATCTAACAATAGTGTTGTCATATTTACAATACTAAGATTATAATATAATTAACTCAGATAATATTATAGTTAACTCAGATAATAATATTGTTAAAGTTTTTTTTTCTATTAACAATAATATGATTTGACTGCAGCCATATAATTCAATCAAAGTATGTTGCTGTTTGATTATGGTTACCTCAACCATATTTTTTCTTTGCGTGTACGTGTATACATACATACATACATACATACATGCATGCAACTGAAATATTACCAACACTAATGTAGACATACACAGATTTACTTCTGTTTGTAAATGTGCATGTGCGTGTTTTTATTTTATTTTATTTTTTTTTTTTTTGTAATGAAAACAGGATATATTTTGCGTTTTAATGTTACCATTATGGTAACAAATACACATTCATTTATGTACATATATTTTTTTCCTATTCAAGTTGTTTGCGCCCTCCATTTATTATAATGACGACCTACCCTAATGCGTTTTAGCTTGTTGCCATAATGGCTGACAACAGTTTTGCCTTCATTTTTATATGCGTTGCTGGCATTTTTTTCTTGTTATTCTTCCTATACTTGCTTCTAACTTTTTGCACTCATTTTCGTCTTGAATATACTTGTACTTACTTGCACAAAAAAAAAACAGGGAACATAATAAAACTCTTTAAATAAATGAAACCATACAACAAAAAGCCATTTTTGTACAATATTCATTTAACAACAAAAAAAATAATAACATACATTTTATGAACAAAAAAAAAAAAAAAACAATAGAATGAAGACAACAACATAACCTAGGACAACAAATTTCTTATTAACCAAGGGTAGGTTTTCCTCTCTCTTCATTTGCCAACACAAGGGATCGTTATTGCAGGCAATAAGCAAACAGCCAGCCTGCCAGTCAGTCAGCCAGTCATCCTGCCACCTACGCCATCACATTATTTAAAAACACGATGATCCACAGGGAATTTCTACTGCCTTCTTTTCAATTCAAAGCTCTTGCTTGCTCAAAGATTCATTCCTTTGTTCGATTGTATAAATATTTTATACTTAAAATAGAAAACGAGTACGAGTATGTACGGCGACTACCCTTCTTCTTCTCCATTTAAACTTATTATGGGGCTGCAAGTAACTGGAATAAAGAAAAAGTCGTGCATGTGTGTGCATGCGTTCACTGTGGGTGGTAATGGTTCTAAATATGGTATCAAATGTTTGTGTATTTGTATTAAAGTTGAATGAGTGTTAAATAATGTATAAAACACGTACGTTAAACAGTTGTGTTCGATTATGGAGCTAAAAAAAATATAATTAAAATTTAAATTAATCAGATTTCAAGAGAATATAATTATTTACACACATTGCCCTGAAATGACACATTAAAGTTGTTGGTAGTAAAAATGTTTTAGTAAGCATTAAATAAAGAAAGTGTAGTACAAACAAATCTGATCGATAAGAGCATAGAACAAATCTTCTGGGTTAATCTAACCAATTTTACCGGTAAAAATTCCAGTTAATGTAAATTATTGTTGGAATTTATTTGTATTGGTTATATTATTTTTATTTCAATTTATTGTTGTGATTTAGGGGCTATACACATATTATATTCACATAACGCTTAAAAGGTCAGGCGCTACTAAAATGGGTGGGGGTGGGTTATAAAAACTTTGATTATCCCTATATATCAAAAGATAATTTTTGTGGTTATAATAGCTTATATAAAATAGTTAGTCCATTGTAATTGCACAAAAAGAAATTTTTTTAATTAGTGATTTTTTGGAAATTGTGACAATTTTAATTGAACCCATAGAACAGCCCTTGGATCAATTGGATTCTTAACAAATTACCAACGTGTTTATAGTGGTTAAGTAAAAAAAATATGTCCAGCGAGCGAGGTGCACCAATCAGACTATTCAGTAATGGAATTTCTGCACCTAATATTCAAGTATATCAATATCAATATTATCGCCCCGGATGCGGGTGAGGTAACACCTTAACGCACTTTTATTATTTTACTGAATAAGTAAAATAATAATTTGGGATTATTTCTGCGTTGCTAAGTGGGAAACTTTTTTTGTTAAATCAAACACTTTGAAATTGTTAAGCGTGCGCCATGTAAATTATTGTTATATTCGTAAATTGTTTGTTGTTTTGAGACATAATACAACTGCAACTTTATTAACAGTAAAACTAACAATTAAAATTGGTTAGATTAGCCTTGGTAATTATATTGAATTTAATTTAAAAAAAGTGAAATCGAATTGAAAATTACTTTAAAGAATTACAGAAAATAAAAATTTACAACCTATTTTTCAAAGATGATTGGGCTGAGACAGTGTTGCCAGGAAAGATTTTTAAGCACTCGTGTACCAAAAAAATTGTGTTTCCCCTTACGTTAAAAGGCACACATTTTGATTATTAAAATTGCAGGGTTCAAAAAAGTATACACGTAGACCAGCGAGTCTAATCTGTATTTCGAAACAAAAGAAAATTCCGTTTCGAATTTCAGAGCAGACCTCCAGAGATCAGCAATGAGTACTGAAAAGAGAGTAAAGTTGAATCATGGTTCATAATTTCTTGTACTTATCAGAGAATGACAAAATTATAATTTTAATACCCTTTGAGTATTGGCCGTCAAACAACTATGAATGCATACAGCAAAACATAAAAAAACACGCTCACATGCAAACACACGCATTAATTTATACCGAATATATATAATTATAAACATCAAATAACTATGTTCATGTAAATCTTTAAATTATGCAGCACAAATAACAGCAACTAAAATTTAAAGAATTTATGAGCTACAATCGTACGCATAAGTATACAAATACTTCGACTATTAATCGGCTACACATGCGTATATACACTGCTATTTTATTTACACGCACACACACATACAAAGCATGTCTTGAAACAGCCACAGTCATTCCCGCTTTTTTTCAATTTCATTTTATATACTCGTGTGAGTCTAACCCTCAATTAATTTATATTTCTACCATGTGTGTTTTATTAAGATATTTTTGCAGAGGCACTTATTCTCCTTATATCCCCCTCTTGGTTCTTGGTGGCAAAATCAAGGGAGAACAGCGTACTCACGTTAAAATGGCTTTGTGTTTCTTTTGAGTACGTGAACTATTACTTTAATAAATCTCTTCTAAAACGATAGTTATTATTTTCTGAGTATAGGGGACTGAGCGTCCTTGGACTCTATCCTAATCACTGTAGTGGAACCTTGTATAGCCTAAGTCCGTTAAGAGGTTACTGCCCCTATCGCGGTTTTCAATTAAATTCAGTTTGGTCGTCTAAGAGTCGACCCAACTTACACACGACCAAACTGTGTTTTAGTACTATTAACCACAACCGTTTTTTAGTTGAAATTGTCATCGGGTTGCGAACTTAAAATATTAAGTTTGACAGGAAAAAAAACACAAACTTTTAGAAAAATTATTGTTTTTAGTGTAGATTTATTTTATGACGACGAAAACGAAGTCGCAATTATAGATGTGCTACGTATCAGAAGAAAAATTCGTGCTGATTCCAACCCCTGTTGAACTACCCAATGCAAGGTAAACTACATTTGAAGAAATCTTTGTATGTGCCCGGTATACTGCCAATACTGAATCTGTTAAGAAAACATTGTTAAGAAGCATAACAAATATTTCTAATTACAAATTTTTAAATTTTTTCTGATTTTTATGTCGCACCAATCTGTAACTAGAAAAACCCAACCACAGACCCAACTATATACTAAATAGCAGTTGTGTATACTCAACGTTTTTCTCAACCAAACTTACGCAGAGTTGTAAATGACAGTACCAAAACACAACTGAAAAGTCAACTGCTAATTTAGTGGAGAATGACAATGCAAAATTTATTAATCCCAACCAAACTATTTTAAAAGTTGCAAACCGTGATAGGGGCATCCATTCTTTTTTTAAATCGTGCCGGTAGTTCTGGAAAATGTAATATCATAGTGCACATTAATGTAGAAATTTATTTACAGTGGCGAATGATGAATAAATATTCCGAGCATCATGCGAAAAATTTTTCGTCCGACTAAATATTCATAGCCTGAGTATAAACAAACTTTGAGTATAAGTATGACAGAGAGTCAATACGCTTGATACGCATGTGTTCTTGTATGTTGGAATCGGCTATAGCCATAGTTGCTTGAGAGAAAATATGTGACCGTACAAATTAGTTTCCCTACTACTCTGGACTGAGAGGTTAGCATCGCTACCACTCAGCCGCAGGGGCACTCACTTTCGATTTTCCTTAACTAAATGCGTATAGACGATGAATAATTAAAACTTGTTCACCAAATTCAGTGAATAGGAACAAAAAATGTGAAATGAAAGTCGCATCGACTTTGGAAACTTTGACTTTTGACTAAGGAAACGTCTTGTGCTATTTATTTAACCTTCACTATTACAAATGCACGTGCTTGTATATTCACTTAAGTCAACCCCAAACAAATAGTGCCTTCAATAACTAAAGACGTAGATACATACGTACATATCTAATTGCCCTATTTTAAATATTTTTTTTTTTTTTTTTTTTTGACTAGAATCTCTCTCTCAAATTCTTTTTTAACTTCAGTGCTTTTATATAAAGGACAATATATCTTCTCTAATTTCCTCATATTTCTTATACATATTAGCTTTTGCCACCCTCGTTTCCTTCTGCACCAAATACAAGAAGTGATTGTTGGTGCGTATTTTCTGTAGAGTTTTTTTCTCTTGTATTTAGTTGTTACATCGTCAATGACTTTGTATGACTTTCAAATGACTTAGCCTTGTGGTAGTTGTTGTTTCTAATTTTCAATGTTTTTCTGTTGTTTAAAAAAACCCCCCACTGTCTTGCTTTGAACAAAATATTTTTGTAGAGAAAATTATCTTACTTTCTTCTTATTATTTCAATAATTTATTTTTTAGGAAGAAAATACTTGGTAAATTCATGTTAATTTGAGTTTTTCTTGCAGATTGCATTTTAAGTTTCTCAAGGTTGATTTTTTTTCTCTATTTCTTTGGTTTTATTAAAGTTTTCGATGTCATTTTAATATGGCAGTTTGTTTCAATGCTAATTAAGCAAAAACAAAAAAAATTGGGAGAATATAGAGAAAGACATAAAGGGCCGAAATCAAAGTTGTTTTAGAAACAACTTAAAGTTAAAAAACTGTCTAAATATTTGGAAGTTTCTAGAACTGAACATTGAGTAGATTCCTAAAGAAATTTTAGCACGCTTTGGCTTTTTGAAACCTAAAAAATCAAAATTTTTAACTTCCCACGAACCGAAAAACAAGTCCGTTTTTATCATATCGTGAAATTATGAACTCTTGAGGGTCTATTCTAACTCCGCGGGAAAAAAGAACTTCTGTACTTCTTTTTTTTATGTTCAAGACCTGCTCGCTTCATTCCATACTTATACCGTTTTTACACTCGTTGTTATTGCGGGAAGGCCTTCCGCTCTGGCTTCTCTCACTAACGATTCTCTTAGACATTCAAATTAATGGTTTTTGCTTTTATTTTTGTAAAAAAAAAATTAGAAAGGAATGCGGAATGTCTATCGCATCTTTTATATAATAATTAGAAAGGTCTTCCGAGTTTACCCACTGGGAACTTTTTCATAATGACGTGTTTACTTATGTTTTATGCGTATATGTGCATATTTGTGTGTGTATGTGTGTGGTTGCGTGTAAGTAGGTAATGGGTTCATAACTTAGAAATGGCTTAACCGATCGCATTGCAACTTATAACTTTTTAAATCACAATAGACCCTACTGGGTCTCCGAGTGGAGTTGCGTTTTAACACCACCCTTCCTAACATTTAACCTTTTAAAGACCTTGAGCTCACTTAGGTTTCATGATTTTGCGAAATAAATATTGCAAAAATAATATTTGCTTTTAGAGATCAAAAAAAATATTTATTAAAAAGAAAGTTGTTGGGAAAAATTTCCAAAATTAAAGAAATGCCCAAACGAAAAATTGACAAAATAAAAACTGCGCTGAAATGAAAAATATCACCTAAAATAAAAAAATACCAAAAGTAAAATTTCGCAAAAAGACTAAAAAATTTCCAAAAAACGAAAAAAGCGCCAAAACGAACAAAATCGTAAAAACGAAAACATCTCTTAAACAAACAAAAAAAAAATCTAAAACTAAAAATAATTTGCTAAAACACGAAAAATAATCGGCAAAACCAAAAAAAAAAACGTTGGGGAAAACTTTCCCAAAATTAAAAACATGTCCAAACGAAAAAAAAATCGCCCACATAAAAAAGAGCTGAAATAAAAAATATCGCCACAAATAAAATAAATCGCTCAAATACCAAACAAAAAATAAAAATTAAAAAGATCGCCAAAACAACAAAAAAAATTGCCAAAATAAAACTAAAAAATCGCCAAAAAACGAAAAAATTGCCGAAACGAAAAAAATCGTTCAAACCAAAAAAAATTTCTGAAAATAAAAAAAATTGTTAGAAACTGAAAAAAAAAATCGGCAAAATTTCCCCAAAAAATAAAAAAAAAATTACCAAACAAAAAATTGCCAAATTAAAAAAGCGCTGAAATGAAAAATATCACCAAAAATGAAATAAATTTCTCAATAGAAAAAAGAGATCACCAAAAAAAAAAAAAAAACTAATAAATCGCCGTAAGAAACTAAAAAATCTTTGAAAGGAAAAAATCGCTAAAATAGAAAAATTTCCAAAACGAAAAAAATATTGCGAAAAAATTAAAAATTTGTCAGAACGAAAAAAAGCACTTGAGTATAAAAAAGCCAAAACAAAAAAAATTAAATGTATATATCAAGTAAGATGTTTGATTATATAGGCTAAAAAGTTCGTATAGTATTACATATGTAGTGCCTGTACGGGCGAGTTAGGTCACACTTTACTAAGTTTATTTGAAAAATAATCCCAATATATTTAAACTGCCATCAGGCATACTTTTAATTCGTGTAATTATATTAATTTTAGCTTAAATCGTTTTAAGTACTTATACCTTTTTGCCGAACATTTTACAATAGTATAGCAATATATGCTATAATTCTCATTAATTTAATATATAATTTAGTATTAGTATGAACATTTTTAATCAAAGTCCAGACTTAGAATCTCATAAATACTAACTGCTAGCGGAAAATATTTATACAAATTTTATTTAAAAAAACTAGTTATGAAATCGAAATTGCTAACGTGAAGTAAAAATATGATTTTAATTTTCAATTATTCTCAAACATAAAATTGTAATTTTTTTTTGTGTTGGGTCTTACAACTCCTTGTAATTTTCTTTGCTTGCTGTTTAAAATTAAATAATTATCGTTAAGCGTTTAACATACAACCAAGAAAGGTAATAAGTTACGCTTAAAATATATATTTTTTTCTCTTTTATTTGCTTATATGTACGAGTATGTATCTGCTGCCAAGATGTGGCAGCACATTAAAAGATTTGCCTTACCAGCGCATTTAGTTTATTACGTTGTTAAATGTTGCAATTAGTAACACTAAGCTGGTAAGTTAAAAATGAATGCCGCAAAAACATTTTCACACTTAAAAGGTTAAAGTGCAACTAACTTAAATGCACGTTGCAACATTATTTTACGTTTTTCAGCATCTTCAGCAGCAGACATTAAAGATGCAACAAATAGGCTTAACACAGTAATTTTTATTTTTTAGTTAAAAAATAATGTAATGAATTGTTGCAGACACACACATAACATATGTATGTTCATACACATTCATACATATGTGTACATGTGAATTGTACATAGAACGTCAGAGTTATTAAATGGGAATACATCAACATCGATGACACCACCCATTAAGAGTATAAGGATCAAGGTTTTTAAGCTTTAGCGTTTTTGAAAATTTCAAAAGTTTGCTTCTGACGGTTTCCAAGATACAACAAGTTGTCAAAATAACATTAACTGATAGAATACTCTTTGGTATTGATTTTTTTTAACTTCAGGGTTAATTGGTGCAGTCTGCACAAAAATACTTAACTTAAGCATTTCAAAATTTTTCGTTGCTCGCTTTAGAACACCTTTTGTCATATATTTGTTGTTGTAGCGGCCAAATTTTTGCATATTCATGTTACGGTTCTAGAGAAAGCAGACGGTGAGAGACAGACCGACAGAGAGAAAGACAGAGAGAGAGAGGCAGATATCATAGCGAAAACAAGAGTGTTCCTTTTCACCTTTGGTGTACGAATCAGTGATGGGAAATGTGGCACAATTGTGCCATTTTTGGCACTATTGGTTGTTGCCTGGCACTGTGGCACTCTCGCTCCGTTTCTGGCACTTTTTGTCCATTATATACATATATGGAAACTTTTCTTATTACTTTTTACGTTTTTAAGTAATGAAAACTTAGTAACGGGTGTTTTTTAGAGGTATATAACTTCGAATTGAAATAAAACACAAGAAAATCGTTTTAATGTCCATCAATTTAGCTTTATTGGAAGGATAATTTTATGCCATTAATGTTTAAATATGATTTCGGGCATGTGGCCGCCGCGGCTGGCTCGAATAAAGCCAATTCTGCAGGTCCAATTTTCAACCACTTTTTCGAGCATATGGGGCCGTATGTTGGCAATAACGCCACGAATGTTGGCTTCCAAGTCCCCTAACGTTTCTGGTTTGTTGGCGTAGACGAGCGACTTCACATATCCCCAAAGAAAATAATCCAATGGTGTCAAATCACACGATCTTGGTGGCCAATTGACAGGTCCATTCCGCGAAATTATGCGCTCATCGAATGTTTCCTTCAATAAATCGATTGTGACGTGCGCTGTGTGGCATGTAGCGCCGTCTTGTTGGAACCACAACTCATCCACATTCATGCCATCCAATTCGGGAACAAAATAGTCGGTTATCATGGCTCTATACCGGTGTCCATTAACGGTAACTGACTCTCCAGCATTATTTCGGAAGAAGTATGGCCCAATGACTCCACCAGCCCATAGAGCACACCAAACAGTCAGTTTTTGTGGATGTAATGGCGTCTCAAGGGTCTCATGTGGATTCTCTTCACTCCAAATGCGGCAATTTTGCTTGTTGACGTAGCCATTCAACCAAAAATGAGCCTCATCACTGAACAAAATTTTGCGATGAAAATCAGCATCGAGATCAATCTCATTTTCGGCCCATACACCAAAATCACGACGCATTGCATGGTCTCGCGGCTTTAATTCTTGCACAAGCTGGATCTTGTAAGGTCGCAAGCCAAGATCTTTGCGCAAAATCTTCCATAAAGTTGATGGACAAGGCTCCAATTGCTGTGCACGGTGGCGAATCGATTCATTCGGGTCCTCTTCAACACTTTGCTCTACAGCGGCAATTGTTTCTTCGGTGCGCACTGTTCGACGTCTCTGCGGATGCGTATTATCACATAGAGTAAACGTAGTGCGAAAACGATCCATGGTTAACCGAATTAATTGCTCTGATGGACGATTATGTCGACCATAAAATGGACGGAGCTTGCGGTAAACTTCGCGAACTGAACCATTATTTTCGAAATAAATTTGCACGATTTGCAAGCGTTGTTCTTTTGTCAACCTGTTCATGATGAAATGGCAAACCAAACTAAATATTAATCACTTGACGGCTGACAAAAAGGCCGCCAGTTAAAAAAGTGATGCCAACTTAAAGTTCTATACCTCAATAAAAAACACCCTTTAGTATATGCTGACAACTCTTCGGTTCTGATAGTTAAAAGTAACGGTTTGCCCAGAGACACTGACGATATATTACAATGAATATATAAATTTGTTTGTAACAGCTCATGTCGTAGAGATGATTTTATAAATTTTTGGAAATATTTCAACTCTGAAATTTATAAAATTCTTTAGTATTCCCCAAACTGTTGGTTGTCTCGTCAAGTTGCTGCAGGTAGAGTCTTTGAACAGTGGGAGCCTGTGAAATATTTCTTCACATTATAAAATTTTTAGTCATAATGCAATGACAAAATTATATTCATATTGAATACCTTAATGGATAATATAAGCAAAATGTATTTTTGTCCTTGAAATAGTAAATTATCGAAATGCAATCTAAAAATGTGAGACTACATTTAATTTTAAAGAGGCTTTTTTATTTCGTCATTTCTATAGAACAATTATCAATATTTTTATCGTGCACGAATTTGTACAACTCGACAGTATTTTAACCATAAAAATAAATTGATATTGTATTAAAGTGAAGTCGATGTCGACAACTGGATGAGTACATACGTAAATTGTCGCTCACGATAAACCTTACAGCCTGTATCTTAAAAGTTATCAACAATTTTGCAATTTTGATAATAAAAAAGTTAATTTTTTACCACATGTCCTTCACTAACTATTATATCGAAAATAGGGCTCGAAATGTATGAATGTATATATATAAATAATTTTAGACCGTGTTTTTTGTGATATTGGTAAATTTTTCTAGTTATAAACACAATAAATTATCATTCAAGAACCATAGTTTAAATGAACATCAAGTGCCAGCATTAAAATTACATAAAAAGTGGTTTGGCACTATTCAAGTGATTTTGACACTATTTAAAAGCAGATTTGGCACGAAATCAAGATTTCCAATTCCCATCACTGGTACGAATACATACATAAATGAATTAATTAAAATTCAGAAATTATGTTTGTGGCTAAGCATTAATGAATTCAAGAAATTAAAATGTTAATTGAAAATAAATTTTGCTTTCAAGAGAATGTGTTTGTTTTCTCAATAATCTAGACGATTTTCACACACAAAAACTCTAAATTTTTACCAATTCTTAAATATTTGGTATGACATTTATTAATTTTGCCAGTGTTTTAAAAGAATACCGACATTTTTTAAAAGAAGAGTGTGCCTTCAATTAAAGTGTTAATTAAAATTTTATTTGAAAAAAAACATTTAGGGCCAAACCCACGATGTCTACAACGTTCGACTTGTCTCATACTTACATTCAAAACAAAAACAAATTTTAATATTTTGTGGTTGTTTCAAATGTAATGCATTGAACGAACACATTCACCACAACAGGCTACACGAACACACGACTTCAAATGCCGCTAGCAGCATTTGTCGCCTCGTAGCCAGCTATTTAATTATTTTGGAGACGGCAGCACCACCATTGCACCCATATTTAAGTAAAAATACATATATATATATATATATTGCATTTATAAAAATTAATTTCTCTTTTAAAAGTACTTACATGACGTAAAAGTATAAAATCAAATCAATTTAGGCTTTACATAAATTTTTGGATATTGTTTCTGTGAAATAATATGAAATAATTGTGCGATATCTTTCATGCAACATTTTGTATTATACTGGCAACACTGAATTTTCTCATTGTAGCCAAAGAAATGGAAATTAGTTTAATTGGAATACAACGACAAAATCAGCATAGACAACAACCTGCCGCCCTGTTGCCTTGCTGTCTCCAAAAGAATCACTCTCATATAAATATATGTATTCTATCCTTGACATTTTGTAGTCGGTAGCCTGCTGAATGTGTGAATGTGTTTAGTGCATAAGTGTACGACAAGTGGAACGTTGTCGATATCGTGGGTCAGGCCTTTACTCTTCATATTCATAAAATATAAAATGAGTTTGAATTGAATTTTGCTTAAAATTTTTCATAGAAAATCTTTCTAAAATATATTTCAAATACATTTTATTTTTTTAATGAATTATAGATTTTAGCAATTATTTTTTTTAATTTAAATAGTGGCTTTTAATACAAATGCCTCTTAGAATCCTTTAAAATTGAATAAACTTTAAACAATTTTAATTATTCCCGCTATCGACTACAATGTTTGTGTAATATATCATAATAAAGCGGATCGCAACATTTTTTTCTTAAATGTGGTATCAAAATAATGTAGTCGAAATCGAAATACGCCCTTTATCAAAATTTCAAAACTCTTTTTGAATATTACATAACAAAATCATATCGCTCTTTTACTTCAACTGTCTAGTAGGGATGTAACGAATACCAGTTTAGCGAATGCGAATGCGAAAACGAATAATGCATTTGAATTTTTGCGAATGCGAATGCAAATACTTACAATACGGTAAACAAAACACATCAAACTAAATTTGTTTAAGAACATGAAGTTGTAATATATACATAGATGTACTACATATAGCATTTTATTTAAATTGAGTCTTGAATTGAGCAAATATTTATTAATTTATTAAATTCTTAAAACAGAAAGATGTATATATGAAATTATATTGAAATAAGTATAGATAATAAAAATAAATTTACAAAATGTTAGGCAATTAACCCATTCGTACTTTGGCCCTAAATCCTGGTACTCTGTTCAATAATTCATGTTTCAATGCTGCCAAAATACATATTAAGAAAAATTGGCATGAATACATGAAAAAAAATTTGGAGAAGTATATAGTACTTTGTTCATCTTGGGAAAATCATATGAAATATATCTTCAACATTTTAAGTTTTCTTGCGAAATAATATGCGTGGCACTTGTTTCGCATAAAATTTACAACAAAGAACTGCTAGTTAAAATTGTTTGCATTTAAAATTTTCTGTGCGAAGTAATGAATGGTGCTCAAAATTTTTCAAAAGCTTGAAAAGGCTAGTTTTAAGTATTTTTCAAAGCTGTATTTTGGTTTAGTATTCGCTTGAAATATAGCAAAAGTAAGCGAATAATTTGCGAATGCGAAAGCGAATGCGAACATTTGTTACATTCCCTACTGTCTAGCAAATCAAAAAAAAACTAGTTTTACAAAAAACAAGTTTAAGGTTTCAAATTTACTCTCAAAAGGAAAATTTTATATGTCTCCCAAGATTTGAACTATACACGATATTTGAATAACATTTTTATACGAGGATTAACAACGAACTGAGTATTATTATTAAATTGCATTTTTAGAGTTATGGCGTTGTTGAAGTGAATGACCGATATATACATCACTAAAGATTGTCATTTTATTAATTTTTGCATAAAGTAGATTTCTGCTAACACTAGAAAAAAAAACCAAGGCAAAAAACGGAAAAAACATAAAAACAAACAAAAAATCAACTGAAAATAAATTAAAAATTGGAGTTGATTAGTTTTAGCATGTCCGCTGCATGTATTTGAAGAACAACTCATGTGTACATTTTCTAATTAAAAATTGAAATATTTCTAACAGCAAATATTGAAATATTGAGGAGAAATCAGGAAAATGAGCTAAACGTCTGTATGTGTGCAGGTCCTTCATATGTATTCAAGCATGAATGTGTGTGTTTGAGTGTGTGTGTGTACAGAAAACAAAATTTGCACCAAGATCCTGGAGAAAACAACAAATATTAAAACATTCAACTAAAAAAGAAAAAAATACAATACAGTATCAGAAAACCTTAACAAATATAAAAGGATGTAAGGAGCGAAAATGCTGCCAATACATACACTCCCACACACACGCACACAAAAGCTTCCCTCTAGTCAGCCTAGAACCATATGTCTCTATGTCAACATTCTTTTCTCTAGCGACCATTTTGCACTAGTTGAAATTTCGACAACTTTCCTTTTATGTGCGTGTAGATATACGTTAGAGATAAGAGTTCAAGTGTATTTCTGGTGACATTATCAATGAACGCGTCAATAGTTGGTTTTTCTTTTTTTATTATGGTGTGCAATTATGTTTAAAAAAATATGTACATGTGCATGTATGTATATGTTTAAGTTTGTTGCCCCAACCCTTATAAAATTGTTGACCAGGGTCACTAAAATGTACTAGTAAATCTTTGGTTCAAATGTCGCCATATGGTTGTAAAATAATAGTGCTAAAGTCTACTGGTAGATTTTGAATGAGAACCCTATGTTATATGTCAATAGACGATTACATTGGCTGGGGTATAACTAGTCAGTAGTACTATTGACAATGTCACTAGTGAATCACTACAATTCTACTATTGACATCGATCGAGGAAATATCGATAGATTGTAGACTAGCAGTCACTATTTGCATTTCCTGCAGGGTTTGTACGGAAGTATGAAACATCTAATCCGTAATGGAAAAACCTGTACAAAAGTGGGTAAATAACTATGTTTGTATGTTTTTTCCAAATGTGTTATATTAGGTTTGTTCATTTACCTACCATTTACACATGAAACTAATTGCAAGAAAGTAGCAATACAATCACATTATTACACTACCACACTCACATTGTTTTTAATTTCCAGTCAGCTTTTTTTCAAGAAAGTAAATTTTTGATGTTTTCAGAAAGTAAAATGAAAAAAAAGGTTAACAGTGTTACCCCCTTTAAAGATTTGTACAAATATACAGGATTGTGGTAAATAGTTATTATAAGTTATGCTTATTTTGTGTAAATGTTTAAGGAATTATAATATCTTATGTTCAAATAAACATGAAGAAGACCTTTCATGCCTTTTGAAAACAATAACATTATTACAATATTAGCAATGATATTTATTCCCAATTTATTGTCTTTTAAATTTGTGTAGGTGATGTTCTGGGTAACTCTAATTATGAATTGAACAAAACAATGTTTTTCAACTTTACTCTTCGACGACATTTTTAAAATGAACTTTTACTTTCCTATGAAAATTAACAAGTAATTTTCATGAAAGTCATTTATTTCATTATACCCTTTACCAAAAATGGTAAAAGGGTATATATAGGTTTGTCATTCCGTTTGTAATTTCTAGAATATTAATAGGCGAGCCATAAAGTATATATATATTCTGGATCCTTATGCATAGGGAAGACGAATAAGCGATGTCCGTCTGTCCGTCTGTCTGTACGTGAAATGGGTTTTACGAAGCTTCCAGAAAAGCTAGAGACTGGTGGTCGAATGGTCGAAATAAGATTGGTATTTAAAATCAGCAAAATCGAGCAGACGGTTTCAGAGCTGGGAAGCTTAAACTTCATTTTGCCATACAAAATAACTACCGCAAACTAGTTATTATTATTTTTTTTATTAAATAAACTTATTTTATACTTCAGTATGAATAAAATTAATATTTCTTAATAAAAAATAAATAAAAAAAAAATTAAAAAAATTAAATAGACGTTTCCAGGGTTGGAAAACTTTAACTTTTTTATACAAAATTATACAAAATTAATTTACTAAAAGAAAATTTTCCTTTTTTCTATAAATTAAATATATCTTATATTCTAAGAAGAAAGAGATTGGGTTAAAAAAATCAGAAAAATCAAAAAGGATAATTCCAGGGTTGGGAAACTTTAAATTTTTGTGATATAAAAAATTAACTACCGTAAACTAATTTTTATATTTTTTTTTTATTAAATTAACTTATTTTATTCTTCAGTACAAATTAAATTGGTATTTCAAATTAAAAAAGAAAGTTAAAAAAATTAAAAAGACTTTCCAGGGTTGGAAAACTTTAATTTTTTTTCTTATACAAAAGTAACTTACTAAAACAAATTTTTTCTTTTTCTCTATAAATTAAACATATCTTAGATTCTTAAAAGAAAGAGATTGGTATAACAAATCAGAAAAATCAAAAAGGCTGATTCCAGGGTTGGGCAACTTACACTTTTTGAAATATATAATGGGTGTTTTTTATTGAGGTATAGAACTTTAAGTTGGCATCACTTTTTTAACTGGCGGCCATTTTGTCAGCCGTAAAGTGATTAATATTTAGTTTGGTTTGCCATTTCATCATGAACAGGTTGACAAAAGAACAAAGCTTGCAAATCGTGCAAATTTATTTCGAAAATAATGGTTCAGTTCGCGAAGTTTACCGCAAGCTCCGTCCATTTTATGGTCGACATAATCGTCCATCAGAGCAATTAATTCGGTTAACCATGGATCGTTTTCGCACTACGTTTACTCTATGTGATAATACGCATCCGCATAGACGTCGAACAGTGCGCACCGAAGAAACAATTGCAGCTGTAGAGCAAAGTGTTGAAGAGGACCCGAATGAATCGATTCGCCACCGTGCACAGCAATTGGAGCTTTGTCCATCAACTTTATGGAAGATTTTGCGCAAAGATCTTGGCTGACGACCTTACAAGATCCAGCTTGTGCAAGAATTAAAGCCGCGAGACCATGCAATGCGTCGTGATTTTGGTGTATGGGCCGAAAATGAGATTGATCTCGATGCTGATTTTCATCGCAAAATTTTGTTCAGTGATGAGGCTCATTTTTGGTTGAATGGATACGTCAACAAGCAAAATTGCCGCATTTGGAGTGAAGAGAATCCACATGAGACCCTTGAGACGCCATTACATCCACAAAAACTGACTGTTTGGTGTGCTCTATGGGCTGGTGGAGTCATTGGGCCATACTTCTTCCGAAATAATGCTGGAGAGTCAGTTACCGTTAATGGAGACCGGTATAGAGCCATGATAACCGACTATTTTGTTCCCGAATTGGATGGCATGAATGTGGATGAGTTGTGGTTCCAACAAGACGGCGCTACATGCCACACAGCGCACGTCACAATCGATTTATTGAAGGAAACATTCGATGAGCGCATAATTTCGCGGAATGGACCTGTCAATTGGCCACCAAGATCGTGTGATTTGACACCATTGGATTATTTTCTTTGGGGATATGTGAAGTCGCTCGTCTACGCCAACAAACCAGAAACGTTAGGGGACTTGGAAGCCAACATTCGTGGCGTTATTGCCAACATACGGCCCCATATGCTCGAAAAAGTGGTTGAAAATTGGACCTGTAGAATTGGCTTTATTCGAGCCAGCCGCGGCGGCCACATGCCCGAAATCATATTTAAACATATAACATGGCATAAAATTATGCTTCCAATAAAGCCAAATTGATGGACACTAAAACGATTTTCTTGTGTTTTATTTCAATTCGAAGTTCTATACCTCTAAAAAAAACACCCTTTAAAAGTAACTAGGTCCTACTATTTTTTATTTTTTTTATTAAATTAACTTATTTTATACTGCAATACACAGTAAATTGATATTAAAAATTAAAAAAAAAATTAATACATGAAAAAGACGTTTCCAGGGTTGGGAAACTTTAACTTTTTTGTTATACAAAGGTAACTTTACTAAAACTATTTTTTTCTTTTTCTCTATATATTAAACATAGCTTATATTCTTAAAAGAAACATATTGGTGTACGAAATCTGAAAAATCAAAAAGAACGGTTCCAGGGCTGGAAAACTTACACTTTTTGTGATATATAAAATTAGCTACCGAAAACTAATTTTAATTTTTTTTTATAAAATTAACTTATTTTATACTTCAGTACGAATGAATTTGGTATCTCAAATTAAAAAAAAAATTAAAAAAATTAAAACGACGTTTTCAGGGTTGGAAAACCTTATTTTTTATACAAAAGTAACTTACTAAAACGAATTTTTCCTTTTTTTACTATAAATTAAACATATCTTACATTCTTAAAAAAATATTGTTTTTAAGAATACAGAAAAAACAAAAAGGGGGATTCCAGGGTTGGGAAACTTACACTCTTTGTGATATAAAAAATTAACTACCGCAAAATTTATTTTTATTTTTTTTTTATTAAATAAACTTATTTTATGCTATAGTACGAAAAAAATTGGTATTTAAAATAAAAAAAAAACCCATTAAACAAATTAAAAAGACGATTCCAGGGTTGGAAAACTTTAATTTTTTTCTACAAAAGTAACTTACTAAAACCAATTTTTCCTTTTTTCTATAAATTAAACATATCTTAAATTCTTAAAAGAAAGAGATTGGTGTAAGAAATCAGAAAAATCAAAAAGATGATCTAAGGGTTGGGAAACTTACACTTTTTGTGATATATAAAAGTAACTAAGTCTAATTAATTTTTATCTTTTCCTTTATAGATTATACATGTTTTACGTTTTGGAAAGAAAAGTTTGGTGTAGAAAATTATAAAAATAATAACCACAGCTCCAGAGCTGGAAACTTTGAACTTTTTTTCTGGATATTAAAGTAACTAAATAAAACATTTTTTTTAAATTTCCTTTTTTCTTTTTTTACTTAACACACTTTCTATATTGTTTTAAGAACTACTAGATTGATATAAGGAATCAGAAAAATCTAATATAATGATTCTAGGATTTGTAAATTTATTTGTTTTGTAGATAAAAGTAACTAGGTCAAATAATTTTTTTCTTTTTGTTTATACTTTATGTACTACATAAAAACACTTTGGTAAAGGGTATATAAGATTCGGCACAGCCGAGTATAGCACTCTTACTTGTTAAAATTACATTACATTCATAATACGTATACAGAAATTTCAAGAAAGTACTTTCATGTGTAAATGTAGCGTTACTAAAAATTGTTAGGAATTTGTAACAATTATTACTGGAAAGTGTTCATTAACTCAAAAAGTTTGCAAGGAGAGATCGTCAAAAGAGAGGAAAAAATTGAGAGACAAAAAATTCCTACAAATTATTGCTAGTGAAATTTTTACTTGCAAGAACTATCCATATATGTGTATATTGTTGTCAAATTAATTATTTAAAAAAAATATCTGGAATAGGAAAACTGAAAAATTTGTACATTCTTTGCTAAAAAAAAAAGAAAATGAATGAAAAATTAAAGCATGTTTTCTTAAATTATTGTTTTTCTTTCATTAAGCCATATAAATTCAATTTTAGTGGCAAATAATTTTGTTTGTTTCTCATATATGATCAGAGATGGAAAGTCGCATTTTTGTATTTGTTAATAAAATAAAATTAAAAAATTATGAAAAATGCACAAAATAGCAAAAATATATGAAACTGTCTGTGTAAACAATTACATATTAAATGTCTAATTTCTAAAAAAAAATGCAATTTAAAATATTATCAAACAAAATACATCAGAAAAAGTACAATTGTATCATGATTTCCATCCATGGTTCTGATATGAGTAAAATTTTCTTGCAAGTTTTGACAAGTAAAGTGTTCATTTACTTTTTCATATTTAGGAGAGTAATTTTGTAAATTTCTGCCTTCCTCTCTCGTTGTTAGTTTCTGCTGGGAAAGTTTTTGAACAGACCTATTATTTATATGTATGTGGATCGATCTGAATATACATATTAGTGTTCTGCACAAGACGATTTATAAGACCTTTCACGACATGAGAGATTTTTTCAAATGCTTTACTGCAGCGAAATATTCTAAAAGAATCGCTAAGCAACACTGTTGGCAAGACAAGCAATCGAAAAAAATGTCTTGCCAACAGTGATGCTTAGCGATTCTTTTAGAATATTTCGCTGTAGTAAAGCATTTGAAAAAATCTCTCATGTCTTGAAAGGTCTTATAAATAGTCTTGTGCAGGACACTAATACATATTAAACATGAAAACTAATAAATGCAAAGTTATCGAAAAACCATCTACAACACGAACATTTTCAAGTGTATGGATTTCGAAACTGTCTTTACCATTATGTACGAGTATCTTCGTTTTTTTTGTATTTTTCTTTCTAATCGATACAAATGTATCGTCCAATGTCTTCTTTCATTATGTTATTGAAAGAAGGACACAAAGTGATTACCATATACACATATTCCTGTTCAAATGGAAGCATCTAGTTTTAGTTTTGTGAACGAAAAAGCAAAATACCTAAAATAGCTTCAAGCATTTGCTTTTAAATAACATGATTTTAATTTAGTTGAATTCTAAGCAGAGATTAGATTTCTGTGATAAAACATAATACAGATGCGTTTATAACATAGATTAAAAGTAGGTAACAAGAAATACATATTTATATAAATACTTTTTAATACAAGATACATTTTTAAAATTCCAAAAATTGTACCTAACTACCCTACAGATATTTTCCTGGAATCATATTTTTACTTTAGCACTTTAAAGTGTTTAAATAAACATGACCTTTTCAAGGTTAAACTTCTTGCAAGTAAGATTTGTTCATACCTGAACTAGGAGAAATTACGCTCGGCGTACAATTTTAAGATTTTTATAATGGCTATATGCGCCGTGAAAATTTAAAGGTAGGAATAGTTGATTATAAACCCTCACACGAATAAGAAGTCTTGAATTTGGAATTTTCAAAAAAAAAAAAAAAAAAAAAACTTCAGTTCTAGAAATAATACAATAACAAAAAATTTGTTATATTGCTGTAACGACTTTTACCAGCCAAAGTTAAATACATACAGCCGTATTCATAAAAATTTTAAACCGAGTTTCAAATATTGTTTAAGCAAAATTCGCTAAAATTGTATTCATAATAGAATTTTAGCTTAAAAAACGGTTTTTAAACCTTGCGTAAATCAGCAAATTTTAAAATTGACTGCCCCCATGTTTAAACCAATTTTAAGGTGACGTTGTTGTAATTTTGCTTCGTTTTTGTTTACATTTTGAACTTTACCTGTATGTACATATGTGTGTATGTATGTATGTACTTATGTATGCATGTATGTATGCATATGCCAGTGTTATTTAGAAGAAAACAATGTAATTTTTTTTATAGGAACTATTGCCGAAATAACAAATATACTCTAAAGAATATTTAAAAGAAAAGAAGCGATCCAGTTTCCATTCCCAGTCATTGTTTTCTCATTTTATGTGTTAACAAAAATAGTATAATTGTAGAAAATTAACTAGTGATGTATAAACACTCAAAACAAACAAAATAAAGCTCGTTATTCTAGTGCTTCTTTATCTGCAATAAAATAATTAAATAATATAAAAAGCACTTTTAACAAAGATTTGTTGTGAACTTTTTTTATTATTTTATTAAATACAAGTTGGAACATATCTTTTATTTTATAGAAACAATATTTCTCTGAAAACCGACAAATAAACAAAATAGACACGAGTACTTTGTGAGTTAACAATCGTTGTTTTGCAGAACTAATATGCAAGTGACAAATAAAGAATACAGTGTTGCCACGATATTTTAAAAAAATTTAGTTAATTGATTTTTAGTTAAAAAACTGATTATGAATACCAATATTTAAAAAACGTTATTAAGCCTTAAAACGTTTTTTAACTAATATGAATTTTAAACCTCAATCAACTTTTTTTTATGAATACGGCTGATATACTTTTGCTAAAATGTCACTTTCTCCAAGCGTAGTTGCACGTCAAAAGTTTATTGATAACGAAGTGAGAGTTATTTTAAGGGGCATATTAAACAAGACGATAAGACAACATGAAATAGAAATTCATAAAACCAAACTTAAGTCAAATCTTGAATCTGCCAGAGCAATAAATTCTCAAATAAATGAGCATTATAGAGTAGGTCTTGTCCCTTATATAACTGAGGGTATTTTCGGTTCCATTTTTACGGGTGCAAACACAGCCCTGGAATTACTTGATCAATATAAAGAGGAACAAAACGAAATATCTGATTCCAAGCTAAGGTGTCAGTCCCAGCTACAAGAAATCCAGCAACTGCAAGAACAGATACAGCAGCTGCAGCTCAAAATACAACAACAAAGTAAAACAATAAAAGCTAATAAAGAATGCCATGCCTCGATTTCCCAATTTCGAAGGGAAACAAACAAACTAAGATTTAGTTTATTGCAAAAAGAAATAAAACCGCCCACAGTGTGCACTTTGAAAAGTAATAAAAAAAGCTGGCAAGAGCAATTAGATGCCATCAAAGAACTCTACAGGAAAATGGGACCAGAAACTTCAATAAATGATGATATTCGAGAAGAATATAAGTTAATAGAAAAAGAATTTGATTATATTTATTATAAAGGGTGTTTTTTATTGAGGTATAGAACTTTAAGTTGGCATCACTTTTTTAACTGGCGGCCATTTTGTCAGATGTCAAGTGATTAATATTTAGTTTGGTTTGCCATTTCATCATGAACAGGTTGACAAAAGAACAACGCTTGCAAATCGTGCAAATTTATTTCGAAAATAATGGTTCAGTTCGCGAAGTTTACCGCAAGCTCCGTCCATTTTATGGTCGACATAATCGTCCATCAGAGCAATTAATTCGGTTAACCATGGATCGTTTTCGCACTACGTTTACTCTATGTGATAATACGCATCCGCGGAGACGTCGAACAGTGCGCACCGAAGAAACAATTGCCGCTGTAAAGCAAAGTGTTGAAGAGGACCCGAATGAATCGATTCGCCACCGTGCACAGCAATTGGAGCCGACTAACCGACTATTTTGTTCCCGAATTGGATGGTATGAATGTGGATGAATTGTGGTTCCAACAAGACGGCGCTACATGCCACACAGCGCACGTCACAATCGATTTATTGAAGGAAACATTCGATGAGCGCATAATTTCGCGGAATGGACCTGTCAATTGGCCAC
Source organism: Tachina grossa (assembly GCA_949987645.1). Taxonomy (NCBI): domain Eukaryota; kingdom Metazoa; phylum Arthropoda; class Insecta; order Diptera; family Tachinidae; genus Tachina; species Tachina grossa. Next base: position 111,924,071 of record OX465277.1, read on the forward strand.
CAAGATCGTGTGATTTGACACCATTGGATTATTTTCTTTGGGGATATGTGAAATCGCTCGTCTACGCCAACAAACCAGAAACGTTAGGGGACTTGGAAGCCAACATTCGTGGCGTTATTGCCAACATACGGCCCCATATGCTCGAAAAAGTGGTTGAAAATTGGACTTGTAGAATTGGCTTTATTCGAGCCAGCCGCGGCGGCCACATGCCCGAAATCATATTTAAAAAATAATGGCATAAAATTATCCTTCCAATAAAGCCAAATTGATACACATTAAAACGATTTTCTTGTGTTTTATTTCAATTCGAAGTTCTATACCTCTTAAAAAAACACCCTATACAAGCAAAAACAAAGCAAATTCAGATAATAGAAATCGAGTCAATTAAACTTCCACCTTTAAATGGTGACGCTTTCTTTAAAAAGTTCATTCACGAAAACAAAAATCTTCCGAAAGTCGAAAAAATGCTGAGGCTTAATTATATGCTGCAAGAAGAACTTTTCAAATTACTTGAGTATTTCCCCGTCACCGACAACGATAACGAACGTGCTTGCGATATAATAGTCCAAAAGTATGGAAACAAAAGCATTTTATTGAGAAATCTCATTGACAAGATTGTGGATCATCCTAACATATCTAGCCGCTCTCTAGAGGATATAAAAAAATTACTCGACACAGCAAATGAGTGTAAGCAAACGTTAAGCTCGTCGGGCATCAATATAGATGACATCGATCCAATAATAGCCCGCATTATAATTAAAAAACTTCATGAAGAAGGTCTGATGAGCTACGAATTAAGCACCAAAGAAGTCAAAGGAATGCAACTCTTAGACGACGTACTTCAGTTTCTGGAACAGCAGCATCGGGGTCTTGAAGCTAACCAAATAACCAAACCTACAAATTTTGAGAAACAAGTGAAGAAAGCAGAAATTGTAACAACAACTAGTATGAGTGCAGAAGTTCCACTTACTACAGCGAGCTCCCAATCGACATCCATTAGTGAAGAAGCAGCTCAAACTCCACAGCTTGCAAAAGAAACAACTAACATGGAGTCGGAAAACCTTAATAATTTATCTACGGCGACAGAAAACTCCAAAATAAATCTGGGAAAATATTTGCCAGCAAATATCAGCTCATCTGACTTAAGCAAAGAAGAGGTCCCAACAACTACAGATGTTAAGAATTTGTGTACTCATAAATTATTTCCGCCATCAAAAAGACCTGCCGGTAAATGCATAACTATCATAGACTTGGAATATTTAGAAATTTATTTGAATTTCTATTGGTCATCAGATGAGTTTGAGGTATACTACAACTTAAGAGAATCAGAATCATATGACAGAGCTTGGGAAATGTTAGAACACGTGGCTCAGGACATAATCACAAGAAAGCTTCCTAATCCAAAGCGGTCTGGCAGAAATGAAGAAAAATTTACACAACCTCTCAAAAATTGTTTTTGTATGACTGAAATTGGGCGTGTTGTCGAAAATGCTGTTGTTCACAACATGGAAGAAACTGAGGAGTATTCTACCACAGACTCTGGTTGTAACTAATAAAATACTGCTTTAGTCATAGTAAAAACTATTAGCATGAATTAAATATTAACTTTTTAATGCATCATTCATGCATTGAATATAAACGAAATTTTGAGATAAAAAAATAAGGAATACCTAATTTTAAATAAGGCCCAAGGAAATAATGCCCAAATAAAAAAAAATGAAATAAGGCCCAATGAAATTAAAGAATTTTTAATTAGTCTTTATTTCATTTATTTTGGGCTTTATTTCATCTTGATTTTGGTTGAGATTTATTTCAGTTTTTTCGGTTTTATTTCATATTTGATTTGATTTTAAATTTTAGAGAAAGAACAATTTTCGCCTTTGAATTTTAAGCACCGCTGTTATTAGGATGTATGTAGGTATCAACATTATAAAGTTAGTTTATTCAATGTTTGCCATTTTAAAAGTCATTTAGCACAGCCGCACAGTGCTACAATTAGTTTTATAAATTTAATAAAATTTTTAATTTGGGATTTTTTTTAAAAAAATTTTAGTAGTGCTTGTTTTTAATTTTAAAGCTGACAATGTTGTTTTCGTTTACTAAGGCTTAAAGTAATGAAAATGTTTATAGAGATGTAATGTAACGTAACCTACTTTTCATATAAAAATATCGATCAGCTGTTTTCTACGTTACAGCTACATTACATTACAGTCGGCTAACTGAGCCTTAAAACTGATGCATTAAACATATTCAGTCCAGCAGGCTACCGACTACCGACAACTACAAATGCCACTAGCAACAATTGTAGCCGTATAGCTAGCAACTTAATTACATATTTAGAAAGCGATATCATAAGCATATAATGTTGAAATTTATACACATATTTCTTCAGTGGTGCCACTTTCAAATATTTCACATGTATAAAACTAAAATTACTAATTTAAAGTGTTCTTATATCGTGTTAAAGTATAAAAATTAATCAATGTGTACATTTATATTACGAGTTTTGAGATTTTCTTTCTCTTAAATAATATCCAATAATTTATTTATTGGATTGGATATTTATAACATCCAATAATTTATTTACGAGTACTTATAATTAATTTTACATTTTGTATTATATTGGCAGCACTGTGTTTGCGCACTGTCGCCAACAAAAAAAGAAATTTGTCTAACGGCCCTTTTTACAATGTACAATTAAAACCTAACAGGGACTTTAGCGGCAAGTGTTGTATGAGGAACTGTCAGTTAAAGTGTACGTTAACTCTTAAGCCGGACACTCACGTACAATTTCAGCTGTTCAGTTATAATTGATAAAAATATAAAAATTTTATATTTGTGATTTGAACGGGCTAAATTTCGTATCGCTTTTTAAGCCAAATTACATGTGATAATTATTAATGAACAAATAACACCAAAGTCTGTTGTAAATATTCTGACTAACAACACATAGTTGAACGGAACAGCCAGCCGTTTTCGAAGGCCACTAAACCTTCATCATCAGCGTTCTTTTGTGTTTGGTCCACTGTGTGTGGTGTCAGTTGATGTAGATTTCTGCTTTATATACTTAGCATTTTATTGCAAATGGAATATGTGAATTGGTTTGATTCGTCGTATTTCAATTTGCTGAAAGCTTTTTTGTATTGTAAGCTAAATTTTACCATCACTATATTTACAACAGTCTTACCATTGTCGTTTTGTTCTTTTTTTTTACTAATTATACACATGTTACTTAATTTGCTTATTTTTTGTTCTACTTAAGAGACAAACTTTTTTGGTTTGTTACTATTAAGTATATTTTTATTTAATTTTTGCCACAGGCCCATGGCTATTAATTTTTGGTTAATTTTAATTATTATTCGAACTCCATTTGCTTCTATATTTGTGATTTGAAAAAATTTTAATTAGTGTTTTTTATGGGAATTGTTAAAATTTAAGTTTAAAATTTTTTAAACCCACTAATAATCCCAAATTAATATTTTACTTATTAAGTAAAATATTTTTTTTATTAAAAATACATTGAAATTGATTATTGAGGGGTTTAGCTGGATCCTATGCGCATTTCACTGTTGCTAATGCAGATCATCAGGGAACCTTTACCCAAAGCTTCTTAGAACAACTAGAGTTATTATGTTATAAACTTTCATTTAAACAAATGAGAAGCTCAACAACAAATAACAAAGTTGAAACAAGAACTCAATAATCAAAATGTTTTTTTATTTTCTTACTTTACCATTAATACTTTGGCTGACTTTTTTTCAGCTTCAAATTGTAATTGTAAGAGTATGTAAAAAGAAAATAAATGTAAATAACAACAACAGCTATTTAATTATAGAGTGTTGCCACACAAGTATTTATTTTTTGGCCAGGTGCAGTCCATTTATTATTAGTGCGTTTAAAAAATTTTAAACTTAAAAGTTTTAAGTTTCTCAGTTAAACTGAACAGTTGAGTTGAACTGTCAGTTATTACCCACATACGTACAGTTTTAACTGACAGTTTTAACTGAAAAGTTGAAAATGACACTTAAAACTGTACGTTAGTGGCCGCCTTTAATCATACATTGTGAAAAGGGACGTAAATTGGCTACAGCTACAACGGTGATCGTGAAGCCATGTAAATTGTCACATGTAACTATACACACATGTATTTTATTTTTGACATGTTGTAATCGGTAGCCTGCTGTGATGAATGTGTTTAGACTCTAAACTTTAGAACATGAAGCGAACACCAGGCATGCCACTTTTTTTTCTCAATTCAGTACTTTTATTTTATGGCATCACTGGCGTACACATTCAATAATATATTTATGCCAAAGGTTCGAAATCAACGAGCATACATGTTTTAGTCTACTACGTAATAAAATAATATATCAGTGGTATAAAGGAAAAACTGCTTAAGTCGAGATAAGCTAATTTTGAGTTAATACTGCCTCCGTAATCTGCATATTCAAAAGTATTCCTGGTAAAAATCTCAATTAATTTGTGTAATTTTTCAGGAAGTTACAGCACTATGACTTTCGACTTTCGATATTGTTTAGACCTTTAATCTCATTTGAAATAATAATCGCAGCTTTATTTAGGTTATACTTTGTATAACTGTGTAGAACGGTGATTGATTACAAAACTAAAGGTTACCAGAGAATTTTCCAATTTAGCTGTAAAAGAAATAAATTTCTGAAAATCGACGTGAACGCTTAAAAGTGATCTCCAGTGAAACATTAAAATGTGACTTAAGCCCGTTTTCCTAATTGCCATAGACATAAAAGAGTTTTAATGAAACATAATAAAGATGTAGATAATATAGTAGAAGCTAAAAAAACAAGATTAACTAATTTGACAGAAAAATTTTAAAGTTTATTATAAATTAAAACAGCATTGTTTATAATGAAAAATTGACGTGAAGTTAGCATAAAGCTATGTTCACCATATGTACAATGTATGCCTTGTGGAACGTCACATGGTAAATTTGTACATATGTGCATCCCTGTAAATAACGTGACTAGTCCATACATGCATGTATGGAGTACTCCATAAAGGACAGGGACTAGTCCAAAACTAGTCCAAATGTATGGATAAAACATGGTCGATTTAACATTGCGATGTCCTAGGGATGGAACACATGGTCCAAATTTGCTTTATAGGGCATTTACATTATCTCGAAATCTAGTAGTTACGAGACTTAGAGCTAAATCTAACTGCATTTTATTAGATTTCCCGTACAAAACAAAATCTAGTTTGTGAGTAGATTTTATAAGCAATCTACTCAAAATCTAATATTATTATTTTATTTTTACTACCCTTTACAACATATTTATATAAAAGATCAATGAATTAGCTACGGTCTGCTTAAAAAGATGTGTGAACTGGCTACATTGCAGTTATTTGGTTGTAGTTTTGGAAATTTTTCGGTTAATGGATAACAAATCTTGATAAATGTAAAAAAAAAACATGGTGTAAAGGGTATAGATTTTCATAAAGATTTTAATTAAAATCTGCTAAATTTTGTGCAGGTGTAAATGCCGTATTACATCGGATCACCCCAAAAACCACCCCATGTGTAATAATAATAAACTACTCACATACAATTTGTAAGTGCCTAAGAAGAACGATTATAATCACCCTGCAGAAAATTTGGTGACAATTGATCCAAAAGTACTCGTAATTATTATGACTTGAGAAAATGCGAGTGTTATCAGAAGTAAGGAGTAGAGTGTATGGTGAAAAAAGATATATCGTGTAAATGGTTACATATTCATGAATCATGATGCATCGACACTGAACGAACATGTTCGATGTGGTTGAATACATGGACCTATCAAATAGTGTAAATATAATGTTAATTGCTCCCTTCAATGTGTTTCAGGAACCAGTCCCATAACTATACTTAGATATACATATGCCCTTAATTACGAAAGTGGTGTAAGTCATATATTAAACAAGTTCGATGGCTAGACCAAGAACCAAAATAGCAAAAAAAAAAATTGACTTGGATAGAACTCACACACTCTAACTTTTTCTGCTGAATATCTTTTTAATTCTCTTTTAAATTTTTCAATTAAATCTGTTTCAACTAACTTCGTGCATATAATTGCCAATGACACAACAACACGAGTGTCCAAGTACAGGCAGTTCCATACATATGAACAGCGTTGCCATAATATTTTTTTGAAAAACTGAAAATTTAGAATAAAAAAACTGATTTTTATGTAAAAAAAACTGCTCACACAAAATTCTTTAGTATTTTGTATATTTTGGGGGAGGGGGTGTTAACCACACGTCTTTACCTGATATATTTTTACATCATGACTAGATAATATTTGTCAAGTTGTTACGTTTTAACATCTCGAAAGCCTCATCGGCATCAGTTAAGGAAATATGGATCTATAAATTTATAAAGTTTTTAATTAATTGAAATGGAAGTGTTTTAGTTGCACTATGGAATATTTCGCATTGATTAGTTTATTACTCAGGCCAGAATTTTGCGAATTAACCTAAAGAAGTGGATCAAAAATTCAACAAATAATGTAACTAAAATGTTTGCTTTTGTTTTTTAAGATTTTGTTTTGTTTGAAGTGCACAATGTTTTATTTATGTAATACACTTGCTTAGCCAAAATAAAATGTTTTTTTCTGTGAATCACTAAAATTTTTCTAAGAGAGTACTGAAAAAATTTGTATGGCTTAAAATTCTATAGGGTCTATCCTTTAATTTGGTATATATTTCGTCGTGTTTTATCTCATTCTATAAGGAATCGAATTATTTCAATGAAGAAACTTGTTTTTCTTTTTCAATAAGGCAGTGTGAATAAATATTAATAAAGGAAGTGTTACGTCCGTATGAACCCAACTTGCCAACAATAAGACCAAATTCCATAAAGAAAAACAGTTTTCGTGTGAATTCTCTGTAGCTGTTTGAAAAAGTACTAATAAACCTTCACTATTATATTAAGCAAAATTGGTAAAACTATGACTTCAGATATTGGAACTAAAATAACAAACTTGAGATAAAGTAAAAAATTAAAAACTGCACAACTTATGAAAAACTTATTTTTTAAGCAAAAAACTGCAAAACTGTTCTATGCTTAAAAAAACTGCTAAAATCAGTTAAAACTGCACATTTGGTAACGCTGCATATGAACACTCTTCTTTCCCCTATATCCTTCAAACCCAAAAGTTGAAGTGTGCGAAACGGAACTTACACTAGCGAATCGGTTGGTCCAACATAAATATATGCTAAATAACATGATCGAAGTGTAATAGAGAAGATAAAGAAACAGGACCTAAATGCAGCAATCGACAATATTTATTAATATATGGGACATTCCATGCGAAATCGTACGGTGTGAAATTTTCTTTCTTTTTTTCTATTTCCCCGATTTTGTTTTTTGTTATTTTTTTGTCAAAAGATTTATGTTTGTTTTCATAACTTTCTTAATAATGAGCCAAGTTGGATTGGATCATTGTTTTTTAACCGACTTAAAAAAAAGGAGGAGGTTATCAACTCGTCTGTATATTTATTTTTTTCTTCTAGACATTGTTACTTCATAACTCGGTAGATTTTAGACCGATTGTAAAAATTACTATTTTTTGGATGAGAGGGTATAGCTTCTAATTGGCCGCATTGTAAAAAAATTGGGCGAGGACAACCTCAATTTTTTATATTTGATTTTATGAACTTATTTTATTGCTGCGAAACCTAGCAAACACCTTGGTTCTTGTAATTACACAAAAAACGCCAAATTAAAAAATTGCTCAAAACCGAAAAAATCTCAAAAAGAAAAAAAAATGCCAAAAATATATATAATATGGGCTAAATAAAGTTCGTATAGTATTACTAATCATTATTTATAGATTTTTAAATAAAAATCGATACGAACTTTAGCCTATTCAAATCATAAATACAGAAGCAAATGAAGTTCGAAAAATAATAATTAAATTAACTAAATTAATAGTCATTGGCTTGTGAGAAATATTAAATAAATATACTTAATAGTAACAAACCAAAAAAGTTTGTCTTAAGTAGAACAAAAATAAGCAAATTAACTAACATGTGTATAATTAGTAAAGAACAAACGACAATGGTAAGACTGTTGTAAACTTAGAGATGGTAAAGTGAGCTTTCATTACAAAAACATCTTTCAGCAAATTGAAATACGATGAATCAAAACAATTCACATATTCCATTTGCAATAATGATGAGTATATAAAGCAGAAATCTACATCAACTGACACCACACACAGTGGACCAAACACAGAAGAACGCTGATGATTAAGGTTCAACTATGTTACAACTAACTTTGGTGTTATTTGTTCATTAATAATTATCACATGTAATTTGGCTTAAAAATCGATACGAACTTTAGCCTGTTAAAATCATAAATATAGTAAAAAATCTCAAGTTTCTCAGGAGTTTCAAAAAATATCAAACAATTGCGGAAATAAGAAAAATTTCAAACCGTCCAATTTGGCGTGGAATGTCCCATATAGTAGAGAATTTAAGATAAGAAATAACAAATATAGTACGGTATGTAACAATGAAGTTTGCTACACTATAGAATACACGTATGTATGTATATCTGCATTCACTGTGCAACAGAGTGCGAAATTAAACAGAAGGCAACGTTTCCTTTAGTTTTGGTTTTTTATGTTCTTGCCCGTGTGCAAAATTTTGCTTTATTTTGAGCGTACGCAGCTAGAAAATAAAAAACTAGGAATAATACATATTTACGGCCAGTCTCACGATATCACCAGCAAACGTTCGATCGACAATTTGTATGGCAAACAACACCCCTTTTACACAAGGAAAGTTTACTTGGCAAAGTCTTAATTCAGCTGACAGAGGTAAGAGAATACTTTCTCTTTCTGTCTTTCTCCCAGCTGAATTAAGAGTTTGCAAAGTAAACTTTCCGTGTGTAAAAGGGGTACAACAACAAATTTTCTAATGTTTACTTTGCAAACTCTTCATTCAGCTGGGTGAAAGGCAGAAAGAGACATTATTTACTTCTCTGTCTTGCACACAGCTGAATTAAGACTGCAAAGTAAACTTTGCGTGTCTAAAGGTGTATTATTGTTGTTTGCAATACAAGTTGTCGATCGAACGTTTGCTGGTGACATATTGATACAGGCCATTAATTAATTTGAGATTAGATATTTTTAAAATGTTTGCTGATTTATTTGCTCATTATACAAAGTGTAGTACACAAATACAATATAATTATTTATTTTTTCTCTTATTATTATATTCAACATATGTGCCCATAAATATGAAAGTGGTCTAGTCTAAGTCATATTAATTTTTGCTTCGAAATATTAAATAACACCCTTATGCAAAAAAATATTTTACTTTAGCTTTAAAGTTCATAGTAGTTGATAAGCACTTTAAGGCTAACATAGCTTTATTAAAAAATCATATGCAAAAGACAACTTTAAATATTTTGTGATTTAATAATAAATACTGGTAACACCACCGTGTTCAACAACCACTTCACAGCTTATGATGTACAAAATTTAATGCAATTTCATTCGGGTATTCAAATATTTTTTTTATTTTATTAAATAAATTTTTATTATCTTGAAGTAAAACAACCTAATTTAAAAAAAATGAGCTTCTGACTTAATAGGAAAACAGATAAACACAACCATGAAGTAAAAGTAAAAAAATGTGAAAAATTATCACAATTTGTTTTATTCGAATGAAACGAGTATTTGAATATCCAGCTTTTTTCGATTTGTTTTGATTGTATGTACATCACTAAAACATTTTTGTATAATTGTATTTATTTTAATATTTTTTTTATGGATTTTGCTATGTATTTCGAAGCAGTTGGATAATTTGGTGATGTTTCCCATTACATGACAGAAATAATAAATTTAAGATAAGAGCAGGCACTTCTAGCTTCATTTTCAGATGTAACATGAAACAGTATGTGCTATATTAGTAAAAATATTTGAGGTACAAAATACACATTTTGGAAATATCAACTTAAAGTAGTCTTAACAAACGTGGGTGCCTACTTTAGAATTTGTATACAATAATTTTTTTAGAATACAACTTTACTTAACATTGCTTGGCAAAGCTTTATTAAGTTTTTTTGCATAAGACCCTAAATCTTTAAAAAACTTCAATCATTATTTAAAAAATATTGAATAAATTTATATAAATCTAAATTAAAATGTTGCATAATATAGAAAATATTTTTTTATTTGTTCAAATTTAATCTACAAAATACCTCGACAAAAGAAAAATATGACTTACACCACTTTCCTAATTAAAGGGCATATATATATATATATAATCAATGAAACTATTTTATTAAACTTTATGTCAATGTTGTATATTTTTCAAGTTGTTTTATTTCGATATTTCGTTAATTTTTGTTTAACTTTTTCAAGATATTTCTTATGTTCTCTTTTTTCCTTTCAATTACAAAAAATATTATGAAAGGAAAATATACATAAAATAAATATAAAAAAAAAGAAAATAAAAAGTATCCTGAAGAATTTAACCAAACATTAACGAAATGTCGAAATAAAAAATCTGAAAATATATAAAATTGACCTGAAACTTAATGAAATATTTTCATTGGACATTTATATGTAAAAGGTCGAAAAATTTAGATACACAATTTAATTAAACATATGATATATAATATAAATTTTGTTATTATATGATTATTTAGAATACAAAAGTTATAGAAAATAAATGAATGTTATGATCGTAATTGTACAATTGTAATGATCAATATATCCGAGCAAGGAATTGGGTGAAAAGCCAATTATTTTATTTGTGCTCTTGATCGTTGGAAAATGATTCGATATGGGTTTTGTTAATGTAAAAAACAAAAAAGTTAAAAATGTTTTTTATTGTATTTTTGGAACTGTTTTTTTTTTTTTGTTAATTTTTATGCCTTGTTATATTTTTAAACCCCGACTAAAAACAGGGTGTTATAAGTTTGTAGTGTGTGTCTGTGTGTCTGTGTATCTGTGTATCTGTGTGTCTGTCCGTGTCCACGTACAGACCAAACGGCTGGACCGATTTTCATTTAGTTTTTCCTGTTTGAAAGATGACTTGATCGAGAGGGTTCTTAGCTATGTTTGAAGAAAATCGGTCCAGCCGTTTAGAAGATATAACATCTTTTCTGAAAAAAGTCGGGGGTTTTTAAAATTTTTAATTTTTGTTATTATAGGTTGCGGATTGGGTGGGGTATTAATCAGTATCAGAGTCAGAATCCGTGCTATAGTGTTGTGCGTTTCTACGAGCTCTGTGTCGGCGTTTATTGAAAACTCTAGATTGTTTTATGTTGCGCATAATATGTGCTTCAGGAGTCTTTGGCATTTCAATTCCATTTTGGTTATCACGCCGTGAATAATTGCTGCCTGCTTGATCGGTTGCAGCAGTAGTGGAGGCTAATGTTGAATTTTTCCACCGAAACTCAGTTACCATATCCTGTAATTGACTCAAGGGGGAAGGGATAAGAGGAGACTGCGACATTGCTTCTATGAGCTGTGAAACACTAGAGCTTTCTTCATTTCTACGAGCTCTATTTTGGCAAGGTAATTTTCTGGTAATCATGTCTTCGGCTGCATACTCTAACATATCCCAAGCCCTGTCATATAATCCAGAGTCTCTCAATTTGTAATATGCATCAAACTCATCTGATCTCCAGTAGAAAATCAAGTAACCGGCCAGAATTTTCAAATCTACAACACTTATGAGCTTACCGGCAGGCCGTAAAGTTGGCGGATAAAATTTATGGGTATAGAAATTCTTCGGATCTAGGGAATTGCACGGTTCCTTCTTTTTTTGATGGCTTGAGTCGGCTTCTTCATGGCGTGATCTTTTATTTGGTGGCGAGTACATTTCCAGATTACTGTTAGATTTAGCTTTTTCTGCGGCTGAAGGTGCAGCAACTTCTTTCATCTCTTCGTTCGGCCTTTCAATTGAAAGCTGTGGCATGGGTGCTGCTTCTTCACCAAAGGATATTGGAGCAAGGTTCTCCATGGTTGAACGTTTCAATTGTTATTTTAAGCACACAAATCAACAGGAGCTTGCAAAATACTTTAAGCAAAATTTTTTTTATATATTTCTCAGCATTGAACTTTTTCCTTGGCGAAGTAACAAAAAGAAGTTTATGTTGAAAAGCAAAGACGTGTTATTTGCTCGAGTGTTTCAAGTCAACAGTGGCCTATTTTAGATTTTGATTCCTTATAAACTTAATTCAAAATCTTTTAAACTAATGTAGTGTTAAAAAGTCATTGGGAAATATCACAACTTAGCATAAAGCATTAAAAGGTAATTAGAAAACTATTAAGAATATCATGAAATCGCTAATGTGTGCGGAGGGTGGCTTTCTACACTGCAGGTAAGGACATCGCCTGTTTTAAAGTGCAAACAAAGTTAAAAGAAATAAGATTCTTAGAAATCATTAGCCTTAATTAAATGTAAAATGACGTTTTTCTTCAATAAATTTAGGTTGCAATGTTTTGAGCGCGGAATTACTGTTGTACTCTAATGTGTTTATTACTATTATTTGTTAGGCGAATTGTTGTGATTTTTATCTTGAAGATAGATATAAATCGGGCTTAAGTTTAATTACATATTAAATATATCATTAGCTGAAATGCAAAACTCCCGAACTTACATTTTCATAACTTTACAAATGGAAAAAACCATGTTAAAATGGAAATATTTTTCCAATGTAATAAAATAAATAAGTCCCTATTATTGTTATTCAATTTTTTTTATTAATTTTTTAAATTTTTTAACGCACTAATAATCCCAAATTATTATCTATCTACATATCTATATAATTAATAGGCGAACATGTTTTTTGTAATCCCTTTTACGCTGGTACCACTGCACCGATTTTAAAAAGATTTATATGGTTTTAAAAGATTTTTTATACAGATGTGCAGAATCTATATTTAATTGAAATCGGTTTAGTATTTTGGGAGCTATAAGCGTTTAAAGTTGCTACTACTACATGCACACATATTGCACACGCATTTATTAGCTCACAAGTAAAAAAGAAACAAAACATGAGTGTGTGTGCGGGTTTGTAGTATTTCTCTTATTTGTTGTTGTATGAAAGCCATAATACTTAAAGGAAGAGAGTTAAATAAATTGAATTAAGGCCTCATTAGTCTTTACTTTCTGTTGCTGTTCTGTGCCGTTCCCTTCTGTATAAAATATTTTGCAATTACTTTGTCTGTGAAAAAAATCAGCTGGCAACCTATAGAATTGATTACACTTGTACAGAAAATATCACAACACACTAATACATACACACTTTTGGCTGTCACTTAACGTTGAATTCTATTTCCTACAGATTTGTCCGCAACAGAACAGAACGAAAAAGTAAAAACTAACCACACATTCAGATTTTCAACTCAACAACAAAACAAAACAGCTGATTCAGAACAGAACATCACGTACAAACTAATTCTGCCTTTAACTTGGTTAAAGGATTTTGTTTATGTTTTTAGGGTTACGTACACCAAAGGTGAAAAGGAAGCCTATTGTTTTCGCTACGCTGTCCGTCTTCCGTCACACGGTATTTTCTTAGGAACCGTAAGAGCTACGGACCTGAAATTTGGACACAGCATGTAGAACCTTGGCCGCTACAACAACAAATACATGAGAATTAAAAATTAAAGGGTGTTCCAAAACGAGCAACGAAAAATGTTAAAATCCCATGTAATATACATACAATTGTATGAACATATGTATATTGAAACTTGAAATTTGTAAAATTAGTGTATTTTTATACAGACTACAACAATTAACACTAAAATTTAAAAAAATTAAAATTAAAGGGTGGTCCATCAGTTTTGACAACTTGCTATATCTTGGAAACCGTAAGAAGCAAACACTTGAAATTTTCAAAAACGGTAAAACTAAAAAAACCGAAAATTATAAAATCGCCAAACCAAAAAAAAAAAAAAAATCGCAAAAATTAAAAAAAAATCGCCAAAACGAAAAAAACGCCAAAATTAAAAAAAAAATTTAACACTAAAATAAATCGCCAAATTCGAAAAAATCGCCAAAATGAAAAAAAAACGCCAAAATGAAAAAAAAACGCCAAAAATCGAAAAAAATCGCCAAAACGCGAAAATGTTGCCAAAACTAAAAAAAAATTTATATAAAAAAAATCGCAAAAATGAAAAAAATCGCCAAGAATAAAAAAAAATCGCCAAAATGAAAAAACGCCAAAAACCGAAAAAAATCGCCAAAACAAGAAAATAAAGTGTCAAAACTAAAAAAAAGAGCCAAAACTTAAAAAAACCGCCAAAACAAAAAAACCGAAAAGACCCCAAAACGAAAAAATATGCCAAAACTATATATTATATAGGATGAAGTTTGTATTAAATTACATATCTAGTGTTCGTACGGAACCCTTCGTGCGCGAGTCAGAGTCGCACTTTACTGAATTTATTTTAATTTCATGTATTATTTAATTATGCTTGCATATGTATGTAAGTTTCTGTGTGGCTGTGTTTTAATGAATTTTTTATGACGTTTAGATACATTTTCTTTGAATCTTAAATTATTTACATTTTGATTATAGAATACGGACGAGTGTGTCGTCCGTTTGGTATATCTAGTTTTACTTGTTATGTAAAATATTTTTTTATTAGAAATTTATTGAAATTGATTATTGAGGCGTTTAGCTTAATCATATGCGCATTTCACTGTTGTTAATGCAGATCATCACGGAACCTTTACCCAAAGTTTCTTAGAACAACTAGAGTTATTGTGTTATAAACTTTCATTTAAACAAATGAAAAGCTCAACAACAAATAACAAAGTTGAAACAAAAAATCAATAATCAACATGTTTTCTATTAGCTTACTAAGAAACTTTGGGTAAAGGTTCCCTTATGATCTGCATTAGCAACAGTGAAATGCGCATAGGATCCACCTAAACCCCTCAATAATCAATTTCTATGTATTTTTAATAAAAAAATATTTTACTTAATAAGCAAAGATTATTAGTGCGTTAAAAAATTTTAAACTTAAATTGTAACTTTTTTTGTTTCGTTTTAGGTAACGATATGTATGTACATGTACATTAGATCCCTGCACAAGACCACTTACAAGAACTTTTAAGACATAAGGGTTTTTTCAAATGCTTTACTACAGCGAAATCTTCTAAAACAAACGCTAAACAACACTGTTTGCAAGATATTTGTTTCAGTTATTGCAGGTATAGGAATAAAGAAGAAAATACTTAGTGACGAAAGAATTTGTGATGTTTGTCTCTTAATATGCATGAACGCGTCTACAAACGTCATGCATGTACATACGAACACACGTTGTGTGTATGATATCTTATTTTTCTGCGCACATACAAACGCACACATTCATTGACATTAGTTGTGTGCACTTGCTTTAAAAAACCATCCTTCAACAAATAAAAGCTTACCATCTACATCTTACACACACACACAAACGTACAATATGCAAAATAACAAGCATACACCATCAACACTATTTCTTTTGAGTGTCTGTTACGAACAAGAAGTCTTCGCGACTTCGCTTAAAAATACCCATATGCACGTACATCAATACATCTATCGTGCTTCGCTTATTAAACGACATCATTTATTACTGGTTAAGTATAATACATGCTACGACAATACATTTAAAAAACAGGAAGTATTTACATTTCAAAATTCTTTACGCAGCCCTCTAAGGTACATACATTTTATAAGTGAAAGTATTTTTAATATGATTTTTCGATAAATTTATTTTGAAGAATATCTTCAATTAAAATAAATTTTTTGTTTGATACGTTATCAAGGCACACATTCATTTCCCGATAATATCCAAATTACAAAAAAAAAAAAAAAAAATATTTACAAGAATGAAAAAACAACATAACAAAATAAAAATAAAAATTATTCACATTGAGTTAAAAATTTTCTACACGACAGCTGCCATTAACAAAATTTGCAATATTTAGCACTTTTCAAAATTTTTTTAATAGTTTTTTTCATATCTTTTAATTTGTTTACAAAGAATTTTTTTAATAAAATATATTTCATGTTGAAATTTTTTATAATTTTTTAAAAATTTATTTTTCGTAAACAATTTTTGAAGTTAATTTGAATAAAATAGCTGAGCTGCATCTTCGCTACTACCCGGTGAATGTGCCTTGATATTTTATTTGGATTTAGTACGTGCATCTAGATATACCAAACCTTCAACAAATAGTTTTTTTATTATTATTTTTTTTTGAAGAATTGAAATTGTTTTTTGATGTTTTATTTTATAGCTATTAAGTAATGATTAGTAATCGTACTGATTACTAATTTGATTACTTTTTTTTTTTTGAAAGATGAAATAATGATTAAATTACGTTTACATTCAGTTTCGCACGATTAGTAATTGATTACCATTACTAATATTGGAAAAATAATCTGAATTACTTTAAATTACAAAAAAAAAAAATCAAAAAGAATCAAAAGTAATTAAAAAATAATATTTATTAATAATCAAAAGTAATCCTTGAAAGTAGTCGGATTATATTTTTGATTACTTTTGATTCTTTTTGATTATTTGTTCTAATTTCTAGTAATTCAGATTACTTTTCGATTATTAGTAATCGTAATCAATTATTTATCAGAAATTCTTTTAAAGGGAATTATATAATCAGTACAATTCTTTTTAAAATGTAATCTAATTGATTAGATCGTAATCGTAATCGAAATTTAACACCTCTGTTTTATTTTAAGAAGATAAAAAAGTTAAAATAAGTCTTTTCCAAAGAGTTTTTTCAGCATAATAGAACTTAAATAACATCCCTGAATTGGGGTTTAAATTGAATAATTCTGCAAAAAACCGACTTCAATGCAAAGATCTAATGGAACATGTTATTATTGTCAGACTGTATATCCCAACATAAATAAGTTTCTGATTGTTCTTTTTGTTCCAAAAGATGTCTATCGTAACGTGATTTTTTAATGGAATATATACTCGTATGTTTGTATATTATTTAAATGTGCATTTAAAAAAAATTTGCTTCTTTATTTTGGATGTTTCCCACAGAGGTCCTTTCTCTATTCTCATATTATTCGTTTCTATTTATTCCATATAATTCGTTTGCCTTTGAAACTTCTATTTAATTTTTGTTGTTTATATTCATTCGGTCATAATCATCAGATTGGCAGGACATCTGCACATGCCAGTCATGTTCTGCAGTATTTTCATATTATTTCTTTGATTTGAACAAAAGCTTTAAGGCATTATTTGCTTGTATTGGAATTTATTTACATTGATTGATATTATTTGAAAAGTTCCAACTGCATCCTGTGTTTTTTTCAAGCATTTGCTCTGCTTTTATTCTCTGCTCTTCTCTTAGTTTAATACAAAAAAATGCTAGTCGTTTATAGTCTGCCTAATAATTTAATTTCTTCTATTTTTCACATATTCTTATGAACCTGAATACTGATAACTGACTGAGAATTGTGTGAGTACAATTTCTCCACATACATTAACAATTCAACTAAAAGTTGTAAAAGGAAAAAAAGAAAAGTGCCTGTACAGCTCCGCTCGCATGTAACAAGTAGTCGAGCACGTACAAAACAGAGAATAACAAAAGTATCGTTTTAAGCACTCCTTGATTATTGCGCGTCAAACGACTATGAATGCTTATAGCTATAAATAAATCGCCTACTCATATGCAAACACACTCATTAATATCCAACTGAATACGTATAACTATAAACAACAAACAACTATATATAAGCACATTTTTTAAATTACGCAGCACAAATAACTAAAACTACAATTTATAGATTGCGTGAGCTACAATCATACGCATGAGTATAAAAATATTTTGACTATTAATCGGATACATATGAGTATGTACATGGCTATTTTATTTGCACATACATAAGGCATATTTTCAAACAGCCACACACCCATAAATTTTCAATTCCATTTTATGCACAAATGTATGCATACGTTGGCGAATGATAAATAAATATCCCGAGTATCATGCTTATTTTTTTGTCTGATTAAATATTCATACTCTGAGTATAAGCATACTCTGATTATAAGTATGAGAGCCATACAATACGCTTGATACACAAGTGCCTTTTTAATTATAGTTGTAGGGCATTTTATTTTTTTCGCATAAACGAAGTAGAAATACTCTTGTATGTTGGAACCGGCTATAATCACAGTTGCTTAAGAAAATATGTGAGCGTACGAATTATTTGCGCTACAATTAGGATTATGCGCAATTGCTGAATCTAGGACTATTTACTTATGTATATTTCTTTTGAGTACATATTGAATTCTCTGGTACAAATCATGTGCGTGTTGACATCCTTAGTTACTTATCTACATATCGCTCATTTACTGAAACAACATCATAACTCACAAAACTAGTTTGCCAGAAAACGTGTTTAAAGTTTTCAATTGACACACAACTTAATGGAAAAGGAAAATATTATTATTCTCTCAAGAGTTGATTGTAAAAGATATTTGTAGGAAAGTGTTAAACAGTATGAAGAAATATATGATTATAAAGTCTGGATTATTACAATGGACCCAGTTGTCCGAGTGTAGGTGCGCTATAAAACCATACTGCCTAACCTAATTCATTATTATTATTATTTTAATTTCAATTACGTTGTTTGAGATATAATTTGATTGCAACAACGGCTCGATCGATATATGAGAAAGAGATATGGAAATTAAGCTTTTTAATATCGAATAGACTTTTTCCAAATAAGCAGATGACACTCTAAAAGTCAAAAAAGAAAAATTATAGTGCAAATTTTGCTGATGGGTATTGTAGCAAGCAAGAACTTGGTCCATATTTTGAACTCAGTGATCTTTAGTGATTCAAGTTTTTTTTTCATAGAAACCTTGACCTTATTTCTACACGATTGCGCAACGTAAAGAAGGGTATTGTGTTTATCAGTCTATGTATGTATGTATGTATGTATGTATGTGTGTTCCTTTGCGGCACTATATAAACCGAACGAAGATTCTTACGTCAATCGATTTGTCTTAATACCCTGAGTTTCACTAAAGATATAACAGTTGCCAAAATTCAATATGGCGGCCAACAGACGCCATTTTGTAAATTCGAAAAAATAAGAAGTCGGCGAACTACATATATCAAAATGGGTATCATTCGACAGGTATTTTAAATCAAATCTTTAGGTTTCTCTTATGATTTTTCATTTCAAATCACCATTTAAGATATTTAACGGCCCAAAGTTTTTAGCAGTCGTGTTTTTTTTTACTTTTTGTATAAATACTTGTCATATTTATATTTTTTGTAACACATAAAAATAAATTTTTTTTATTGTATAATTTTTATTTTTATTTCAAATTTTTGCTTATTAATATTTATATATTAACATTAAATTCATGCTAATAATTTTTATTACTATGATTAAACAATATATTATTATTTAGTCATGTTTTATACACATCAGGGGGTATACCCTGTAATTCGGTTGGAAAGAAAATGCTTTCAAATTTACATGTTATAAACACACAATTTCAAAAGCTTTTTTTCGTTTCGAATTACACAGTAGACCTATTGAGTGAAGAAGTGCTTTTAAATCAAGTTATTGTATATTAAAACTGCACAAATACATCACAAAATAAAACTATTTTCACTTCCCAGACGTCAATGAAATTATTTTCGTTGTTTTCCTTCCAAAAAACTCTTTTTTCCATAATTTTTTTATTGTTGTTGTTGCTGCATCCATTTTTAAGTTGAAAATCTTTCCAGCTACATCTATTGTTATTCACTGGCATAAACATAATCAGCTGCTTCCAATCATTTTAACTTGGCAGCACTGAAATTAGCACAGCGAAAACAAGGTTGCATTTCATAAAACCAACTTTAAAACCAATTCAAAAATGGTTTTAAGTTGTTTTTAACAACAACAATTTGTATGGTAAAACCAGGTTTTAACATTTGGTTTTGATGTTAAAACCAACTTTTATTAAAACCACGTCAGTGTGAAAACACTATAAAATATTAAAATGAATAGCTTCGTTGTCCGCACAAACATTTACTGCCAGTTTACAGAAACCATGTAAAAATTCCCGGCTGTCTATTTATATTGAAAGCAAAAACAAAGCACTCAAAATTTGTTTTTTTTTTTCAATATAAATAGACAGCTGAGAATTTTTACGTGGCTTTTATAAACTGGCAGTTAGTTTCAATAAATTTAGACAGTTTTTTGTCCCCCCTGAAAAATTGAAAAAAAGGACTTGGCATATTTGCCCACCAAGCCAACGATATTGATAATTTTTAATCACAATTGCATTTATTTTTATTTGAAAAAGAATATTACATTGAAAATATACTGTAGCATGTTGCACTTGCTACAATGTAAGAAAAATTTGCACAAGACTGTGAATTGGGGGCTATTGTGTTTCATCACTCTTTTAAAATTAATGCAGCGAATGAAATAACAAAATATAATTGAAATAACTTTATATGTCCCTCTTCTTATTTCTCTACTCTAAAAACTTAAGACTTAAATATTTCTATAATATCTTACGTCTAACATATTCCCTAGTCAGAGGCTGTACGATTATAACAGCAGTCATTTCTGCCAAATATATAAAGGTGATATAATTGCTTTGTGATCATGTCGTAAGCTGCTATTTCCAACATATCCCAAGCTTTGTCATATAATTCTGCATCTATGAATTTGCGGTATGTATCAGACTCATTTGAGGTCCAATAGAAATTCAAATAACTCCGCAAAATGTCCAAATCTGTGACACTTATGATTTTACCGCCAGGTCTTGATGTTGGCGGAAAGAATTTCTGGATATACCTATTATTTACAGCCGAAGTACTCATACCATTCGATTCCTTTGTGACTTCCTGATTGCTGGAGCCAGATGAGCTGATATTTGCTGGCAAATATTTCTCCTGATTTATTTTAAATTTTTCTGAACCACCAGAAAAATTATTAAAATTTTTCGACTCCATATTGTTCATTTCCTTGGCAAACGGTGGCGTTTGAGCTGCTTCTTCACGAAAGGTCATTGATTGGCAAGTTGCCGCATTAAGTGGAACCTCAGTAGTTGCTGGAAAAATGTCTGCTTTTAACACTTTTTTCTCTGCTTCAAGAGCCCAATAATGAAGTCGCAGAAACTGAAGTACATCGTCTAAGAGTTGCATTCCATTGGCTTTCTTGGTGCTTAATTCGTAGCTCAGCAGAGCTTCCTCGTCAAGTTTTCTAATAATTATGTGTGCTATTATTGGATCCAATTCATCCATATTAATGCCCGACAAGCTTAACGTTTGCATGCTTTCAGTTGTTGTGTCGAGTAAAGTTTTTACATCTTCTGAAGATTTGCTACATATGTTGGGTTGATCCACAATCTTGTCAATGAGATTTCTCAATAAAATGCTTTTGTTTCCATACTTTTGGACTATTATATCCCAAGCACGTTCGTAATCGTTGTCGGTGGCGGGTAAATGCTCAATTAATTTGAGAGCTTCTCCTTGCAGCATAGATTTAAGCCTCAACATTTTTTTAACTTTCGGAAGATTTTTGTTTTCGTGAATGAACTTTTTAAAGAAATAGTGAAAAGTGTTCCATGCCGAAGCGTCACCATTAAAATGTGGTATTTTAATGGTCTCGATTTCCATTAACGAATTCATTTCTGTCAAGCGGCTGATTTCTTTTGTCGTTGCTTGTTGTACGTACATAAATTCGCTTTCTATTAATTTGTACTCTTCACGAATGTCTTCATTCATGGCATTTGCTGCTGCTATTTTCCTGTAGATTTTTCTGATGACATCCATGTGCTGCTGCCAGTTTTTTTTAGTACGTTCCAAAGTGTCCTTTGTGGGCGTTTCGATTTCTTGTTCTAACAAACTAAGTCTTAGTTTGTTTATATCCTTTTTAAATAGGCTAGTCAAATCTTGGGATGCTTTATTATTATGTATTATTTGGCTTTGCTCTTGTATTTTGAGCTGCAGTTTTTGTATCTCTTCTTGTAATTGCTGGGCTTGTTGTTGTATTTTGAGCTGCTGTTGCTGTATCTGTTGATACATTTCCCTGTTTTGTTGTAGCTGGTACTGTAACTGTTGCTGGATATGTGGCAGTTGGTTCAATTGCTGTATTGATGTTTCTTGTAAGTTGTTCGCTTCTTTTTTGAGAAAACCCTGTGCAATTTCTATAGATGTCAAAAGTGAACCGATAACACCATCTTTAAGATATTCTGAAGGCTCGAGTTGGAAGCTTTCCTCGTGTAATATAAAAGCATGATTTATTTCAGCTATTCCGTGTAAGCCTGAAAGTTCAGACAAGTATTCGGATACATCAGCTTCTCTAATCGAATTGTTTTTTATTTTATCCAGAATCTTTTTCACTTCTCGCTGAATTTGCTTTTGACTGGCAAACAGATCTTCTATATTCATTGACATTTTAGCAAAATTATATATGTATACCCGTATATAAAATTTTTTTTGGAAACTGTTTTAATTCGCAAATTGTTGAACGCTTTTAATGATATTTGGATTTATATTATTTTCAGCATAAAATTAGTTTCGAAATTTTTAGGCGAATACTCCTTCTAATTCCTTTGAGAGTTTATGGTCAACTGTTCGTTATTTCAGATTTTAACTGTTTGCATTCTCATTTTAAAAATTTTTCAACTATTATAAATGCACAAAGGTTATTAATAAAATATAGAGGATATCTGCAATATGCAGATGTGCGCTAATGGCGGATTTTCCTTGTTCAGGTATGGACAGCGCTTTTGTCTTGCCCACAAGCAGTTTGATCATAAACAAATTAAAAATTTTTCATCAGGTAAAAATATGATTCTCAAGAAGTTGTTATCATTAGCCTTGGTTGGTTTACGCGGCTGCTTGTTACCTGTGAACAGTCAAGGAGAATTGTTAGATTTTGTTTTAAGTACCATTAGCCTGCTAAAATTTAAGTTGCTGTATGTATTTTAAAAATAAAGTTGTATACTAAAAGATTTTTCAGCACATCTCTTATTTTAATCTATCTAATATGTAATATTTAATTTTATTTTGGGAAAAAAAATTAATCTCTGTTTGCAAGTCAACTAAATTAATTTCATATTATAAAGTAGCAAATGTTTGTTGGTAATTTTTTTTTTTTCCTAAAACTTTTACTAACCAAAAATTTAAATTTAGATTTTTTTAATAAAAATACATATGTATATGTGTGCATATCTGTGGCGACATACACCTGTGGCACCTGTGTAGTTTTGATAGTCGAAAGAACACCTGGGCAAAATCTGAATTATTTTGTGTGATTTATGAAGAAGTTAAAGCGCAATAACTTGCTGCTTATATACTTTTTCGACTTGTTATCATTATCATAAGGAATAACAGCTTAATTCAGCTTATACTTTGATATAAAGGGTGTTTTTTATTGAGGTATAGAACTTTAAGTTGGCATCACTTTTTTAACTGGCGGCCATTTTGTCAGCTGTCAAGTGATTAATATTTAGTTTGGTTTGCCATTTCATCATGAACAGGTTGACAAAAGAACAACGCTTGCAAATCGTGCAAATTTATTTCGAAAATAATGGTTCAGTTCGCGAAGTTTACCGCAAGCTCCGTCCATTTTATGGTCGACATAATCGTCCATCAGAGCAATTAATTCGGTTAACCATGGATCGTTTTCGCACTACGTTTACTCTATGTGATAATACGCATCCGCAGAGACGTCGAACAGTGCGCACCGAAGAAACAATTGCCGCTGTAGAGCAAAGTGTTGAAGAGGACCCGAATGAATCGATTCGCCACCGTGCACGGTATAGAGCCATGATAACCGACTATTTTGTTCCCGAATTGGATGGCATGAATGTGGATGAGTTGTGGTTCCAACAAGACGGTGCTACATGCCACACAGCGCACGTCACAATCGATTTATTGAAGGAAACATTCGATGAGCGCATAATTTCGCGGAATGGACCTGTCAATTGGCCACCAAGATCGTGTGATTTGACACCATTGGATTATTTTCTTTGGGGATATGTGAAGTCGCTCGTCTACGCCAACAAACCAAAAACGTTAGAGGACTTGGAAGCCAACATTCGTGGCGTTATTGCCAACATACGGCCCCATATGCTCGAAAAAGTGGTTGAAAATTGGACCTGTAGAATTGGCTTTATTCGAGCCAGCCGCGGCGGCCACATGCCCGAAATCATATTTAAACATTAATGGCATAAAATTATCCTTCTAATAAAGCCAAATTGATGGACATTAAAACGATTTTCTTGTGTTTTATTTCAATTCGAAGTTCTATACCTCTAAAAAAACACCCGTTACATATTAAATTCTTTAAAAAATAATATATATATATGGTTCAGAAGTTGTTTTTTCTCCACCGAAAAAAGAACAAAACAGCCCACTGTGCATTTACTAAGAAAACTTATTTTTACACAAAAGAAATTTGAAAAAAAAAATTGAAGGATTACTAAAGGGTGTCCCAACAAGAACGCAAGATTTAAATTTGGCGCCATTCGAAGTGTTATTGTTTGACATTAGAACAATTGTTATTGATTGCTAGTATAAGGTACGAGGTTAGTAAAAATGGAGCGCTACACGAATGAACAACGCATTCTCAGTGTAAAATTGTTTTACCAAAATGGTAAAAGTTTTGCGGCTACAGTTCGCAAATTGCGATCAATTTGATGGCTTCGGCAGAATTGTCGCATTTGGGGTCAGGAAAATCCTCGAGTGATTCACGAGAAGCAAATGCATCCTCAACGTGTTACTGTGTGGTGTGGATTTTGGGCTGGAGGAATCATTGGACTTTTTTTTATGAAAATGTGGCAGGTCAAGCGCAAACAGTGAATGGTGTTCGGTATCGTGAAATGATAACCAGTTTTTTCTTGCATAGAATTGAAGAAATGAATGTGGAGGCCATGTGGTTTCAACAAGACGGCGCCACATGTCATACAGCCAGAGAAACAATTCAATTGCTACATCAGTCATTTCCCGGTCGTGTTATTTCGCGTTTTGGAGACCAGAATTGGCCGCCTAGATCGTGCGATTTAATGCCATTAGACTTTTTTCTTTGGGGTTTTTTGAAGTCGATGGTTTACGCGAATAAGCCGACGACGACTCAAGCCTTAAAAGAGGAAATTGGACGCTGCATTAATGAAATACCGCAGCATTTATGCAAAACGGCCATTGAAAATTTCATTAAAAGATCGCGTGTGTGCCAGCAAAGCCGCAGCGGCCATCTGCCCGATTTGTTGTTCCACACATAACCTCATTCTGTCTACTTTACGATATAATAAAGTTTCACGATTTTTTTTAAATGTCTGTGTTTTATTTAAAATTTAATTCTTGCGTTCTTGTTGGGACACCCTTTAAACCCGAAAACACAACAAGGGAAAATGTATGGCGACGTTTCAGCGCCATTGAGTGCATATTAAAAACAAAAGTTAAAACTCTTTTTCTACATATTAATTTAGTAAGAAAGCCAGAATTAATGCTTTTTAAAATTAGCAAAAATGTTAAATAGTATTAAAATTTATTTATTTATGTATTTACATATTGCCCTGTTAAGTGTTGCTCCCTTTCTGCCATCAACATTTTATAATTTATTTTTATGGTTTCGACGAGTTATAAAAAATTACATAGTTAGTTTGCAAAAAAAAAAATTAGATAAAGCAAAAATATTTTTTATAACTTTTATAATTTTTTGTTTTGGCGTCAATTGTTGCCAAATGGCCAAATGAGAGTGTGTGTGCTTTGAAGGGGGGCTGCCAGCGGGTGTTGCTACTTGCGATACTGTGCCAAAAATTCAAAATAACAGCCCATCTGTAAAACATGAATAGTGCAAAACAACAGAATAGTTTGGAAATAATATCTGAAAAAAATAAGCATTTGTAAAGTAAAATAAAATCGTAACAAAACGCAGAAGATAACAAAATGCAATAACACGATTTGACTTAAAGTGGGAGAAAAAAGTTATGTTCAGAGTTGCCAAGAGATCGTTGTGTTCATAATTACCTAAGTCACATATTTTTTGTTTCGAAATATTAAACATTAACAGCCTGGCTTACGACGTTGACACAAAACTTTCGATCGAGTATTTATATTGAAAACAAAAACTAATTTTATTATATTATAGTCAGTCATAAAAACTTTTTTAAAATACTATTAATAACATATTGGGCATATGGTATAATTACTCCGCCCATTTTTGTGCAACCATTTGCTTTATATGTTTAATTAACAAAGAATTTTCCAGCTCTGCAGATGTTTTATATTTTTAAAATACTTTGTTACAAAATATGTGTACACAATTTAAAAAGAAACAGAAAAAATTAATATGACCTAGTTACTTTTATATAAAAAAAAGTTTCGAATTTCCAGCTCTGGATTTTTGTGTTTTGTTATATCAATCCATATATTTTGAAAATATAAAGTATGCTTAATTTATAGAGACAATAAAAAGATTAGTTTAGTAAGTTACATTTATATACCAAAAAACCAATTTTCCAACCCTGGAATCGTGTCCTTATTTTTTAATACCGATTTAATTCTTACTAAAAAATAAAATGTGTTTATTTAACAAAAAACTTTTATATGGCAAAATAAAGTTTAAATTGTCCAGCTCTGAAACTGTCCTCTCGATTATGCTGATTTTCAATATTAATCTATTTCGGACAATTTCTGATACTCCAGTTCAAGACCGAAGACTCTAGCTTTTCTGGCAGCTTCAGAAAACCGATTTCACGTACACAAAACGGACGGACGGACGGAGAGATGGACATCGCTTATTCGTCTTCCCTATTTATAAAGACCCGGATATGAATATTGTGGAAATTACCCACGGGAATGACAAACCTGTGTATACCCTTTACCATTTTTGGGGAAGGGTTTAAAAAGATTTTACATATTGAAGCTAAACATAAACTGGTTTCAATGTCGGTTCATCTGAACAATGTTTGAAGGGATAGAAGGCGGAATTTCCATCCCCATTTTGTAATAATTTCAGATACAAACATTCAAAAGTTCTATACAATATTCTTTTATTTTTAGTATCCTCTGCAAGGATCAGAATTTATATCATATTATTTTTACATTATTTGCCAATACGAGTTAACATTTGGCAACCCAAGTTTACTATCAATAGTGTTTTCATTTCATTTACGGGAAGCATATAAAAAACCTAAATTATACAACAAAACAAAATCCTTGATGTAAACTAAATGAAAGTTTAGAAAAAAGAAATACAGTAGATATACAAATTCGCATACACATACAAAACTAAACTAATGTTGAGAAAAAAAAAATGGCAGAGTAGTTATCGGCTTGAATGCATACAATGCGCAGCAAAAATATTTTCCCAAAACAATTTTTAACAAACAAAATAAAAACAATCACCATACTATGCAAACTTTTTTCATGTGCAAGATTTGTTTTGCATTTACAAACACATTCTTGGCTAAAATGAGTCGAAACGATTCAGTCAGGGAGTCAGCCAGCCAGCCAGCCAGCCAACCTGGCAGACACACACACAAACACAAAAACATAAAAGCGTTAAGTGTAAACAACTGCCACAAATTAATACAACACAATAAAAGGCACAACAACAAGATGTAGGTAAACCACCCTCGCACACTTTGCAACAAAACAACAAACAAGAAAACAAAAACGCAACATGAAACAAACAAAAATAGTAAAGGAAAGTTGCACACACGAACTAAAGTAACAACACCACTGCCACAACTACATACATACAATTACAAGGTTGTAATGATTGCAGGCTAAAAAAAAAAACAAACCCACTACTAATACGTTAGTGGCATGAACACCCTAATGTTGCAGCTTTCCTTTTTGCCTTGTTGCCGTAAATGTGTATGTGTGTATGTACAACATACACATGTCGTTGTCGTTGTTGTTCTTTTTGTTGTAAGCTGCACATTTATTTTGCACACAATTTTTTATTTCGGACGAATGAAGTAGATAGATGGTGTACAAGTACGTACAGTGCAAAAGGAGATGATGATTTTTTTATTTTTTATTATTATATTTTGGTATTGGAGAAATAGTGGCAGTGGCAGTGGCAGTGACAGCAGATAGTAGAGAGTCAGTCAGTGGTAGTTGTGGCAATACATTGACGATGATGATGAAACGACTGACGACTGACTTGTTTGTGCCTGAATTGAAATGTAACGTTGTAGTTTTGGGTTTGAGTTGCTTTTTGGGCATTTTTTGCCTTCGTTGCGCTCACATTATTCGTTTGTTGGGGGAGAGGGGCAAAGTTGTATTGCATTTTTGGCCAATAGCAGACGGTTGCATGGCTTTTGTGAGGGTGTGGCCTAAAAATTGCAACCCTACACCAGCCTACCAAATGTTAACGTCCAACGTGCACAACAAAGAATTTACAGCCTGACCCACGATATCGACAACATTCGACTTGTCGCACACTTGCATTTGAAACAACAACAAAATATTAAAATTTGAGGAAAAAAAAACATTGTACAAAATCAATGAGTGGAATTTTGTAAATATTTTAATGGCCTTATGTGTGTATGTGTTGTTGTTGTTTGGTGCTTTTTGGGTGATGCATGCAACAGCAAGAGCAGCAACACAACAAAAGGTAATAAAAAGGACTTGCACACACAGCTTAGTAAAGTTGTAGCTTAACGCACACACAAACACACGCACACACACTCCCTTGCATTTATTGCACTCAATCACCCTTGAGTATTAGCTTTCGTGCGCTTGAGTGTGCGTGTGTGTGAGTGTGTGTGTGTGTGTGTGTGTGTGTGTGTGTGTGTGTACATGCAGTCGTTTGAGTAACGCATTGACATCCTTTTGTTTAGCAGGCTTTTCTCTAACTTACAATAGTAAATATATGTATGTATATACTCATATGTATACGAAGTAGTTTACAAAGCACAAAATGCCTCTTGTGTTTAGCTTGCCCCACACACACACACACACACACACACCCACTAATCAAAAATTCTATCTACTAAAAATCGATGGCTGTTGTTCATTTATTTTTTCTTGTCGAGTAATTTTTCTTTTATTTTTTTTTTTTTTTTTTTTTTTTTTTTTGGACAAATAAATAGAAATATAAATAGATTTGCAGCAGAGCAGAAATAATTCTGTATGAGTAAAAGTGGGCCTAGGGAGTGATTTTTAGCGGTACTAAAAGTATATAATTACAATTTAATTTGTATTATAATGTTCATTTAAGGTTTTATAATAATAAGTTGTTCAAGAAAATTTATATCAATTAACAGTGTGTAATGAACAAAGTCTGTAAGAAGAATATGAACAAAATGAATTTTTTAAAGATTTCACTTGTACTGTAGATATTACGTGCTAATGAACAAAATGTTTTACTTTAATTAAAGTTTTTCAGCCTTATCTATAAAAATTATTAAGGCTTTATAAAGGGGTTTTAAGACAAATTTTCATTAAAAAAATTTAATATTAAACCTTTATTAATTAAAGCCTTAATAATTTTTATAAATAATTCATAATAGTTTTTATAAATAATATAAATATAATTTGTAATAATTTTTATAAATAAGGGCCATTATTACAACTTCAAGTTAGTTAAATGAAGGATTTTATCAGTCGTATAAAAACTTTATCATTTGCAAAATTTTACTTTGACCTAAACTGAGCGATAAATAACAGGCAAGTTTAACCTACCTGGTAAGTTAAATCTAATTTGCAATAATGGGAAGCTTTTTATACGTCCGATAAAATCCTACTTTTAACTAACTTTAAGTTGTAATAATGGCCCTAAGACTGTTTATTAATAGTAATCAAATGAGTAAAGTTGTTCAATTTCGTATAAAGAAATCGATAAATTTCTGTCTAATGCTTGATAAATTTAAATTAACAGATTATTGCAATAGACAATTCGTTTGCATGCATTGTGTTGTATAACTGATTGCTATCAATGCATTATATATATATATATATATATATATATTTTTTTTTTTTGTGAATTAATTAATGAATCTTTCTTTCATTTGGCGTATGACAGTTTTTAAGCTACAGACAGGAAATTACAATTATTTCCAGAAACACCTGCAGAAAAGAAGGGCATGGTTTTTTATAATGCCGCTACCCTGAGTTTACCGTCACTTAATGCGAATTTCAGTGCTGCATAGATGTTTTTGAATTAAAATAGAATACGAGAATTATTGTTGTAAAACTTAAAAAAAACTGCAAACATTCGTCACACACAGAAACAATAAATTTCTGATTCGCTACTAACATGCATACATCATACATACTTACAAAAAAAATAAAATAAACTCCTCTCCTCCCAGACCTAATCCCACACATAGAGCAGCTGCGTCCCAACTAGAGGTGGGCGCGTGTCGAATTTTCCCAACACGACACGACATGAACACGAATCTCCAGACTCTCAATACGTGCGAAACACGCACGCAAGAATTTCGTCAACACGATACTGCACAACACGCACGAAATATTATTGGTTTAGTATTAAAGATCAGAAAATTTAATTGATTTTTTTCAAGAGTCGCTTGTCGAAATATAGCACCAAGTTGGCGCTGCCAGTTGATACTATCTGCCACCACAGCTAATACTATCGGTTTACGCATGGAACTTTAAGCTTCAGAGGCCCATAAAATATCAACAAATATGCTGGTGTTGCGTGTTTGACGATACAAAATATAAAATTTTTTTCTCTACTGGAAATTCATTCATACATATTTTACATTTGAAATCGTCCCGTGTTTTTAGTGTCAATTTTGCTCAACACGAAACGACCCGAACACGCACGAAAAAAATTTTTTGTCACTAACACTTCGTGTTGGGTCGTGCATGTACGAGCCATCTCTAGTCCCAACGCACATAATCTGGTATTTGAATTTGAGGTAAACATCATTAAAAGCTCTTACAATTTGTTATTGTTTCTTTGAAAAGTGCGTAGGGCATTTTGTCCTCACGATCGGATTGGCTGTTGTGCTCTCGTCGGTGTGAAAGCACAAAGCTCTTCTGTAAAAGCTGGCACATTATTCATATGACTTGGACGTAGCTGCCATATAGCATGCTTGGGATATAATGAAAATTGGGTACAGAAGGAAAAAAATTCTAGCAAGAAAACGCTAAAACATGTCTCTAATTCGTAAGGTGGGCCAAAAATTTTTTAAAACATTGTATTTTTCTATTTTGCTTACGAACCTTAGATTCATTGTAAGGTATCTCTACAAATTTTTATACTTTTGTCCGCAAAATTTTAAAGTGGTTTAAAAATACTTATTTTGTTTGTATATGTATGTATGTATGTATGTGATGTATGTGATGCTCAGTAACACATTAAAATTCTTACTATAAACATATGAAATTTTTTAAGCTTATCTCAGGCAAATTTTGTTTTAAATTTACTGAATTTCTCTTTAAGCAGGAACGAGATGCATAAAAACTTTGCTTAACCAACAATCCGAGCAAAAGTTCTTACGAAATGGTATATTTTTCAATAAATATTTTCGAATTCATTACACACAATTTTTGTGAAAATAATTAATAGCAATCCATAATGTATATACATATATAATATTTATTAGTTTGCAGTAACCATAATGCCATTCTGTAATTAATGTTACAACATTAAACATTTAATTCTATATCAGGTGGCATCTCGCCATACAAAATGTCAAAATAAGCGAAAAGCACAAAGAAGAATTAAGAAAAAAAATCAGTAAGGTGCGAATTTGACTCGCACACGGAACCCGTATGGACACTATACGAACCTTAGCCTAAATAATTGAATATTTTACATGATGTAGACATTTAAAAAAAATTTTGTTGGCGTTTTTTTTTTTAATTTTAACACTTTTTCTTCAATTTTTTTGTGATGTTTTAGTTTGAGCGATTTTTTTTAGTTTTGGTGCTTTTATATTTTTTTTTGGCGATTTTTTTTGGATTTTGCTTTTTTTTTGTTTTTTGTTTAGACTTAGCGCTTTTTTTTAATTGTGGAGCTTTTTTCGTTTTAGCATTTTTTCGTTTTTTAGCGATTTTTTTTTTACTTTTTGGCGACCTTTTTACTTATGCTGATTTCTTTGTTGCATTTTATTTTATTCATGGTGATATTTTCCATTAAAGCGTTTGTTGTTCGTTTTAGCGAGTTTTTTTTTCGGTTTATGGCGACCTTTTTACATATGCTGATTTATTTTTTTGTTGCATTTTACTGATTTATTTTTATTCATGGTGCTATCTTTCATTCAAGCGATTTTTGCTGTTTTTTTTTTGCATTTTGATATTTTTCATTTAAGTGATTTTTCTTCGTTTTGGCGAGTTTTTTTCGGTTGACGTTTTTTTAGTTTTCTTGGCGACCTTTTTACTTATGCTGATTTTATTATTTTTTTTGTAATTTAACCATTTTTTTATTCATGGTGATATTTTTCATTTACGCGGTTTCTTTCATTTTGGCGATTTTTCGTTTCGGTTTTTTTTTTTAATTTTGGGTTTTTTTTAGTTTGAAAACTCCAAAAGTGTGCCTCTTACGGTTCCTTAGATACAGCAAGTTGTTAAAATTGCGTAGTCAAAATTACATTAACTGATAGAATACCCTTTAATTTTGATATTTTTAAATTTCATTGCTAATTGGTGGTGTATTATATTAAGATTTAGAATTTCAGGCCCGGTTCTCGAGAAAAGAGACTGTACGGAACTCTAAAAAAACTAAATGAATTTGAGCTTGTGATAATACTTTTCTTACTTCAACCAACAGCGAATGTCGTTAAAATATGTTTCTGGATAGCAAAGGCGATAATTTTGTTTTATTTTTGTTATAGCACACACAGCAGTTTTAGTTGAGAGACAAATATGGTGGAACCCACTCCTCCCCACCCCTTCATTTTCATCCCCCTTCTCTTTCATAAACTCAAAAGTTGCTCAACCTAAATTGAGGTGTGTGAAGCCAGTCTTACTAAATCTACGTACAAGGAATTCCAAATAGATTAAAATTCCTACTTAAACTAAATCGGATTGAGATTTCACTTGGTATCGTGTGACCAGATTGGTCAATGAAACTCCTACTGCTACTTAAGGTTCTACAGGCACCGATATATATATGTTTGTAACTCATGACAAAGAGTGCTTACAAAAATTAAGAATTTATAACCAACAATCAATTTGCAATGAATTTATATAGTTCTTGCATTTTAAGATATTCTCTGACTGTGTTTATTTAAAAGAAAAATTCTTATTAAATCGTTCATGTTTAAAACTTTCAGAAGGTTAAGTACCTCGCACACGATTACACACCCCCCATAAAAAAACAAATTGCAAACTTTTCATAGTATTTGTCTGCTGCATTTTCATCACCTTAAGCTTCTTTTTTTATTATTTATATTAAATTTGATTTAAAAAAATAAAAGTTAAAAAGTTTGTAAACGAATTAAAACTTATGTATAAAAAACAACAACCAAGCAAACAGCCAAACCGTCTTGTCAGAAGAGCTCTTATTGTCTGAGGAAAGTGAAAATTGCAAATTGTACTATAATCATTGTAGCTGAAGTTGCAAATAAAATTGTTAAAACTATACGTTGCAAGAGTGCTGCTTTAATTTGGTTTCCACAACTAGAGCAGTATGTCATGCAGCATTTTTATAATATTTTTCTTAGTTTTTTCTCTCTCTCTACAAATATGCGAATGTTAAGCATCTTTAAGGAAGAAACAGGAAGTATACACATAAAAGTCAAGCAAAAAAAAAAAAAAACTTTTAACTGTTGTTAGACAAACATTTTGTGAAGTATAAAAAAGGGGCACAGGAATTCCATATATATATTATAATAACTCTTTTAATGCTAGTATTAAAGTAAATTTAAATGATTGCACTAGCCACTAACAATATACTTTAGCATCTCGGATCATTTGTAAATTAAACAAAAAAAAAACTTTCCTTAACCATCAAAATTTTGTCATTCCTTCTTGTCTAGCTCATTACCCACGTCCTTGGTAAAACAATGTTTAAATTAATTCTTTTTTTTTTTTGTTACTTAATTCTTCATAGTTTTCATCTCTGCACGCAAAGAAAAAATATGGTTGAGGCAACCACAATCAAACAGCAACATATTATGATTTAATTATATGGTTGCAGTCAAATCATATTATTGTTAATAGAAAAGCAAACTTTAATTATATTATTATCTGAATTAATAATAATATTATCTACAAGAACAATTGACTTTGTTGTACCTAATCTTATTATTGTTAATATGAGAACACTATTTTATATACTATTAATACTATTGATAATACTATTTTGTTTTTTAATCATATATTTATTGTAGAAACAGCTGTGCTTTAAATTCCAAATAAAAATAAACTAATATTATTGACATAAAATGTATATATAGAAATGTATACTTACACGACATACAGACATATCTGTATAAAGAGATACACAAATTCTTATATATTTTTATTGTTCTACCCTTTTGTTTATTCTTTATTTAATTATTCATTTATTTAACCCGTGCGCTACCGATAGCTTGCAAACGAAATACCGAACTGACAGATGTTTCTGAAAAAGATTTTTTTTTAACTTAAAACAGTATGGTTTTGGATAACATTATATTGTTATTTACATTACATATATTATTTTCAAATAATAATACAAATTATGTTGTGGTCATAAATTTTTAACAAAACTGTATTGTTAAACTCTAACTATATCACACTTTTTTATGGATGTGATAATGTGATTATTAAATTCAAACATTACATTACATTATCGTAACGAAATAAATGTTTAAAACAACAATAACTAGTTTTCAACGACTACACATTTGTTTCAGAGAACATAATATTGTTTTCTCAACCATTCTACAACCATATCTTTTCTTTGAGTGTGCTCTTTAAATCCTTTCACTTTAACACTTGTATGTATGTATGTATACATACATACATACATACATACATATGTAGATGTATAAAAGCAAACTTTTATATCCGTTTAAATGTTTATACATATAAGTTAAAGAATATAAATATGTATGCATGTAGTGGTAATAATAGTTTTCTACTCCAGACAGTTTGCGGATAAATACGCAGTAAAGTTTTTGTCTGAACGTTTGAAGAAAGTTTCCCCATTGGCGCACAATGAACAACAAACAATCTTAAATTGAGACAACTTTCTTAACTTTCTGTTGTTGCTGATGCATGATGTAGTTACTGTGCAAGCAGCAAAATAATTTGTTAAATGCCAAAAAGAAAGAATAATATTTGCTAATAATTTCTGTTAAAGAATTTAATTGATTTGTCTAAACAAGCTTAAGAATATTAAGTCCAAGATATCAAAAAAAAAAAAGAAAACGAAAAGAAAAGAAGAGAGCTGTAAATGAACAGACCTAATGTTGTTGATTTAAATAATTAAAAAAAAATCAGTTTACAGCATATTTATGCCTTCCTAAGAAAGGAGTAGTTCATACATTTTAGTTTTAATTTAAACGTTTTTTTTTTTAACTTTAGCAACTTGTGCCTTGAAAACTATGAAGCAAAGAAATATTTGTGTGCAATGTTATTGCAATATGGCAACTAAAATTAACAGATGTTAGCTGGCAGCGCCACTAAAGTTCACTTGACATCCATAATCGAGTCATACAATTTTCTCAATATAAAAAAATATTAATAATATGAAAATGAACACGATTCAAAAAGCCAATTTTCTAGAAGCATATATCAATGTCAAAATCATTGGAAATAATTCGACGGTGCACTACTTCCGCAAAACAATAACTGGATCTTGTTAATTTATTTATTTGGTTTTGTCGCTTTTTCTGATTTTTTGGCGCCGTTTTCGTTTTTGGGACTTTTTCGATTTTCGGCGTTTTTTTTCGTTTTGGCGATTTATTCTAGTTTTAGTGCTTTTTTAGCTCAGACGTTTTTTTGTTTTGCAATTTTTTTTTCAGATTTTGCGATTTTTTCGTTTTGAAGATTTTTTTTAGATTTTTTCTCAATAGGAAAAAATATGAAAATGAGCACTACTTCCGCACAACAATAACTGGATCTTGTTAACTTATTTATTTGGTTTTGTCGCTTTTTTTATTTTTTTTTTTGAGCTGTTTTGGTTTTTGGGACTTTTTCGATTTTCGCGTTTTTCTTTCTTTTTGGCGATTTATTCTAGTTTTAGTGATTTTTTTGAGCTTAGACGTTTTTTTGTTTTGGCGATTTTTTTCAGATTTTGCGATTTTTTAGTTTTGAAGGTTTTTTTTCAATAAGAAAAAAATATGAAAATGAACACGATTCAAAAAGCGAACTTTCTAGAAGGATACATCCATGTTATAATCATTGGAAATAAATCGGCGGTGCAGTACTTCCGCACAACAATAAGTGGATCTTGTTAACTTATTTATTTGGTTTTTTCGCTTTTTCTGAGTTTTTGGCGCCGTTTTCGTTTTTGGGACTTTTTCGATTTTCGCGGTTTTTTCGTTTTGGCGATTTATTCTAGTTTTAGTGATTTTTTTAGCTTAGACCTTTTTTTTTTTTGGTTCGGCAATTTTTTCAGGTTTTGGGATTTTTTCGCTTTGGCGATTTTTTTAGATTAAGCGATTTTTTTCGTTTTGGCGATTTTTTCGGCTCTTGGATTTTTATTTTTTATTTTTTTGCTATTTTTATTTTGGCGATTTATTTTAATTTTTGGATTTCTTAGTTCTAGCGTTTTTGAAAGTTTCAATAGTTTGCTTTTTACAGTTTCCAAGATGCAGCAATTTGTCAAAATTATATTAACTGATAGAATACCCTTTAATTTTGATTTTTTTTTTAAATTTTAGTGTTAATTGGTGTAGTCTGCATAAAAATCATAAAAATACATTTACTCTTAAAATTCCAAGTATCTATACATATGTAATTGCCTTTATACTCGTATTACATTAGGATTTCAACATGGTACGTTGCTCGCTTTAAAACACCCTTTAATTTTTAACTGTCATATGTGTCATATTCTGTGAAAATTTCGGGTACATACTCTTATGGTTCTCGAGAAAACACCCTGTGATCGACAGGCAGACGGACGGACGGACAAAAAATAGGATTCCTTTTCACCTTTGGTGTACGGAACCCTAAAAAAAAGGAACTTCAACGCCAATTTAAATATCAACTAGAGTTAAATTTTCAAGACTCACATATCATAGGCTTACTTCAAAACCGTCTCAATACAAAATTTGTATAATTTTAGATGCGGTATTTATATACTACACAGATACAAAGTTTCGAAACATTGTTATCATGAGTACAAACTTTGAAACCGATGCGCCGCTGATTGCTTGTTTGCGGCGTTCTTAATACTTGTCGGCCACATTTTGAAACGGTGTGAATTGCCAATGTTTTGTAGTGGGCCGTTATGAACAGAGAACGAAGCCGACCTGTTTTCAGCCGCGGCTAAGCCGCCGCCGATTTATTTGCAGGTATCTCAGCCGCCGCCGGTTCTAGCGGCTGCTTTCGGCTAAAAATTGAGCCGACTATTTTCTGACTGCATAAAATTCCACTATACAGCAGTGCTAGCCAACGAGAGAAAAAAATATTCATGTATGCGTATTCATTTCTTTAGGAACCTGATTGAAGTTACATACGTACTTTGGTGCCACTTTGCGGGTATGATATACAACTTTAAAATTTAAAATGCCAAAAAATAGTGTTTAATAGACGAAGCTGGTATCAGTATTTCATAGCACTTCTAGACCATTCCGGTATATATTACACGCGTCATTCTAAGATTTGTCAAACATATAAAATGCTTAGAAATAAGTTAAGGGGAGCATGTCTTAAAAGAATATAAAAAAACCTTTTTCTAATATTTAAAATAAAAATTCATGGGACATATCTGATACAAGCCGATTAAAGCCGATTTTTAGCCGCCGCCGCTTAATTGTGTGCTCAGCCGCCGCCGCCGACTTTTTTTCGTCGGCTTCGTTCTCTACACTTTGTTCGAAGACAAGGCCAAAGCAGCCATAAATAAGTATGTTTTGCTTTGCTCCCCTGTGCTAAATGCACCCCCCCCCCAGGGGAGTCTATTTTTGACTACGGGTGTGGCAACCCCGGGGTCCCAGCTGGGGTGATGTGGCTTTTTCCATTGACGTACCTTTGGTACATTACCCATAGAACTTATGTGTTACTACCCGATCTCTGAACACAAACAGAGCAAAGGATGTGCACATATTTATAACAAAAGGAAGACAGGTCCTGTTGATGTCAATTAGGTGCAGCGTCACCTAGAACTGCCCCTGAGTTCAAAAGACGATAGAGGTGAAGCCCTTGTGGTGGAACTTCGAGGTCTAACCAGAGGCTACTTCTGGTGCCACGGGTGCCGGTGGCCCGACAGCCGAGCTGCTTAGAGTTGAGTGCATGTAGCGGTCGTCAGTTTCCTTTGCTAAAATGCCGAGTTCGTCCTACCTCACGGGGTTAAAAGGATGATTTTGGTATGTGTGGAGTAGGCACTGGTTATTTGGCGACACAGGCATGGGTTCATCTCGGATGAGTGATTGAGCTGTGCCGGCAATGGCTGAGGAATTCTCAGGGGGACCTCGCTATGGGTGTATACACAGCACCTTGGCGTGGAAGCCGGAGAATTATCGTGGTGGCTGTGGTAGCTGGGAGAATAGACTTGGCTTCCCAGTGTGAAATCAATACTAGTGGTTGGTCTGACGCGGTCAGCCAGACACTATTCTAGGTGCTGTTGCCATTCAACAGAGCTGCTATGGGCACGGACATAGCAGCAGAGTTTAGATAGCTCAAAGTACCTCAGCAAGGTATAGTACAGGGATAACTATATTCAAAGATTGCAACCTATGTGCCTTAAGGAGTGGGCCATAGGTTCATTCTAAAAGGGTGCATAGGGGCGTTGGTCTGGCGTCTAACCCACACCCAGTGCTTTGGCACACGTGAGATTAGGCCGAAACGGCAGGTACTCACGTAAAGCAATTGCACATCTGTGCTAAATGCAGTCGTGTTAGAACTTTGTTGGCATTTAAAAAAAAAAAATAATTTTGTTGTACAGTGTATTTGTTATTTTTCATGCATGCACTACAAAAATTTATCTAAAACATAAAATCAGACCACCCAGAAGCATTTAAATCTATTTTAACAATGATTAATTTTTATTTTATGTTCTTGTTTTGTTATTTTTTCTTATGTTTTCGCTTAAAGCAAAGCTCAAGCAAGTTGTAAATGCCTTAAAAATATCAACATATTATAACATGATAATAATCTGTAGCAAGGATAAAAGCTACAAAGGAATAATTTTTATCTCAAATCAATTGGGGAATAATCGGCTGTTAAATAAAGAATTGATCAAAAGAATAAATCGAAAATTGCGGCTGGCAGAGTTACAATTAATTGAACACCGATACAAATTAATTGCGCGTATAGAAATAAAACTATTAAACTGTGTTGTCTCGTTGTTGCAATTTTTTTTTTTATTTTTTTTTTTTTTTTTGTTCAACTTCTGTAGTTTTAAACATGTACAAAAAAAAATGTTCCCTTGTTCTGCTTGTATGTTAGTTTGGCTGGCTATTTATGTACATATGTATGTATGTATGTACATATATATATATATATATATATATATATATATATATATATATATATGTGTGTGTGTGTGTGTATGTCTGTACCTAAAAAGTTTACATGCTGACCAGAGACTATTCGCCAGTTGCAGTATTTAGCGAAATTTTGTGCGGCTCTAATCAAAAGACAATGTTCAAGTCATTTAAAACAACTAAAACAGTGGCTGTGGTAGACGCCATGACATATTGTTCACATGCCATTTTTGTAACGAGACTGTAGTTGCAACTGCAGCAGCAACATTAAGCAGTATGTAGTAAGAATTTGTGTGTGTATTGCTGCTGATGGTGATGAGAACAGGGTGGCTGGTTTCAATGTTTTTATTACAACAGCATCTCGGTACTGCGTTCAATGGGATTTTTCATTTATTCATTTACTAATTAACGTCAGCTCAGTTTGCCAAATTACAATTCCTTAACATGTTGCATGCAACTATTAGTTAGTTGGTAAATTTATTTAAACAAAATAGGCAAACAGTTTTCTGTTCTTCTTGCCACTGCCTGCCTTTAAAGTTTTTTTTTTACTTTATATTTGTGTCGTCTATTCATATCACATGTAAATTTGTTGTTGAGCTCTTGCAAAAGCACTTGCTGCTTGCCACTTGCCGCATCGCTAATACTCGTACATACGAGTACACATAAACAAGGAACGAAATGTTAAAGGTTTAAGGTTTCTTGTAATTTTTTTTTTTTTTTTTTGCTATCGATCTTAAAAAAGTCTTTTGGTGGCATTCATGATTATTACCTACAACCGCTGACCAAGCCAAGCCATTTATCATTTTTAAATTTTGCGCCAACACAATGAAAAAAAAAACTCTGCTAGAAACTCAACAACAGCAAAAACAACATCATGATGACTCAAACAAGTATATGTTTCATTCTAAGCCAGTAGATACAATTTAAGTTGGCATTTTCAACATAAACGCCAAAGCGCCACTTAGTATGAGTTTATTTAAGTAAATTAGCTATTTTATTATTGGGTAGGGGAAAAGGTACAATTCTTCAACCAAGGTAAAATGGTTACTTTAAACTTGGGGAAGAGTGCTCAAAACTATAAGAATTGTTTCTGTAACAGATATAAAATTTCTTATATTAGAAAAATATGTATTCAGTGCCTCGTTTCTGTAACAAATTCGAGAACTTTTCGAGTCGAAAAAATTATTATCAACCTGTCAAATACAGGATAAGTAAGAAAAATAACTCTATTTGTTCATTATTTTTGTAAGTTTATTTAACCCCCTGTTTCCACAACGCGGACAGTC
The DNA here is from genome assembly GCA_949987645.1 of Tachina grossa. Taxonomy (NCBI): domain Eukaryota; kingdom Metazoa; phylum Arthropoda; class Insecta; order Diptera; family Tachinidae; genus Tachina; species Tachina grossa. The sequence continues at coordinate 111,964,896 of OX465277.1, forward strand.
GACTTGAGTATAAAATTTATGTGAAAAGCAAATTTTCTAGATGAGTCGCCTGACTGACTTGTGGAAACAGGGTATAAATTTTTATTTGAATAACTCTATGTAGAGTAGGACAGTCAGTCTAATTTTTAAATTTTTCTCTAAGCGACAACTTCTCACAAGTTACAGAAACGATGTACAGAGCAGAGATAATTAATGGTTGCATGATTTGCATGAATCATACTTCTTCGGCTTCAAGTGAACTGCTTGAACGTAAAAAATTGAGAGTGTATGTTAAATTTTAGTTCTGATTATTGCTTAATTAAAATGTTCTAAAATTGAATTTAAAATTTCTGTTGAACAACTAAATACTAAAAAATTATAATTATAATAAATAAAAAATAATTAATAAGTGCATGAGATAAAAAACCAAACTTATTGCTGTCTTTTTAAGCCAGACAAAACTGTCAAGCAAACTGTCATGTTGCGATCGCATTTATGAGCAGCATAGTTTGGCAAATCATCATGAGTATGGGCCTGTTCGGAAATGCATGACTGCTCTGCATCATTCGAGCAAATTCAAAATCAATACAAGTTCGCTGATACAGACTAGAAGGCTGCGTGTTTTTTATACTAAACCAATAAGAAATGCTGTCGTTTAATAAGCGTAGCACGATGGATGTATTGATGTGCATGTATGTATATGAGTGTTAACAAGCGATGTCTCATAGACTTCTTGTTCGTAAGAAACAATCAAAAGAAGTAGTCTTGATGCGTGTATGCTTGCTATTTTGCATATTGTACGTTTGAATGTGTGTGTAAGATTTAGATGGTAAGCTATTGTGTGTTTAAGGGTGTTTTTTTTAAAGCAAGCGCACACAACTGATGTCAATGCATGTGTGCGTTTATATATAATAAAAGATCATACACACAACGTGTGTGTATTGTACATGCATGAAGTTTGTATACGCGCCCATGCGTAGGGAGAGGCAAGCGTCACAAATTCTTCCGTCATGAAGTATTTTCTTCTTTACTCCTATACCTGCAACAACTGAAACAAATTTCTTACAAACAGTGTTGTTTACCGTTTGCTTTAGAAGATTTCGCTTTAGTAAAGCATTCGAAGGATCCCTTATATCTTAAAAGTTCTTGTAAGTGGTATTGTGCAGGGGTCTAATAGAGACTCCATTACATCCGTTTTGTGCGATTTACATGCTGCACAGTAGGTTGAAACATGCGTAAGCTGGCGACGCCAAATTTTCAAAGATTATTTAATTTTTACCGCTCAATGTCGATAAGTAAGTTTCTCAAAGCAGTAATTTTACCAATAACAAACATCTTTTGTAAATAATAAAGTACACCTTTTGAAGTTATCCTCACTTTTAGTAAATTCCGAGTATGGTTTGCTAGATCCTCCATGGAAACCCCCACATGGCAAATTGGGAGCGCTCGCCATAGCAAAGGGCAACCTTTTGTCCTCCAAATGGTGGGGAAAGAAGGTGGATTAACCAACATTGTCTTGTATGCTATGCTGGAAGCCCCAACACCAGAATCAGATGCTTAAACCTAATCACCTTATTATCTTGAAACTAACTGATTAACAAAACTTCAACAAATTATAGAGGCCATATGATCCTTGTAGGAGCGAGGGGAACATGTACATATACATATGTATATGTATATATTAGTAAATTCTTTGTCAATGGAGATCGTTACTTCACTATGATCAATGATTTTTTTATTTGCAAATATGGATGACATTCATCCGATGACAAATGCATGACATTTGGCGCTAAGTTGATTTCTAGAAGAGGAACTGAAATTAAGCCTCCAATATCGTGCGATTCTACGACTCTCACTTATTTTCAGTAGGGCCATGTGAAGTCATCACAAGCTTACGCTGATAAACCATTGGCAAATCACATCTTAGAGACCAGCACTGTTCGTGTTATTTGTGATATACAACCAAAAATGCTCGAAAAAGTGGTCCAAAACTGCACGTGAAGAATGCGCTTCGTCAGAAGCAAAAACGGTGGCCATACATATGTCTGAAATGATTTTGAAATCATAATGCCATTTATTGTTCAGTCGAATAAAAATATCTTTTTGATTAAAGTAAAATTTTTGGTGTTATTTTTTTACAATTGAATCTTTTGTCGGGGTTTAAAAACAGTAACAAAGGGGCAGGAAATCCTCAACCTGTGGAATATTATTATGGTGATTCGGCATGGAAAGTTATGAGCCCTTGAATTTCAGGTATATAAAGTTTTCGGAAATTTTTTTAGGTGCTAGGTGCTCTTCGTTTCAATGACCAAAACTTAGGAAAACTACTTTCCAACCACCTCCTTAAGAAACTTCATTTGTCATTTAACTTGTGCGTGTCCCAAAGCGATTTTAATTTATGTTTTTTTTTAATCTACAGTTACTAAACGTACAATATAAACAGTCTTGTTCGCAATAATAGCACATATAAAATTTTGAGGCAAAATACGGCACTCAACATCGAAGACTATTTTAAAATATTTCACAGTGAAGTTTATAGGGAAATATTTTGAAAATTTCGATCGATATCTAATGCCGTAATTTGCCCGTTAACGAGTTATCTTTATGTAATTTCTGATTTTTTTAAATCGAGTTTTTGTTGATTTTTAATTAAAAATGTTGATTTTAGAAATATTTTAATATGTTATTATTGTTATTTTTTTTATAAACAATTTTGAATTTTTTTATAATATAACAGTGGCAAGACTGTTGTAAATTAGTGATGATAAATTTGAGCTTTCATTACTGACAATTTTTAAACAGATTATAATACGATGAATCAAAATAATTCTTGAATTCTATTTGCACTAGAAATATTTAAGTTATTAGAGGAAACTATTTTACCAATATATGGATTGTACAAATTGTAATTCAATATATAAAAATGCTTCTATATCAAAGCTGCCCACAGAGGAAACCGAGAGAAATGTATACGCGTATGTGTATTCATTTGTATAAAAAGCCAATTGATGTTCGTCACTCTGGCGCTTCTCTGGGCAGCTATGTTCTATATAATTGATTTACTATAAACATAACAATAAATCGTAAATTTTTAATTTTATTATTTTTATTTTTTATACAAATTAAAAAAAAAAATTGAAGTAATAGTATTTATCATAATAAACTTATACTATGTTCACACTTAGATGTTTAACGTCTCATTCGTGTTTAAGAGTATAAAAACACGACGATTTTGAGATGTTTTACCGTACATTGATTTGTTTTGTTTAACATATCATCAAATAAGGTGTTTTAAATTTAAACACTTTGATAAACACGTAAATGGAATATGTTCAGTGTGTGAAAAATATATTTGATAAGTACACAATAATTGCTTAAAAAGTTTTTAAATTATTTACAAAAACATTTGTTGTATAAAAATAATAAAACACCTAAAATTTTTTTACAAATACAATCATTTACTGACAAAACGTCAACCTTAAACATCTCAAAGGTAATGCGAACGGTTGTGTTTAGTTATTGGAAACCTCGTCTAAAACATGTTTAAAAACATAAGTGTGAACATAGTATTAATTTTTCATTTCTATAAGATTTTCCCTAAAAATTATCAAATTTAATTTGACTTCTTTAATATTAGCCAAATTTAATCAAACACAATTTTTCAATTCATTAGAACCAACTCTTAAAGAATAGATTTTTTATAAAAAAAAAAACTTTAGCTTCAAATTCTATACAAAGCTTTTCTGATTCTTCTTAAGGTCAACAAACTTTATGCCAAGTACTCAGCCTGAACCAGAATTTATATTGATTCGGTAAAAAAAAAGAATTCAACTTGAACTAGTAAATGCATCTACATATGCTATTTTTATCATCATGACTGTTGTTCCAAAAGTTTCCTGCATTTCTTTCAAACGAAACCAAATGCCAAGCATTTAAAAAAAAAATTGAAATAATCTATTTACAACTTCTGCTTGTAAATCGTTCATTTGGCCGTTGATACTTTTGGCATGTCTCCTGCTTCTTGTCTTGTTGCAGGCAACAACAATTTTTGTTTAAAAAAAAAGTTCGTTCATTGTCATTATTGTATGTAATTTAGCATTGATTGTGATTTGTGGTCTACTACTGGTTTCCATTTTCCTTCCTTCAATTCACATTTTTATGTCAATAGTAGAGATGGGGCGACTGCTCACTTGATGGGCGTGCAGCATGTATGGTCATTAGTCTCCTGCACAAGATATCTTATAAGAACTTTTAAGACATGAGGGATTTTTCAAATGCTTTGCTACAGCGAAATCTTATAAAACAAACGTTAACAACACTGTTGGCAAGAAATTTATTTGAGTATTGTAGGTATAAGAGTAAAGAAGAAAACACTTCGTGACGGAAGAATTTGCGATACTAGCTTCTTTCTACGCATGAGCGCGTGTACAGACGTCATGCATGTATGTGTGTATGATCTTTTATTTTTCTGCGCACATGCAAAGGCACACACATGCATTAACATTAGTTGTATGCGTTTAATCACATAATAGCTTACCATCTACATATTACACACACACACACTCAAACGTACAATATGAAAAATAACAAGCATACACTAATCAACAGTACTTCTTTTGAGTGTTTGTTACAGACAAGCTGTCTTGCGACATCGCTTGTTAACACTGATATACACGTACACCAATACATCCATCGTGCTTCGCTTATAGTACGACAGCATTTATTATTGGTTTGGTATAATACATGCGACGTGAATACATTTAAAAATCATGACGTTTTTACATTTCAAGACTGTTTACGCAGCTCTCTAATGGTCATGTCCGTTTACGTAATTTGAGTTTATTTCGTCACAAATTTTCTCTTCGTCTACTACTTTAGCGTGAGTGAGCGTGCATTGAAAATGTTGTCATGAGCTCACCTCCCTTGGCTAGTATTTTTCTTTTAACTTTCTGTTCTGTCGTTCTATTGTGAGTTGCTGCCTGTCGTTTTCACCAATTTTTCATTTATTTAGAAAGCATGTTTATTTGCAGTCGCAAGCGCGTGGGCCTAGATTTTTTAAGCTACTCGTACGTATTTAAATACATATATGTATATATGTATATACATACATGGTTAGTATGCAAGCTTTGAGTGAGTGCATTTTTCTAATTTAATTTTAAGCAGCGTAAGTGCATTAGAGTATGTTTGTGTGTTCGTGTGTAAAATGGCACGCGCTAGCGCAACCAGTTGTTGCACGAAATTGTTGTGATTGTAAATTGTCACTAATACCGTTTGTTTAATTAGTAAACATGTGTCATTCGAATAGACACTTTTGTTAAACGAAAATTAAATCTGACATTCGTATACAAATTAAACAAATTCTGCTGCTATTTTTTTATTTTAATTTTTTTGGCCCCTGTCGCTAAATGATCAAGCTGTTTTCTTTTGTATAGGAATTAAATTGTAGGCATAAAATAAGCGATACATTAATATGTCAAATTAAGTTAAAATTTATTTCAATTTAGTAAATGTTTAGATGATAATAAAATAAAATTAGTAAAAAAAAATTATAAACGCTGCGGACAGGATTCGAACCTGTGCGGGTAGAACCCAATGGATTTCAAGTCCATCTCCTTAACCACTCGGACACCGCAGCTGTTGTTTAACCCGCGTTAAAATCGAGTATTTCGAACGTCGCTGACAAGTAGCAAGAGAATATTGAGAGCGTGTAATAAAATATTTAAATAAACAACAAAGTTATGAAAATAAAAAAACAATAACCTTGAATTAATATCTCAAATTTGCTTTATAAATGCTTTGTTTAGCGATTAAATTTTTTGAATTTATCTCTGTATGACGTACATCCACATTAAAAGAGAACATATTTTTTCAAGTTCATTGAACTTTTATTTTGGACGTTTTGTTATAAAAAACTAGAGATGTGCAAATGTCGTGATTTTATCGTGTCACGCGTGAGTCACGTGATTCGTGATCAAATATTGTAACTAATCACGAGTGAGTGCGTGAGCGTGACTTAAAAAAATTTGCTCGTGCGTGATCGTGCGCGAACTTTTTTTAATAATCACGCACGAACTCTCACGCTCTCACGAGATATCATTCCTGCATAAGTACATATGTAACTATTCAATAATTTGAAATAAATTATTTTATAATTATAAATGCATATATGTATGTATAGTAATATGTATGGTAGTATGAGCCTACAAAAATAATCCCCTTTATCGCTGTTGGCGATTTTCGACTTCAAATTCGACTATTTGTAGTTGATTAAAGAAAACTAACTACATTTTTCTTTAATCTACTACAAAACGCCTGACTTTCGCCACAAAATCGCCAATGACAATAAGGGGAAATGAATACCGCCAAACGAAATGTTTCGACTTTTTCTGAAGTCAGACTTGTCGTACCGAATTCGTTAATACATTTCTGAACAATCTTTTTTAAACATTAACCTCCATATTTATAAAATTTGAAACGATTTTGAAATGTATTTTATTTCAAATTTTCAATACTAAATTTTCCTAAAATGAATTTCAAATTCATTTTATTTTTTTATGAATATGAGCGTAAAACTTTGATTTTTGAATACATAAGTAAAAGTCTGTGAAATTGTGAAAATTTTTTTAAATAAATATGTATGTATATGTTGATAAAAAAAAGGATTGTAACAAATATTAAAAAAAACGTTAGTGTGTGCAAATTATTTCCACAATAGCAGCAACACAACGGTGAAGCGGTACTCTGCTATATAAGCAAAAAAAAAATCGTACCTACATTCGTTAGGAATTCGTACCGACTTATCGTAATGAATTCGTACCGACAAATCGTTACGAAGTCGTGTCAACCATTTCATACAAAAATTGTTACGATTTCGGTAATATTTTGGTGCCGAATTCTTTACGGATTCGGAGCATTTTGTTTAATGGGTACATACACCTTTGTAAGTATGTATGTGTGTTTCTTAGAAACCCTGTAGGAAATATCAATTGACAAACACTACTGATTCAACAGTGCCTTTGTCAGCAATACTACTGACGAATTGTACCACAGAAAATGTTTTTTGATTTAGGGGCCGTCCATATATTACGTAACACTGAAGGGGGGGAGGGGTGGGGTTCGAGTTTTTTTATGATTTGTTATGATGGAGGTGGAGGGAGTCTTTGAAAATGTTACGTAACAGAAAAATTTTAGTAATTTGTATGTTTTCTCATTTAATATGCTTTTCTCGTTTATTTGATTATCATTTATTTAATTGATCATACGTGTTACCTTCACATTTATATTATGTATGTATACATACATACATGTGCGGAATGTCAATTTTTGATATACGAGAATTCAAATTCGAATATTTAAAATGATATCCGCGAATACGAATATTTAAAACGATATTAAATTAACTTTGCTTTATTTTAATTTACAATGTAAATTTAAAAAAAAACACGAGCATACATATATACATAGATATGTTTATATGTATATCGTCACCTAAAATCCAAAAGGCCGTAAGTACACTTTTTACTATTTTACAGGAGAAGCAAAAAACTTCATAAATTTATTCTATTCACATATATGTTAGATGCCAAATTGAATAATGAATAAAATCGGTATTCTTAAACATATGTGAGTAAAATTTTAGGAAAATATGTATTTTGGTTAATCACATCATAATCAATCAAAAAGTCAATTTTGAATTTTTTGGTTGTTACGGCCTTTTGGCCTTTTGGATAAGAGGTGACGATATGTAAGAACCTATTTTTCAACCCAAAAAAACATGAAAATTATATTATACATGTACTTTTTCGTGAGCATGCGTGATCGTGATAAGTTGTAAACCACTCGTGCGTGATTAAAGATATTTTATTCGTGAGCGTGCGTGATCGTGAAAATTTTCAAAAGCATTCGTGCGTGAAAGTGCGTGAGTAAAATATTTTTCTGCGTGAGCGTGTGTGTCGTGAATCAGAAAACACTCACGTGCACATCTCTATAAAAAACCAAACAAAATTTAAGTTTTTTTAAACAAATTTAGTTTATAATTTTGATAGCACGTACATATTGTACATACACACATATTATAAATTTATGTACATATATGTATGTATACACACATACATATTGTTACCTTAATATAGAATGGCCCTAACTCATTATTTTTTTGAAATCGAGATATTAGCATTTTTGGATACATTAGATGTTCTTCAGTCGAAATATGCAAAAAAAATCGATTTTGAAAAAAATAATGAGTTAAAGCTTTTCTATATTAAGGTAACGATACACACATACATATGTATTTACATATATGTATATATAAATTTAATTAACCCAAGCTGTCAATATGTTATGGACGGCGGCGTCGCTAAAACCATTTATGAACGCCGCAGCACGCCGGCAGCGAAGCCATAAACACAGTAAGCAAGTAAAAAAACTGCTTAAACTTAATATATTCTTGAACAAAATCAAACTTTTTTCCAAAATAAAATTTAAAAATAAATATAGATACATATGTATACAGCGTTTACCTTAATATATGTAGGAAGGCCCTAACTCATTATTTTTTTGAAATCGGGTTTTTTATATTTCGATACATTCGACATCTAATGTATATAAAAATGCAAATATCTTAATTTCAAAAAATGATGAGTTAGGGTCTTTTTATATTCAGGTAACGATATGTATATGAAGTTTAACCGACGTCAAATGGGCAAAATCAAGGGAAATAATCAGAACAGAAAAAAATTATCTTAGCTGAAAAATGATAATGAAATGATACTGTCGAATTTTCTATAAGAATAGTGTGCTGTCGATTTTTCTACGGAAAAAGTGTGCTGTGATGTCACAATCGACTTTAATAATGAAAAAGTCTGGTGTTAGACCCGGTCGACTTTTCTGTAAGAAAAAAGTGCTGTGGTCAACTTTTCTACGGGAAAAGTGCGCTGTGATGCCACTGTCGACTTTTCCATAAGAAAAGTGTGCTGTGATGACACAGTCGAATTTTCCATAAGAAAAGTGTGCTGCGTTGTCACAATCGAATATTTTATTAGAAAAATGTGCTGTGATGATACAGTTGACTTTTCTAATATGAAAAGTGTACTGTAATGACATAGTCGTTCTTTATACAGGAAAAGTATGCTCTGATGATACAGTCGACTATTATACAAGTATAAGAAAATTGTGCGTTGAAGCTGTGGACTACTTTTCTATAAGAAAAGTGTGCTGCGCTGATATAGTCGAATTTTATGTAAGAAAAGTACGCGTGTTTTTTTAGGTCTAATCTTAGCACTCTAATTAAATGTTTTTTTTTTATTTTTATTATAATAAATATTGCCTTAATCTCCTCAATTATAATTAATTTATATTCATAAGTATTTTCGGTTTATTTTCAGTTTAATGTCATATAAAAATGCTGGCGTCTGTGTGTGGGAGTTGCATCGTTGAATATTTCGGTAAGTGTTTTAAGAGCAAATTTATTATCTTAAAATTCTTGAGTATAATCATTTATCTTCTTAATCACAGGAAGAAATAGAAGAAATATATATAAAAGATGCCTTTATATCAAATTGTGCTATGAAATCCTTTAATATCCTTAAACTTTAGAGAGAGAAAAAAATGAAACATTTCGGTTGTTTTTCTCTTCTAGTTGATTTTCATTTGTTCGCAAGAAGAAGGAATAGTCGTATTTGAATAAAGTGCAGAGATGGCCAATTGAGAGAGTTTTTATTTTAGGCGTTTTTAAATAGCTTTTTGAGGAAATAACTTAAAAAAATATATACATTCTATGTAGAAATTAGCAAAATGCGTTTCGGCTGCACAATATTTTTTTGTAAAAGTCTTTTAATAAGTTTTTGTTTCGCAAGAAACTATTTTCATAAAACTAACACTGAAAGATTTTATCTTATTTGTACGAGACTAGATACACTTGGCTCTTATAGCGACATAATGCAACGTTTGGAAAAGGGGTTGGAGCCACTCCCTTAAAAATTCAATATTAAATTCCGCTTACTTCTGGACAGCTTGACACACATCTTTGGCTTAATGTGATTACACAATATTGTGTTTAAAGAAAAGTGATAAAATTGTACTTGATAAACTTTCACTTAACTTTAAAACGCTTCAGGCTCTTAAGGTGACAGAATTATATGTTTTAAAAAGAGGGCGGAATCACGCCCATTAAATTTTATTAATGTATTTAATGTAAATACTTCCACCTAAACCATCTCTATAAAACTGAGTACTCTTCACGCTCTTAATGTAAGACAATTTTTCGCTCAAAGAAGAGGGCGGGGACTCGCCCCTGAATTTTAATATTGTATTTAAAGCACATATCATTTGGGTGTAAGAAACGATTTCTAGAAAACTATTTAAACGCTTTAGGCAATTAAGGTGAAAAATTTTTTGATTTGATGAAGAGGTCGAGGTCAGTTCCCTAAATTATAATATTGTATTTAATGTGCATACTTCCATCCAAAAAGTATCTACGAAACTATGTAAATTCGTTAGGGGGTATAAAATTGGAAGAATGCTGCAGCAAGAAGAGTGGGAAGGGCCACACGTCCAATTTAAATTGGGCGAGTACAAATTTCATCTAACCGATTCCCAAGAAACTTGGCAAAATTGTTATCCTCTTGCTATGACCCAAATTTGAAAACAAAAGGACAATGCGTGATCTTCAATCATCTGTTTATCAGCAGTGTTGCCAGATTTTGTTTTCAGCTTTTACAAAAGTTTAAGTGGAAATTAAATTTTTTTTTGCAATAAATTAGCACTAATTAGATTTACAAACATAAACAGCTCTATCTCCCAAAATAGCAATCGTTAATAATTTTTCCTTTATTGTGAATAAAATTTTTCTGGGGGATTTTTTAAATTTTTCCTGAAATTTGTTTGATTCTCAATTAATTTTCAAATCTTATTCGAGATTTTAACATTCACTGCGAACTGATAGCAGGAATAAATCCACGGGAGATTCACGATGAGATTCGTGGAAATTTTTCTCTTTATTATTCACAATAGAGGTGGAAAGCTTTTCTAATAAAATTTTACCGTCTTGCCGATAAAAGGCAACAAATACTTGTAAATAATTTTGATTCATGCCCTAATTCATTAAGAAGATTTAGGACGTTTTTGTTTGAAAATACTTTTGAGTTCTTGATTTTGATTTCTCTAAAATTATTTTCTTCAAAAATGATTGTTGTCTTTGATAATGAAAAATAAAAATATTATTACCATGTTTTTAAAATATAAAAACTAAATGAAAGTATTATAATGGGTGTTTTTTATTGAGGTATAGAACTTTAAGTTGGCATCACTTTTTTAACTGGCTGCCATTTTGTCAGCCGTCAAGTGATTAATATTTAGTTTGGTTTGCCATTTCATCATGAACAGGTTGACAAAAGAACAACGCTTGCAAATCGTGCAAATTTATTTCGAAAATAATGGTTCAGTTCGCGAAGTTTACCGCAAGCTCCGTCCATTTTATGGTCGACATTTAATTCGGTTAACCATGGATCGTTTTCGCACTACGTTTACTCTATATGATAATACGCATCCGCAGAGACGTCGAACAGTGCGCACCGAAGAAATAATTGTCTACGCCAACAAACCAGAAACGTTAGGGGACTTGGAAGCCAACATTCGTGGCGTTATTGCCAACATTGGACCTGTAGAATTGGCTTTATTCGAGCCAGCCGCGGCGGCCACATGCCCGAAATCATATTTAAACATTAATGGCATAAAATTATCCTTCCAATAAATAATAAATGATGGATATTAAAACGATTTCTTGTGTTTTATTTCAATTCGAAGTTCTATACCTCTAAAAAAAACACCCTTTACAATATTTTGAAAAATATATGAAAAAATATGTGTTGGATATAATGTTGGGAATAAAATTATAAAGCAAATACACGAACCTTCTAGCAGAGACTATTACTATTAATTGTTTTAAGAGCCATTTCGCACTATGCCTTTTTAGCCTGCCTTGTATTGACAATTTTCTTTTAAACCGCCTACGAAAAGTCACACACATTTACATTAAGCCTTTTTTTCATGCCTTTTTGGCATTTATATACACGTTTAATGCTGAGAGTACGAAAAAGGCAAAGAGAAATGTCATAAATCTCCTCGAATTTTCATTTTGTGCCTTTTGCTCTACACCGCAAGCTTCTCACCCCCTCTCACCAATAAACTAAAAAAGCCTGCCTGCACAGGCAAGAAGAAAAGGCATAGTGTAAATTGCGCCTAAAGAATCATAACTGCGGCTTTTTTTACCGTCCATAGACAAAACGGCACAATCGTCGAACAGAATTAGGGCATCAGTTAAACTAAATTCTATCCACACATAATCGCACGACTTATGAAAAAATACAACCCTGATCTGATGAATTGTTATTGTCTTTTGTAAACTTTAATAAACTCCATCATGTCAGGGTTGTATTTTCTCAAAACTCTTACAATTGTGTAGGATAGTAAATCGTGGCCTTAAGTTCGACTGGCAGTTGCACATCACGGCAACATGTTCGTTCTTCTTCTCATTTAAGTTAAAAATGGCTCTTCTTTTAGCTGACTGCAGCAATATTTTCCTAAGAAATAACAATAGAATTGTGGAACAATAATAATAACAAAAGCAGCTGCATCCCAACAGCTTAGAAAGTTAAATGCCAAATATCCTTAAATATGTTTAACAATTTGTAGATGTGTATGAATGTACACACATACACACATAAATATATATTTTAGCATCTACTTATCTGTCTGTCTGTCTGTCTCTATGCTTTGAATTCATTTTAACTCACGATTGTCTTGTGAAGGGATTTGGGCTGAGTGTTTGTTTGCTGCTAAGAGAGTTGGATGGATGGATGGATGGATGGAATTGGATGCATTGCAATGTATGTCTGCCAAAATTTTACTATTTTTCTGGTATTTTTTTTTATTTATTTATTTGGAATTTCATTGAAAATGGCATAGGAAAATTTAGTCTTGCGTTAAATTAGAGGCTGCTTTAAAACACATTCAAAGTCCTATATTTCATACAAAAAAAAAAAGGATAAGATGTCTAAGGACCTTTTAATGTTAATGTATTGTTTTTCATTTTACAAAAAATAAAATTGCAAAGAAAGAAAATCGTTTTGAATGACATTTTCTCTTAATGCCGAACGAAGAAAATGATTTTTTTTTTTTTTTAATGCATGTTTATTATTTATTGTATCTTCAAATATGAACTAACAATAAGTATTTAAATCTTAAATCTATAAAAAAAATTATTAGGCCCGACCAATGTCGGACATAAGCTTAGTGATAGTTATTAATAACACATAAGTAGTGATAAGCAACAAAAAGAAAACAGTGTTTTCAAGCAGCTTCATCATCTAGAGTGTTGAATATTAGAGCCCGTGTATCTCTCTTTTTTAAGTTCAAAATATTACGAGCAAGCGGATTAGGATGTGACTCGAGTTTTGTTAGATATTTGCCTGCGTATTTTACAATTTCTTCAGTCACTAGTGGCATATTCAAATCGCGATGTATATTTGAATTTTTGATGTACCATGGAGCCGATGTTATCATGCGTAAAATTTTATTTTGCCTTCGTTGAATTTTCTCTACATTTGAAGCTGAAGCAGTGCCCCATAGTTGAATTCCGTAACACCATATTGGCTTTAAAAGCGACTTGTATACTAAAAGTTTGCAGTCTAGGCTAAGTGTTGAATTTCTACCAATCAGCCAATGTACCTGAGTTAATTTAAGTTTCATTTGAGTTAACTTAGAGTCGATGTGGTGTTTCCATGTAAGTCGTCGATCAAGGTGTATACCAAGATATTTCACATGTGAATGTTGAGGAACAACTTGATTGTTAATCCGAATGGGGGAGCAAGTATCTCTTCTTAGGGTGAACGTTATATGGACACACTTTTGTTCATTGACTTTAATTCTCCATAAGTTTAACCAAAGCTCCATCTGGCTAATGTGTTCCTGAAGTTTGCGGGATGCCTCATCAGGGTTTTCGTGCATACTAAGGCAGGCTGTATCGTCGGCAAATGTGGAAGTATGGATACTACTGCTCACAGGCATATCACAAGTATAAATCAAATATAAAACTGGTCCCAGTATGCTCCCCTGTGGCACACCGGATGAAATAGTTTCAGGCCTACTCGTAAAGTCTCCTTCCACAACAGTGAACTTACGGGAAATAATGTAACTTTCCAAAATATTTAAAATGTTTATTGGTAAGTAAGTCTTCAATTTTAAAATTAGGCCTTCATGCCACACTTTATCAAATGCCTGGGAAACGTCAATAAAGAGCGCAGAACAATACTTTTTTTCCTCAAAAGTTCTTCTTATAAATTGAACCAGTCTGTGAGTTTGTTCAATGGTGCTATGCTGACTTCTAAAACCAAATTGATGGTCTGGTATGCACCCACTACTAATTAGAATTTGGGACAATTTTGTTTTGAGCAGTTTTTCGAAAAGCTTTGACATAGTTGATAGTAGACTTATTGGCCTATATGACTCAGCCTTGGTTAGATCTTTGCCCGGCTTTGGAATCATTTTAACCTTGGCAAGCTTCCAGCTGTGTGGATAATACTCCAGTCGTAAAATGGCATTAAATATGAATAATAGGATTCTCATTGCAATACGAGGCAAGTTCATAAACATCTGGTTACTAATTCCATCAATACCCGGAGCTTTCTTCGGGTTGAGTTCGGCAATTAATTTTTGTAAATCACGCGTCTTAAACTTTATGTGTTGAGGGGGTAGAGCGACTACATTCGGCAAATCAGCAACACCAGTACATATGTTTGGCATAAAAACGGATTTTAAGTGCTCAGCAAATATTTTGCCTTTTTCAGTATCGCTTCTTGCCCAACTTCCGGTAGATGTGCGTAGAGGTGGCTTATACTCAATGGGTGTTTTAAGCTTTCTAGCAGCGCGCCACAAAGAGTAATTAGACGCTGGTGTGACATCAAGACCTTCCAGATAATTTTTAAGAGATGCAGTTTTTTCAGATGCAAGCAACTCTTGGAGTCGTTTAGTGCACTCTTTAAATCTGATTTTATTTTGTGGTGATCTGTGCTGTTGCCATTCCCTTCTAGCTCTTCTTTTTTCATGTACGAGACGTTCAATGTCTGTAGAATAAATTTTATTAAACCCAGTCTGCGGATGAGAGGTAGTGGCATGTTCAGCAGCCTGTTTAATATTCTCGCTGAGATTGGCAATGTTAGATTCAATATCATCGGATGTTCTAAGCGTAATGTTTTCCGTACAATGACTACTGAGATATTTTTTGAACCCCAGCCAATTAACACGATTGATCATCTTCACATATGGGTCAGGTAAGTTACTTCTTAATGGACTACAAATTGTAATGATCGTCGGAGAGTGATCGGACGAAAGATCAAGAGAAGCTTGAACTTGAATTAAATCCCTAGAGATATTTTTTATGACGCCAAAATCTATAACATCCGGAATTTGTTGTATGTCAGTAGGCCAATAAGTGGGCTCCCCACTCGAAATGACATCCAAGCCCATTTTTGAAATAGTGTTGAACAATGCTCGACCTCTGGGGGTAATAAGACGCGAACCCCAGAACGTATGCTTAGCATTGTAGTCGCCAGCTGCTACAAAACAAGGTTCAAGAGATTTGTAGAAATCCTCATATTGATTTTCAGTGATTGAAAATCTGGGAGGGGAGTAAATTGATGATATAACAAAATTTTTACAAAAACTTTCAATGCCAATATTTGTTGATTGTAGGTGTTCTTCACAAATGTTATCAAGAACATAGTGCTTGAGTCATGACTTTATTAGAATTGCTGATCCACCGCAAGCCCTTCCTCTAGGGTCCTTTGTATCATATATAGCGTAGCCATAAATTTTAAAAAGACTTCTCGAAGTCAAATGAGTCTCAGATACTAACATTACATCAATATTTTTTTCCATGAAGAAGTGCTCAAGTTCATTTTTATGTTGGCGAATGCCGTTTGCGTTCCAGAAACATATTGTTAACGTGTTCATGGCTTATTAATTAATGCTTGAAGCAGAGTATTCTGCATTCGCAGCATTTCTTGCATCATGCTGGTCATATTTGTTGTAAAATTGTTTATAGTTTGCACCAGATTTTCAATAGTAGCTTCAAGGCGATTAAAATTAAAGCTTGCGTCAGTATTTTTTGAATTATTTGGCGGGGAAACATTTTGTGTGGGAATTGAATTTGTCTTAGCAGCATCTGCATACGATACACGGGAAGTAACTGGTTGGCTCATTTGCGCAAAAGTGGCTGAGTAAGCGTTTGCTGATTGAGCTGGAGCTAATTTAGGTTTTTGCACCATAGTCTTCTTTACGAAAGAGTACACAAGACAACCTCTGTAGTTAGCGGTGTGATTACCTCCACAATTACTGCATTTTTTATCACTTTGATCTTTTGGCTTATTGCAAGAAAGAAAATGATGCAGAACTATAGAATAAATAAGAAACTTTTGCTTCCTTTGGAAGCTTTTTATGTAATTTAAATTCTTTCTATTCTTGTGCTTCCTTTTTCCTAAACTGTTGCTTTAAGTTCTATTAATTATTGTTATATTTTTTGGACTCTGCTGTCCATTTCTTTTTCGAATGCATTTATTTCTATTATTGTTATAGTGCATGTTATTTTGCATTTTCTGTTTTTTTTTTGCTGTTCCAATCCATTCGTTTGGCTTATTTGTTGTTAAACTAATTAAACCTCGCCTTAATTTTGCTACATTCCTAGTAAAGACGCGACAAAAGTGCTTTCAAACACGTCATCATTATCATCGCAAAGAGTTTGTTTTGCCACTCACTCAGCCAGCCCATGCCAAAATGTTTTCCTTTTTTTTTCTTCTTGTGAATAAAGATTGGAGTGTGTAGTTGACACAGAGTTTTAAAATAATTACTCGTAAAGAAAATTTATTATTTGACATATTGTCAGAAGTGTGACTGTTTAAAATTTGTGGTTAAAGTCTACTGATGATTTGGTTCAAGCGCCAATGAAATACATATATAGACATGCTAAACTACCAGCAAATAAATTTCAATTATTTTATAATTACTCGTATTAAAGCTCTTTAAGTTTGAGACAATTGCAATATTTTTTTATTGTTTTTATTTGAACTATTAGGAATTTTCAATTCAAACAACAGTAGGCTTTCTAGTTTTCAGTTCTTTTTAACCAAATGTTTATAAATTCGTATTAATTTTTTTATATAGTTACTTTACATTTCGGTACATTCTAGACGGATTAAAGATGTTTTTTTTTTTGTCTGAGAGGGTAAAGCTGGATACGTCCACAAATGTTTTATTTGATTTTATGATTTGATTGCTGCGAAACCTAGTAAACACCTTTGGTTATTGTAATTACACACCTTTAAAGTTGAAAAAATGGGTGGGGTTACGCCCATTAAAATTTATTACTATATTTCACGTGGTTCTATTGAAGTGATTTTTACGAAACTTTCTACACACCTTGGGCTCTAAAATAGACACAATCTTTCATTTAAGGAAATGGGCGGGGTCACATCCACTAAAACTTAATATTTTATTTTATTTTTACCGATTTTTACAAAACTTAACACACATCCTGAGCTCTGAAAAACACACAATCTTGCATTTAAAAACATTAACAGATATTTATTATTATTATTATTATTTTTTTCGAAAATGTTCTATCAAATCTTTTCATTGAAGTGGGTTTTTTATGGCAGAATATTCTTTTTCTATTAGAAATTAAAATATTTTAAATTAATGAGATATTTTTTAATTACAAAAAAATATTTTGGTTCGGGTTATGCCCCATTTTCTTTGCCAGGACGCACTTCGTCATTATTTATGTCTATCTTCACATGGATGGAGTGCAGTTATCACTCGTAACATTAATGACTCCATTATGGATGGCAACCGAGCTCTGATTGCGTTGCCAATTGCCAGTTGCCACTATCAGCTGTTAGTTTCAGTTGTAAAATGGAAATAGTACTGTCAAACACAAATTCTTAGTTGCTGCATAGTTGTTAAGGAAAAATTCAAAAACTAAATTTATTAAGACTCTCAGTCATATCCAAAAACATAATAAATTTCCATTCAAATTGTGACAAAAAAAAATTAAGTTCAAATTAGAGATGAGCGCGTGTCGAATTTTTCCAACACGACACGAATACGAACGCGAATACCAAGACGCACAACACGTACGAAACACGCACGCGAAAAATTTCGTTAACACGATACTGTAGTGTTGTAAAAGTATTGAGTATTTCAGTACTGAGTACTCAATACCAGTAATTTTTCCCGGTACTCAATACACAGAAGTAACTACTCAATACTTTCAGGGTTGCATTTTATAGTATTCAAGCGAAAGTCTTCCTTTAAAATACATCAGAATTATAAAACTCTGTGAGTTTGATACAAACAAATATGACTCTGAACCTCATGGAGTTAGTGTAACAAATACCAATTCTATTAGGAATTATTTTGATACGAAAATAAAAAAAAGTACTACAGAACGCATTATTGAACTACTTCAGTCATTAACAAATACTATTGGACAGAAAAAGTGACCCTTTAGAATAGTGGCAGGAAGGCAAGTGATACAATATAACCAGCAAGGTCCTCACAAACAAAAAAAAAAATATTTTAAATTCTTTCAATGTCGGTAAAATGTTATTTCTACATTTACACAATGACTAAGTAATAACATCAATTGTGAGAAAAAAATGTTTATTAAAAAATATTTAGAAGATAATTTAAGAGATTAATGTACTAGAAGTGTAAGAGTACGATAAAAAATGTTTATGTACAAAAACTAATCTTCTAACTTATTTATTTTCATTTGTTATAAATTAATTTAAATATACATGTATTTAATCTTTGTTTTTTCATATTGCATTATCTATAAAATAATATAAATAATAATTTTTAACTTCCCATATATATATATATATATATATATATATATATATAAAGTATTGAGTAGTATCGAGTACCCAATTGAAAAAGTATCAAGTAGTACTGAGTATTCAAAAGTAGCCGCTTTTTACAACACTACGATACTGCCCAACACGCACTAAATATTATTGGTGTGGTATTGAAGATCAGAAAATTTAATTGATTTTATTCAAGAGTCGCTTTTCAAAATAAGGGACCTAGTTGGCACTGCCAGCTGATACATTCTGCCACCACCATAGGGCCATACAATACCAACAAATATGTTGTCGTTGTATGTTCGATGATACAAAATATTAAATTTTTTTCTCTACTGGAAATTCATTCAACATATTTTCGTGTTTTTGATGTCAATGTTGTTGAACAAGCACGAACACTTTGTGTTGCGTCGTGCGTGTTCGTGTCACGTAAAAAACACGACATGCGCCCACCCCTAGTTCAAATTAATTATTTTTTTGTTTATTAAATAAACTACTCATTCTTTGGGCTGGCAAACTATACTCTAAAGCCAAAAATTTTTAGTTAAAAAATATTTTAAGCAATAACATTTACTCACAGCAGGATATGGATTTGAGTTGTCCTTAAGTCCCGTCTGATATACGACACATTTTGTACTTCCTTGTCTTCATTGAAAAAAAAATCCACCCAACTAATCATCTCTAATATAAATAATTTATTAAGCAGCATCAGAAAATAAGTGTTGAGAAAAATTGTTAAGTAAACTTTTAAAATTTCTTATATTTTAAAGCTTTGTTTACATTATTTTCAGTTGCCAATCCGTTAGTCCCGGTGCACACACTTCAAATTTTGTTGCTCTACTCGTAATTCAGCTGTAAGTAAAAAAAAGAGATATTTGTATTTCCTTCTGCGTATTTTCCATAATTTTTAGGCAACTGGAAAAAGTTGCAATACGTAATACTTATTTTAATATCTGTAGCGTTGTCAGTTGGCAAGGCAAGTGCTTAAGGGTTAATACCCTTAATCCAGCCATCAGTATTTAATATGAACTTTTCAATCAAATTGAATACGAGATATTGTTTTTTATTTCATACACAATTATTAGTTTATCGTCGTCGTAAATGCATTCTTGAGTAAAATTATTCACTTCTGCTTCCATTTTCATTTATATCACTTCGACTGGTACAATTTTAGCTATATATGCTTGTTGTTTCGTACAAAGATTTAATTCTTTTACTTCACAACAAAGTGCTTATGATTAGCAAATATTCTTTTGTTGCCAATTCTTTTTTTATAATACCGATTTTTAATTACAACATTAAAATGAAAAACAGACTATATTCTTACACTCTATAAAACAGCAAAGTATATTAAAGCATTTGGTATATTTTTACAATCATACATGCATACACAATTGCAATAAGCAGCATTTTTTAGCCAAAAACAAAAGCTGTTATCGAAATTAGTGCTTTCAGCTTTTGTTTGAATTTAAATTTCTTTAAATGGAATGTGTTTCTTCCATTAAAATTATGTTAAGCTGCACTTTATTCTTCGTATATATTTAAAAAAAAAAGTTAAAAAATGAAACTACTATGTTCTCTTGCACATAAATTTAGATAAATATTTTAAGCAACTTATTAATACTTGGTAGAAATTTTTGGCGCTATTTGCATAATTTGTTTGGTAAACAAGCCCAATCTTAATACATACACACTTTCATTCGAAATATTATAGTATAATATGGAATTAATTTAATACGTTAAGCCACATTAATTCGCAATTAAGTTGCCGCTTGGTTTTTATTCTTGCCAAATTGTACCAATTTAATTAAGTACATGGTTTTTAAATTACTTTGTTTTAAATTAAATAAACAAGCTGATCATGAGAATTTTAATTAAGTTAATCCTTTACTTAACAGCGGCATGCAACATTTTAAACATGGGAAATGTTCGAATAATAAGTATGTATAAACAATAGGCTGGATGGTGTAAGAATGCATTTAAGCTTAAAGTCTAAACAATTTACGTTTGAAGTGCAAATATTCTATACTTTTAAAAGTTAACAAAAATATTCGATTGCAAATATATGCTTACATATAATGCAAATCATTTTAAAAATATTTATATAGAAACTGGCATCTTCGCGCGGCTACGCTCGCATCCAGAAAGAAACTGAAATTGACCTATAAACCGTATTTATACCAAATTAACAAAAACAGAAAAAGTATCAAAAGTTTCACCCGCTATATCCCCTAAAAAGTACACGGTATATGCTAATCAGTGATGCCAACTTTTTGCCTCTAAAAGCACATCAAAATTTACAAAAAAGCGTTATTTTGATATCTAAAAAGCGTAAAAAGCACTTACGTAAAAAACGAGTGAAAATCCATAACGTGAATGAATACGAAGTTTAATAATGTTTAAAATTTTATAAGCTATTCTCTATTTAATATATAAGACGAAAAAAGTATGCTGAAAAAATAAGCACGCCAAGTTTTCATTATAATAATTTTAAGAACTACACAAATTTCTTAAGCGCACTGCTTAGTGCCTTTTCTTAGTTTGGCACTAACTCTCAAAATTTGTCGTTTTGAGTCTTCAAAAAGCACTAAAAATAGTGCCGAAAGCACCAAGCACGTCTACCGAATTTCATCTAAAGCCATGAAGCCGTTTTCGCTTTACAGTGGAACAAGCTCAAACTTACAACAGAAATTTCAACTATTGTTTTTTTCTAACACAGTGTGTTGTTCAGCGAAACTTTCTTAATAACAGCCACACAAAAAAGGAATGGGGGAATCGGCCCCGCCGTTCAAGCGTGATGTCGTGACCAAAGGAAATAGGAATTCATTTTTATACATATAGACATTAGAGCCCTGTGTAAAGATTTTTGAAATGTAAATACGTCTTGCTTTTTAAATGTATTGTCGTGGTCAGGGCTGCCAGATATGGCGATTTCTCGACAAACGTGGCATTTTTTCAACTTTTTGACGTCCAAATTTTTGGTTTGGCGACATGGCGATTTTTCTGGCGACAAATAAATTTATTGGCGATTTTACTGGCGATATATACATTTTTTGGCGATTATTAATGGCTACTTTTTAACAAAATTGAACTTCAAAATTTTTCTAATTCAGGAAAATTAGTTTGTTGAAGGAGTAAAAAAATAAATAAAAATAAAAAGTAAATAAATCCTACCAAAATTCGTCTGCAAGAACGAATTTATTGAGGTATAGAACTTTAAGTTGGCATCACTTTTTTAACTGGCGGCCATTTTGTCAGCTGTCAAGTGATTAATATTTAGTTTGGTTTGCCATTTCATCATGAACAGGTTGACAAAAGAACAACGCTTGCAAATCGTGCAAATTTATTTCGAAAATAATGGTTCAGTTCGCGAAGTTTACCGCAAGCTCCGTCCATTTTATGGTCGACATAATCGTCCATCAGAGCAATTAATTCGGTTAACCATGGATCGTTTTCGCACTACGTTTACTCTATGTGATAATACGCATCCGCAGAGACGTCGAACAGTGCGCACCGAAGAAACAATTGCCGCTGTAGAACAAAGTGTTGAAGAGGACCCGAATGAATCGATTCGCCACCGTGCACAGCAATTGGAGCCGACTAACCGACTATTTTGTTCCCGAATTGGATGGCATGAATGTGGATGAGTTGTGGTTCCAACAAGACGGCGCTACATGCCACACAGCGCACGTCACAATCGATTTATTGAAGGAAACATTCGATGAGCGCATAATTTCGCGGAATGGACCTGTCAATTGGCCACCAAGATCGTGTGATTTGACACCATTGGATTATTTTCTTTGGGGATATGTGAAGTCGCTCGTCTACGCCAACAAACCAGAAACGTTAGGGGACTTGGACGCCAACATTCGTGGCGTTATTGCCAACATTGGACCTGTAGAATTGGCTTTATTCGAGCCAGCCGCGGCGGCCACATGCCCGAAATCATATTTAAACATTAATGGCATAAAATTATCCTTCCAATAAAGCCAAATTGATGGACATTAAGACGATTTTCTTGTGTTTTATTTCAATTCGAAGTTCTATACCTCTAAAAAAAAACACCCTTTACTAAATCAACAATACTAATAAACAATAAATCATGGTACAATTGTACTTTTTATGGTACATTTTTGACCTTTTTGGTACCGTGGTACTACCGCGAGTTACTTGGTACAATTTAAAAATGTCAATGTTTCACAATATATTAACATTAATTTTGCCTATGTTCTCTTTAATTTTTTTGTGTGTGTTTTATTTTAATCTGTAATATAATAGTCGAATCTACGAATGTACGTACCTTTATGAATGTAATAATTAATGTTTTTTTGTGTTACGTTTCTGTGTTTTATTGTAAACTTATGTATTTTTATACAAATTTTTTTTACGTTTCAGTTTTTGTTAATACATATTAAAAATTGGTACCGTCATGGTCTAAAAAGTACATTTTATTTTCGTTGTTGGCACAAAATCCAAGAAGTTATTTTCCTTCCCTGCGATGAATGTAGTGCAGAGCTGCCAACAGAGAGAAAACCGAGAGAAATGTATAAGGGTATGTGTATTCATTTGTATAAAAAGCCGATTGATGTTCGGCACTCTGGCGCTTCTCTGGGCAGCTATGATGTGGTGATGTTCGTGTATATGAGTGTTTACAAGTGATGTCGCGAACACTTCTTGTTCGTTAAAAACACTTTAAAACACTCCGAATACCCACAACAAGAAGTAGAGTCTTCACCTGTAGCTCGTTTCTGTATTTCTCGCATCGTAAACTTTCCCGCATGAAAAGAGGGAATCGTAAAAAAAAATCAGTGTAAATTAAGACACAAAATGGCTTTTATCACATAAGTGTTACTGTGTCCTTACTTTGCGAAAACTATCTGTCATTTAAATAAATTTCCAGCAATTATTGGAAGTATGTGAGAAAAACTGTGTTAGTGTAGCAATATTTTGTGAAAGGTTTCTCGCAAGAACTGTCAAAACAACTTTTATTTTAAATTGGTGCGAGAACAACCAAATTTGTACAAAAAACATATGAATCTTTGAATTTGTGTGTGTGAAAATAAGCAAAACTAGTTAAAATGATATGCAAAGAATTGTTAAACTAAAATATTATTAACAACTCCATATGTTTAAATTTATTTACAATTTTTTTGTATAACTAACTGATGTAGAGCATTTTACATTCATTTTATATTCTTGTTCATTACTTTATTTTCTTTTTCTTGTCAATTATTAATTAATTTTTTTTTTGTTTTTGAAACAATATTTTTGTTAGTCCGCGTCTATTCAGTGAAAAATTTGCTGCAAAACTTTTGAGTTTGTCGATGAACGGGGAAAGAGGAATGGAAAAGGGCACTTTGTTTCATGTACATGCAGTTCTTGTTGAGTATGTCATTCTCGTCTCATTCTCATGAGAAATATATGAGAAAATGTATTAAGCTGCAAAACAAAAACTTCACAGTGTGGACACGAATGAGGTTTCAAAAGAGAAATAAAACTGTTTCGTAGTGTTGTAAAAAGCGGCAACTTTTGAATACTCAGTACTACTTGATACTTTTTCAATTGGGTACTCGATACTACTCAATACTTTATATAAGTATGTATGTATATGGGAAGTTAAAAATTATTATTTATATTATTTTATTGATAATGCAATATGGAAAAACAAAGATTAAATACAAGTATATATAAATTAAATTATAACAAATGAAAATAAATAAGTTTGAAGATTAGTTTTTGTACTTAAAATTTTTTTAACGTACCCTTAACACTTCTAGTGCATTAATCTCTTAAATTATCTTCTAAATATTTTTAATAAACATTTTTTTCTCACAATTGATGTTATTACTTAGTCATTGTTGAAATGTAGAAATAAAATTTTACCGACATTGAAAGAATTTAAAATATTTTTCATGTTTGTGAGGACCTGACTTGCTGGTTATATTGTATCACGTGCCTTCCTTCCACTATTCTAAAGGGTCACTTTTTCTGTCCAATAGTATTTGTTAATGACTGAAGTAGTTTAATAATGCATTCTGTACTACTTTTTTTAGTGGCTGTTTGTTACACTAATTCCATGAGGTTCAGAGTTATATTTATTTGTATCAAGCTCACAGAGTTGAATAATTCTGACGTATTTTACAAGAAGACTTTTGCTTGAATACTACAAAATGCAACCCTGAAAGTATTGAGTAGTTACTTCTGTGTATTGAGTACCGGGAAAAATTACTGGTATTGAGTACTCAGTACTGAAATACTCAATACTTTTACAACACTACTGTTTCGCAGCAAATGTTTTACTGTATGGACGAGGACTAACATCAAATGAAAAATTTGACACTCGATTACTGGAAATATTCCAGTAAAAACAGAATCAGTGCTGTCTGTTTTCGCATTCAAATACAGACACACTTTTTTCTCACAAATCGAGAAACGATGGAATTGTGTGTTTCACACTTCATGCGAGAAATACAGGAACAACCTACTGGTTGCAAATACTGGGGACAAATTATGGCACTCATTATCGAGCGAAATATTTCAATAGAGATTATATGGAAATATTTTAAAATCTCGAACGGTATCGAATGCCGTAATTTACCCCCTGGTAACAACAACATAACATGATGGTGCTGCCACTGCGGATTTTTTAGATTTTCAGTGCGGCCAAAATTTTCCGGGGAAGTTCTGAAGTACTCCTGGGATTTTGGGGACTTTTAACTTAGTTTCTGGGGCTTTGCTAAAAGGTTCGTAAATTTGCTAAGTGGTAATGTCTCTGCTAACTAAATAAAATTATCTAAATAAAAAGCCCACACTCAATTTATGTGTGCATTTACATGCATGACGTTTATATACGTTCACATGCGTAGAAAAAATCAAACCTCACAAATTCTTTCGTCACGAAGTATTTGCTTCTTTACTTCTATATGTACAATAACTGAAACAAATGTATTGCAAACAATGTTGTTCAGTGTTTGTTTTTAAAGACTTTGCTACAGTAAAGCATTTAAAAAATCCCGCATGCCTTGAAAGTTCTTTTAAATGGTCTTATGCAGGGCTCTAATAGATATTTTTCCAAATATCAATGTTGTAATTTAATACAAATAATATTTTAATGTCTATCTTGTCTAGTGATGGTGTTTCTTAAAATAATTTTCTTCAGAACTTTAAAGTATAGAGACAAGCTATAAATGAGCAAGGAAAAAAATGTAATTTGTTCTTCAGGAACGACATATTTAATGCTTTCAAAGTATCCCTAAAATTTAGAAGGTAAATACATTTGTTCTATTTCTAAGAAAACATCTGTAATAAACGATAGAACTCTCGTTTGGTAAATATTCAATGCATACCTGCAATAATACAGTACAACACAAAAGAATACGGTTATCTGACAATGAATTTGGTAGAGCGGACAAAATAATACATATCACCGTTTTGAAAGACCGCATAGGAATTTTGCTATTACATTAATTTAAAAAAACATCAAAAGCTCAGCTTCAATGCTTTCTTAACAAACATTTTGTCAAATCATATGGAATACAAAATAATCATTTAAGAAATTATATTATTCCACATATTGTCATAAGTTCATTTTAATTTGAAATTTATTTGCTGTTGGTTCAGGTTTGTCTTTATGCATTTCAATGTTGCTGTAACAAATCGTCAGTAGACATATTTTGAACAGTCGTAAAAACTGCAGTCTTTAAGACTTTGCAATTAATAAAAAAAATAGCAAAATTTCTTTTATAGCACGAACAAATTTAATAAAAACATACATTTATAATGATATATGCAAAAATATGTATTTAGTTTAAAATATGCAAAAATAAGCACTAACAAATCGATGCCATTTTGTCGAAAATTAGTTGATTCGCAACGATATTTTATATACTCTTACCTGAGTTGAACTACGACGAACGACAGAAAATATGTACATTATCAATTTTTAGATAATCTTCTAACTTGACAACATTTTTACCGATTTAAGTAAATGAACAAATATACGTTATTCTCTCCTTTTTTAGAAAGGTAAAAATATTGCCAGTTAGCAGATTATCTAGAAATTATAGTTATGACACCCTTACGATTACAAATTTATACAATGCATAGCATTATTCAGTGTTAGGTATTGTGCCAAACAAGAACTTGGTCAAAATTTATATATCACTACTTTTAATGGCCGAAATTTTTGATAGGAACTTTGCTTTTTTCACATTTATATTTTTGTGAGGATCTGATTACTTTTTGGAAAATTTTCTATGATAACACTTTTTAAACTTAAAATTTCTAGTGTGTTTTATTTCTATTCATGATCACTGTGCCAGTTAAAAATGGCATAGTTATATAAAATAATGGGTTAGGGCGTGATGGGTGTTGGTTTGTACACCTTAAAAATGCACTATTGTGTCATTACAAATGGTCGCCAGTGTGTACCCAATTTGTTAAGAGTAGTCCGAAAAGAAATATGTAAAATACAGCGTAAATTTTAGTGGTCGTGACTCCGCCTAGTTTCTCAACAATATACATATTAAAGTCTGCTTAGCCGAATTACATAAATCAAAAAGATATGCCCAATGTGGTGCTTTAATTTTTGGAT
Source organism: Tachina grossa (assembly GCA_949987645.1). Lineage (NCBI taxonomy): Eukaryota > Metazoa > Arthropoda > Insecta > Diptera > Tachinidae > Tachina > Tachina grossa. The sequence continues at coordinate 111,992,385 of OX465277.1, forward strand.
TTTCCGATTGAGTAAATCAATTAGCACTATTTTTCTGCAAAATTTCAGCTCTCTACAGTATAATATTACGTAAAATTTGCATGGGTCTGGCCTCGCTGACTTATATATCTGTTAGTGCTTATGGTTCATGTAAAGTTTCGTAGGAAAATGCTAATGAGAAATACATGAGTAATAGACTAAAAACTCCTAAGCCGAAGTACAAGAAAGAAAAAGCAAAGATTTATGGGTGAAGTCAAGGCCACTTTTCAAAACAGGAAATTTTTATTTTGGATAAGTGCAATGTTTGTGAAAAGTTTCAATAAAATTTAACTTAATTTTGAATTTACAGTGATTGTTCCCGCACACTGATTGTAACTTCTGGTTTTTTAGATTTTTCTTACTGATTTCTGATCCAGATTTATTTGTGAATGATATTTCAGCTCTCTAGCGCAAATTATACCTTTAAATTTTATGAGCATTACCCCTTATACTATTTTAAACTCACAAACTCACGCAGCGCTTATAACTCATGCTAATTTTCTTCTAAAATATCCTAGACCGAAGTAGATTAAACACAAGGCTAACATTTTATTGGAGTGATCACGCCCACTCTTTTAAGGTGATAGTTTAAAGTCTTGTATACAAGATTTCACTAAAATGGCTTGAGTTAAAAGCTGTATATTAAGGTTTTAGTATCAAACAATATTAGCGTGGCCCCGTCCAATCTGGTAAAATTGTTTGGTTTTTCAGATTTTTCTAGTTTTCATAAGCGCAACTTTCAATTTTTAGTCTTTATGGGTGCAGCCCCGCCTCTCCGACTAAAATTTCTGGGTTTTCAGGTTTTTCTTGTTGTTTTCTCACCTAGACCTACTTGTGTATCAAATTTCAGCTCCTTAGCGCAACATTTAATTTTTAATATTTATTTTCCAAACTCAAGATTTTTTCCGGTCAGTGCTTATTATTCGTGTCAAGTTTCGTTGCAAACGGATAATAATACATACGTAAATGAGGTTTAAATTGTATGGGCGTGTCAAAGCCCACTTATTTAATGAAAAGTTTATAGCCTTGCATTATCGCAGTATATATGCCAAAGTTCAACAAAATAGCTTTCATTAAGCGCCTTAGATTTGCTTTTTTTTAATTCTGACCTTTATGGGCGTAGCCCCGCCCTCCTGGCTAAAATTTTTGGGTTTTCAGATTTTTTTTTGTTTAAAGCTCACCTAGACCTAATTCGTTATCAAATTTCAGCTCACTAGCGCAAATTTTAATTTTTATGTGCGTAGCCCCGGTCCCCTTGTTACAATTTTCGGGTTTTTTTTTTCTAGTTCTTGCTCACCTAGGTCTACTTGTGTACCAAATTTCAGATATCTAAATATAGCGGAAGTGCTTCATAATATTGATGAGTGAGTCACCGAGTATGTCTTAAAATATTCACTTTTTGCACCTCCTTATCTCCGGAACCTTTCATTGTAAAACTTTTAAACCTCGCATATGAGGTTATATGAATTTATTCTAATTTATAATTTTATGATTGCGAAGAATAAAGTTATGAATGGGGTAAAAACAGCTCGAATGGATTCCTGTAAATGTACACACTGCGTGCATTGGCCGGAACTTGGCGTGGCGCCTAGACACTGATGCGTGTATCAAATATACAAAAATTAGTGAAAATCAACATTTAAATATGAATTGATATTTAAATAGAGTTGGTGAAATTGGCCCTAACAAGATGTAACAAGAAATATTCATGTAAATACTTTTGAATATAAAATTCATTTTTAAAATTCCTATATTTTATTTGAGTGGTATAGAGATGTTTTCCTAGAATCATATTTTTACTTTAGCACTTTAAAGTGATAGAATAAACATGACCTTTTCAAGGTCAAACCACGCTCAGCCTACGTCGGCATTTTGGTGATCTTCTCAATAGCTTATTAATTACCTGAGTGACTGGATAATAGTTTTAATATTTTTAAAATGGCTATTTGCGAAATAAAAATCTAAAAGAAGGAACAGTTGTCCATAAACCCTCAAACGAATAAAAAGTCTTGGATTTTGAATTTCCAAAAAAAAACTTCAGCGCTAGAGATAATACAATCAGCAAACAGTTTTTTAAAGTGCCTGAAATTTTTCAGCCAAATTAACAGTATTTCTGAAGTTAATTCACGAAAGCTATATACACACATATATATTTTTTATAAAATGAGCATCTATCAACTACAATATATTCAGAGGAATGTGCAACACACTCTCAATCAATTAAAGGGAGGTTGCTTTACAACAGCTGAAATATTAAAATACAGAAGTGAACTTCTGTTAAGCCGAGATAAAGCTACATCTGAAAATTCTGCAATAATTTTTTCTCGTTCAAAGGATACTCCTAATTCGGAGAATGTTTACGCTTCCATTTTGACGTCTATACAAAGAGGCCTGGATTTCATTGACAATATGAAATGGAAACCAGACTTATCTGATCACAATCTTCAAATAGATATGCATTTAGAAGATAAAAAGCAATTGCAAAACCAGATAAGTAACCTGCAAGAAAAACTACTTGCTAATGAAGAATCCCATAACTTGATTTGCCAATTTAGAAGGGACATAAACAAACTAAGACTTAGGTTGTTGCAAGGAGAAATTAAACCACTTACAGTCTGCACGCTGGAAAGTAACAAAAAAAGCTGGCCAGAGCAATTAGATGCCATCAAAGAACTCTACAAGAAAATGGAAACAGAAAATGCAACAAATGAAGTTATTCGAGAAGAATATGAGTTAATGGAAAAAGAATTTGATTATGTAATACAAGCAAAAACAAAACAAATTCAAATAATGCAAATCGAGACAATTAAAATTCCACATTTTAATGGTGACACTTCTAAATGGACCACTTTTCACTATTTATTTAAAAAGTTCGTTCATGATAATATAACGATTCCGAAAGTGAAAAAATTATTGCAGCTTAAATCTCTGCTGCAAGGAGAGCCTCTTAAATTAATTGAGGATTTACCCGTCACAGACAACGATTACGAATGTGCTTGGGATATAATAGTTGAAAAATTTGGAGACAAAAGCTTCTTGTACACAAATCTCATTGACAAGATTTTGGATCAACCCAACGTATGTAGCAAATCTCTAGAAGATGTAAAAAATTTACTCGACACAACAACTGAATGTATACAAATGTTAAGCTTGTCGGGCATTAATATAGATGACATCGATCCAATAATAGCACGAATTATTATTAGAAAGTTTGATGAAGAAGCTCTGATGCGCTTTGAATTAAACACCAAGAAATCCAAGGGAATGCAACTCTTAGACGATGTACTTCAGTTTCTGGAATAGCAGCATCGTGCTCTTGAAGCAGACCAAATAACCAAACCTGCTGACGAAGCAGTTCAAACGCTACAGCCTTCAAAAGACACGAATAACGTGGTGTCGCAAAATCTAAATAATTTATCTCTAGAAGCAGAAAAGTCCAAAATAAATGTGGAAAAATGTTTGCCTAAAAACATAAGCTCATCTGACTTAAGTGAAAAAGAAGTCTCAAAGAAATTGCATAATACTTCAGATATAAAGAATTTGTGTGCGCAGAAATTCTTTCCGCCAACAGCAAGACCTGCCGGTAAAATCATAAGCATCATAGACATGGAGATCCTTGCAGGTCATTTGAATATATGTTGGACGTCAGATGAATTTGATGCATACTACAAATTAAGAGATTCAGAAGCATATGATAGAGCTTGGAGAATGTTAGAGCACGTGGCTCAAGACATGATCATAAAAATGCTACTTTACCTAATGAGATCTGGCAGAAATGAAGAAAACTCCTTTACTGGTGTTACACAGCCTCGCAAAAAAATTTTCAATCTGACAGAAAGCCCAGAAAAAGCTGTTGTTAAAAACATTGAACAAACTGGGGAGTATAGTACGGACTCTGGTTGAAGCTAATAAAATACTGCTGCAGTCATAGTACAAACTATTAGCATTAATTCGATGTTAACTTTTTAATTAATGAATATTAAAAGAATATTAATGAAAATTTGAGACAAAAATAAAAATTAAACGATAAAAAAATGCGATTAATCTTTTACTTATATCAGCACAAAAATAAAAATGTGAAAATAAGGCCAAAGTTGTACACTGAAACAAAAAAGGATTCTTAAAACAAGAATTTTGCGTTTTCGTTTTAAAAATGCAACATTTTTAAAAATAATTGTTAAATCAGAATGTATCTTATAAAATTAATAATATATTATATAACATTATTATTTTTATAACGAAGCAATTTTAAAACAAAAATAAGCGCTTTCATTTTAAAAATTTCAAAAACAATAATGTTTTCTTATTAAAACAAAAGTTGTAATTTTTGAAGTCATAATGAAAAAGAAAATGCATTTTTAACCATTTTAAAAACAAAAATGTTTTATTTAGGCGCACGATAGTGCGCCAGGCCACGTTCCGGCCAATGCACCCAGTGTGTATATTTAAAGGAAGCCATTCGAGCTGTTTTTACCCCCCTCATAACTTTGTTTAACTTTGTTCCCCGCAATCGTAAAATTATGATATTTAAAACATAATTAGAATAAATTCATATATATATATATATATATATATATATATATATATATATATATATATATATATATATATATACATATATACATATATATGCGAAGTTTGAAAGTTTTACAATGAAAGGTTCCGGAGATATGGAGGTGCAAAAAGTGCATATTTTAAGACATACTCTCTGACCACTGACCACTGACTCATCAAATTGATGAAGCACTTCCGCTATTGCTATAGAGCTAAAAATTACTATACGGAAAAATCTAGGTGAGAAATGAACCAGAAAAATCTGAAAACCCGAAATTTTAACCGCCCATAAAAATTAAAATTTGTGCTATTGAGCTGAAATTCGATACAGAACTAGATCTATGTGAGAAATAAAATAAAAAAATCTGAAAACCCGGGAATTTTGGCCGGAAAGGCGGGGCTATATTAATTTAGGACGCTTCATTCTTAATTCAAAAATGCTTCATTATTAATTTAAGACCTTTCATTCTTAACTTAATAAATTCTCCATTATTAATTCAAACGCTTCATTTTTAATTTAAAAATAATAAGTTATAAAAAAAATTCTTCATTATTACTTCAAGAATATTTCATACTTAACTCAAAAACATAATACTTTAATTTGAGTATGTTCAACTTTATATCAAGGTTGTTGTCTTTTTCAAACAAAAAATATTCTTTTTTGATTTCAAAATACATATTTTTCGTTTTTAAAACAAGAGTGAAAATTTTTAATATAACAGAAAACAAACTTATTAGTTCTATTTCATAAAGGTTACGTTTTTAAAATCAAATTGTTTTTCTTGATTTTAACATTTTTTTTATTTATACTTCTATTAGTGCTTTCACACTGACATGGTTTTAATAAAAGTTGATTTTTACCTTAAAACCAACTGTTAAAACCTGGTTTTACCCTACAAATTGTTTTTGTTAAAACCAAATTAAAACCATTTTTGAAGTGGTTTTAAGTTGGCTTTATGAAATGCAACCTTGTTTTCGCTGTGATAAATTCAGTGCTGCCAAGTTGAAATGACCGCCAGCAGCTGGTAATGGTATGCCAGTGAATAACAATAGATGGCGCCTGAAAAATTTTCAACTTAAAAATTAATGCAGCAGCAACAATAATCAAAAAATTATGGAAAAAAAAGAGTTTTTTGGAAGGAAAACAACGAAAATATTTTAAATTGAACTGTGGAAAGTGAAAATAGACAATATGACTGACATTCATCTGCCTATAAAAAAGGTTTATCTTATAATGTATTTGTGAATTTTTATATTATTAACGATATTTCCAAGCACTTCTTCATTCTGTATAAGAAGTTCTATAATATAAAAAAATTTTATTTACAAAATATAAAATAATTTTCATTTTAGAGCGCATTGTGAAATATCTGAGTTTTTCATGCAAACAAAAACAAATGAACAGTATGTCCAACAAGTGTTATTAAAAAGCAAAAAAAATGCAACAACAAATACACGCATTTCGGCAGGAGATTTATTTTATTTTGAGCAAAGTTATTAGACAGCCTGTGAGTTAAAAACTGAGTTTAACAAACTTGCAGTGTGAATGCAAAATCAGCTGCTTATGGTTTTAACGTTAAAACCAGGTTTTAACTTTCAGTGTGAAAACACTATATGTCTCTTTTTTTTAGTCTACCACATTGCGATCCAGGTCTCATTAGTCTGATATTTCAATTAAAAGCTTTTCTTGCGAGAACTTTCAAAAATACCCGGTAGCATAATTTTTCAAATTCATGCCATGTTTTTATTTTAGCTCTGCGAATTTTTATAACTCAGTTTCATTCCGAATAGTGTTGTCAGTTGATTGACCTTTTACGAAAAATAGAATAAATTTTTTTTTTTCAAAGTTTTTCGTAGTAAATGAATGTTATCGTAATGAATGTTAATTTAAGCGTAAAGACGCGCAATATTTAAAAGAAACAAAAACAAAAATCTTAAATTAAAGTGAATTTTCAACGTTTCAATTGCTATTGTTGAAAACATCACCATGTTCACGCCACATCCCATACAAAGACGGGCGCGCGAGTTATGTGTATATATTCCTTCAGGAATAAAAAAAAACAAAACTTAAGTTTTATTAGTTAAACTTTTATTGTTAATAGTTTGATTAATACTGCTTAAAATTACTTTGTTAAATTTATTTATAATTAATCAAAAATGCTTATTACTATAAAATAATAAATGCTTATTCTTACGGAAGTATCAACAACGTTCTTTCGTAATGCTTGGTTATCAATTGTACAACTTTTATGCAAAGTAAAGTAGTTGCGTATTTATTTAGCACAACTTAGCGTCAGCTAAAGTTGGGCTATTGAACTTTTGTTATTTGTTCCAATTAATATTGAATTTTGTTGGAGTCGGCGTTGAGTCTGACGTAACTCCTCCCTCCTTTATGTTAAAATTCTCCTGAATTTTTTGTTTTAAAGAATTTTGTTTTATTACTATGTGTACGCAAAACATTGTTGATACTACAATTATTACAACTATTATTATAAATATGATTACAATGGAGTTTTTGCTAAATGTTTTATGGTATTTTAGTTCTTCTATTTCTTTTACCTTTTCCATTTCACTTAAAACTATTTCATCGAATGTTGGTTCGATTGTGTCGAATTGAATTTGATTGCTAGAAGGTATGATGAAATTATCTCTATATATTTTTTTTGAATTTGAAAATGTTTCATTGTCAATCTTTAATTTACAATCATGAAAGGTAAATAAACTGTTTCCTTTAATTGAAAATTTTCTTTCATCGCAATTGCTAGTAACAAAGCTATTGTTCGAATTTTTTAATAGTATTAATCCAGATTCTATTTCAGTTATTTCTTGTTTGTATGCTCTTACTTTTTTACATTTATTACTAAAAATACATAAATTGGATTTCTTGATATCTTTAAGATTAGGATTTTGCTTGTAATTATAGGCTGTTCCGTTATAATATATAATTTCTTGTGGGGTAAAGTTTAATTGTGTGAATTTGGTGTCTGTTATTGGTGTTACCAGAGATCTTTTAACTGTGACTGTGTCTCTTGGAAATTTTATGACAAATATGATATGGTCGTCTTTATATTTTGCTGCTCCTAACTGTACATATTGTAATTCATAAAAGTCAATTTTGAAGTCGTTAATTTCTTTGTCGGTCAAAATATTACTGGTCATTACATTGAGTTTGGCTGATGCTATGTTGTTTTGAATATGCTCCAAGTTATCTGATAAAATTTTTAATTTAAGTAGGATTTCCACGTAATTTATTTGCTCCATCATTTGGTCATCGTTTTTTCTTATCGAGTTTAGTCTTGTAAATAGAGTTTTTCTGTCCGCATCAATCGTTAATTTCAATTTGTTAATAGTTCGGTTGAAATGATCGTTTATATGTATGTTTCTGTTAATATTTTCGATTGCTTTATGGTTGTTTTCGTCTATTATCTTAAGGTGTTCTTCAATTTCTACTCTGTCATCGTCGTTCATCGTTCCGGCTATCCATTTCAATCCTGAACCTATCATATTAATTAAACCTCGTTTTTGTCTGTTAGGAAGTAAGGTTTGTGCTTTTAATTTAATTTTTTCTACTTCATGTTCGAGCAATATTTTGTTATTTGTCGATTGCAACTGCTCTATTTCTTTTGCTAAAGAGTTAATAACGTTTCTTATGTTTTGAATATCAATTATGTGGATAATTTTGTTGTAGTTTATAATTAGTTTAACGTCGTCTAATTTAATTTCTGCAAATCCATTGTTGTTGTTAATGGGTTGAATCGTCAGGGATGCTATCGTCATTGGTATTAGTGTCAGAAGCGTAACGAGCAATATCCAGTTGGTCTGAAAATTTATTTTTTCGTTTAATGTTTGAAGGATGTATATTGTCAAGTTTTAGTTTTCTATATCTAGGTTCATATTTATGTCTCAGTACTTTATAGTTCCTAACGTAACCTTCGTTATCTGTTCTTTGTTCCTCTGTATTCCCTTATTCTGGATGCCTCTTTTAAAACATCGGTTATTGGGATTGGGGATGATACAGTTGAGTTTGAAGACGACGTATTTGTTGCCATTGTAGAAATATATTTTTTCTTGTGTAATATTGTTCACTGTTCAATTACTGTTAAAATTTTTGTTTAAAAATTTGACTGTTCGTTTATAGTTTTAAATTTTATTTAATAGTATTGTTCACTGTTCATTTGAATCTATTACACTTTGTCCTGTCCTTTTTAAATTAAAATTTTATTTGTTTATTTAAATTCTTATGAATTTATAATTTTTTACAATTGCACTTTATCTTGTCCTTCGGGACTAGATCCTACTTTCGACTGCGCCAGTTATGTGTATATATTCCTTCAGGAATAAAAAAAAACAAAACTTAAGTTTTATTAGTTAAACTTTTATTGTTAATAGTTTGATTAATACTGCTTAAAATTACTTTGTTAAATTTATTTATAATTAATCAAAAATGCTTATTACTATAAAATAATAAATGCTTATTCTTACGGAAGTATCAACAACGTTCTTTCGTAATGCTTGGTTATCAATTGCACAACTTTTATGCAAAGTAAAGTAGTTGCGTATTTATTTAGCACAACTTAGCGTCAGCTAAAGTTGGGCTATTGAACTTTTGTTATTTGTTCCAATTAATATTGAATTTTGTTGGAGTCGGCGTTGAGTCTGACGTAACTCGCGCGGCCTATCAAAACTTTTAAATCTTCTTTTTCAAATCTATTCTTACAAACTTTAAAACTATGTAGCTATCTTGTTTTTTTTTCATTCGGCAACAGCCGTAATAGAGTAAATGACCGCTTTTGCCGAAATGGACAAACATCATTTGAATTGTTTTTTTTTTAGATTTTTCTGCTGTTGCTGCTGCTGATTCGTTTCTCTATTTGACCCAATTTATGCTGTCAAAACTTATAATTTTTTGCAAACTCTTTTTTTTTTTTTTTTTGCTTCATTTTATGTGTTTTTATTTTACTAGTGCCAAACCATTAAACATACAAGTATTAACATTTAAAGTTGTGTTGATAACGAAAAAGCTGAAGAAACCCCCAGTGTGTTGATTAATTGAGTTTTATTCATTTTATTTTTAATCTATTTTAGTCTTTTTTTCTACTTCATAGACTTTTGTTAGAAGAAAAATATTTACATAAAAACTTGGCAAAATCGTAAAAAAAAGTTTATTTAACCATCACTTTCAAACATCTTTTCTTTGAATACAATGCACAGTGGGACAGAAATAAAATATATCAAACTGGCAAGCTCCAGGTACTTTCGTTGTACACACTATGTCATTTTATGACATCGCAATAGTGTGCACTAGTTGCAACGTTTGTTATTTCCAATATTTTTCGTTGTGTGGCAGTGTTTTCCATGTAAAAAATATAATGTAAACGGCGTTGCTCACATTTAGAAAACGACAACGCAAGAAATGAAAGATATGTACTCAGCAATAGTCACATGGTAACACCTCTCAACACAGAAAAAAAAATGTTGCTGCAATAAAAACGTTCAATTGAACAAAAAAGTAGTAAAAAATGTTATTGAATCAATTAAAATTTTGTTTAAAAATTTAATGTAATTAAAAGTTTAATTGACTTAATAAAAGTTAACAAGACACTTGGCCATGTCACAGAGTTCAATTACAAGCCCTATCCGAAGTATAACCCAGCATATCAGCGCTCCCAACAGTGTGGATACAGCTGGCAAATTCCTGTATTTGAGTTTTCTCTTTTAGACACTATCTCCTACAAATATGGTGTGGATTGAATTCCGTTTCCGAACGGAATTGAACTCTGTGACATGGCCGACTATTTGGACCAAAAATGTGATTTTGCGCTAAATCCGCGTTTTTTATTGATTTTTCATTTTTCATGTTAGCAAAACGACTTCGAAAAGAAGTTTTATCAAATACTAGAGAAAACGATGTGTGCAACACTACGTTAGATGATTACGAATGCAAGATTGGGTCATCCATTAAAAGTGATTGACAAATTCGGAAAAAGTTTCTAACGTTTGTAAATTTCAACCGGCAATTATTATTTTGAGCAAAACAAGTGCTTTGCTACATTTCCTCCCAAACATTTTTAGGGTTCCGTACACCAAAGGTGAAAAGGAACACTATTGTTTTCGCTACGCTGTCCGTCTGTCCGTCACACGGTATTTTCTCAGGAACCGTAAGAGCTACGGAGCTGAAATTTGGACAGAGTATGTAGAACATTGGCAACATTGGCCGCTACAACAACAAATACATGAGAATTAAAACTTAAATGGTTTTCCAAAACGAGCAACGAAAAATTTTAAAATCCCATGTAATATACATACAATTGTATGTACATATGTATGTTGACACTTGAAATTTGTAAAATTAGTGTATTTTTATACAGACTAAAACAAATAAAACTAAAATTTTAATTAAAATTTAAATTAAAGGGTGGTCCATCAGTTAATGCAATTTTGACAACTTGCTGTATCTTGGAAACCGTAAGAGGCAAACACTTGAAATTTTCAAAAACGGTAAAACTAAAAAATCCGAAAATTATAAAATCGCCAAACCAAAAAAAAATCGCCAAAAGCCTAAAAAAAATCGCCAAAACGAAAAAAAAATCGCCAAAATTAAAAAAATTTCTAACACTAAAATAAATCGCCAAATTCGAAAAAATCGCCAAAATTAAAAAAAACGGCAAAAACCGAAAAAAATCGCCAAAACGCGAAAATGTCGCCAAAACTAAAAAAAAATTTATATAAAAAAAATCGCCGAAAATAAAAAAATCGCCAAAATGAAAAAATGCTAAAAACCGAAAAAATCGCCAAAACGAGAAAAAAAGTGTCAAAACTAAAAAAAGAGCCAAAACTTAAAAAAATCGCCAAACCGAAAAAAACCCCAAACGCGAAAAAAAATGTCAAAACTATATATTATATATGCTGAAGGTTGTATTAAATTATATATCTAGTGTTCGTACGGAACCCGTCGTGCGCGAGTTAGAGTCGCACTTTACTGAATTTATTAATATTCAGGTCTATTCGAGAATACGCGCTTCTTCGTCGTCTTACGTTCACTTTCGACAAGTCGACGTCGACAGATTCTAAAATACGTGCGAAGAAATATCGTTTTCAGTAATCGATATTATGTTATCTCTTATAAAAACATCAACAACATTGAAAACAGCTGACTTGTATGCAGAAAAAGTTGAAAACAAAAAGGTATTTAAGAAGTAATATAAAGAAATAATTAATAAAAAAAAACTTAACAGTACAAGTGCTAAACAACATAAAAAGAAACAATAAACAGTAAAAGTGAAATTAGTTACTTCTTTTATTTGTTTTAAAGACGTGTTTACATCTTGAAGAACTTAAACGAAACTTAATTGTCTTGTAGAGCCTGGCCGAACGCCATTAAAGCTTAATTAACAGTGATATACACCATATAAACACTTCGTATCTCTTTTTTTCTTTATTTATTTAAACTTAACGCGCTAAAATTGGCGTCGAACGAATATGACATTGATCATGGTGACGAAGTATTTTAGAATACCTCCAAAGTGAAAGAAAACATATGTTTTCTATCACTCATCTCCAACGTAGTATTTTAGAATAGCAAAAAGTGAAAGATGCGCGTATTTGTAGTGAAAGTGACTTCCGGAATAGACCTGATTAATAATAAATACCAAAGCATTACAAAAATACAAGAATGAATTAAAAACCAAAATGTTTTTTTAGTTACTTCATAATTCGGTGCATATTAGACCGATTTTAAAAATGCTTGTTTTGTCTGAGAGGGTGTAGTTACAAATTGGTCCCATCGTAAAAAATAGGCGAAGACACGCCCACAAATTTGTTTTATAATATTTTACTTATTTGTTTGCTGCTAAACCTAGCAAACATCTTTGCTTCTTGTAATTACACAATCTTGAGTCGAATAAATAGACGGAGCTGCGCCCATTTTTTTATACCCTTTACCAAAAAATGGTAAAAGGGTATATATAGGTTTGTCATTCCTTTTGTAATTTCTAGAATATTAATAAGCGAGCTATAAAGTATATATATTCTGGATCCTTATGTATAGGGAATACGAATAAGCGATGTCCGTCTGTCCGTCTGTCTGTACGTGAAATCGGTTTTCCGAAGCTCCCAGAAAAGCTAGAGACTTCGTTCTTGAACTGGTGGATCAGAAATTGTCAACATAAGATTGGTATTGAAAATCAGCAAAATCGAGCAGACGGTTTCAGAGCTGGGAGACTTAAACTTCATTTTGCCATACAAAATAACTACCGAAAACTAGTTTTTAATAATTTTTTATTAAATAAACTTATCTTATACTTCAGTATGAATAAAATTGGTATTTCTAACTGAAAAAAAAATTAAAAAAATTAAAAATACGTTTCCAGGGTTGGAAAACCTTAACTTTTTTTGTTATGCAAAAGTAACTTACTAAAACAAATTTTTCCTTTTTTTCTATAAACTAAACATATGTAATGCTCTTAAAAGAAGGAGATTGATGTAAGAAATCAGAAAAACAAAAAGGATGATTCCAGGGTTGGAAAACCTACGATTTTTGTGATATATACAATTAACTACCGTAAACTAATTTTTTAATTATTTTTATTAAATAAACTTATTTTATACTTCACCACGAATAAAATTGGTATTTCAAATAAAAAATTAAACCTCAAAAAATTAATAAGATGTTTCCAGGGTTGGAAAACTTGAACTTTTTTTCTTATCCAAAAGTAACTTACTAAAACAAATTTTTCCTTTTTTTTTCTATGAATTAAACATATCTAATGTTTTTAAAAGAAAGAAATTGATGTTAGAAATCAGAAAAATCAAAAAGGATGATGGGTTGGGAAACTTTAACTTTTTTTATACAAAAGTAACTTACTAAAGCAAAATTTTCCTTTTTCTCTATAAATTAAAGATATCTTATATTCTTAAAAGAAATAGATTAGTATAAGAAATCAGAAAAATTAAAAAGTTTGATTTCAGGGTGGGAAAATCCACACTTTTTGTGATATAAAAAATTAACTACCGAAAACTAATTTTTTTTATAAAATAAACTTATTTTATACTTCAGTATTTCAAAATAAAAAAAAATTAAAAAAATTAAAACGACGTTTCCAGGGTTGGAAAATCTTATTTTTTATACAAAAGTAACTTACTAAAACAATTTTTTTCTTTTTTACTATAAATTAAACATATCTTATATTCTTAAAAAAAAAGATGGTGTAAGAAATCAAAAAAAAACCAAAAAGGAGAATTCTTTGTGATATAAAAAATTAACTACCGAAAACTAATTTTTTTATCTATTTTTATTAAATAAAATTATTTTATGCTTGATAACGAATAAAATTGGTATTTCAAATAAAAAAAAAAAACAATTAAAAAAATTAAAAAGACGATTCCAGGGTTGGAAAACTTTAACTTTTTCTACAAAAGTAAGTTACTAAAACAAATTTTTCCTTTTTTTCTATAAATTAAACATTTCTTAAATTCTTAAAAGAAAGAGATTGGTGTAAGAAATCAGAAAATCAAAAAAGATGAGTTCAGGGTTGGGACACTTACACTTTTTGTGATATATAAAAGTAACTAAGTCTAATTAATTTTTATCTTTTCCTTTATAAATTATATATATTTTACGTTTTGGAAAGAAAAGTTTGGTATAGAAAATTATAAAAATAAAAGCCACAGCTCCAGAGCTGGAAACTATTATTTTTTTCTAGACATTAAAGTAACTAATTAAAACATTTTTTTTTTTTTTTTTTTTTTGTTAATTTCCTTTTTTTCACTTAACACACTTTCTATATTTTTTTAAGAACTACTAGATTGGTATAAGTAATCAGAAAAATCTAAAGTTATGATTCTAGGGTTTGAAAATTATTATTTTTTTCTTTGTACATAAAAGTAAGTATGTGCTTGAGTATGTATCTCTATACTACATAAACGCACTTTGGTAAAGGGTATATAAGATTCGACACAGCCGAATATAGCACTCTTACTTGTTTTATTCATGATTGTGTATTTTTTAGAGTTCAGGGTGTGTGTTAAGTTTTATTAAAATCGGTAAAATAGAACACTTAAAACAAAATATTAAATTTTAAGGGTCTTAACTCCGCCCATTTTGTGTGATAAGCTTCGTAAGAATCGGATAAGTAGAACCACATGAAATATAATAGTAAATTTTTATGGGCGTCGCTACGCCCATTTTTTCAACTTTAAAATTCTCTGACCACAAGAACCAAAGGTGTTTGCTAAATTTCGCAACAATCATAAAATCAAATCAAAAAATTTGTGGGTTTGTCCCCGCCCACTTTTTTTACAATGAAACCAATTAGAAGCTAAGCCCTCTCAGACAAAAACAGAATTTTTAAAATCGGATAAAAATATACCGAACTATAACGATATAATAACAAAATGAAGTATTGGCGAATTGATAACCCCCTCCTTTTTTTGAAGACGGTTAAAAAATGTTTGTCTATTGAAATAATTTTAAGCTTGCTAATTTTATTTATCTCTTAAAAAAATTTAAGTTGTATGTATACAGCAGTGAGAGCTAAACAAAAACAGTATAAAGACGATTATTTTCATACAATATTTATGAGCAACGTCTGTATTTTGCATAAATTAAATTTTGCGTGATTCCTAAATATAAATTAAATATAATATTTTCTTTTTATTGGTTTTTCTTACTTCTTACTTTGTTGTGTCTACTAAAAAAATGTTTCCGTTCTTTTTTCAATTCGTATACTTAATAACAGTCATTAGGAAAAAAAGTTTTCTTTTCATATTAACAATCGTAATAAAAGTAGAAACATTTTGCAAATATTTCAATAAACATGTCATATCGTTATTAATATTGACTCTTAAAAAAAAAACAAGCAAACTCATTTTCTTTTTAGCTTAATATAAAAGAAATATAGACTAGAGATAATCCTGAAGGGAACAGAACCACATAAATAATGATTTTAGCTGTATTTTTTTTTCGCTGGACAAAAAAGGAAATGCATTGAAGGAAATGTTATTAATAAAAGTTAATGGCTTGCTAAACGCATGTTGGGTTGCAGTTGTACATAGCTCGCAAATGCAACCTTTTAACAAAGAGTACACAAAATATGCTATTTTGTCTGCCCATTAAGGATTAATATTATATTTCACGTGCTTCTACCTGTTCATGATTTTGCTAAACTTATCAGGCACCTTGAGCTCTGAAAGTGACGCGTTGAATTTGGAAATGATACGCGGACACTAATATTTGCTAAATTGGGCGTGACCACAAACATTAAAAAAAAATTAAACTGACTTCAAAAAAAGTTAAAAATAATTTAGATTTAGTTAAATAAAATATTAATAATTTTAAAAAAAAATAATTTTTAAGGGCTGATGGCCAAAGTAGCCAATGCCTATATACATAAATTTAGTGTTAGAATTTATTCTGTAGATTAAATAAATGAATAATAGTAATAATAATAATAATTTTTAAGAAACAAATCGATTAAAGAAATTTTGTATTTGTTATGAAAGCATGAATTGAAACAGAATACGAGAATTTTTTGATCCAAAGTAAAGCAAATTGCTGAAATTTCACAAAACAAAAACAAAAGCTGATTTTAAATTGATTTTCGCAGCGTGTATACTTATCCGAAGGAGTAATCAAAGGCATACCTCTAGATACAGCCTTGAAAAAACCGCCAATCATCTATTTTATTTATGCAATGTTAAATTAAAAAAAGTACATATTCAACCGTATTTGCGTATGTCGAGTCGAATATTCTTCTACGAGAATTTTTTATTAGATTAAAGTAAACATGTACAAGCAAGTTTTCTTTAATTTAAGATAAAATGCTAGTAGACAAATATGGCTGGTTATAAAAAATGTTGGGTTGTTGCTGGTTAAGCTTGGCTAGATGCATTTTCTTGCTGCTTAGACCGCCCATCAGTAGACTTCAGAAGTAATGTTTTAAAAAGCAAAAAAAAAAATTAACGGCCTGTCCCACGATGTCACCAGAAATCGTTCGATCGACAACTTGCATGGCAAACAACAATAACATTAGAAAATTTGTTGTTGTTTTCAATACAAGTTGTCGATCGAACGATTTCTGGTGACATCATAGGACAGGCTGTAAATTATATTTAAAGTTAAATATAAATATAAAATTACTGAGTATAATTACAAAATCTTTGGGTTCGTGTACTCCAGTATGTACATATGTATGTTTTTTAAGCGCATTTTTATAATTTTTCCACATTAAATGAAAAATAAATGTTAAAGTTTTGTCTTACAAAAATTTACTTTCCCACATAATAATTAATTTTATTAAAATTTTCTCACCTCCTTCAAATTAAAAATTATTCATATGTGTGTGTATGCATGAGCATTTAAAAAAAATTTTTTCCTTCCTTTTATTTCCTCTATATATATATATATAAGACAAAATCATAAAGCCATAATCATCTAAAGGGCATATCAGCAAAGCAAAAAAAAAAAAAAATGAAGAAAGTAAAACAAATTGTATTTCAATTGCAGGAGCTTTCGCCAAGCAGGACTCCTCTCCTCCTCTTCTAACCAATAAACATAATTATTTGACAAAAATAAAATTAAGCAACAGCATCTATCTGTATGCAACATTTTAAGCTTTTTTAAAGCCTTCTTGTATTTGTATGTGTGTGCGTGTGTGTGTTTGTTTGTTGCAGCATCTGCGAGCAAAATCTCCTTCATATGTCCTTCAGGAGGTTGTTTCCTTTCATTTTTATTTATTTATTTTTAACTTTTTGTTCTATTTTTTTTTTGTTCGCATTTTATTTTTCTTCTTTTTGTTTCATTTCCTTTCCACTACAGTTTCAAAGCCATGCAACATCCTATCCTCCCGTTTCAATGTGTTTATATATACTTTCTTATATAAAAGCATAAACTGACTGCAGTTGCAACTTTCACGTTTGTGACATCGCTCAACCGTTTCGTTTCTTCTTGCCTTTTCAGTATTAAAAAAGAAAATAGAAATTTTAGCTTGAACAAATTCATGTTTAAAATTATTTAACAGTTTTTTTTTTATGCGTCGCTACTTTGAAACAAGCCTGGGGGCATAAATAAGAGAGAAAGAAAAAAAACGTGCAAAATTACTACAAAAAAAAAAACAACAACTGACAACACTTTTGAAATCTACCAAAAAAAAAACACCAATTTTGCTCAACTCCTGAAGAAAATTATTTTCCTTTAATTAAAAAAGCGCGTTTGGAAGATTATACAAAAAATTTTCTTCGCACCAAAGTTTAAATGAAATCAGCAGGTAGCAAACTTTTGTCTTAAATTAAATTTTAAGAATGCAGTGTATTGATGATGATTCCAGTATGTTGCTTTTGGCTTTTGCTGTTTCTTACCAAATCTAGAGGAATCCACGGTAAAAAAAATCAAACTTTTTCCAAAATAAAAAGGAAGTCTACTCTGTACTTCGAAACGAAAGCAAATGATTTCGAATTGTATGGCGTGTATCACAATAACGAAAAAAAACTTTCGATTTACAATTTATATTGAAAACAAAAAACAAATTTTCATATTTTTATGTTGTTTTCAATATAAATTTTCAGTCGTAAGTTTTCTTTCGCTATTGTGAAGCAGGTCAGTAATATTCATACTTGTAACATATAAATTCGAAGCATTTTCTCTCGCTTCGAAGCACAGAGTAGACTGCAAGATTCTAGTGACTGATTCGGCTAGAGGAGATAAAAAATACAGGAGTATGCTCGGATATCACTGTTGTAAGAGTTTACATATATCAGAGTATTTGGAAAATAATAAATATTTGAGACTACCGTTTGAATGGTAGTCATAAAGGTCTTATTTTCATAATATTTTAAATTATTTATTTATAAATATTTTTGGTTTTGTAAGATTTTGACAATACGACCTTTACGACCACCGTGTGAAGTCCCCAATTATATTTTAAATATGTCATGTAAATTGCCTTTCAACAATATGTTTAATTTTGATACACAAAAACAACGAGGATTTTTAAGTGAAATCATGGCATGTTTATTTAAATTATTAAAAGTAGTTTATGCCCTTAATAATGGAAAATAAATTCAGTCAAATGTGATTAGTGGCTATGCTTGCAGCATCATATTCTTTTCATAAAATTTCTTATCGCCAATTCGCAAATGTGCAGCTGTATGTCCCCGATAACTTCACGAATTTCATTTTTAAGGTTTTGAATCGATTGTGGTCTCTATTGACATAGACCTTATTTTTCACCTAGCCGCACAGATAAAAATCTAAAGATGTTTAATCAGAAAATCTCGGGGGCCAATCATCACACGATCATGAAACGATCAGGAAACTTTTTACTTAAAACAGAGATGGTATCATAATTTTTGTGGCCGTTTTGTTGGAAGAAAAAGCATCGCCCACATCAATATTTTCCAATTTCGGCCATACAAAATCGCTTATGGAATGACCAATTCTAAAATCGATGAGAAAATAGGCAAATCTAGGTTTTCCACGAGTTCGATTTTTTTCATCACTAACTTTCCACCAGTTTTACAATTGCTGCCCAAGAAGGTGCTTCATTACGATGCACAGTGGGGCCAACACCCTTTTTCGCAGTTAAATTCTTAAAATATGAAAGAAGAAGTTTTTTATTTCCATTTCGTGAAATGTCTAGAGTGCAACAGTTTACTTAGAGATCGTCCAGTGTAGATGGCTCTTTAGGGGTTTAGCTCTTAGGGAGAATTAATTGTTTTCCCGTGATTTTTATTTCATTCACCATTTCTGGGGAACTAAATTAGTGGTTCTAGTGGTTCTTCTAGGAATTTGACAAAGTGTGTTACCGCACACTTTCATCACAATTTATATTCTTTAGTTTCCGATTCATATCGAACTTTCTCAGGGCTTACAGCACAAGAGTTTTTATACTAGAAGGGATCTCATCAAGTGAGTTCAATTTTTATGCAAGGGTGTCGCAAGATGCGCTCCTTTCTCCTACCCTAATTCTTCTTTTTTCTAGTAATTTTCTATGTCAAACTACTTTTTGCAGTGTGTATTTGCCATTCGTTCTCATTTTGCTAAAGTCTCTCGGATATTAAGTGTAAAAGGAAAGGATGGCTTTGGCTGAAGTAGTTAGCACATTGATTTCAAAATCAAAGGTCCTGGGTTCGAGCCCAGTCATCGATAAAGTCATCATATAACAAGGCCACTAATTTTTCCGTTGTGCATTAGTATACCTTTGTGCCAATTATTGTAGGAAAGTTCAAGTTATGAAGGCATAGACATTGGTTGCTGAACTAGACCGGCTTCAGCGGATACTAGTGCTAATGTAGAGCGTCCTCCCTCATTGGTATTGTAAAGCCTAATCTTCGGGCAAGTAAAATAACCAACAAAATAGGTACTACACATAACTTCGAAGATTTAATACGCCTCATTGACACCAGAGGCGCTGCAACACTGCCTTATTACAAAAGAACGTTTTAAAAAGCAGAGTTGTAAAAGAATGAAGCTCTCCTCTTTCACCACCTGTCTTCTATATCACTATCGCTTTCCTAAAGAAGGTAACATCTAGTAACAGTAGTAGATACTCATTGCCTCAGTGTTACTTCTCTTTGTTAAAAAAAAGATGACACGAACGGTTCTCATGTATGTATAAATTTTTCCTTCTTCTCTCTCTATGTTACTTACGACAACTTATTTTTCTAGCTCTATCTAATACATTGCATGACAGTGGTCTTGCCTATTATAAAAAAAATTATTTGGGTTTAACTTCGTACTTTTTCCCAATTGTTGCTAAAAAGTCAAACCATATTCCTCCCGTAAGTATGCACATGTATTAAGTTGCTACTTCATATATCGAGCCTTAACCGCCAAAAAACCTTAAGCGAAATATTTTGTTTTACTTCTTTTTTTATAAAAATCGATTACTTACGATCGTACATAAACGATTTTCATAAAAAAATTGAGTTCGAAAATTATGTCGCTTAAAATCTTTTGGCGGTTATGGCACGCTATGCTATAAGGCCCCCGAAATTAGAGAATAACCTTTGTCGCCTATATCTCTAATTAAATTGTGCACATTATAAAATTAACTTGTAAACATAAAAAAATCGCAATTGCTCTACAAGTAGTAACACTTGACCAGAAGTGGCAAGTGTAACTGTTTAAATGAAACCACCAGCAGCAGCAGCAGCAGCATCTTGACATAGACGTTGTAAAAGTGAAGTTGTTATCATCTGAAGTAGCAGTGGCAGCAACCGCATTATGCTGCAGATAAGAAATAAACCAGAAAAATAATTTTGGCTACTTCCTCTACTGCAGGTGCAAAATACAGGACTGTTTTGTTTCGTTCGTCATTCTGAATAAAATCATAAAGCCTGCATGCCAATGCGTGACTACCGATATTTTCCAACCAAATGTCATTGGGTTTTATTGTATATCATTTATTTTTTGACATAATAGAAAAATATTAAATAACAAGCAGAGACACAAAACAAGACATGTTTTGAGTACAAAGTACTTCAAAGTCTCAATGTTTATGTCTTAAGAATATGAAAAAAATTTTATGGAAAATTGCATGACAGTGGCACACCAAGAGTTCCCAAGAAAATGCAGCAAAAAAACAGGCCTAGAGATGTACATACAAACATATTTATAAAGATAGTTAAACAAAAAAAAATTCGTAAACAATAAGTTTGGTAATAAAATGTGACGCGGCTAAAATATAAAAATCTACAAACACACACACACACACACACACTAACTGAAATCCTTGTCCTGGCTCAACCTTCTTCCTTCATTCATTTATTTATTCATACTTGTTTTTTTTTTCTTCTCTTTTTTATTTTTACAACATGTTTAAATT
Organism: Tachina grossa; assembly: GCA_949987645.1. NCBI lineage: Eukaryota > Metazoa > Arthropoda > Insecta > Diptera > Tachinidae > Tachina > Tachina grossa. Next base: position 112,013,777 of record OX465277.1, read on the forward strand.
TATACTAGAATTGTTTATTTTCTTGGCAAGAAAACTGCACAAAATATCAAAAACATTCAGAAAAAAATCTAACAAACCAAAAAAGTCAAACAATTTTACTGCACTTTTACTGTAGCCCCTGTTGTCTCACGCTTGCTCACCTTTGTGTTTTTTTTTTCAAATAAAATTTTCCCAAAAATAAAAAAACGCAAAGGAAATTTAAGTAAAACATAGAAGTGCTCAACGTTGTTAACGTTGTCAGCTTAAAAAGCGTCAACAGGATAATGGCTTATCCTTTAGAGAGTGTTTTTTTTTTTTTTTTTTTTTTTTTTTGGTGCAGGTTTATCGTCCAAAGTTAAGAAATCTGGGGGCAAATCACCGCATTCGAAATCGAGTACTTTGTCATCGAAATGTTGCTAACGTGGATCACGGCAATCGTTTTCGAAACGTATCTACACGAAGTTGCACTCGATTGGTAATCTACTATCGAAAACAAGTAAACTCTAGCTTTTTGCCCCGAAACAAACCAAAGAAACAAAACAAAGGAAAAAAATAAAGAAGTAATAATAATATAAGTATTTTTCTGATATTTTCGCACAATTAGTTTAGAAAATATAATTTTAATTGTTTTTAGGGAAAGTGAATATGAATACAAAGATTTCCCAATAGACAGTGCAAAAATAAATAAGGGAAAATCGCTTCCAGAACAAATACAAATAAAGTAAATGGGAGACAAAAAGAATTATTGAAGCTATTTATGATGGAACATCATGTTTGGTTTTGTTTTCCTTATTTTTATATGCTAACAGCAATGTAAAAAATAGTAGTAGGTAACATACAATACGATAGAATACCGTGATCCAAAAAATTGCAGCCATCGAAATATTTCTCTACACGAAGGTGCACTCGATTTCGAATGCCGTGATTTGCCCCCTGAAGGCCTGGAATAAAAAGACCTTTTCATATGGCTACCTGAGTATTCTTTTAAATTCTTAATCAAGATTGCCTTCTTTCTAAGGTAATAAAATTTAGTTTCCTTGATGCGAGAATATCTCTATGCTATTTTGTTTTCATCCCATTCACCAAATGTACTTTTTATCCGATTCACTATAAATGGTAAACCAAACTGAACAATAATTCTGCAAAAAAAAACCCGACTTCAATGCAAAGATCTGGTAAAACATTTTCGAAAAAAAATGTATGGGGTATAAGATTAAATGGGCGTATCTCCGCGTATCTCCGCCCATTTTTTAAATGCAAGATTTTTGCAGAGCTCAGGGTGTGTGTTAAGTTTTGTAAAAATTGGTGCAGTTGAACCATTTAAAATAAAATATTAACTTTTAATGGGCGTGACTCCACCCATTTTTTCAAATGGGAGATTGTGCTCAGTTTTGAGTTCAGGGTTGTGGTGAGTTTCGTAAAAATCGATTGAGGTTTAAGTTAATCGATTTTTTACGTGAAATTTAATAACAGATTTTAGTGGGCGTAGCTCCCCCCACCCCAATTTTTCAACTTTAAAATTGTGTAATTACAAGAACCAAAGGTGTTTGCTAGGTGTGGCAGTAATCAAATAAGTAGAATATCATAAAATCAAATCGAAAAATGTGTGGACGTGTCCCCGCCCATTTTTTTGCAATAGGACCAATGAGAAGCTTCTCTCAGACATTAAAAAATTCTTACAATCGATCTAATATGAACCGAGTTATGAAGTAACACTGCAAAAAAAAATCCTCCATATTTTTTAAGTCGCTTAAAAATAATTAACAGCTGTCAAAATGGTGCACATATCCAATTAGTCTTGCCAACTTTAAAGGAAACACGCGATGCTTTTAAACCTGATACTTGCAAGATAAGACTTACATATATGAGGCCTCTTTGTCTTATCCCTGAAGAGTCCTTATGTTGTACAGATATACAAACATCTTGTGACATTTTATGCGATTTTGCTTTATAAAAGTAGACATACATATACTAGGAACACAATTGGGACGAACGACGAATTTTTCGGTGCGAACTTTCGTCATAAAAAATAAAACACATTTGTTCATATGAAAATGAACACAACACCGCCGTAGAACGAAATTCGTCGTGCGTGCCAAATTCTGAGATAGATTTATTTCTATTTTGTACGCCGACCAGCGTCGCCATATTTTTTTCTCAATAACCTTCAAGTCGAACAACAATAAATCTTTTTTTCTCATTAAAAATCTTTTTTTTAGTGATTTTAATCAAAATAGAAGTATATATTGATTTTACTGAAATCAAACTCATGAAAAATTTATTTTGTTTCAAATGAACTAACAAACGTAAAGGTAAATACCACAAAATATTTACTGAATAGAATATGTATAAGATAAATATATGTAAGCACATAATTCATAGTTTTGATGAAGGAAAAAAATATGTCAGTACTTTAGTCAAAAGGACTTTATATAATATATTAAAAGTAACATATATCATATTCTTAAAAATCTTATTTTGAACAAAGAAATATTTTAGTCTCACTCTCGTTACATACACAATAAACAGTGTGACCAGATTTTAAAATAAAATTAAGCTAAATTACGTATGGCTTTAATATATTTTTAGAGAATACGCAATTTGGATTAGAAAAGGCTAAAAAAAGCTAAATCGGTTTTTAAAAAAGCTAAAAAAGAAGCTAAGAGCTTAATAAAAATTTTGAAGCTAAATCCAGAAGAAATAAGCTAAATTTAGCCCAAAATTAGCTAATATGGTCACACTGACAATAACCAACTTTATCAATTATAAGAGCTGAGTTCGCTGAGAAAATTCGACGAATTTACGCTTTTTTGCTTCAACTTGTTTCTATGGTGAGACAGTTTGCTAGAACCAAATAGAAGGCGCTCTAAATAATAATTTGTGATCTTGCATTGCCACCTGACTTTCACTGTAACAAAGTTTGAAAGCTTTCACACGACATGTATAAATTTTGCAGTGGGAAATTCGATATCTCGTGTGTCCCAGCTGCACTGAAATCCCAGTTTCTCAATATTACTAAATTAAAATCTCAATCTTTCAGTCTTAATGAAATAGTATATAATGAGATGTAAATATGTAATTCAATAATTCGTGATCTTTTAATCTCTTATCACGCTGGTGAGTAGTGCGTGACTAAATCATATAAATTGACACTATTACATAATTAACTAGGTATACGGCCTTATATTTGTTAAATCAAAGATCCTTTATACATCTTAAAGCAGCTAATTTCTTGCATTTCTATATACACTCATTTGAAAAAGGGGTCCCCTTTTATTTTATAACGCACACGTTACCACAATCTTCATTAAAAATCTCACTCCTGTGCATTTAACACTTTACAATCTACATCAAAAAGCTCCTCAGCTAATATCAAAAAGCTGACTCGGCGACTCTTGTTTAATATTGTCGCCATTATTTTGTTATTTATTTTTCTGTTAATTTTTTACTGTTAATCTTTTTTCTGCTATTCTTTACTGCATGTTTTTTGTTTGTTTTCGTATACGAAATCGTTCGTTGAACTTTTTGAAATGTTCTGCTTCTAATTTTTGGTATATTTTTTTGCCTTAACACATACAGCCATACTTACATTTTATGTTTTGTCTACTTGTTATTTGCTGCTTAAATATACTACAAAAAAAACCAGCTAAGATACAAAACTGAAAAAGGAACCACATGTTCTTGTTTTCTTTTTTTTCGTCCTTGTCTTGTTGTCTATTCAATGGCTTCTTAATATATTTTTGTTGCTTTTTTGTTTCTAATATGATATGCATCTTAAAAGTGGCTTTAAGTGTTTATGGATTTATGTATGTGTGTCATGATGATATTTAGTGGTATACCCCTGCAAAAGACCACTTACAAGAACTTTTAAGACATGAGGGATTTTTCAAATGCTTTACTACAGCGAAATCTTATTAAACAAACGTTAACAACACTTTTTGCAAGAAATTTGTTTTAGTATTGTAGGTATAAGAGTAAAGAAGAAAACACTTCGTGACGGAAGAATTTGTGATACTTGCTTCTTTCTACGCATGAGCGCGTGTACAGACGTCATGCATGTATGTGTGTATGATCTTTTATTTTTCTGCGCACATGCAAAGGCACACACATGCATTAACATTAGTTGTATGCGGTTAATCACATAATAGCTTACCATCTACATATTACACAGACACTCAAACGTACAATATGAAAAATATCAAGCATACACTAATCCACAGTACTTCTTTTGAGTGTTTGTTACAAACAAGCTGTCGTGCGTCATCGCTTGTTAACACTGATATACACGTACAGCAATACATCTATCGTGCTGCGCTTATACACAAGAAGTCTTCGCGGCATCGTTTAAAAACACTCATACGAGTATACACGTACATCAATACATCCATAGTGCTTCGCTTATTAAACGATATCATTTATTATGCAATAACAAGACGTATTTACATTTCAAGACTATTTACGCAGGCCTCTATTTAGTGGCAAAGCTTGAGAGAAAAAGTAAAAAAGAATATAATATCCTTATTCTTAAATTCGATATATATCTAGGCCTTTACATTATCTACTTTCATTTCAGTGATAGAATATTTTATTTTTTTAAAGAATCTAAATACTAGAAAATTTTTGTTGTATAAAATGTGGATTGAAATTTTTAGAATGAACCTATGGCCCACTCCATAAGGCACATAGGTTGCAATCTTTGAATATAGTTATCCCTGTACTATATTCAATTACCTTGCTGAGGTAATTTGAGCTATCTAAACTCTGCTGCTATGTCCGTGCCCATAGCAGCTTCTGCTGAATGGCAACAGCACCTAGAATAGTGTCTGGCTGACCGCGTCAGACCAATCACTAGCATTGATTTCACACTGGGAAGCCAACACTATTCTCCCAGCGATTTTGGTAGCAACCACAGCCACCACGATAACTCTCCGGCTTCCACGCTAAGGTGTTGTGTATACACCCATAGCGAGGTCCCCAATTCCTCAACCATTGCCGTCACAGCTCAACCACTCATCCGAGATGAACCCATGCCTGTGTCGCCAAATAACATACCAAAATCATCCCTTTAACCCCAAGGGGTAGGACGAACTCGGCATTTTAGCAAAGGAAACTGACTACCGCTACATGCACTCAAAACTTCAAAGCAGCTGACTGTCGGGCAACCGGCACCCGTAGCACCAGAAGTAGCCTCTGGTCAGACCTCGAAGTTCCACCACAAGGGCTTCACCTCTATTGTCTTTTGAACTCAGGGGCAGTTCTAGGTGACGGTGCACCTAACTGACATCAACAGGGCCTGTCTTCTTTTTATAAATATATGCACATCCCTTGCTCTGTTGCCAGAGATCGGGTAGTAACACATACGTTCTATGGGTAATATACCAAAGGTACGTGAATGGAAAAAGCCACATCACCCCAGCTGGGGCCCCGGGGTTGCCACACCCATAGTCAAAAATAGACTCCCCTGGGGGGATCAAATTACATACATATGTACATATTCATAATAAATATTTTTTTTCTGATTTCGTAATGAATTGCCGAACAAAATTCATATTTGACATTAGAACAACAGGCCGTTCGTTAATTTCCATACCAATTGCACAATGGGATTATTATTATTCAAAAATCTGTGCTTACGTTCCAAACATGGAAAAAATCCTTAAATGCCTGTTTGAACTTCCCGCTGTAGGAAGTTCCCGATTTTACTCTTATTTTTGAAAAACAAGTTTTCATCATATATCAAGGTTTTGAGATTCGGGTAGTCTATTCTGATTATTTGAGCGATGATATTCCTATGGATGCATGTGTGTGTGGTTTTATGTGGTTGTTGTACGTGTGTGTATGCGGGCGCCAATTTGTCAGACAGTTAGTAAGACAGTGAATCGAATCAGTTTGGTGGGTTCAGAAAAATTTCGAAAATAAAATTTTCACAAAACTGTTGTTTTATTATCCTCTTTATCTGAGTAACTCTTAACCTCAAAAAGATACGTCAATTGCTGACAATTTGAATTAAATGGGGTGATTTGTTCTAGCGATATCGCTGACGACATCGTTTTTTTTTTTTTTTGTAACTTCAAAAGTTTTCGTAGAAATTGACTTAAGATATTCACTGATTTTTTATGCATAACTTGTCAGCACTTTTTGAATTTTCGAAGATAAAATTTAAGAATTTTTTGCATTTCTTTCAAAAATTTCAACTGTGCACAGATGTTGAACAGTTGCAAAGCATGTGCATTAGCTGATCACGCATACGCATTAAAACTTGGCAGAATTATTGAATAGATGGATAAATTTCTTGATTTTGCAAACATACCAAAACTTTCAAAAATGCCGACACACGTATAATTTTACTTTGTCCCCTATGCCAAAATTAGTCGTTAGAACTTTGTTATATTTGTTCTTTGTTTTACAGTTTATAATTTGCGTGCTGCTAAATTAACGAATTACTACGGTTTTATTAAGATCTTGATGCCCCTTCTAAGTAGCAAACAAAGCAAAACGTTAGGAACAATTTGCCTTCGTTTCACGAATTCCCTTTAAATAAATAACTCAAATAAACCCTCTCATTATTTTAAATTGTATTAAATTGGTGTAAAGTGAACTGGTCATAAGTCATCGTCTAATAACAGGCCACAAAACAAGTGTATAAATGCATCGTTCCTTTTTCGGGGGTTTTTTTTTTGTTCTTCTTTAAAATAATTTATTTTATCGTACATACATATGCACAGGATATTTCTTTTCAAACAAAAGTTCAATAAACTCCGCAAAAATTTTATCAATATTTTTCCAGAACTTTGTGCAAAGAAAGAAAAACAATAACAAAGAAATTGTGTTATTTTTGCACAATAGTATCAAACATCAAAAAAAAAACAAACAACAATTTATCCTGCTAACAAAACCTTAAAAATATATTTCAAAATTCAACGAAAACAGGACGAAAAACGACAACTGTTTTATTTTGGATGTTTTGTTTTTTTTCCTCATTCATTATTACGGTGGGTTTCTTTTTTTTAGCCAAACATCATTTCAAAATTTCTTTTCAGTTCTTGTTAGTAAAATAATGCACGCATTTTAAGGCAAAGAACAGACGTTCATTGTCCTTTACGGTTTTTTTTTTTTTTTTTTTTTTTTCTTGAATTAAGCACTTGTTTAGGTGGAAATAGCCGAATACGTGGAAAGATGGAATATTTTTGTTGATACTTAAATGGCATACTGTGCAAATGATAATACGTCATCATCATCATCGTCATCGCCATCATCATCATCACCATGTCGGGATCGTTTACTGCTGGCGGGTGGTTAATGAATTGTTAAGTGTGCGTTTTTATTTGCAATCGTATGTCGAAATTCAAACAAACTAACAGTTTATACAAAAGGACATTGACATGCGAACAAAATGAAAATTATAATGCACAAATAAATTTTCTTGCCTTCTCAGCTCTCTCCACAAAATGAGTAATAACATGCTGTAACACACGAAAAATACCAAAATAAGGCTTATTATATATAAATATACTACAAGGATAAAGAGGTGAAGAAATTGATAAGTATCCTTTGGTTGCCGACTTAAATAGTGTTACCAGACTTTTCGCTTCCCATTTTGCCTAATTGATTTTAAGATTCTCTAAAAGGAAAAAGTGCTTAAGTCATACTTTACTGTTTTGCAGGAAAGCACTTTTAAGCGTTCAAGTCGATTTTCAGAAATTTATTTCATTTACAGTTAAATTTGAAAATTCTCTGTTAACCTTTATTTTTTTTAAGGAAACATCATTCTACACACTATAAGTAATACATTCAAGTTGAAAGTTAACAAAATATAACCTCAATTAAGCTATTATTCCAAATGAGATTTGAAGTCTTCAAAAGATAAGCTGCAAGTAATTTTGACAAAACTTCTTGAAAAATCAAACAAATTAATTGAAATTTTGACCAGGGGTGCTTTCGAGTATGCAGACTACGAAGGTACCATTAACTCAAAATCAGCTTATCTCGACTTAAGCACTTTTTCCTTTTTGCCACAGAATTATTTCGTATACATATTTCGCATCCAAATTCAAAACGCATTAATTATTTAATTAATATAAGAAAAATCATCGAAATCAAATTTATTTAATGTCTTGCAGACAAGTTTTGGTAGGATGAGACATGTTTAGATTTGAATTGAACTATAGTGAATTTTTGATAGGATTTGTTTTTGAAAAATCCGAAAAAAAAATCGCCATGTCGCCTAATCAAAAATTTAGACGCCAAACAAATTGAAATTGAATTGAAGGGAGACCAATGGAAAAGTGATGCGAATACAAAATTTGACTTGTCGATTTGTATACAAAGCCTATCCTTTTCAATTGTCAACCTCACCCACTGTCCATAAAGGGCTTGGTGTCTCCTGTTTTCACAAACGAGGCTCTGGCGATCGACCTTAGGCGGTATAACCTTCAGAACTGCACAGAGGAAATTCTGTCGCAAACCCTGAGTCCGTTAAGGAGGAGGAATGGAGTGTCGGTGAACCCTGAATGGCCTAAGAGCGTCTCAGGAACTAGGAGGAATGCGAACACTAATTTCTTTGAAACACTGGCTCCAAGACTACAGCACGTTCGGGTGCTCAGATAGCAGCCCTATCACCAAACTTGGGATTGAAGGTTAGCAACCTACGTTACCTGAAATAAAATTGCTACCGAATCGCTAACAAATAATGAATTGGCGCCATATGCTCCAGTGGGAGTTAAAGGAACACATATATATATATATATATATATATATATATATATATGTATATATATATATATATATATATATATATATATATATATATATATATAAACAAATTGGAAAATCGCCATATCTGACAACCTTAATTAAATTTTTGATTTCGTGTCTCAAATTGCTTTTCAGAATGTTCATTAAGGTTGTTTTTTAATTTCACATAGAATTTAATTAATTTCAGTTCATGTGCAAGGCAGAAATATTAAGTTTAAGCAAATATATATATGTGACGCGCAAAATAGAAAGGGACCTAAGGGTAAAAACCTGTTTTGTTCAGGAGAGCCATTTTAAAGATTTAAATACGTGTATCTTTGGTGTACCATCATTGCATAAAACGCGCATATCTCTGGGAGGGAACACTTTTGAGGCATGGGATCGGTCTCATTCGATGCTCAGATGTTGTCCACATCAAAAAAAAAGTGAAAATTGATTTTTTTTTTACCCTTAGGTCCCTTTCTCTATGCGCTGTCACATATAGTTGTTTTTAACTCTGCGAGGATTCTTCATTGGAAAATTATGTTGGTCCATAAAAATTTCTAGTTGGAGACATTGTGTTGCAAAGTTTATACGTAAAAGTTAATTATAAAATACACATACAATTGAATTAATTTTTTTCTTTAACAAATGGCACTTGCTTACGAAAGGCGTTTACTTAATACAATCAAAAATGAATGACAAAAAAAAAATAACTTTGAGTATTTGACGGACTAATAGACAGACAAGCATAATGCGAAAAATTAAAAAAATAACAAGAAAAACAAAAACAAAAACATGAAAATTTCAAGAAAAGCACGTGTGTATATCAACCCGTGTACGTATCATTTCAGTACGTTAACATTTCGTTTTATGATTTTCGCCCCCAGAGCTCTTGACAGCAGCAGTCGCATCAATGGCACATGCTTTTGCAATAAAAAGAAATCGGCAGAATCAAAAACATAAAAATGAAGAAAAACTCGAAAAAAACGAGCGCATACATCAAAAGCCGCTTAGTATCCTAAAAGAGCTTGTTGTTAAACTTGAAAATTAAACGCACATAACTACATAAATACGGTTGTATGTCTATAAACGTACATAAATATCCCTCAGACAACAGAATTTATTTTCAAGGATTATCCCTACGCATGTGCCAGCCAGTGCTGCAAGGGCCCAGGAATGCAACAGTAGCTGTGTTTGTTCTCAAGGTGGTAGAGTTGCAAAAGACGTTGTTGAACTTCAAAACAAAATTTAAATTAACTAAAGCATTATATGTATATATTAAAAGGAGGCATTTGAAATATACTTAGTTAGATACATACATACATACATACATACATTGTTGCAAGTAACAAAAAATATATACCAAAAGAGAACACCAACAATTATTATTATTATTATTCTCACAAAGCATCAGCTGTTATCATCCTTCGCATCGACATTATTTTTATTACATACATACACATACATATACATTACATTATATTCATAAGTACCCTGCAGAAAGTGCGAATAGTGAAATTGTAGTGATTTACTAGTGACGTTGTCAGTAGCACTACTGACCAGGTGTACCCCAGCCAATGGTATCATATATTGACATTTAACATTAGCTTGTCATTGAAAATCCACCACTAAACTGTAGAACTACTGACTAAGTAGTTCTTTTGGGACCACATGGAGACATTGGCACCAAAGATTCACTAGTAAATTTTAGGGGCTCTAGTCTACAATATCGATATATCCCTCTCGTTGTCAATAGTAAACTTATAGTGATTTTCTAGTGACATTGTCAATAATGCTACTGACTAGGTGTACCCCAGCCAATGCAAATGCCTATTGACAAATAACATAAGGTGGTCATTCATAATCTATCAGTAGACTTTAGCACTATTGAGAAGGTAGTTCTTTTACGATTATATGGAGATATTTGAACCGAAGATTCACTCGTAGATTTTAGTGACCCTCGTCTACATATATTTATTTAATATTATTGCACAACATAATAAAAAAGAAAAAAAACTATTGACGCGTTCATTGACAATATCATCAGAAATACACTAGAACTGTCGTCTCTAACGTATCTCTACTCGCCCATAAAAGGAAAGTTGTCGACATTTTAACTAGTGCAATTGTCGCTGGAGAAAGAGTATTGACATAGAGACATATGGTTCTAAGTTGACTAGAGGGTATGTACACACACACTCACTGATTCTATAAATGTGAATGTGTTTGTGTTTTAAGATTTAACAGGACACGCATGACATGATATCTACTAGACAGACATTCACTTGTTTTATTCACACACAGAGCAATGAACTGTACAACCGAAAAGTAAGAAAAGGATCCAAAGTTGAATAACAGAATCGAATGTGTATCCTAATAAATGTGTATGTATGTATATATAAATACATATGTATGTATGTATGTATGTATGTATGTATGTATATGCACTTATATGTACACATGTCAAGGACTTTGCGTATTTATTTATGCACATATACAAATAATTTTTTGGGCACATTTTGCCCAAAACATTTAATACAGTATTAAAGGCCTGTTCAACGATATCAAAAGAATACATTCGTCTTAAAATTAAGGGCAGATTTGTCAATGTCGACAACGTTCGACTTGTCGTTTGTTTTTGTTGAACGTTGTCGACATTGACCCATTGAATCGGCCCTTATATTGAAAATAACAACAACATTGGAAAAAAATGTAAACTGTCGAACAAATATAATTTCTACATTGTCGAACCGGCCTTATAAAGTATTCGGCGTTAGACTTGGGTCGAAGTCCTTTACTAATTAATTTTTGACACAAACTGCTGGATCTGCTTTAAAAATACATAAAAACCGGTTTTAAAACTGGTTAAACAATCAAACGCAAAACGAAAAATGTGTTTTTCGGAAATAATCGTACCAAATACAAAAAACCGGTTCCGGACCAGATAAAAATATTCTTTATTTATTTATTTTAGCTTTCCATTGGTGAAAAAATTTTAGGTGATTTTTTGAATGAAACAAAGTTTTATTCGCAAAACAAAAATTTCTTTTTCAACATAATCGCCTTTTAACTCAATACACTTAGTCCAACGTTTCTCCAGTTTTTGTATCCCTTGCAAGAAAAAAATAGGATTTTTTTAGGTCCTTAAACTAAGCAATTGTTTGGACAATAATATCATCGTTTAAGCTAAATCTCTTTCCAACGAGCCATTTCTTTAGGTTTGGAAATAGAAAGTAGTCACTAGGGGCTAAATCTAGAGAATGTGGCGGATAGGGTACCAATTCATAGAGTTTTGCCATTGAGACTGCACACGTGTGCACTCGTGCCACAGGGAGCCCCTGTGGCTGCGTGGTAGCGATGCTAGCCTCTCAGTCCAGAGGTCGTGGGTTCGATTCCCACCATAGACCCTGGATGTTTTTCGCAGACAAGTTAATCGCTTTGCAAATTGTGTTTGTGTTTAAAAAAAAAATTAAAAATAACCTTTTTCTTGGCCATATGGGGTCGTATTATTTTTAAATCCTCATTAAATCGGTCTAATAAGTTGGCATAATATTCGACGTTTATTTATTTTCTGTTGCCATCAGCTTATTGGCCGACAAACTTATATTGGCCTTCTTCGGAGCAGGTTTAGCCTACTGCTTAGTCTCCGGAGTACAGTAATGGATCCATGTTTCATCCAGAGCTACAAAACACCGCAAAAACTCATTCGGATTGCGGTTAAACAACTGTAAAGAATCCTTTTAAGTTGTCACACGTTGTCACTTGACCAAACGCGGTACCCATCTTGCAGACCACTTTCTTAGACCCAGCTGATCATTTAAAATCTAAACCACACTACCATATGAAATGCCTATGGCATCAACTATCTCACGCACTTTTACTCTTCGATCGGCCAACACCATATAGTGGACTTTTTTCCAACATTTTCGGGTGTACTGACCTCAATTGGCCGTCCAGAACGTTCAGCGTCATTTGTACTTGTGTGACCACAATGAAAGTCATTAAACCATTTTTTTACCACTAAAATAGGTGGTGCAGGGTCCCCATAGTATTTATAGAGCTTTTGCTTGGTTTGATTGACGGTTCCTTTTTCGCATAAAATAATGTTTAATGAGCACTCGAAATTCACTTTTTTCCGTTTTTAGAGAAACTCACGAGGTTGTATGTTTTGAACAGCTGTTAAACGCTAAGTAAATGACGATACTTGCTGAAAATTTGACAATTGTCTTCCCAGCAAAAAAAAAAAATACACATTACCATTAGAACTACATGCCATATAATGACTTACTTTTCTGATTACCAAATTTCATTACTCGCTTAGAAATTACATTACATAAAATTATAAAAATTGTGTGCAATTTGCTAAATGAGAATTACGTGAACATATTGCCAAATAAAAGTTTGTACTTCTCAAGAATCGATTATTTTAGTCTCACGCCTTGTTAAAATCATTAAGTTGGTAATCCAGTAGGGAAGAGCTCCAACCAAAAATGCTTAATTCCAAACTTGATTACCTTTTTTGAATTTTTTTTTGCTGGGTATTAGCAGCTGGTACTTGATGGAAACAGTGTTGCATTTCATATAACTACCAGGAAAGTTCGAAAAGTCACGGACATATTGATCTGCCGTATGAATGGCTGGCTGCCTAAAAAACTTATGTCTCGACAGATGCAGAGCTGGAAATTCGCAAAGAAAATGTCTCTTCCTTACTTTCCTCACGACAACTACTATATTGGCATCGTAGAAGAAAAATAAATAAATTCAGTAAAGTGCGACTCTGACTCGCGCACGAAGGGTTCCGTACGAACACTAGATATATAATTTAATACAAACTTCATCCTATATAATATATAGTTTTGGCATTTTTTTTTTTCGTTTTTGGGGTCTTTTCGGTTTTTTTGTTTTGGCGGTTTTTGCGTTTTTTTCGGTTTTGACGATTTTTTTAAGTTTTGGCTATTTTTTTAGTTTTGACACTTTATTTTCTCGTTTTGGCGATTTTTTTCGGTTTTTGGCGTTTTTTCATTTTGGCGATTTTTTTTATTTTTGGCGATTTTTTTTCATTTTTGCTCTTTTTTTTATATAAAATTTTTTTTAGTTTTGGCGACACTTTCGCGTTTTAGCGATTTTTGGCGTTTTTTTTCATTTTGGCGTTTTTTCATTTTGGCGATTTTTTCGAATTTGGCGATTTATTTTAGTGTTAGAATTTTTTTAATTTTGGCGATTTTTTTCGTTTTGGCGATTTTTTTTTAATTTTTGGCGATTTTTTTCCAAGAAGCTCAAAAGAAGATCAAGATCGTGTAATGCCAATAAGTTCCAATGATTTTAAAATAGTTTTCCCAATGTATTATTTAAAAAAAGTACGTGCTTTTTTTGACCTGTTATATCAAAATTATTAAACGCCATCCTTTCAAATATATGTATGATTGTGTAAGTAATTTACAACATCTCACTAATTTAAGCAACAAAATATTCAAAATCAATTAAAGTGTCCATCATACACGACACGACAACAAAGTCGATTAAGTTCGTTCTTTTTACATGTTACAGCGCGCTGTATGGGTTGTGATCCTTGCTATTGAACTTATTAATGTTGCTTGTTTAAAACAAGAAGTATGAGCAATAATAAATTCATCGCCACATAAACACTTCATCACATGCAAACGCTTAAATTATAAAGACCTAAACGACGAACAGTGAGAATGGTAGAGAGATAGACGTACGTTTCATGCGATTACATACAGAATCAATTAAAAAACGATCATCAACAATCGAAAGAAGCATTTATCATGTTCAAACCTTAAATGACTTAATGTGCATGTATGAACACATGCACAACCAACTTTGGCTAACTTTGGCTTCCCCTTTCAGTTGTGAATAAAAAAACATCTTCTTTCTATGTTGTACATGAAGGATACTCGTATTATGTGCAGTGGAACTGGAATGGGCACGACTAAATGGACGGCCATTTAATACGGTAGCGACATCAAATGTCGTGTAGAACTAAATGATTCATTATTATTCCTGCTCTTAATAGCAACTGCATGTGAAGAGAAATGATATTAGAAATTTTTTAGAAAATTAATAACAACAATACATACATATATTGTTGTCCACCAACAATAGCAACGGCAAATCTCTGAGAGATCAAAGTCTAATTTATTACTTCTGGCTGCCTTCCCCTCCCACCTGAGATTCATTCAAGATAAAAAATAAATAAATTTTATTAATATTTGGAATGATATTGACAATAAACATATTAGAAGACGACAGACACCGTATCACATAAATTTCTCAAAAAAAAAAAAACAAAAAAAAAAAACTAAAGTCATGAAGGCCAGTTCTCACAAAAAGAATTAAATATGAATTCCAGCAAGAAAATAAAAATAATTTTCCAAGGAATGGTATAAATTAGCATTTATTTTCTGACACATATTGTAAACATCTAAATTTTTGTACTATACTCCATACATTATATGTGGAACGGCATGATGGAATTCTCATTTGGTTCATATATAAGTTAATATATATTTAAGGACAATTGGTAAGCGGGTACCACGAGGCAGAAGTTTAATATAACAGGTCAAAAAAAGCAGCAACTTTTTGAAATAATACATTTTAGCGTAGAATCATATTGTGAAGACTATTTTAAAATCATTGAAACTGATCCACATCACACGCTCTTGATCTTCTTTTGAGATTCTTTGAATGTTCTTTTTTTACTAGGATGCCAATACAATACAAAGAAGAGACAGTCTTCAATTTTCTTTGCTATTTTCCAGCCTTGCATATGTCGCGGCACTAGGTTTTAGGCAGCCATATACTAGATGGCCCTTCAGAGTTATTAGAGATTGGATCGAGTGACCTATCAGATACATCAATGCGACAGGTTGAATCTATGACAGCCAATCTGTAATTTATTCCCTCCACATCTTTCCTTGTACAAAAATGTCGCAAAGCCCTAGATAAGCTTGTGCAGAACTCATCTGTCATATTGAATTGGGTGCATGGATACGTGACTAATTCAGGCAACCTAGTTGCGGATGACCTGGCAAAGAGAGGAACCCTACTCATAGTAGTCGATATGGAGAATCTCTGTGGGCTACCACTCTCATCCTGATGGAGACGTTTCGATGTTACCTCTCTCAATTCAGTTCAAAACAGATAGCAAAATGAGCCCACGTGTGTGATAGCGAGAACCCTTTGGCCTCGCCCAAACTTCCACAGAACTAAAAACCTCATTAACTTCACTAGAAAACACTTGAGGAATCTCTTGGCCACACTGACTGGCCACTGCACTTTCGGAACCCATGCAAAACGTATGGGTCTTCCGTACAATTATTAGTGCTCCAGTTGTATTAATGAAGAAGAGGAGGAAAGCAAATCGCATCTCCTTCCTTGGCAGTTTATCCTTCAAGTGTTATCGGAAATAGGACTCGAAAATATGAGTCTTTATATTAGGAGCAGCGGCTGGTATGACAGCCCAACAAAAAATTTCAAAAAAGTTAATCGGGTTTGGAACTAAGAATTTTTGGTGGAAACTCTTCCCTACCGAATTACGAACTTAATGATTTAACAAGGCGTGAGATAAAAATAATCGATTCTTAAGAAGTATATACTTAATTTTTTTCATATGCAATATGTTCAAGTAATCTATTAAAACAATCATACTTCTCATCAAGCAAGTTATACAGGGTGGGCCAAAAGAAACCAAGGGGTGTAAAAGTTTAATAACTTTTTTGTTTATTAACTTTTTTTATTTTTTCTTTCAGATTATATAATATACAAAATGGAAATTTTTTTACACTAAGTATGAAAAATGATGTCTCTTAAATGACCACCGTTTTCAGCTTCGCACTGATGGGCTCTTTTTAGAGCATTTTCCATAACATCTTTCAAAACTTGTGGCTGTAGCGTTCGAATTTCTGCAACAATGTTTGCCTTGAGTTCAAGGATTGTCTCTGGCTTGTTCACATACACTCGCTCCTTCAAAAAACCCCAAAGAAAATATTCGGGTGCTGCCAAATCTGGCGATCGCGCTGGCCAAATAATTTCCGAATTTCGAGAAATTATTCGCTCTCCAAAAATTTGACTTAAAAGTGCCATTGTGTCTCGGGCAGTATGGGCAGTGGCTCCGTCCTGCTGAAACCACATACCAGGTCTGTTTTCAATAGCAGGACGTAAAAAATTTTCTATCATAAACCGATACCGCTCTCCATTTATGGTTACAGCACTTCCATCTTCATTCTCGAAGAAGTAGGGCCCAATGACATTTTCAGATGTGATCCCACACCATACTGTACACCTGATGGGGTGCAATTGGCGTTGATGAATGGGTCTTGGATTTTGAGAACCCCAGAACCTACAGTTCTGCTTATTAACAAAGCCATTCAAATGAAAATGAGCTTCATCACTCATAATCAAATTTTCAATAAAGTTGATTTCATTTATTCATTTCTTATTTTCTGATTTTCATTTATTATTTTCATTCATTATAAATTCTCCAAGTGTTGTCTATATAATCTGAAAGAAAAAATAAAAAAAAAATTAATAAACAAAAAAGTTATTAAACTTTTACACCCCTTGGTTTCTTTTGGCCCACCCTGTACATAATTTTTTTAAATTTTGTATAATATGTTTTGTAAGCGAGTAATGAAATTTGAAAATCAAAAAATTAAGTAATTATATGGCAAGTAGTTTTGATGGTAATGTGTAGATTTTTTGCTGGGAGTTAACACCCTTTTATGGCGTCTGCACGCACGATCCTTTTCGCGACCCACTCTCTTCTCTCCTTTATTAACTATTTACATATATCTAGTCCGTTCATCTTTATTCTCCCTTTCTCTACTTATGCATACTGTCCAAGTTACAGGTAGAACAAAGGGTTTATGGTATTGAACCCAAGTGAGCTGGACCCTTAACTTTCATCTCTCACCAGCAACACGCTAACCTAAACTAACCTACATAGGTTGACACCGACGAGTGGACTGTTCTTTCATAAATTAATTCATAATTTCGTAAATTAATTAATTAAGAAGTCATGAATGAAGTTCGGCAACTAGCAAAAAAATATATGGCAAACACTGATCATGCTCCATGGAAAATAAGTCGAGGGTTGTTTGAGCCAATACGAATCTCAGCCTAAAGAAGATCGAAAAGACACTCGGTAAGCACCTGCTTCCGCACGTACATAAATATGATATATATGTCGTGTGTCATGCTATTTACGTGAGTGGTACGGTGTACGTGAGTGGCCATAAGAAGTCAATCAAGTGAATTTCGGCAACTAGCAATTAGCAGCCACAAATCTCAAAAGTATAGGGTAAACACTGATCATGGTCAGTGAAGAATAAGTAGAGAAAGTGGTTCTTTGAACCAACAACAATCTCTCGAAAAGACACTCTGTAAATATCTGCTTGCTCACGTACACAAATATGTCGTGTTTCACGCCAATTACGTGAGTGGTTGCCACCTCTAATAGATACTTGCATAATAAACCCAAAACACTCGTAACTAAAAAGCTTTTATATTTCTTCTGGAGTAATCCCCAGTTCCTTTGCATATCAATTGGTTTTTTCATTGAAATGCATATCTTTCTTCAGATATTGCTGCACTTTTTTTGGTATTTCTTTGCATAATTATCTCTTGGCCATAACAAGTCAATGCTGAATAGCAAAGCTGAGTTGTTAGAACAGAGAAATCTGAAGAGAGTATTGCAATAAAATTGATATTTGTATGCATGTTACAATTATTTAAACGACGAGTATGAATGGATGGATTAAACATTAAATGTTGTTGTTACATGTTGAAAAACATGAATAAAGTAATCATGAGGCAAACAACAAAACTTTACAACGTTCAACAGTCCAACAGTCCAACAGTCCAACAGTCAGTCCAACCAACCAACCGACCGAACCAGCCAACAACCAGCAAAACATTCAACTTACTTAATTTTCAGCGCTTAACAGACAATTAAAATCCAATTAATTCTGACTTTTATTATGGTTAAGCCGCTTAATGTTTAACAATTGCACTGATGTTTCTTTTTTTTAATTGTTGTTGTTATAGTTGTGGTTGTTGTTGCTGCTGCTGCTATTGCAGCTTTATTCAAATTCACTCTTGTTGTTCTTTTTGTTGCTTTGGTAGGTCCTTTTTTTTATTTAATTTTTTTTTCTTTGCCTGCTCTTCTTTCAATTGTAATGAACTTGAAGTTAAGTTTTAATCGCGTTGCCTTGTTTTCTTTTCCAGTTTTAGGACTTCTCATGTTACGGCGGTAGTCTGTCTCATTGTGTCCATGTTTTTGCTGTTATACAACTTGCAGCCACTTAAATTTTATAAATGGCATTTGAGTTATCTAAAGGTTTTGTACAAATTTGTATTTAAATAAATATTGATGTAAAGCTTTGGACTTTGCGAAGAAAAATAGCATTGGCAAATGGATTTAAATTCACCATATCTATTATTAAATACATGTAATGAAAACTTATGGACTTTGCTATTCAGAAAAACATTTTAACGATATTCGCTCGGTCGATAGAAGCAAAACAAAATAACATCATTAGTTTAACTACATTTAGTTTTTTTATTATATTATGTGATATTCGCTTAGTTTCACATTTAGTACGATTAAATATATCGATACAAAATATGATTTTCTGTTCGCAAAAATATCGAGCCTTATTTTCGATTTTATCGTAAGCGACATGTTATCGAAAATAGAAATTTTAATTGAAATTAATATTTTATGGGCCTATCCATAGTTTAGAATTATCAAAGCACCAAAATTGTTGATAACTTTTAAGATACGGGCTGTACAATTTTATCGTAAGCGACAATTTACGTACAAAAGCATTTTTGAATATTAAAAAAAAAACCTCCTGAACAATTTAATTTTTGTCGCTTACTATAAAATCGAAAATAAGGCTCGATATACTGAATTCAGCAGGTACTGGTGCATATTGCTAGCGTTTTTCGATATAGTTATCATGTGATCATCTGGCCGATTTCAGCTCCTCATAATAGATGAGACATTTCTGGTCCCACCAAATACAGAACATTAGTTTGACGTCATGGATATTCAGCCTTGGCACTGATTGACCGGTCTTGTCATAAATTTTTTAGCACTTCGGATTATCGGAATGGATTCATTTTTCATCGCAAAGTAATAATACGATACAAAAGGACTTATTTTTATGGCATTCAAGCAGTATTTCGGACGTGTAGAATTGTGTCTCTAAGCATCTCTCGGCTTCAACTCGCGTGGCACTTAATTTCTTTGCTTTTAGACTAATACTACTTCTTTCAAACATTTTGTAATTTGCTGCTGGAGTGACTTTCAATGACTGCAAGTTCTTCTTGAGTTTGACAACAATCTTCATGGAGTAATAATACCTCCAATTGATCATCTTCAAACATTTTTTACTGACCACAACGGTTTTTGTTTTAAGTATTAAAATCATCACTTCTAATAAAGTTTCGCGTAAAAAATTGTATGAAAAATTTCATAAAGTATAAAAGTTATTTCTTATTGTGAAATATTGTAAAGTTCAGCCTCGGTTCGTCCCAGTATACATCAGAGCTGTGTAGCTCATGAACGAACGGGTTAAATTGAACGAATCACTTAATTGAACGAACTGATCCGGTGATTCTACTGAACGCTTTTGGATCAGTAGTGTACCGCTCGATGTTTTCGTTCATTCAGTTTGTGTTTCAAGTCTTTTATGTCAAATTTGCTTTCGTTCATGTTTGCTATTTATGTTATGCCTTTTTGTGTTTTAAAAGGTTTAGGTACGTGTATACTAAATTATATTTAGCATCGCTGTGGCACTGCCATCATTCTTTTTATAATTTGATTTAATAGTCTTTTCATAAGAAGTATTTTTACTAGTGTTTTTTATAAAGTGTTTTTATAAAGTAAAGATGTTAAACCTTAACTGTATATATGTTTATACATACATTTCATTACCTCAATCTAAAATGAATTTGTAGTGCTTGAGATATTTTTTTTTGGTTTCCGGTTGAATATTTTTGAGGACAAAATTTTAACTTAAGCTTTGAGAAGTAACATTCAAACATTGATGCGCTTTTGATATATAAATAACGATAAAAGCGTTAAAATGCGTTTATTAATTATCGGAAGAAAAAAATAGTAAAACCAAACAAAAGTACCTTTCGTAATCTTAATATTAAACTAAATATTAACCCAAAATAAAATGTACAATATTCTAGTCGAAAAACAAGAAATTATTTATAAAATGAATTTAAATATAATTTTTTAAATAAATAATTCAACTTTTTTTTAATAAATTCTTCAATTAATTCATTCGCATTATTTAAATATTCGTATATACAACCGATTTTATTATTCTTACAAAATAGCATTGCTTCATACTGTCGTTCAAAAGTGAACGATTGAACGAACGGGTCAATTTTTTGCTAATTGAACGAAAATTACCGAAAATTACTGAAAAGAACGATTTGGCACAGCTCTAGTATACATATCGAGCCATAACCACCAAAAAAGCTCAAAAGACATAACTTGATTTTCATCAAAGAAGGAGTTTCGAAAAATTTATGGCTCACAGTTATGTGTATGTTATATAAAGCAAATGACCCACCGTGTCTGATCATTAAAATCATTGATTATAATTTCACTAAATCATTATGAGATCTTAAAACACTTTTCGAAAAAATCATAATTTATTTAATTTTTTTTAATTCCAAAGTGAAGCAATGAGTCGACCTGTGGCGTGCATGTCTTACATGTTTGTTCTTTGTTTTTTTTTTTTTTTTAATAATTCACTTCATTTTGTCTCTCATGGTGGTGTTGTAAGCCGGAGTGATAGACATGGTTCTTGTTGTAACTACTGCTACTGCTGGTCCTCCTGTTGTACATAATTGTTATTGCCGTATGATTGCAATATTTTTGCATACATTTTGTTGTTAGTTTGGTTTGTTTTGTTGCAAATAAATAACTTCACATAAATTGAAGTATAAAAATTTTACTGCAATTCACTTGTAAACATTTTTAAGTGATCCTGGGAATATGTATGTGCACATGGCCTTCTTGATAATTTTGAAAATATTTTCATAGAACGCTGCTTTCTGAAATTCCCACAAGATATACGTATGAACATTCTTATATACTGTATTTGAGCATATATGTATGTATGATAGATTTTTAATCAATCAAATATGAAATTCATTATTTCAATATTACTGTTTTGCAGGAGAGCACTTTTAAGCGTTCAAGTCGATTTTCAGAAATTTATATCTTTTACAGTTAAATTGGGAAATTCTCCATTAACCTTTACTTTTTTAAGCAAATATCGTTCTACACACTGTAAATAATACATTCAAGTTGCAATATAGCAAAGTATAACCTAAATTAAGCTATTATTCCAAATGAGATTAGAAGTCTTAAAAATATAAGCAGCAAGTCATTTTGCTATAACTTCTTGAAAAATCAAACAAATTAATTTAGATTTTGCTCAGGGGTACTTGCAAATATGCAGATTACGGAGGTAGCATTAACTCAAAATCAGCTTAGCTCGACTTAAGCACTTTGTTAAAACATCTGTTAATTTTTACAACAAAAAATTTACTAAAATGTATGTATGTACATACAAACATACATGTATGTATGTGTGTATCGCAATTTAATTTTTACATAATTTTCATTCAATAAATTTAATATTAAACACAACTTAAATTTATGTAACCAAAAAAAAATCCATTTAAATCGATGTCTATGAATGTTTTTGTTCGTAAAATTTAGTGCCCAAAGTAAATATAGAATTCCGTACATTGACCTTTCTTAAATTCCTGTAGAAAAGGTCTAATAAAGAAGTAATAATACATATGTACATAAATATACACATTTATATACACATACATGCACACACTTTCGTATTTCGCATATTTCATGCACGCAATAACGGAAATTCTATACACACTAGTCATGGCCAAAAAGAAAAAGCCGAGTGAAGGAAAAAAATGTAGAATAAAATATTTAAACAAACGCACACACTCACACACACATCAAATTTATATTTTATGTCTAGAAACTTCATGGACAAAGTCTGGCGGTGAAGTGAAGACGTATGAAAAATCCTGAAAAATCCTTACGCATATTTTTACACACAAATAATATATATATATATATATATATACAAGGACATACATTTTTATATTAATACAACTTACACACAAATACATTTATATGTATACATAAATAAAACAAGAAGAAATAAAAAGGACCGACAACGTGAAGGCAATTGACATGTTAGACAGGCCAGGCTGCTTGAATAAAATTAGGCAGAGAGACAGATGCCCACGTATACATACAATATATCGATATGTATGTATGTATGTACATATGTATTCTTGCAAGTAAGCTTCATTTAGCAATGAACCAATTGATATAATGGCGCTAGTACTGGTACAATTTTGTATCAAAATGGTCTCTTTTTTAAGTGCGAACTGAATTAATACAGCCTGAGATTTCAAAAGTAGGAGCTGAAAATTTTAAATTATTATAACTAAATTTAAGGAGTTAAACCCCCGTCTAGACTGGCAATAAATTCAATAAGATACCCTACAAGAACACTACTAATTGACTGCTCATTTGATCGGAAGTCATGCAGGATATATCTATCAATGCGTAGAACAAAGTTTCTATCACATTGTTAAAGGCAAAATGAAAAATGTGATGGAAATTTTTGTGTACGTGTGATGTTGCATCTCTCTCTAACCAATGAATATAACATATAGTTGAACTGCTCACTCCAGTGCCTTCTACTAATCAATGATAGCATATATATTACTCAAGTTTGACTGTTCATAATTGAATAATATATCCCCCACAATTGAGTATTAATTTATGATTGATATATTGACAGCAAATATAATTTTTATTTCATTTGCTTTTTATTATAAAAAATAACTAAATTACACAAGTAAATAACATGCATATTTGCAACAAAAAATACAAATAAAAACACAAAATAACTTCAATGGTATCTAGCCCTCTTCACACCTTTTCATCTCCAACGCACCTAGCTCTTGACAAATATCTGAAATATTGAAAATAAATATATTTACATACATATTAAATTAATGTGAATTCTTTTATTCGCTATTTTACTTATCTTTTTAACACTTTTGTAAACTTTTCACATATAGAATGAATTATATTACCGCCTTCTTCAACTCCCAACGCATCTTGATCTTTCCAAATATCTAAAAATTTAAAATGAAACGAATACATACATACATACATACATACATATGTATATTTTCAATTAAATTATATAAAATTTCTTTTGTTCATTATTGTTTTTATCTTACCTTTTTCACAAACACCATAATTTTTTTACCACTTTTATATTTACATTTTAGTTTTACAAAATGAACGAACTATGAATTATTTTCAATAAAATTAAATATTTTAAAAATTCTGACATATGTACATTAGTCGTTCCACTCTAGCATATATGTTAGAGTAGAGCAACTATAATAACTGTTGAATTGAATGTAAAATTGTTGCAAATGTGTTAGTAAAAAAATATTGTTTGTGTTAGTTTCAGTCATTCATTTCTTGTAGGGTATATTGCAGTAAATGTCAAAATACTGATATGGCTGGTGGAGACAGCTAATTGACAGTGCTTGCAATAATGGCGGCAATAATTGTCAACAGTTTTTCGTTGATAATTATCACGAACATAAAACGTCAAACTCGGTGTTAATTTATGTTCAACTTTTCTGTATTGTGTTTGGTATTCAGATAATATTAGTGAAATTGAGAAAATATATTACTTTGAAATTTATTTGCTAGTGGTTCAAGTTTGTCTAATTGTATAAAGGTGTAGAAAAATAAAATAGATTCATATCGAATACAAATTATTTGCTGGGCTTTTGTATTAGTTTCTAAGCCTACTACGCTTATTTTTCTTTTGTGATTTTCAAAAGTATTATTATTTGTGAATTCTCAAATAGTTCTTGAAAGTCTGTGCATAAGATAAGAGGTTTGTGACTATTCAAAATGTGTGGTTGAAGTCTACTGATGATTTGTTACAGCAACAATGAAATATATAGACAACGCTGAACCACTATCAAATAAATTTCAAATTAAAATAAACTTCTGACAATATGTCGAATAATAAATTTCTGAAAAAACAAAAAATGGTCTCTTAAAAACAATAGTTTGTATTGTTATTATAAGTTTATAAAAATAAAAATTTGTTTACAAGTGAACTATATTTTTCTTAAATGTTTGTTAAAATACACAATGTATAATAAAAGATATTTAATTAATTTTTTTGATTTTGATTAGTCTAAAATCATGTTTATATTTTATGGTGCCAAATTATATGTGATAATGTTTTAAGGAATAAATAAAACCAAAGTGAATTATAAATATTCTAAAAAAACACTAGCAGAACGTGACAACATGCTCTCTTCTAAGACCACCACACCTTCATCATCAGCTTTCTTGTGTTAGGTCTACTGTGTGTGGTGTCAGCTAATGCAAATTTCAGCATTAAATACATACTATACAAATTTTTTTTAGTGCAAATGGAATATGTGAATTGTTTTGATTTATCGTATTACAATTCGGGGATAGCATTTCGGTATTGAAAGCTCAATTTTGCCATCTCTAATTTAAAGTAGTCCTGTTTTTGTTGTTTGTTGTTTACTAATTATGCACGTGCCTGTTAATTTGCTTATTTATTAAAATTTATTTACCATTTTTGTTATTTGGGTCATTATTTTGTTGGACAACTTGTTTGCGCATTTTTCCTTCCTTCATCTTAAACTGCTCTTCAAAATATCTTAATACTTAAATTGATCGGTATTTGCTTCTACAAATTGCCGTTTGCCAACTTTATTCACCGCCGGCACGCAATACCATTACCGAACTACTGCCTCACAGTGGGTTTTTTGGTTCAAAAACAATATTTTTCGACCACTCAATTTCAAAATGTTAAAAGCTGAAATGCGCAGTTATGATATTAAAAAAAAAAACATTTAATTTTTGAAAAATCTCAGTAAAGTCAATGCAAGGCTGCTTAATCGGAAATGACTCTATTTATTTACTTATTGGTTTTTGAATATTACGAGTATGTTTATCGTTTTATTTTCAAATTAATTTTTACGTATTTTATTTGAACCTACATTGCTACATACATACATGCTCATGTATGTTGCAAGTAGAAGAAAGTCTTTAATGAGGCCTTATTTCTTTGTTTTATTTAGTTGTTTAAATTAATTATAGCTTTTACAAAAATGTGACACATAAAAAAGAAAAATATATTTTTTAACTGACACCAGCACAATTTTTCAAAACCTGTCACCTAAAATAACTTACATACATACATACTAGTGTTTTTCGTACGGGATTTCCCGGGAAAATTTTCCCGGGATTCCGCACATTTTCCGGGAAAAAATCCCGGGAAATTTGTGCGGGAATTCCTGGGATTTTTTTTTTTATTTTTATTATGGCAACTTTAGTTTGTATGTACACATCCTTGATGAGTGTCGTTATTCACTTTATGAATGCGATGGTGCAATAACAAGGTGATGGCACTAGCACAATAGCTAAAACTTTACAACAACTAAGGACTAGTTTACATATGGCATACATGTGCTCTGAGACTTACAGGCCTTTGTGCGCCAAAAGCGGAACTCGACGATCAAAATTTAATTCTAAACCAATTCATAAAAGTAAAAACGGAAATGCGCAAGGCAATAAAAGAAAAATTACAAAATAATTACAGATTCTCTTTGCTAAAAAGAATGATTCTAAAGGGTGTTTTTTATTGAGGTATAGAACTTTAAGTTGGCATCACTTTTTTAACTGGCGGCCATTTTGTCAGCTGTCAAGTGATTAATATTAAGTTTGGTTTGCCATTTCATCATGAACAGGTTGACAAAAGAACAACGCTTGCAAATCGTGCAAATTTATTTCGAAAATAATGGTTCAGTTCGCGAAGTTTACCGCAAGCTCCGTCCATTTTATGGTCGACATAATCGTCCATCAGAGCAATTAATTCGGTTAACCATGGATCGTTTTCGCACTACGTTTACTCTATGTGATAATACGCATCCGCAGAGACGTCGAACAGTGCGCACCGAAGAAACAATTGCCGCTGTAGAGCAAAGTGTTGAAGAGGACCCGAATGAATCGATTCGCCACCGTGCACAGCAATTGGAGCCGACTAACCGACTATTTTGTTCCCGAATTGGATGGCATGAATGTGGATGAGTTGTGGTTCCAACAAGACGGCGCTACATGCCACACAGCGCACGTCACAATCGATTTATTGAAGGAAACATTCGATGAGCGCATAATTTCGCGGAATGGACCTGTCAATTGGCCACCAAGATCGTGTGATTTGACACCATTGGATTATTTTCTTTGGGGATATGTGAAGTCGCTCGTCTACGCCAACAAACCAGAAACGTTAGGGGACTTGGAAGCCAACATTCGTGGCGTTATTGCCAACATACGGCCCCATATGCTCGAAAAAGTGGTTGAAAATTGGACCTGTAGAATTGGCTTTATTCGAGCCAGCCGCGGCGGCCACATGCCCAAAATCATATTTAAACATTAATGGCATAAAATTATCCTTCCAATAAAGCCAAATTAATGGACATTAAAACGATTTTCTTGTGTTTTATTTCAATTCGAAGTTCTATACCTCTTAAAAAAGCACCCTATATTAATGATTATTCTCTACTAAAGTCCTATTTCCAACGAAATATTTTGTAATATTTTTTAATAATGTAATTTGTTTCTTTTTTCGTTATATCAATGCATTTGGCTTTGCATTTACATATAATATTGATATTTATGCATTGCTATTATATAAAGAACTGAAATGGTATTATTTTTTGACTAACATGTTTATAAAACGTTATTATTTAATCGATCTCATGAATTTTAATTTGTTTTTTATTAAAATAAATTAAATTAAAAATATTTTGTATTGTTTTGCACTGGGCGGGAATTCCCGGGAAACCGAAAAAACGTTCCCGCTTTCCCGGGAAATCAGAAAGTCCGGGAAAAGAAAAACTCTAATACATACATAGATCTTCCTTAAAAAATATATATAAAAGTAAATAACTTTCAACAAAGTCATAAAAACAAGGAACTGTAGGCTAATAAAAAAATATTTAAAGTTTCCTTACTCAAGTACAAACATTCAGGCGATAGTAATATCGATAGTGAAATTAGAACTATCGATAGTAGAAAATATCGGTAGTATACCAGCACTACTTTGATATAACCCGAGAATTAAATAAAACACCAAAAAATTTACACTCAACTTGTCTTAAAATTATGTACATATGTACATACATATATTGGTGTCAATTCTTGTCAATAATTTTGGAGTTATTGATAAAGTTTTGGTAAAAACATATTTTTCTAAGAAAATTTCTAATTTTTCTTTCTTCAAAAATTTATACACAGTCTCTTAATGGTGTTTATTTAATTAAAATGAAAATGTGGCACATAAGTTGTAGTAAATTATGTGGTGCAGCCTACCTAACTTTGTATTTAGCGGTAAAAAAAATGTCGAAAACCAGAGTCAATCGCAAAAGAAAAATAAATTTACAGGCATTGAAAATCAGTAGCAAGTGCCTCAGTAAATGACTGAGGAACGCCAGACCACAAAAAAATTATTTTGTAGGCCTGTGTAATCAGTTACAATTGATTAAATATGTATTTAAATATTTTCAAAAATTAGTAGGCGTGTCTAACCCCATTTAAAAATTCATTTTGTACCTATCCAGCCTAAAAATAGTTTAAGCGTTACAAAATAAGCGTACTATGTATGTATGTATGTATGTATGTATGTATGTATGTATGTATGTATGTATGCATGTATGTATGTAGATATGTATGTAGTATATATATTTATTACATATGTATGTATATAAGTACATATTCCCTGCAGTCAGACTGGGGCCAAGTGTCTCTATGTCAATACTAAAACTCTAGTAGTAGTTACATTGTCAATATACATAAATTAAGGTATAGAAATGTACCAGTAAATTTCTGGTTGGTATGTCTCCATGTTCCCATAAGAACTATGAATTCACTATATAGTCAATTGTTTTAGTGTTACTAGTAGAATTTCAATGACAAGCACATGCTAAATGTCTATAGCACAAAGTATTATATGGGGAATAATTGTAGAGTAGTACTGGTGACCAAGTCAAAAGCGACTCAGTACATTTTCACCATCGACATTTCCTTCAGGGTTGCTCATCATATTTACATAAGTATTTGTTTCTGCTTATGCAAATATTCTGAACCTTTACACAAAAATTTAACAAAATGCCCTTCAGCTCAATGCATACATATGTACATACTTCGAGGCTGCACAGAGAAGCGCCAGAGTGCCGAACATCAATCGGCTTTTTATAAAAATGAATACAAAATGATGCACATCAGTGATGGGAATTGGAAATCGTGATTTCGTGCCAAATCTGCTTTTAAATAGTGCCAAAATCACTTGAATAGTGCCAAACCACTTTTTATGTAATTTTAATGCTGGCACTTGATGTTCATTTAAATTATGGTTCTTGAATGATAATTTATTGTGTTTATAACTAGAAAAATTTACGAATACCACAAAATACACGGTCTAAAATTATTTGTATATATACATTACTACATTTCGAGCCCTATTTTCGATATAATAGTGAAGGACATGTGGTAAAAAATTAACTTTTTTATTATCAAAATTGCAAAATTGTTGATAACTTTTAAAATACAGACTGTAAAGTTTATCGTGAGCGACAATTTACGTATGTACTCGTCCAGTTGTCGACATCGACGTCACATTTAATACAATATCAATTTATTTTTGTGGTTAAAATACTGTCGAGTTGTACAAATTCGTGCACGATAAAAATATTGATAATTGTTAGCTATTTATTTTAATCAAACAAAGATTCTGTCGGTATAGTAGAATTTGTATTGCTTTTTTGGTTCATAATTTTATATGTATTACGATTATAACAAGATCTATTGTTAGACTTCAAAAATCTTTACCATGTATTAAAGATGCTAAAGTTTATAATTGCAGCCCATTTAACATTTTACTTTTGATCAAATTTCGAACTAGAAATATACTTTCCACGTTTCATGAAGAATAGAGAATAAAATGAATACCTTGAACGATTCGATAAAAATTACTTAAAAATTGTTCATTGAAACTATTGTTTGCGTCTCCATGTATTTGAAAAACAAAAGACAATAAGAAAATATGAAATATGAATAGAGTTTTATCATTGCATTATGACTAAAAATTTTATAATGTGAAGAAATATTTCACAGGCTCCCACTGTTCAAAGACTCTATCTGCATTAACTTGACGAGACAACCAACGGTTTGGGGAATACTTAAGAATTTCATAAATTTCAGAGTTGAAATATTTCTAAAAATTTATAAAATCATCTTTACGACATGAGCTGTTACAAACAAATTTATGTATTCATTTTAATAGATCGTCAGTGTCTCTGGGCAAACCGTTACTTTTTACTATCAGAACCGAAGAATTGTCAGCATAGACTACTAAGTTTTCATTACTTAAAAACGTAAAAAGTAATAAGAAAAGTTTCCATATTTAATGGACAAAAAGTGCCAGAAACGGAGCGAGAGTGCCACAGTGCCAGACAACAACCAACAGTGCCAAAAATGACACAATTGTGCCACATTTCCCATCACTGATGCACATACGCTTATCCATTTCTCTCGGTTTTCTCTTTGTGGCAGTGTTGGTATCTCTACGAAGAGCAAAAGCACATTAAGCTGTTGCAAAAAGGGTAAAAAGCGCAATAAAATACGAAAAAGAGGGTAAAAAAGCACGAAAATATTTTTTTTTAATTTTAATACATTTTAAGTCATTTAAAAAGGAGAGTTTAGAGTGTAAAAGCTCAAAATATAATTTAAAATTTTTTCTTCAAAATAAACAAAGTATTTGAGATGTAATAACAGAATTTATTAACGTATTAATTAAAACAAAATCTTAATTACTTTAATAAAAATAAGTATGTAAAAACAAATAATAAAAAAAAACAGGAGTCAAATAATATAGTAACGTATACACACATACGTATGTACTAGAGAGCTGCGTAAACAGTCTTGAAATGTAAAAACGTCATGATTTTTAAATGTATTCACGTCGCATGTATTATACTAAACCAATAATAAATGCTGTCGTACTATAAGCGAAGCACAATGGATGTTGGTGTACGTGTATATCAGTTGTAACAAGCGATGTCGCAAGACAGCTTGTTTGTAACAAACACTCAAAAGAAGTACTGTTGATTAGTGTATGCTTGTTATTTTTCATATTATACGTTTGCGTGTGTGTGTAATATGTAGATGGTAAGCTATTATGTGATTAAACGCATACAACTAATGTTAATGCATGTGTGTGCCTTTGCATGTGCGCAGAAAAATAAAAAATCATACACACATACATGCATGACGTTTGTACACGCGCTCATTGGTAGAAAGAAGCAAGTATCACAAATTCTTCCGTCACGAAGTGTTTTCTTCTTTACTCTTATACCTAAAATACTCAAAAAAATTTCTTGCAAACAGTGTTGTTAACGTTTGTTTTATAAGATTTCGCTGTAGCAAAGCATTTGAAAAATCCCTCATGTCTTGAAAGTTCTTATAAGATGTCTTATGCAGGAGACTAGTATGTACATACATACAATAGTAGGTGAAGCTTAGGCTTAGATTAAGATATGTATGTTACTGAAAAATCATTTACACGTAAAGAATGCATTAAAAGCATCACTCTTTTCTTAAGTACTCTTAACTTAAAAGTTTTTGTTTTCGCGATATTCACCTTTATTTCAGTTGTCAACATTGACAGCACGTCAATATGATATGAAAAAATTGGAGGTTGGCTACTCGTTGTCTAAAACAACTGACTGCTATTGATAACCTAATGCTTTCAATCGAAATCGGCCCTTAAAATTTAACCACTCTTGCGCGTTGAATACAAATTTACCTACATTTTGTTGTAGACGTGAACATTTTGATCTACTTTGCACTTACAAATTAACAGCCTTATGAAAATTCCGAAATCGGCCCTTAAAATTTAACCACCCTATATTATGATTAAATATTTGTGTAACCTTTAACAAATGCTTATTGAATACTACTTTCAATCAATTATTATGTAGAGAATTATGTTGTACTTTCCAGTTACTTCCGTTTTTTATTTTGCAAAAAAAATTAAATTTTTTAATCCAAATTATGAAAAGTTTTCTACATTGTTTTTAACATAGTTTCGTTATTTTCATTGAAAACAATTTAAGAAGCCTCAGTTAAAAGTGCTGCTATTAGCGCATAAAAATATTTTAGTTTTTTAAGTTAAAAATATTTTTATTTAACAAAAAAAAAAACACCAAAAGCTCTGTAAGAAATTGTTAAAAGCACTGTAAAATACCCGCTTTTTAAAAAAGGGTATTAGCTAAATTTTCTCGTTTATGAAGAGGCAAAAAGCACCAAAAAATACCCGAAACGCACCAAAATACCATCACTGCTTTGTGGGCAGCTCTGTCATACATACACACCCAAATACATTTTTTGTGTGCATTAATGTGTATAACTTAGCAAGTCTTTTTCAGCATGCATTCATTCATTGGTTGCATTTAAATAGGCGTGCAATATTTAGCTGACTTACTACAGTCATTAAAAAAAACAACAGGAACAACAACAAAATAAAACACAAACGCATTGTAGCATAAAGTAATAAAAATTTTAAAAGGGGTAAAACATTATCAATGCCATACAATTTTATATACACGTACACACATACACACACAAACGCAGAGACAAACTTCCAACAAAACTTTATTTTTATAATTCCATGTTAATAAAACGCAAAATGAACTTAAATCCAATAAGAATTTATTAGCATTAAGAAAAACAAAAAAAGCTTTTTTAAGCCTTAAGTTTGTATTGCAATTTAGACATTTGAATGACTATAGCAGTCGTGGCCGAGTGGTTAAGGCGTCTGACTCGAAATCAGATTCCCTCTGGGAGCGTAGGTTCGAATCCTACCGGCTGCGTAAAGTTTTTTTTTAAATTTATTACTCTTTGTAGATAAAATATTTTTTTATACGAAACAAAATATTTTTATTTACTCAACTAAAAGGTCATTTTATTAAAACAGCGTTTCATTGAAAGCAACAATAAATAAAATACAAAAATTAGTTTTTGTTTTCAATATAAAAATGCCAGATCAAGGCGATTTCATACCATATCATATTACATATCGTCGGGTAGTTATTGGTTTGCCGCAGTAGTAATATATTCTTAATATACTGTGCGGCAAACCAGTAACCACGCGACGATATACATACTAAATTTTATAATTTATTTAGTGTATATACATATATTTAGAATCAAAATTTTATAAATGTATATATATATCGTCAGTTGGTTATTGGTTTGCTGCAGACCTAATGTAGTTTGAATATACTGTGCCACAAAACAATAACTAACCGACGATACGAGTATTGCACATACTTACTACATATGTACGAAATTTTGCATTTACACTTACGCAAGAACATTTGCATCAAACACCCAATACCGCCCATCTTTATTTAATCAATTTACAAGCACTTTGTAATGCTGTATCGATGGTTTTACTGTATTAGAATACAATAGAGTAAATTTGTTGCTGACACTTTCCATTAAAAAATTTTATTAAATACATCATACAATTTTATTTCATTACATAATTTGAAAGACAGTATTGCATTTCGTTCAAAGATGGGAGCCATCATTAGCTTGCATTAATTAGTGCAATCACGCAGAATTGTATTAAATTTTTACTATAAATTTAGCCAATTTTTCTTAAAAATATCTATAATAAAATGCATAACAAATTGTCAATTGAGGAATAAAAAAAATATTTAAATTTGGAACAAAAAAATACAATTTCGAAAGTTATTGGACTCGTATTTAAAGAAAAGCTTTTTTTTACATAATAATAATAATAATTTTTAAAATTTAGCAATGGATACAACCAAGGCACATCAATTAGGTACCCGCGATTCTACAACAAATATTACAACAGCAACAACCACATGTTTTTTTTTGGTATAAATTACCTTCTTACTTTTCAAAACAGGGTAGCATCGTCAGATTGCATGTTTCTTAAAGGAAATGTCAAACACCATACAAAACTGAATATTGGAAAGGTGTTTATGGATACCCAAACAAAAGCATGCTTTTAGGCTTATACCTACACAATCCAAATTTGACATTTAGATTGGTATAATGACGGTAGTCACCTGGTGTAGTGCTGCCACCTAATAAATGCGCCTTGGATACAACCAAGGCAGCTGAATAGCTGGTTAATGTTGACAAGACAGAAAAATGACATTTTATGCATAAAGTACATGGTTGTGTGTGAGATTTGGCATAAATTGTTTTTAAAAACGCACACAGGAAAACAAATAAAAATTTTGACACTTTTGTGTTTGTTTCTACCATTCATTTATTTACACTAATCACGTTAGAGGTATCCATCTCTGTTTTTTTTTTTAGTTTTTTCACAACTTAAAATATTTTATTGCAAAGCACGAATATTTATCGCTTATGGGGAACAACTATGTATAATGTACAATGTCTTCCTGTGCATGCGAGTGAAAAGTGCGATTAAACAATAGTTGCACTTAAAATATACACAAAGACCATTCATAAGTAAGTTTTCTTTGTCGGTTTTTCCATCTACGATATCCTTCATATATAAGTATGTCTGTATGTAAGTATGTATAAACATGCATATTAATAAAACAATACAAGTAGACCAAAACAATTTTTTTTTTTTTGCTCAAGTCCAATTATGTCAATAAAATATTTTTATTTGTAATATAATGATTATTTATTGCATTACTTAGCACAATTGTAATATAAGCCGCCTACAAGCGACGTGAACCAAATGGAACCAGGGATTTTAGCTTCAATTAGACGTGGCATACCATAACGCCATAGCCATAACAATGACCATAACCATTTTTCATTTTTTTTTTATAAATAATTTTATAAAATTTATGCATGCTATAGTTTATTTATTTGGTTTTAGAATCAGATATGCATACAGCAGTTCATTGAAAAAGAAAATAATAAACAAAATTTTAAACTAGTAAGAAATAACTTCAAAATAAATTATTGTATAAATAATTTATTTTTAAGTTATTTTTTACTAGTTTAAAGTTTTGTTTATTACTTTTACATAGCGTCTACAACTGCGATTAACTTTAACATAATATTTGAGAGAACGTCGGCAGAATAACAAAAATAAAATGCCTATATTTCTCTTCATCTCATACAACAGGAACACGTAATTTCAGTTTTCTTATAACATTTCATTTATTGCAAATTTTCATCGAGTTAACATGTTTTATTTTTGTATAATTAGTTATTTTATTTTCACTTTTTCACAGAAAATTTAATTTATGAATCAATTAAACACATTTAAACATACAAAATCCCAGAAATGTTGTCCAAAACACTGTTTTTCATTTATTTTAATAAACACTCATACATGCATACTAATTTACTTTCAAATACGTGTGTTTTTTGATACTTCATCGCATAGGATTGTTGTTATAGGATTTCTTATAACAACGCTCTTATAAAAAATCTTATGAGATTGAGATAACACTAATTTGAAGTCTACACGTAACATGATTCGCTCTGCGATTGAATTTGACGCTCTTATCTTACATATTATGTTAGGTGTAGACCCTATGTTATGGTTGTGAAAAAAAATGAAACTTCATGACATGTCATGACACTTGTAACCAAATAGTTTGGCTCGAACAGCTGTTTCGATGGCTATGTTTATGTCACGT
This sequence comes from Tachina grossa, assembly GCA_949987645.1. Classification (NCBI taxonomy): domain Eukaryota; kingdom Metazoa; phylum Arthropoda; class Insecta; order Diptera; family Tachinidae; genus Tachina; species Tachina grossa. The sequence continues at coordinate 112,049,393 of OX465277.1, forward strand.
ATAATTGAAATTTTAATACCATATTTTGTAAAACGCAACGCTAAGTTCCAGTTCACACTAGTCAAGTCTTATTGTTAAGCTTATTAATTTTTCTTCTTTGAACTTTTATCGGCGTTCACAAAATGCAATTTTTATTTTTCAGCTCATATATTTTATGCATAGTTTTGTGTATGCATGTGCGCTTTTCTGGCATTACTTATGAGAAAGCAAAACATAGTGACAGTACGGACAGTATGGGCTTAATTACGAGTGTCGTATTTCGACTACGCCTACGACGATTTTGTGCTAAATTAAAGAAAAAAGGTTGCAATGTTCTTTAGTCTAGTAAAAAATCGTCGTAGTCGAAGTCGTAATACGACACTGGTAATAAGGCGCAATATTACAAGAAAAATTATTACATAATTATTATTATTATTAATTATTATTTAATTATTATTAAAATTATTAATTATATGTCGATTTTTTAACGATTCCTATTCAAATGTCTTTAGTTTTGCGCTCAATTATTCGTAATTAAAGTTATATTTTATAAGATATGGCGGACACAAAGAATATTGTTGTGTGTTTTTCCTACAAGTTTTATTAAAAGAAATAAACTATTTTTAATAAATTTTCATTTACAAATATTAAAGGAAAAAACATTGCATTATATAAATTAAAGTATTAAATAGTAACCCTGCAATTACACATGTAAGTGATTACTTTTAAGTTGTGTATACCTATTATCAACGCAAATTTCGAAGAAATAACCGAAAGTCTTGCAACTTACTTGAGAGTTTACACAGTCAGTTGTAAGTTCAGTTTTGAAACTTTTTCGAAGCGTAGACGTCTTATGAAAATTTATTTGCTTTTTAATTAAAAAACTATGTTTATTTCAAAAATATATGATTCCAGTATTGCCGTATTGCCAAGATCATAAATTGCTGAAAACAATATTTTTTTCAACAACTTTTTTGTAAAAATGCATGAAATTCATATGTAAAAACATAATCAAGATGCGTTGTTGCATAGTTTTGTTCTTTTTTAAATATTATTTTCTTGTACATATGCAAGAAATCAGCAATAAATATTACTTTTATAATACGAAGTACTAACCAATTTATACAAAACTCATTCTCGGTAACACTGTTTCTTCACTTGTCATTTTACTTACAAAAATTACTTACAAGGAAATTATGTTGTAAGCTGAGCAGTAAGTACAAAAAATGTTATTGTATTAGTAAAAAAATTTCAATGTATTGAGTTTTTCGAACTTGCACTTACATGTGGAATGGTAGATACAGACCATGATACAATTATACAGGTAACCGCGAATCGACAACAAATTTACAGCAAATAGAACAACAGGGCTTTTTGTTGCTAGTTTATGGTGCCAACTGTCATAGAGCAAGTAATTGAAATGAAAGATAAACAAACAGCAAAGCACATTTGTATTTTCTATTGAGAAGAAAATTAATAAAATATTATTGTGCATGCATTCCAATATTAATGAATGAATATGAATATTAAATATGAATATTAAACTATTTCACAAAACAATTTAAAACACAGATTAAATATTTAAAACACGTAAAATCTCAGCGTAAAATTTGCTCATTTCTAATAAAATATGCAATGTGGTTGCTTAATAGTATGTGTGTGTTTGTAAAACATAAACAACATTTGGCAGATGGCACCACGAAACAAGCAAAACAGCTGGCGTTTCGCGGTTACCTGTATAATTGTATCATGATACAGACTTTGCAACTTGCTTATGCCGGCCATACACTACACAAGTTCAGTGCTCAAGTCTGGCACTGTACAGTGCGTTTGTGTAGTGTATGGGGGCGGTTGTGCTATTTACGCAATGAACTGAGTAAATATCAAAACGATTTTGATATTTCCTCAAGTTTGAAAACTGTACAGTGAACTTGTGTAGTGTATGTTGCAAACGCTCAGTTTTGTCGTGATTTTTTAAGAGTTAAAAACAAAAAATGAGCGCAGAAAAAATATTCTGGACAGAGTTCCTAGAATTATACAAAGAATCGCCTGCATTATGGCGCATTAAAAGCAGTGATTATAGCAATAGAATTATGAAAATCGAAGCCTACGAAAAATTAATTAATAAACTAAAGGAAAAATATCCCGATGCAAATAGAGAAATGGCTGTTAAAAAGATTAACACATTTAGGCTGTTTTTATTGCCACAGCAATTAATAAAATAGAGCAGTATTTGCACATGTTGTCTTCTTCACTTATAGCTTTAAAATAAAAACTGCACAGTTTACTTGTATAGTGTGTGTCACAAGCTTAGTTTACGCAGTGCCAGACTTGAGCACTGAACTTGTGTAGTGTATGGCCGGCATTACGCAACACGTTTTCGAATACTTTGATACAGACACTGCAACCTACAATGCAACCGTCAATGCAACCCATAAACATCAAAACATTTTGATATTTTCGAAACTTCGAACTCAACTTCGAATGCAACCATAAACAAGACTACACACTATGCGACCGACAATGCAATCTGCCTGGTTGCATAAACACGTTGCTAAGTCTGTACCTACCATAAATGCTAAGTAAATTAACAATTTATATACAACATATTTACTACTTAATTTTTATAAAATAATTTTTTATATAATACATTGAGCTTAATATATAAAAAATTAAACTAAATTCGAAAAAGTTCACTATAAGAACATCTCTGGTTAAAATAAAAAAATATATATGTCTACGGCAACACTGTCTCAGAACAACAAGCTCTTGATTTCATTCTCATCTAGAGTTATAAAATGTTGCCATAATATAAAAAATTTTTAAATCAATTATGTATTGAAAAAGTGAAAAACCAGAAATTGTTTAAAGTAAATGCTTATCCACATATTTATTTTCATAAAAAATTTTCTTAAAATAGATCAAATATGTTTAATTTTTTATGAACCTTATAGTTTGAAATTTTCTGTGAATCACATTTTTGAGAATTTTTTATATACAATGTACTATGTAAATACATTAGAGCTACTCAAAAAAAAGTGATTTTTTTTTTGCCCCTCTGAAAATAAAGTTTGATATGTTTTATGATGATTCCCAAAATATTTTGGCTCTAACGTTGACCATCCGTGATCAGTTTTAAAAAAGGTATTTTTTCAGTTTTTCGAATATTTTTGTACTTTGCTCCAAGACGACATAGATAAAATTTGGTATCATCGAAAAGATATATAAAACTTGACCATTTGCGACCTACTGATTAAGATATTTAACTAAATACATATTTTCGTTTCGGGTTTTCATAAAAATTCTACGTATTTGGAAATAATGGTTTGCTTTTCAATTTGAACCCGTTTTAAAATAATGTTAATTTATTTTATTTTTGTAATTATTCACATAAAACGCGAAAATCGCGATATATTTTATCTTTTTTTAATATAGGCAATATGGGTATCAAATTTTTTCATTTTTCAATTATAATAATCTGCTGATAAGCAAAAAACCTATTTTTAAATTTAGTATGCTGTGAGATATATTTATTATTGCTATTTTTGTTACAAAATTTTAAAATATTTTTTTTTTATTAATTTCGATTAAAAAAATATAAGTAATAATTGCCTAGTTCTGGTTTAAATTTTACTTTTTCGGCAACTCTTCCAGATCATTATTAAATACAGATACATACATACACCAGTGTGCACACTTAATTTTTTTTAAATTCGGTATAATCGACAAAAAAAAATCGGTAGATTTGAATGAAATTCGGTAGAAAATTTTTTTATTCAGAGAAACATAGAAAATAACAATTCAAAGAAACATAAAAAATAACAAAATATATGTACTTATATATAAAGAGTAAGTTCAAGGAGTATCAAACTAAACAGGTTCCAAAAGCGCATTTAAAACTTCACATGTGATTGGAAATTAAACTGCCATAAACAATGAAGCATTTCCAATAAAAAAAAGTGTCATCCCCAGTTATTTGCCCTTACCCTTTATATAGATGTGCTATGCATATATAAAATAATATACAATAAATAACAGGAATTCAGTTTTTGAACATAGGTTTTATAAAGCTACTAAAATAACTTTTATTTGACAAACATTTGTAATTACAAATATTATATGTAAGATCCATTTTTCATTCGTAAAGCAGTTCTGGGCGAGTTAACATCACGCGTCGTTGGCAATTACTTCGTAAATGCAACCAGGCCACTGTTCGTTTACTGGTCTTCGAGGGTTTTGCGTCTCACCCCCCGCATGTGATTCGTAGTTGGTGTCAGTTAACGGTACCGAGTTACTGTTTCGTGGCGTCGGTTGCTAGCCGCATGCAAAAACTTATTTATTAACCTAGCTTTCTAAGAAAGCGTACTTTGAAATCGTGGTGGAGTACCAAATAAAACTCATTGAAACAGGAGAGGATTTTGAGGATTCCGGCTTTCTGCACAACGGTGCAGATCGGCGTGTTATTCTTGGAGGAGGCTCCTAAATTGTAGCACGACAAATCGTGTGAATTGGTGGTGGCGTAATAGTTCTACGAACTGGCCAAATAATTCTCCTTAGCATTAGCGGGAGCAACAGAATAGAAACGAAAAAAAAAGATCCATTTATGAATTTAAACTTTTGTGCAAAAATTATTAAATCATTGGTAAGAATAAATATTTCATCCTCAAGGCACAATTCTTTGGCAAATATTAGGTTACTTATAGTTTCAGTTTTTAACCGATTTCTTTGTTCTGTTTTAATGATTTTCATGACATTAAATGACCGCTCTGCGGTCGCACTGCTATATGGCAAAATAGGCAATTTACACATATATCGACTTAAATTACTAAATAACAATATTCGGTAGATTTCAGGCATTGTTCGGTAGAATGGGTAGATTGTTAAATTCACAAACATATTCGGTAGAATCTACCGAATATCGGTAGAAGTGTGCACACTGACATTCACACATACATATGTATATGTATTTATCAATAATTAAATAATTTCTCTCTCACTGTTTAGTATTCATTTAACTTTGTATTTATTGTGTTTATTGGTACGTTTGCTGAAAATATTAATATTTAATCATTTTATTCCTCTATTTCTATAAATTTTGAATATACGAAAGAAGTAATTTACAATTGTAGTGTCGTGAGATGCATTAAATAATTAAATTATTAAAAGATCTTGGAAAAAAGAAACAACACACATCTCTCCCTCGCTTTGAGAAAAAAAAATCAGTGAAATGTACTAGTAGTATGTATTATTTTTTATGAAGATAAAATATTTGAAAGAATAATTTTATTAAAAATTAGGAACACATCTAGTTTGATTCCACCTCTAAAAAAAGCATAAGCGATAAAGAAGAAAAAAATATATAAAAAAATTGACGGCGAAACTCGGTTTGTCCCAAATCACACTATGCAAGTCTTATTGCTAAGCTGATTCGCTTCAGGGAGAGAGAGACGAGGGGAACAGCAACGTTTCTTTTCCCCCCGTCTCTCTCCCCTAGCAAACTAATCAGCTTAGCAATAAGACTTGCATAGTGTAAATTGGGACTTTCCGAGTTATGATGTTCTGAAGCTCCAGTACAAAGTTGGGATTATACGGTATACATATATTTAGCTCCACTTGTAAAAAAAATAACTATTCCATAGAGATTTTATCAAGTAGCAATTAAAGGAATCAAAAAAAAAAAAAAGAGCAACCTAAATATGATTTTAAAATACCTGTCGAATGACACCCATTTTGATAAAGTTTGCCGATTTTTTATTTTTTTCGCATTGTCATATATTTAGTGCCACTGATTGCTCTGATTTACACGGGCATAATTGTGCTGGCATAACATGCCAGTTTGTAGGTGAGAGAGGCAAAGAGAGTGGTTTTGCGGTTGGCATAATTTTTCAACCAGCTTCAACCCCGCATTAGCAGCATAAAACAAATACACACACAACTTAAAAAACAGCAAATGTTAAATGAATACGAAAAACACTAACACACACAAAGCTGTATATACGTATACATTTTGTGCCAGATAAATTTGTCTCGTGTAATTTGGAAAAGAACAAAAATTATGCGGCTTAAAAATTGTTCTCGTCTAAACTACCTCATTAAGATTAAGGCAAATAGATTGACCTAAGAATCATTAAAATCGGTCCACGCGTTCGGTTTATATAATGCACACATACATATGGATGTACATATACAGTCGGGTAAAAATAACGATATAATTTTAAGAACAAATACCATCATGGTATTTTATAAAACGGCACTGCTCATTAAAGGTTTTATAAATTTTACCATCTCCTGGAAGTTATTCTCAAAAGCATTTAAATGATGAAAAATATTGACAGCATTCATTGCAAAATATACCGTAAATCACAATTTTGTACTAGAACTAGCCAACAACTAGGTACGTATCGCTCATTTGCTCAAAGAACGTCAACTCAATTCATATTGTTCTTCATATTGTGTAAAAATTGTATACAAATACATATCTTGTTTACTCAACTCTTGAGAGAAAAATTAAATTTCTTTTTCTATTAACTTAAACATTTTTACTAGACTAAAGAAAGTTTTTTCTTTAATATAATACAAAATCGTCGTAGTCAAACTACGACATTCATAATTAGGCCCAATAAAACAAATAATTGCTCAATTATTTAGGATTCCCATTTTTGCACTTATGCTACTTTGGTTTTCAGCCACTAAATTAAATAAACATTCTATCTATTTCCAGATAATGGAGAAACCACGACCGCAAAAGCTCAAAAATATTATTTTCATAGTCGGAGACTCAAAAAACCGCGATGGTTCCGAAGAAGACGTAAAGAGAATACATCAAACTTTTGAAAATTATTACAATGCCGAAATATATAATTGGTTGGATCGCACCAAGACTGAATATAAAAATTTATTTAGTGATCGTAAGTACATTATTTCTCTAATTCATTTACAATTCTCATTAAATTTCATAGTACCTAAGATCCCTTTCGCACACGACAAGTTGGCTTTGACAATGTCTTTTAAACTTTGTTTCACTTCTTCACAGTGATGCCAACTTTTGAGACTCAAAACGCGTAAAAATTTTTGAAAAAAGGGCTGGAAAGGGCTAAATTGAAAAAATATTCAAAAAAATAGTAAAATTTTTCGAAAAAGCTTGAGAAGGGGCTAGTATTAAAATGTTTCTGTTGAAAATAAAAACATCAAATCAATTTTTGTAAAGTAATTTATTAGACTATAAATAGCTATCATGAGATCAACACACACATAGCTTGAGAGCTTCAATATTGTATATATTTCATTTACATTTCAATAAGGTATGGTACATACGTAGATTAAATAGTTAGCATATACATACATATATGTATAATAGAAATATATTATACATACATATATGTATAATAAATATATATATATATATATATATATATATATATATATATATATATATGTATATATATATATATATATATATATATATGTATGTTTACATAAGTAGATACAATTAAAATTGGCCGTTATTAAAAAAATTTTGATTTCTCGATCTTCCAAAAACATACATTATCTGTTTTAAGCTGTACTGAATAACTTTCAAGGCATAACAAATGTGGAAGAAATAAAAGATTAATTGATTGATAAAGTAATATCGACTTTTTACTCGTTTTATTTTGCTAGATTAAAAGAAGATAAAGTTCGCAAAAGTTTAAATGTAGCCATATCGAGCAAAAACTAAAAAGGGGCTAAAAGGGCTGAAATATTATTGTAAAAAGTGCTAGGTTTGCGTCTTTTTTAGTTTGGGGCTAAAAATTTTTTTTCGCGTTTTGACTGACTGAAAACGGGCTAAATCTAGCCCTAAAAAGGCTAAGTTGGCATCACTGCTTCTTCAAACGCAAAATCATGATACAATTATAACAGGTACATGCACAAGCCCAGCCTGTTATTGTATACAATACAATTAGTTGTCAAACTTTGTTTACAAGCTGCAAAAATGTTAGTGCATGTGTGTGAATAAAATGATTAGTGTTGCCATTGAGTTTACAGATGGATGTGTTTCCAATTACATATTGAAGACAATTACACTACACATGTTTTTTGTAGGTCAAAATGAAAACAAAACTAAATAAAAATAGAAGATAAAATAGAATTACACACAGATTATACATGAATCTAATTACATGGCCTACACATGAGAGTAATTGCACACTCTGTGTAATTGCAAACCTATTGGCAACACTGAATGACTTTAATCATTTACGAATGCCGCGTCTGCAATTGTACTTTAGTTACCCTGAAATTGTTATTTTTATAAACAAAATGCATCTGTTTCTGACAATTATACGTTTGTTTATACCAACAAAATGCATGTGATTTTTGGTGTTGTAATTTTGTTGTAGTCGTGCATGTACCTAGTATAATTGTACCATGCGCAAAATTGTATTTGGCAAATTTTTACTATGCTAGGAAGTGATTATGCGTAACGAATGAAAAAACGAAAGAAAACTGCGAAGAGCAAAGCAACTTTACGAACAGGGTGACCGATGACATTTTTCAAAAAGTGGCACCAAATAGGGGATTTATCAAAGAAAGGGGCAAATTAAAAAAAAAACGCGAAAACTACACTAAACTTTTTATTTTTAATGTATTTTTAAATAACTCACAGTGGGACAAAAAGTGGAAAGGCAGTTGAAAAAGGGGAAAGGCAGTTGAAAAAGGGGAAAGGCAGTTGAAAAAGGGGAAAACGGTCACGCTGTTTACGAATACAACAAAGTCTGTACTCAACCCCATTCCTTTTTCCCTTCTCTTCAATAAACTCAAGGACTTTGCTAATAATAAGAGCCCATAAGAGCAATAGTCAGGCGACTTTTTGATATTAATTTGTTCAATGCTTTTTATTCGTTCATTCGTAGCAGTGTTGCCGTAAAGGAACTAATTGTTAGTTTGAGAAATGTAGAATTAATATGTCCACATATTTTTTTTTTATTAACTACCACCAAAATACAATAATTCCGTTTCTCTCCTTACTTTATAATTTTTATATTATAACTGTTTCTTTGATGCATGTTATAAAAAATTGGTCTAACTGGCAACACTGTTTGTACATAGCAAACAAAAAATACGAGAGAAAAAAACTTGAGAGAGAAGAGATAAAATTGTCGCTTCAACTCCCAGTACGTGCGACTTTTGCTACCCTGCAAGCTTCTCCTCACTTCTCGCCGAAGAACAAGTCTCACAGGCGACGTGTCGCAGCGAGGCCTCCCTTCATCTAAACGGCCTCTAAATTATGTTTTAGACTTGGCAGTTTTACACTCAGACGGTTTCTTGTTCAATTTTTCTCTCGTTTTAATGCTGCGAATAAAATAACAAAAGAGAATTGAAGTAACTTTTCTGTACAACAAGTCAGTACTCCTCTTCTTTCCTCTCTCTCCCATAAACTCTTGCTTCAAGAAAAACTGCCGAGTCTAAAACATGAGTAAGCATGGGGTCTACGTAAATGTTTCATTAAACAAGTTACAAAGAGAACTATGCTACCGATATCAGAAACCAAATATTCGAAATGTACAAATGTATTTTTTAGAAATCAACTGTCGTCTTTTCTACTGAAAATCGATGTGTTTAACAGCAAGGCGTGAATTTCTATTTATAGGAAAAACAAAAACACATTTTTTAACAAATTTGAACTTTTGTTTTTGTTTTCCATATAATTTTTACCTGGTGAGGTGTTTTAGACGATCAGTTAGGCCCTTGGGATCATTGGCGTAGCTAGAATTTTCCCAAGGGGGGAACTTGAGATTTTCATGACTAATTTTAAAATAATTGCATGAAATTTTTAATAATTCTTGGGTGCAACATCATTTCCTGGCTGTGGGGGCAATGCCCTAAATGAGCTTCCCAGGCCTATGCTTGAAATGTACCCACTCATTTATTTAGATCAAAACATTTCTTCCCTTCTTTTTTCCCACTCTTTTTCTTTCACTAAAACAGATAAAATTACTTACAGCGAAGTTCGGTTATAACGAACATCGATTATAACAAATTAACGCCAGGGTTGTCAGATTTTTTCAGACTTATTTCGCCAAATTGATTTTAAGATTCGCCAAAAGTCGCCAATAATCAGTTTTATGTAGTTTTTCTTAGTAAATATTTGATAATAAATTTATTTTTATATAACGCTTTTTTAATATAAATTTTTATAAAATTATCGTATAAAAATTTATCAGAAAATCGCCAAAATTAGAAATAAAATCGCCGAAAATTATTTCTTGTAAATTTTTCCCATCCAAATCCAAAACGCATTAATTAATGACTATAATTAATATAAGAAATATCATCAAAATCAAGTTGTTTTAACTTCATGCAGGCGAGTTTTGGTAGGATTTATTTTTGAAACTACTCCTTGGGCAAACTAATTTTCCTGAATTAGAAAATTTTTGAATTTAAATTTTGTTAAAAAATAGCTATAATAATCGTCTACAAATTTATTTATCGCCAGTAAAATCACAAAAAAAAATTATTTATCGCCAGAAAAATCGCCATGTCGCCAAACCAAAAATTTGGACGCCAAACAAGTTGAAAAATCGCCACGTTTGGCGAGAAATCGCCATATCTGACAACCCTAATTAACGCTTATAACAAACTTTTCGAACATCGGCCATATCTGGCAAACTGAGGAACTCTCAGTTTAGAGCTTTAAAAAAACATTTGCTGAAAATACGAAATTTCAAAAATATATTGAAAATGCTTAAGAATTTGTTATATTTTTAATAATTAAAAATATATTGATATACGTACTGTTGGTGACCAGTGTCTCGGCTTCATGAGTAAAATTCCTATAAACTTGTTTCCATTAACCCACCATACATCCATCATTCATAATTAATTGTCTTCACTATACAACATAACTTAAAATTTCAGTAAAGAAAAATCCTGACTGGCTGGAAAAGTTCAGTAAGTGTACATTTGTAGCTGTAATTTGCTTGTTTCACGGAGATAGCGATGGTCGCCTTTACCTTAACAATTCGGTACTGCTCCTAAAATGTTACTTTTTGAACCCATTGTTCTACATCAAACAACTGGATGGTAAATTGAAATGGCTGATAGTGCAAGCATGTCGCGGTAGTCTTAAAGCTCCCGACTTTCATCCCGATGGAGAGGAGAAATTCAAATACTTAGATTATTATATGGTATCTTATTGCACAGGAGAAGGTTTGCCCAGCTACCAGCTGGGTAGAGGTGGTAAAATTTTCATACAATATCTATGCGATCAGCTTACTGAAAATGCAGAAACAAACTCTGGACGCTCACTAGTCACTATGATCAAAAGTGTTAATGATAAAGTTCAAAAATATGGCGTTGAGCAATGTTTTGATAATTTTCCAAGACCAGAGTATTTTCACAATTTCATAGATGAACGCAGCTTTAGCTGAGCAAAATTTATTCTAGAGATTAATGGGAGAATGCAATACTTTGCTGCCACAATGGACGGACCTAAATTAAAATTTATTTTTAATCATAATTTTGTTTCCATTATGTAAATGATACATGTTCCACTATTTTAAAAAGTCAGTTGCAAACTTTTTAGGTAAAATTGAAATTACTATAAACAAAATTCTTGACCTCGAAAATTCGAAATTAAATTTTACTTTTTATTTCTCTCGGCATCCGTTAGAATACGATGATTTTAAAATTAATTCCTTAGGTAGAATAGGGCTGATAGTATAAAAAAAATTAATTAATTAGCATACCTGGAAGGCGATAAAACTCATACTGCAACTTGCGCTCTATATATCACTCATTTACTTCAATAGTGTCATAACTCAAAAAATGCGTTTTGTGAGATAATAATGTAAAAAAAAAATTGGCATTTCGTATTTGATCTTATGTAAAGATTTCACATAAATAGGTTGTACTACCAACTCGTGAGAGAATATTTTTCATGACTTCATTGAGTTGTATGTAAATTGAAAACTTTAAACGCGTTTTCTGCAAAACTATTTTTTTTTTTTGAGTTGTGACACTATTGAATGAAGTAAATGAGCGATATGTACATATAGCTCCAGATGGTGGACTGGAACATTTCTATTAAAATTTTTATTCCTTTCCTTTCGAATTATAGAGTTGACTTCCTGATCTTAGCTTCAAATAAAAATGCACTGTCCACAAATATATATTTTTTTAAGAAATAATGAATGCATTTATTTATTTCTTTTCTTTTTTTTTAAATTAATTATAATGGTAAAGCAACAAATACATGGTGAAAGTGAAAAAATAAATTTGCAATTTGTTCTTTTTGTTTGTTATTGTATATTTTAGTTTTATTTTTATTTAAAAATTCAATTTTATTGTTTATTCTACTTTAGAGTTTTTGTTTTCATCTTTGTTTACGACAATTTTATAGCAACACACAATCCCCGCTTTAAATTAAAAAGAAATTCAAATTAAATCCAGTTCTCCACACATTCCTTGACATGCAAATAATGTGTTTGTTTTTATAAGTCGTCGTTAAAAAATAAATTACCAACCTAATGGCAAAAGCAGAAAAGAGAAAAAAAAAGAAGAAATGTAAATGAAAAAATAAATAGAAGGGAAAATATTTTGTTTTTTTTTTCTTTGAGATTTTACGGTTTCAATTGATCAAACGCACACACATACTTTTCTAACACATCATTCAGTCTTCCACGGCATACTTTTGAGTCCATTCACGTGCATTTTTAATGGCCTCAGCCTCATTGACTTTCCATAATTCAGCGACATCATTGGCCAAAGGATCATCGGGATTGGGTGCACTTAGCAAAGCCTGAATCGATAATAAGATGGTGCGTATTTGTAAAGCAGGACTCCATTTATCTTTCAATACATCCAAACAGATGCGACCCAAACGATCGATATTTGGATGATAGATTTTTGTTATAAATCGCACTTTTGGCGCTGACATTGGATAATCTTCCGGCAAAAATAGTTCCAATTTAAATACGCCACCCTCGAAGGGTGAATCAGTTGGACCTGTTACGATGACATGAAAATATCTGGCATTGTGTTCATCCGGAATGGCATTGATACCCGGTACGGGTTCTTGCATTAGACGTTGAGTTTCTTTAATAATACGACGTGGTAGACTGGACATTTTTCTATGTATGTTTTAAAAATATTTCTTCCTAGTTGGCCAGAAAACAAACAAACAAAATCAAATACAACGATGGGTATGTTATAAACAATCAACCAGAACGTAGTAGATATGATGTAACTATAGACTGCCGCTACCAATAGACAGATATTATCCTTTAAATTCCTATTTCGGTTGTTATATCAATGCACTGTAGCGCAGTGACTGCTTGCAATATATTGAGTGAAAAACTCTGAAAAGAATATAAAAAGTTGAGCATAATATTTGTTGTTTAGAAAGAAGGAACACATAAAGTTATAAAAGCATTTTTGTAATATAAATTTAAAAAATTTTCATCTTTTATTCTATATTGTTTTTTTTTTTTATTACATAAATAAAAATATATCTTGCATATTTTTAAATTATAACAGTTTAAGTTCTAGTTGAGAGTCCCTTTAACAATAAAATAATAAGCCTACAATTAACACTGAAGAGTAAATCCATGTCAAATTGAAAGCAATTCACCATAGATAGTTTTTCTTTTTGATTTCCAAAATATTACGTCATAAAAAAATTAGCAAATCGTCCAAATACAACTAAAGGGCCCTTACCAAGCCAAATATAACTTCCAAATTGTTAAAGATACATGTCATGTTTAATATTTTTAAAGTATTGCAAATTTTATTTTTCGTTTATGTGAAATTCAAAAATTTCGTTCTTAAAATATTATACTACTACTAAATTCTTTTTTCTACACTTTCAAAGTTCTTGGGTGGTGCCACTGATAGATACAGTTGAAAATATTGAAAAAAAAAAATATTAATTATATTAACCCTATCGTGAATTCCAAGTGGATTTTTTGTTCCCGTGAAATTTTCATTCCCCTCGAAGGGAAAAATGTCATCATGAATCTCCTGTGAAATTTTTCCCCCACTTTCAGTCCCAGTGAATGTAAAAAATGAAGATTTTTGAAACTTAAAAATTAATTTAAAATCAAAAAAATTTAAGTTTAATAATAAGAAATACACAAATTTTAGGTTGCAAATAATTTTTTTTTTTATCTTTAAAGTTGTGTGTTTAAATATTCTGGGGGAAATTGGAAAAAATTATTTAGTATGACACCGCAGTGCACGGCCATAAAATGTACTGTGAACGAAGGTGATTCATACTCTATGAAAAAAAAAAATTATAAATTTTAATATTTAATTCGAAGAAATAAACCAAAATTTGCGATGTAATAATTCAGTTTGCCTGCAAAAATAAAGTGAACAAAATCAATCAATCAATCCAGGGAAAACTTAAAAAATCCCAAGGGAAAAATTATTTATGATAAAGGGAAACATTTCTAGGGAAAAATTATTCACGATTGCAATTTAGTGAAAGGAAAACATTTCTAGGGAAAAAATTTTCACGATAATGGTGATTATTTATATCAAAATTAATAAAAAAAAATCGAAAAGAACACAAATTCGAAACCAGTACGTACATACATATGTCAATAAACTCTACTATGCTATTTTTAATAAACTTGGACATACATATGTACATACATACATATTAAAAATAGCATAGTAGAGTTTGTTGACATAATTTTTATAGGGTTTTTAAAAAGTGTAAAGGGCTTTGGGCACGATCAAAATGCCTCCTGTCAAGTTCGTGTCTTGTCGGCTTGATTTTGCTATGCTTGATGGCCCACCAAGCATTAATTTTTATTCGCAAATTTGACCAAATCTGTAGCTAAACGGGAAGTCTCAAAGATAGACAAGGTCAAGTGATTCCCATGTTTTTTTTATTCTAATTATTTCAGTGCCTTTTTAATAACTGGTCTTAAAATTTAGACTTTTTCAAAATTTTTTAATGGACAATATTTGTGGTGAATATCACCGGAAGCATATTTGTTTGACATAGAATTTACTCTGCAACTTCATCTTCCCAAAAAAACACCAGTAAAGAAATACTTTATACATATTGACTTGCAACGCCTTTTGGATTCAAGACTGATCAAAGATGTGAAAAAAGTACAACTACTTTACAAATCGCCATTGCTACTGCAGATAACGCTAGAAAATATATTGATTATGTTTTTCCATGCTGGCTCTTAATGGGATTTTATTCCACAATTGCATTGTAAGCAAATTTTCTCAACCTTGAAAAATTTTTCAATGGATTTTTTTAACTAAAGAAGTATACTTCCAATTTAATTCAAATAAATTTGAAGTTAGTACTAAAGTATAAGCTGTTTTCATATCATATTAAACATATAAATAGATATGTATGTACATACATATTTGTATGCATGTGTGCTTTGAACTCAGAACAAAACAATATGCATTTGAAAATTTTCGATTTAATTGGTACCAAACTTTTTTTAATCTTTTAAAGACAGTAATATGTAGACAATTCAGTGAAAAAAGCCCGTCTACAAAAATGACATGAACGAATAAATACGTAAAATAGTATTATTAACAAACAAACAAAAAAAAATAGATAATTTTCATTGTTGTTATGTACTTATTCCTCTTTGCTAGAATTTTTCGCCTTTCGCCCGTACAATGGCCGCTTAAAAAACAACAACAACAACAACACGAACTTATGTGCGATAATGAATGGACAAAAAAGAAAAACATACAAATTTTGTTGCTGCAGTCTTATAGAAATTTTAGGAAAAATCGATAAATGTAACGTCTTAAGCCCCTTTCGTTCCAAAAAGATTACCAATTAGAACATCAGATATTAAAGACAAAAAGTGGAATTATAATTTAATTATTACTACACATAACAAATAAATCAATTTTGTTCCAGAATTTTTTCTATACCGCAAAATCATTTGGAAGCACATTCATGTATTTACCGACACACACACACTCAATCTTCTGCATGACCATGTTTTTTCACTTATGCACAAACCATTTTTTTGGGAAAAATTTATTCTTTTACGTATACTTTATAACACTTACCACTATTTACTGTGGTTTTTCGTTAAAACTTTGGACACAAGAAACTATTAACAATTTTTTTATCTTAATTATGTTTGTTTAAAATAATTTTCTAAATTTTTTCACGAACGCACCACGAATTTTTTCTTATTCTTTTGGTATTTTTGCTTTGTAAAGATTTTCTCCAATGTCAAAAAGAGAAGAAGAGCGCTATAGCGAAAGAGATAACAAGTGCTACTTTTGTTATAAAACAGTGTTGGGAAACGTAAAATGATCAAATATAAACAACATAAGCAATTTATACATATACATATATTTTCACATACATTTAATTTTATAAAAATAAAATAGGTGCAAATAAATTTTCTGCTTTACAATATCCTAGAATAAAATAATTTAAATTATAAATGTGTACCTTTAAGCAAGTCACTGATCAATTCATATTCGTAAACGTTCGCCTTGCATTTATGCAACTGTCGGCAAATTGACACGTCTAAAATTTTTAGCTCCGCATTCTTTTTTAAGCATTTTACACATAAAAAATAAACTTCTCTGTTTTTTAATAGAAATATACACAAATTTGATAAAAATTTCAATAAAATATCACCAGGTAAATACACACATGCATATAAATTGTACAAATAAAAATTTTTGCTGAATAGCTTCTCGATAATTTCGATGAAATAAAACATAATTTAGAAAAAAGTCCTAAATACTATAGTTATGTAAATAAATATAAAATATATATACATACAAATAATATGTAAATATAGGTATTACAGTACATATAAAAATTTCTACTATGGAATCTCTTGCAATTTCAAAAGATATACATACATACATATCGAGCTTTATTTTCGACTTTATCGTAAGTGACATGCTATCGAAAATTTACTTTTTTATTGAAATTAAAATTATATTGACCTACCATAGTTTAGAATTAGCAAAATTGTTGATAACCTTTAAAATGTAGGCTGTAAAATATTATCGTAGGCGATAATTTAAGTACAACAACATATTTGAATATTTATTGCCTGTCCCACGATGTCACCCGCAAACGTTCGATCGACAACTTGTATCGCAAACAACAATACATTAGAAAACTTGTTGTTGTTTATTATAAGTTGCTGGTGACATCGTGGGACAGCCAGTGAAGGAAAACCTTCTGAAAAATTTAATTTTTGTTGCTTACGATTAAATCGAATTTAAGGATCGATATATAATTCACAATGTCTTATTAAGCTTAACTTTTTTCTTTTCTTTTATTAAGCTTGATTATATATATGTTATAGGCCTTATTCATAAAAAATATTTTTGATTTATAAAAGGTTTATTAAAAATTTTTTCATACAATTTTTTTTATAGATTCCTTGGAAAACAAAAATCTTTTATGAATAGCACTGTGATATCGTAAAATTTTTTATTAGAAAATTTAATAAAATTTAATAAATTTTCTATTACATAGGAACAATTTATTTTACCGTTAACCAACATTACTCTGATTCTTGACTTTTCTCCAATAAGAAAAGAAAAGAGAAAACTTCAAAATTTAAATAACGCTATATTACTAAAGACGAACAAAGCCAACAATAATTAATGAAGTTTTCATAGCAATCAGCTTTTATTTGCTGGGCTTAAACAGCTTGACAAAAGAATAGAAGTAACAACGAACGAGTCTGTGCGATACTGTATTTATTTAAAAGTTAAATAAAGTGATTGTATTATATTATTTATTAGTAAAAATATAGAATGAAATTAATATCAGAAAGTACAGAGTTTTCAAGTGAAGTTAGGGAATGTAAAGTTCAGAGCATCATAATTAAAATTTCATGATCAATTGTAAAACTTGATACCGTTATAAAGCCGAACAGTTAAACATGGAGGAAATGGTTGACGAAGTTCATTTAAGTGCAAAACGTGTAAGACCGACAAAGTGTAAAAGTGTAAAAATATGAATTTTGGCAAAACTGCACAAAAACTAAAAAGAAATGTAAATTGAGCATCTTGTGAAATTTGGTAAAAACATAAAAAGTAAAGTAGATTAATTTGCAAATCCGCAATTAATGGATATTTGGTAAACGAAACAAAAATGAAAATTCAATATGGAGGAAACAGCAGACCAATTTCGTTACATTAACACTTGTTGAATACAGCCATGCATACAAATAAGATTTTAAAAGTTTTATTAGTGATGTTTTAGTTATTTTAAATGTAGTATGTAAGTATTATTTACTTTTTATATGCATTTCCCTATTTTGTTTCCATATACATAGGTACATATATAAAAATGTAAAAAGTTTTATCTATTTCATAATGAGTTTGCGTTATATGTAGGTATAGATTTAATGTAATAAATTTCTTTTTCCGCTTTTGGATAATCAACCAGATCGATAAACGATCTTCGTCATATAAAACACGCATTTGATATTAAAGCATTAAAAGGAATGTTAAAGTCAGTGCTTGTAGTGATTGGTATGCAATGAAAGTGGTAAAAATTTGGAAATTAGTTCAGACTCTTTTCGCTGGGATCTTAAGTTTTTCACAAAATATATATGCACATACATATGTATGTATGTATGTCCATACTACATAGATATCTGCGAAGCATAGGTTCAGCAATAAATTTTGTTATATATACATTAAGGAATTCATTTCTGCAAAGTTTATATACATTGCTTCATACTCTTCGTTGCGATGGCGTTTAATACAACTGATAGTATCGTTCAATTAAGAATTTGATTGACATTATTGTTCCTGATTTTCTTTTTGCCCAATCTAAGCACTCTACTCAGTGGAAAATAATTTTAATTTCAAGAATTTTTTTATTTCATAGAATTTCCAAACTTCATAAGTTGAAATCGTCGCTTTCGATAACGAGCTGATTTGATCACGTTTTTCAGTTTGAGATTATGGCATTCGATATCCATTGTTCGATAGCGAAGCGAATGCCATAATCTCAAACTGAAAAACGTGATCGAATCAGCTCATTATCGAAAGCGACGATTAGATCCCTGACCTGTAAATTTTTTTCTATTGCACATATTCGAGTTGTACTCAGTAAAAAATTTTTGGACCATTAAAAATAATCAAATGTTTAAATACATAACAAATTGGAATTTCAAGTCGAATAGAATATTTATTGATTTTATTTTGCACAATACTGTATGTATCGTATGTGGAAATTTTTCGCGTCGTTCTCTTTTTTTATCAGAGTTCAATCAGGTAATATCAGGATTACAAAAACAATAAAAAAATACAACAACGAAAAAACAACAACATGGTTTTTAGTATATCCAAAATGTCAAAAATAATAATAATAAAAATTATTCACAAAAAGTTGAAAAAATTTCTCCACGGCAGTTACCACTAACAAAATTTGCAACGTTAAGTACTTTTCAAAATTTTTTACTAGTTTTTTCGTATTTTTAAATTTATTTTCAAAAAAAATTTTTTAATAAAATATTTTTCATATTGAAATTTTTTATAATTTCTCTTTCCTTAACTATATTTGAAGTTTCCGATGAACTTTAATTTGAAAAAGAATAGCTCAGCTGCGTTCTCGCTACTACCTGGTGAATGTGCCTTGGCTCAAGAGTTAATCTTGTTCTAAAATACATAAATAAATAAACAAAATTAAATATGTATAAAATAAAGTTAAATACTTTTTTGATTTTCACCTCTATGATATATACTAAAGATTTCCTGCAGCAGGTCCTAGGCCGGGCTCCAAGATTTCCCAACACGGAGCGTAATACTAAAGATTTTTCGTAAACATCGAATTCACGTCAATAGAATACCAAAACATTTAGGATGCTTTACTCTTTCTCGAGAACAATTTTGTGCTATTGACAGTTTATTTGAATTCCCTAATGTCTAGAAAATAGTACGAGCCTATTAATAGCAGTCAATTGTTATCGGCAACGGTTGGATAAGCGCAATTTTTTTCGTATTGTATTGACGTGACATCGATGCTGACAACTGGAATAAGGGTGAATATTTTGTATTTCACTACTGCATTTCAAATTTTTCTCCCCATATGCTTCTAGAAAAATTTAGCTGGATCAATTTCACTTCCAAAAGCTTGGGCAAGATCCACCCTGTGAATATACCATGCACGTATGTATGTATTTATGCATGTCTTACCCCTTTTAGACACGGAAAGTTTACTTTGCAAAGTCTTAATTCAGCTGGGAGAAAGACAGAAAGAGATAATATTCCTCCTCTTTCCCACAACTGAATTAAGACTTTGCAAAGGTAAACTTTGCATGTGTAAAAGGGGTATATTTTGTCAAATATGAAAAATATACACTTGTTTTACAAAAAGTCTTATTCCGAGTTTACATCTGGCACACATGTGACACCACAAAATTACAACATAAGAAATGCCAGATGTGAACTCAGCATAATGTCGAGTTTACAACTGGCACACGTGCCCAAAAAAGCGTAACCACTAATTACTAATGAACAACTGTTTGATTCAGACAGCTATTTATTAAGAACATGTCTATTTCTTTTCGGACAAAGTTTCTGAATAAATGTGAATTATTTGATTATTTTTAAATTCCGCAATAATGTTTGCTAAAAAAATACTTAAGTACATACATAGGTACATACTTATTTTGTATTAAAGAAATTTTTACATAAGTGGAAAAGGATATACAGTATACAATTTGACTGGAACTGGAATCTCTCGAGAATTTGAACTTCTTTTTTTCCTTTGAAAAATATTCGGTAAACTCTAAAATATTTTTAAAACACTTTTTAGGACTTGGTTTTTTCTAACATTGCATACGCTAAACTGCAAAATAGATGTCAATAATTTTGTCTAAATTTAAAAATATGTTGTGGCAAGACTGTTCGCCACACGCAAACCCAGCCCACTTTTACTAGCGGCTCGATTTAATGCACTTTCTTGTGTGTGTTAAATTTTTTTTTCAGATGTATGAAGATGTTCAAAACTTTCAAAACTTGAGTAAATGAGTGAGAGCGCAGTTAATTCATATTTTCTTCGTCAATAGATAATGAGAGTGTCGTTATTGTAGAATTTTTAGTATATTTACTATGAAATATTTTCAGCTTAATACATATCGTCGGGTGGTTATTGGTTTGCCGCACAGTATATTTGAAATACATTAATACTGCGGCAAACCAATAACCACCCAACTATACATATGTGTTAAAAAATGTAAAAGGTTGTAGTTTTCAGCGATTTTTCTTTGGTTGTTGGCATTTTTTTTATTTTGGAACTTTTTTCGTTTTGTCGATTTTTTTTCGGGTTTTGACGATATTTTCGTTTATGTAATTTTTTATTTTGGTATTTTTTAGTTTTAGCGTTTTTGAAAATTTCAAGAGTTTGCCTCTTATGGTTTCCAAGAAACAGCAAGTTGTCAAAATTACATTAACTAATAGAACACCCTTTAATTTAAATGAAAAAAAAATCGCCGAAATGAAAAAAAATAAGCGGATCAAGGTCGCACTTCACTGAATTTATTAATACATAAAGAGAAATTGCATGGCTTCAGAATTTGGATTAAAAAAAATAATAGCTAATATGTACTTTGATGGAGTTCCGTTTGCTGTTACAACTTCTTACTTCCAAATAATAAACTAGGGAGAAATCACACCATTCGATACGACTCGTAATTTAAAAATATTTCCATATAAACTCTGTTGAAATATTTTTAAATTACGAGTCGTATTGAATGCCGTAATTTGCCCCCTGATTTCTACAAATAAAAAATAAATAAATATCTTTTTATCCGTTTATATTTAATGTTTTGAAAGTACATTCTTATAAATAATTTGATATTTACGCCATGCACGTGTAAATAAGATATTCCATTATTAGCTTTGCTTTCTGTTATAAAGCAATAAATTAGTTAAAAGAAACAAATAAGAAGACATCCATTGTTCTTGCAACCCCTAAGTTTGCCCTGACTGACAAGTACTACTTTACTATTTCTATCCCTACACCATTTTGTTTCATTCTGTTCTATAGGTAGTAGTATTACTCGTATAGCCTATGCTACTACCCTCATCCCTTAACTTTTTGTCTTCTGCTTCGTTCTAGGATGCCATTAAATTTTTTCTTGAAACATATTTTCTTGATTTTAAAGGCCATCTTTTCACTACTTTTGTTTTAATTTGCTTAAATAAATAAATATCTAGTATCATGCATGCATCCATAGACACTTATGCGTGTGTATGTACATACATACATACATACATGCGTTTGCGTATGTGTGTGTATGTGTTTGTATCCTTTTATATTATGCTCCTTTTACTTCCTTGTTTTATTGTTTGTTAAAGTTCTTTCTTCTTGTTTGACATACTTTTTTCTTATATTTTTCTTATTTTTTATGTTGATTTAAAGAAAAACTATTTCAAGGAAAACTTCTTCCTTACGTATTCTACTTTTTAAATTAAGCAACGAGACAGACTGCTCTTATACATATGCATGCACATAGATGAACTTCATGCAACGTATGTCTGACAATGTTGGTTATGTGTGTAAGCATGTACTATGTGTGTGAATAAAGTTTCTATTTTATCTCAACAAACTTTAGTTGAAAATACGACACTTTCATTTTCATGGTTTTCATACAGACAAACAATTATTCTTACTACAGTAATATAAAACTAAGCACATCGTATTTAAATAGTTGGCTGTTTCTTCATCAGCCACATTGGTGGCATTCAGTCGCATGTCTGTGTAGTAATGGCATTTGCAAATGAAAGGAAGAAAAAATAATAACAAAGTTTGCTAAAATATTTATGCAATTTAATTTTAAGCAGTTTAATATAAGAATGTTTGGATGCAAACAAAAAACTGCATTGCTTTAAAGCTTTAATTTAAGTCAAGTTTCTTGAAATTTATTTAATTCTTAAACCCTATAATTTTTTGTGAAAATTGCACAGGAGATTAACGAATATAATACCCCTTTTACACACGGAAAGTTTACTTTGCAAAGTCTTGATTCAGCTGGGAGAAAGACATAAGAGAAAGTATTCTTACCTCTGTCTTTCACACAGCTGACTTAAGACTTTGCAAAGTAAACTTTCCGTGTGTAAAAGGGGTATTATATTCGTTAATCTTCTGTGCAATTTTTACAAAAAATTATAGGGTTTAAGAATTAAATAAATTTCAAGAAACTTGACTTAAAGCTTTAAAGCAATGCAGTTTTTTGTTTGCATCCAAACATTCTTATATTAAACTGCTTAACATTAAATTGCATAAATATTTTAGCAAACTTTGTTATTATTTTTTCTTCCTTTCATTTGCAAATGCCATTACTACACAGACATGCGACTGAATGCCACCAAAAGACTTTGCAAAGTAAACTTTCCATGTGTAAAAGGGGTGTAAACAAATACTGCCTTAGAGTAAAAGAATCTCATCTTAAGATTTGCATGAAGTGGCTTCTTATGTTGAATGAGAGTTATTAACTTAATTTATTCGAAATTTAGAATTATTACTTCCAGCTTGCACAAACCAGACAGTAGACTTGAATAAAAGATTTACATGAGAAGCACTAATTTTTTGAATTATTTTCATAAAAAATTTCTGGACTAGTTTGACTGTCTGGCTTGTGAAATCATGGGTTAGTTTTAAACTTTTATTTGTAGAAAAATATGCCCATACTCACAGCTAAAGATAACGTACTCAACTTTTTTGAGAGTCAGAGTCGACTCTAACTCATTCATAGACAACTTAAATTATACTTTTGGCGTAAAAGCTAACACTAAAGAAAAGTAAAAAAAACAGCTTTTTAAGGATGTCACTTCCAAATATTTGACAATCGAAAATAAAAGTCGGTACCAATTTAATGCCAGTTCAAATTAAGGTAAACTTTTTTACTGTGAATTCCAAAAAAATATTGTAAGAGCTTTTTAGTTAAAGATTTAATTCAGCAAGAGTCAAATTTAGTGCACGACTATGAACACGGCCCAATATTTTTTTTACCGATCCACTATAGGAAAATTTACTAATTTTTTGGCCATAATTAATTACAGCCAAACGGCAGGACCGATTGAAATGATATTTTTGAACCAAATTTCGGTAGCCTTAAAGTTGTTATCACTTAATCTCAGCGAAGAAAAAATTTTTTGTTACTCACGCTCATGTCCTCTCACGCGTGACAACTTTTGACTAATATTAATTATGCACTCACCTTTGACAATATGTGACCTTCTCCGTAAAAAGGGAAATAGTGTGTGAAAAAAAAAGTTTTGAGAAAACCCGTTTTTTGACACACTAGGTCCCTTTTCTGGGAGAAGGTCACATATTTATATTAAATTATTTAAATTTTCAAAAATAATAATTTTTTAGGGTTCCGTACACCAAAGGTGAAAAGGAACCCCTGTCCGTCTGTCTGTCTGTCCGTCACACGGTATTTTCTCAGGAACCGTAAGAGCTACGGAGCTGAAATTTGGACAGAGTATGTGGAACCTTGGCCGCTACAACAACAAATACATGAGAATTAAAAATTAAAGGGTGTCCCAAAACGAGCAACGAATGTTATAATCCCATGTAATACATACAATTGTATGAACATATGTATGTATATTGAAACTTGAAATTTGTAAAATTAGTGTATTTTTATACAGACTACAACAATTAACACTAAAATTTAAAAAAATTTATATTAAAGGGTGGTCCATCAGTTAATGCAATTTTGACAACTTGCTGTATCTTGGAAACCGTAAGAGGCAAACACTTGAAATTTTCAAAAACGGTAAAACTAAAAAATCCGAATATTATAAAATCGCCAAACCAAAAAAAATCGCCAAAAATTAAAAAAAATCGCCAAAACGAAAAAAAATCGCCAAAATTAAAAAAAATTCTAACACTAAAATAAATCGCCAAATTCGAAAAAATCGCCAAAATGAAAAAAAGAACGCCAAAATGAAAAAAATGCCAAAAATTTAAAAAATCGCCAAAACGCGAAAGTGTCGCCAAAACTAAAAAAACAAAATTTATATAAAAAAAAAATCGCAAAACTGAAAAAAATCGCCAAAAATAAAAAAAAATCGCCACAATGAAAAAACGCCAAAAACCGAAAAAAATCGCCAAAACGAGAAAATAAAGTGTCAAAACTAAAAAAATAGCCAAAACTTAAAAAAATCGTCAAAACCGAAAAAAACGCAAAAAACTCCAAAACAAAAAAAAAAAAAAACGAAAAGACCACAAAAACGAAAAAAATGCAAAAAATATATATTATATAGTATGAAGTTTGTATTAAATTACATATCTAGTGTTCGTACGGAACCCTTCGTGCGCGAGTCAGAGTCGCACTTTACTGAATTTATTTATTATTTATTATACTTGATAAAGTGACAGTAAATCAAAATTGTCGAAAAGCTTTTTTAATAGTTATTTTTTTCGTTATTCTTTTTACATTAAAGCAAAAAAAATATTTTTGCAGTCACGCTCACGTATGAAAATTTTAAAAAATTTTTAGGCCTTTTAATTTGATTTCAGCACGCAGTAAAAGAACTTTTGTTGTCAACTGGATTCAAGGAAAAACTGATAAAAAAGCTAAAGAAACATTTCATTTTAGTTGCCTAGAAAAATAGGTTTAAAAAATTGCAGATATTGAAATAGAGAACTGCGATGGTGTTATTGCTATCATCTGCTATCGCTTTTTTTTAGGTCCAAATGAAAAAGTTTATATAGTTCTATTAGTTTACCTTAAGGTCACTTTAATAATTAAGATTTAATCCACGAGAATCCACCAAAAATTTGTTATACACAAAAAAAGCTAATCAATTTCGACATTATCTTCCATTTATTACATTTTAAAATAATTAGAACTCATTCTTGAAACCTTCATGTGAAACTTGCCCTGTATTCAGTACATACAGTGTCTATTTCTTAACTCAGAAACCTAGTTTTGCAGAAAATCTCTTTTCAATTTACATACAGATATAAGATATACGGGTATGTCCTGCATTCCACGTGAAATTAAAACGAGTGGAATTGCCATACAATTGTTGTTGGAAATATGAAATTATAACAACAATGCTATAGCAATTCTACTCGTTTTAATTTCACGTGGAATGCAGAACATACCTGATAAATATATTTTCTTTCCTCAAGAGGTGCGTGTAGTGTAACAGAATTACAATTAGTACTCAAGAAAGATATATGTTACGCGCAAAATAGAAAGGGACCTAATTGTAAAAACCGGTTTTGTTCAGGACAGCCATTTTAAAGATTTAAATACGTGTATCTTTGGTGTACTATCACTTCATAAAACGCGCATATCTCTGGGAGGGAACACTTTTGGGGCATGGGATCGGTCTCATTCGATGCTCAGATGTTGTCCACATCAAAAAAAAAATAAAAAATGAAAATTGATTTTTTTACCCTTAGGTCCCTTTCTCTATGCGCTGTCACATATGTATATATGTAAGTAAATAGTCTTAATTTTAGTAACTGCGTATAATCATAGAGCAAAAAATTTGTACGCTCACATATGATCTCTCAAGCATCTATGACCATAGCCAACATACAATGGCATCACTACTTCGTTTATGGGAAAAACTAAAATACGCTACGACTAAAAAATAGAAATTCAAATGCGCATCACGCGCATTGGCTCTCTCTCATAGTTAAAGCATGAGTATTCTTATACTCAGGCTATGGATATTCAATCGGACAAACAAATATACGCATGATACTCGGGATATTTATTCATCATTCGCCACCGCACACATACATACATACATATGTGTATATAAAATAGAATGGTAAACGTGGTGGTGTGTTTGAATGGCTGTATGAAAACATGCTTTTTGTGGGTGGAAATAAAATAGCCGTGTATATACGAAAGTGTAGCTGATTAAAGGTAGGAGTGTTTTTATACTCATGTGTATGATTATAGCTCATACAGTCTATAAATTTTAGTTTTAGTTGTGTATGCTGCGTAATTTAAAAAATGTGTATAAACATATGTTTATAGTTATACGTATTCGGTTTAAAATTAAACCCGCTCATTGCATATGAGCGGGTTTTTTTAATTTTTAGCTGCAGGCATTTACAGTTTTTTGACTGCCAATAACCAAAGGGAATTCAAAACAATACTTTTGCCATTCTCAAGCCTTTTGTATAAAAGGCTACACAAGATTAAATATGACATAACGATTTCTTTCTATGTACGTTATTAACTCTAAAAATGAATTTTTTTTTGTGATATTTCTATGCTGCAAATTAATTTATATATTGTGCAAAATATTCATTAAAAAATCTTTAATCATTTCACATCAACTTTGAATTTAATGAAAACATATCTGTATACACAATTTAATCGCATTATTCATTAAAAGGCTTTAAACTGAATCCTTATAAACAAACATCATTTTAATGCCTTTAATAATATGAAAATTATATCCAAAATAAAGGAAGAAAAGAAAAGCAAAAATACAATGAACTTTATATTATTTTGAGGAACGGCAGACCAAGGAAAGCCCAAAAATATAAAAATTAAATGAGTTCATTAACTTACGAACCCTAAAGACACACAAACAAAACAAAAACTCATCCTTTGCTAACGGTATATTGTTTTTGTCCTTTCAAACAACAAAGACTACAGACAACAACCAGCACACACACACACGTGGAAACACGTCTATTCCCCATTAAATTTGTTATTTCTAAATACATATGCATGTATATAAATATACATATTTATATACATACGCACATACACATACATCTACATATGCATGTGCAAATGTATGCAAATGTTTCTTAAAAACTTTCTTCTTTCGTTAAAAGAAAGTGCAAGAAGACAAAGGATAAACAAAAATTAAAAAGCTGGCAATTGCACAGGAAATTTCGTTGTCGTTTTTCGTTTTAAGAGCGATTAAAAAACTGATAATGACACCATAAAATAAACAAAAAGAAAAGAAATTTAATATAGCAAATGAGTATTGCAACGAATTCTCCCTTAAAGGACTAAAGAGAACAAACACATACAACAAGAGAACTACTATGAAGGATAACAAATGAGAACACTAACACATAAATATGTTGTGCGAATAAAAGGAGCAAAACGAAGTAAACATTTTAACGCATAATAAGAAAGTGTTTCACCCTGTCTGTCGGCCGTATGAAAGCGACCGTCTGTGTCTGTCTAATTCACCGTCACAAAGGACATCAAAAGGAAAATACAAACGCATTTAATGAATTAAAAAACAAGGCAAGCCTCCATCATGCCAAAATTATAAATAAAAAGACCTGAAAAAAAGTTTATTCCAGCCAGGCAGAAGGTATACATATAAAGAGCACAATATTCTTTCTAACCTCCCTACACGTCTAATTACATACATATGTACATACATACATACGTTCGCATTTGCCATTACACTTTGCAATGTAATGTGGGCGCCTTATGAATAATACGACGGTCGAGCATGCAAGCAAACATCATCCCTCATTCTATGTAGTACATAAGTACATATGTGAGTATATACATACATAAATACATATGTATGTATGTAAATACGACTGTGTACACATGCATGCATTCATGGTGAGTAAAAACCGTTAGAAAATATTTCACATGCATGTACGTATGTATGCATGTGCATACGTACATGCATAAACTTGTATATTGGTATATCGGGTCACACAACACAACAAAGAAAACCCTTAGCAACGCAGGCCCAACTGAAATCCGAACAAAAACAAACACAATGAAATGGAAATAAAAAGGACAACAAAAAAATCATAATAAAAACAGCAAAAATATACGTTTACATGTGTTTCTGATTTTCTGTATGTGTGAGTATGTGTGTGTGTGTACGAATGTCTAGGCTTTCGACAGCCTAGTAGTATGCAAGTGTAGGAGCAGTTCCGTCTGTCTTATGGTTGAGCTTTCCTTGCTTACTTTAGCTAAATATGCATAAGGTGTGCTTATCAGACTGTATGTAACTTTACAAACTTTAATAAACACACACACATGTGTGTGTAAGTGGGTAGATATACATACATATGTATCTGTACATGTATTAGTGCTGGCAATTTCCACTACTTTTCACTATTCAATACTTTTCATTTGTGGTACTCAACACTACTTGATAGGTTTAACGCACTATTCACCGCCATCACGTGAACGGCTGGAATTTCTATTATATACATACTAGAGTTGAGCGATATTTAGAAACCTGTTACTTTTTCACAGCGATTGAAAAAGCACAAATCACAACTATGACTGAATTTATCAAGTAACAGGTTTTGGAAATATAGTTCTTTCATACAAACTGTGATTATTCTTGGATGCTTACTTTACATTAAATGAAGCTACCACATTATTTTTTTTATACGTTCAGCTTTTGTCAAGAAAAAAATCGGCAAATCGTGTCAAATCATCTTTTCTGGTAACTATGTACAACTCACATTTTTATATTTGCAATTTTATTGTCTCTCTGCCTCTTATATTTTTTTATTTATTCTCATTATTTGAACGGGGTTGATTGCTAATTGCTTGTTCTTGCTGCTCTTCTTATTAGTATTTATCAAAACACCAATACTAATAAATACTTTTAAAGCAGATTTATTATTAGATTTTCTCAAAATAACAGAACTGCTACAAACAAAATACTGCTAAACTGTGATCATAGTCACAGTTTAAAAGAACAGCGATTTAGAAATCACATTCACAAGGAGCAACATTATTAAAAAATCACGCTATCGCTCATCACTAATACATACATTGTACATACGAGTACATTATATGTAAATCATTTTTGGTCAACTAAACATTTAAAAATAATAATTTTTACGAAAATGTAATTGAATTTGTTGAGGTAAAAGTAATCAATCTTTGCTTAATTACAATTACATTGTATTTAACTGCAATTGCAAAAAAAACGATCACAATAAGATATAATTTGTAATTGAACATTACCATTATAAGTATATAATTTTAATTGAAATTTTTGCATTTACAGTTTGTAATTGTATTTAAAAAAATTGTCAATTACAATTATATTTTTGCAATTATAATTAAAAAACAAAATTAAAATAACATGTAATTGTAATTCAGATTAATGTAATGGAATTTCTCAAGTATGAACGACATATAATTCATTCCTATAAAATAGTTTCATTATTTTCAGTTTTATTTTGATTTTGGAACACAATATATCCGAGGCTTATAAGTTTTAAAATATCCCTAGCAAAGAGGTTTCAAAGTCTTATAGAAATATTGAGATTGCTTGCTTGCTTGAGATTGCTGTGTTTTTCGAAAATTATAGCAATATTATTCATTAAATAATTCAATTTTTCTTAATATAATTTAATAAATGTACGTACTTACGTATTATTTGCGCAAAAGAAGATAAACATTTTTTTTTCTCATCCACAAACAATAAAAAATTGGCGCCATGTATTAGTTTTAAAAGTCAAATACAATTAAAAACTAATGGTAAAAATTCTTCAGAATATTACTAGACAGTTGAATTTTGGTGCAAAAGCAATAGAAATAAAAGTAGTCCGAATTATTGAGGTGGAAAAAAAGTTATGGTCTCCGGATTATAGAGCAGAGTATGACAATGTGTACTCAAAAAACAGAAAAAATATACATAATTAAATTAGTCTTAATTTTAGTAACTGCGTATAATCATAATTGTAGCGCAAACAATTTGCACGCTCAAATAAAAAGGCACATGCTATCAACAGCATTCACTCTCTCTCTCTCTCTCTCTCATACTTATAGCCTGAGTATATTCCAGTATATCTATACTCAGGCTATGGATATTTAATCAGACAAAAAAAAATTATAAGCATGATATTCGGGATATTTATTCATCATTCGCTACCGTATACATACATTTGAGTATATAAAATGGAATGGAAAATGTGTGGGTGTATGTCTGTGTGCCTGTTTGATAACATGCTTTATGTGTGTGTAAATAAAATAGTCTTGCATATACTCATGTGTAGCCGATTAATAGTCAGAGTATCATTATAGTCATGCGTATGATTGTAGCTCACACAGTCTATACATTACAGTTAATTTAAAAGATGTGTATAAACATAAATTTAACCTGTTCATATTTATACGTATTCGGTTTAAAATCAAGGTGGGAATGTTTTTTATTTTCAGTTTTACGCATTCATTGTTGTTTGACGGCCAATACTCAACAATACTCTGAAATGATATATTTTAGAAAATTTACAACAATCGGTCTTTAAATGAATAACTCCTATATCAGTGTTAAAAAAAAAATCGTATATTTTCAGCAAGTAAAAAACAATTATTTAGCCAATATCCATGGGATGCCGATATAGTAAATTCGACAGGGGTCAGCAAAAAAAAAAAAAATAAAAAATTTCAAAATATATGTACGTGTGTCGACATTATGAAAGTTTTCGCCTTAGCCTTATTTAAAGGGATTTTGAAGTCCGCCTCCTTTTGCTCAATGTTATGTTGAATAGACATATCAAGCCATGTAATCCTGGCCAGGATTTTCAATTTGATCGAACAATAAGGCATACAATTCACATACATACATACCTGGGTTTTTTACACGTACACAACCAATAAATGTATATAATTACATACGTTCGAACTTATACATACATACATATGTATGTGTATGTACGTGCTATACTTACATATACATATGTATATATATATTTTTTATATCAAATGAGAAAATAGTAAAACAAATACCAACGACAAAAACAACAAAAAAGGATATGCATATTATAGCATTGCACAGATACATCTGTTTGCACCAGTTTTGCGTGTTTATTGGTTCTTGTATGAAAAAATATGTTATTTAGCGTTTCTTTTACTAGTTGTAAATGTTGATTTTTTTTAAGCAGTTATTGTATGGTTGGGCAATGACCAAATGAGAAAAACACGTTTGTATGTATTTGTTTTTCTATAACAAATAAGATACATAAAACTGGTTTTAACATAAGTACCACATGGTGTGTTGAAAAAAAAATCCATGGTTGATGAATGAATGAATGAAAGCAAAATTTCACATACACATGCAAGTAAATGATACATGTACATGAAACACATGCATGTGTAATTACTCTCAGAGCAAAATTGTCTCTCTCTCTCTCTGTATACTTGGCTGCGCCACAAAATAACATAACGAACGTCCGCACATACATCTGTCCATCATGTATTTGTTTCAACAATGGTTTTTTTCATATGTTTGTATTACAATATGTATTTTTGGGCAAAAACAGATCAAACAGTTGCTCAGCAGCAATACAATAAGCAATTGTTATTTGTTTTAATTGTATTTTAATTTGGAAAAGCACGCACACACAATAACTTATACTAGTTCTGTCGCTCACACTACAATTATATGGTACATATCATGGTATATTTGTTTTGGCTATACAAACGAGTATACAAATGCAACCCTTTAATGCATATTTGCTATTCACTTTTAATGGAAATATTAAATTTGAGTTTGTTTTTTATGCATAAGCATATAATATTGCAAACGTATGCGTGACCGTGTTTTTTCCTCTAAATTTTGTTAGCTCTAATACATACATATCGTCAGCTGAAGTGCAAGACCAGGTAACTAATAAAAAATTCAAAATCGCTTTTTTAATTAATTATTGGGTATTACATAGGAAGTTCCTCTACAAATTTTCACTTCACTTACAAAAATAAATATTCAGTCACTTGAACAATTTTGTTTAGTTTCTTCTGTCTCCTATATAATTTCAAAAAGTGTAGTTACGTTATTTTGCATTTACGATATGCATATGTAAATGTTTGCATGTGTAAATGTATGAGTATGCCTTGTGTTATTTGTACAATTATACATATGTATGTATATGTACCTTCGGCTTTTAGTTGTTTGTATGTGTATGTCCTTTTGGTATTAATATTTTGGCGTAGTTTCCATATTACAAACGCAACGTGTGTAGAAAATTTATATGAAAAGCACTCAATTTTTTTTAGTAATTTCTGTACAAATTTTGTAGCCAAGGTGAATGTTTGTAATGTGGCAACTACTTCTTTGTTTGTAGTTTTTGCTTATTTTGTAGGCAATCATGCTATATGTATAATGAATTCAAATTTCCATTCTTCCATATTCATACTTACTGAAAAATAACACAACGAATATCTTCACATTACGACAATTTTTGGAATGATATAATTATTCAAAAAACCGCCAACAAGCTTAATAGTGTCTAGTAGTTGCTAAAGACTGGTACTCACTATCCTACACAATCGCACGAATTTCGAAAAAAATATACAGCCCTAATCTGATGAATTATTATTGTTTTTTGAAAATTTTCTTAAACTCCATCATACCAGGGTTGTATTTTCTCAAAAGTCACACTATTGTATCATAGTGAATCACGGCCTTGGTTGTTTAAGTTTCGTATATTAAGGCCCTTATATTGTAAAACGAAACGCTAAGCGTTGACACATTTTATATCTGTTTTGTGTTTGTAATTTAAATTTTACAACTTTTTCACATGGAAAGTTTACTTTGCAAATTCTTAATTCAGCTGGGAGAAAGACAGAAAGAGAAAGTATTCTTTCCCCTGTCTTTCATCCATCTGAGTTAAGACTTTGCAAAGTAAACTTTGCGTGTCTAAAAGGTGTCTTTTTTCCATATAAAATTAAAATTTGTCAACGTTTAACTTAACAAAATTTTGGTATCTAAAAGCGTAAACATATGTATATGTACGAATTTTTGAGTACATTCAGAAAAAACTTCCGTGTCTTAGGACAATAAAGTTTATCTCATATTATTGTTGCACATCCTTCGCGAACGGGTGGTCATCTTGTCGCGATGCGAAGGCTTAAGTGCGAGGAAGTTTAGAGCCGAGCTGACGGTAGTGATGTTAGTTACTACCGGTAGGGTCACCCATGTCAGAGGGGTCTAAACTGAGCACGAAACTAAGAACTACCCACTCCCGTCTGTTAGCGCCTTCTTTCCAGCGAGAGCAGCTAACAGGCTTATACTTTCGTAGACAATGATCTACAAACATAAATCTACCAGCATCTCATAATGAGTGCCTGGTGGTCTGCATCTGCCTCCGGTGGAGCTGCAGTTTCCTTCTTTTAAAACTTCAAATTTCTGTCAAAAATTTACGCCCTGTATATGAAGCTTTGCAATTTTCGAAGGACCTAGTAATGAAGCCTGCGTTTCAGGCTAGTCCTGGTAAGGCCAGAGCATGGATAAAAATCAAAAACCACCTTAAAGCTTTCATTTTGTTAGATTTTAGCAAGAGATGATGAGTTTGAGGAGCTCATAAGTGATGCATGATGATCGAGAAGAAATCGATAACAAAGAGAGCGACAGAAGAAGCAAATGCCATCGTAAACCACACAATATCGCGAAGCTTAGATATCAACCAATGAGGTAATTAAAGTTTAAGCTTTATAGTTTCGAAAGTTTCAGAAAACGCAAGGAATGCTGAATACGATTTAATGGTCTGCAAACATGTATCCACCATCGTCCCATATGTACATATATCCACCATAATTATTTTAAAACTTCAAATTTCTGTCAAAAATGTACAATACACCCTGTGTACGAGGTAAAAAAGCTTTGTAATCCTCGAAGCCCCTAGTAATGCAGCCGCCGTTTCAGGCTGGTCCTGGTAAGGCCAGATCATGGGTAAAAAATTAAAAACAACCTTAAAGCTTTCATTCTGTTTGATTTTAGCAACAGATGATGAGTCTGATGAGCTGATAAATGACGCATGATTATGGAGAAGAACCACCCAAATCGATCACAAAGAGAGCGACAGAAGAATCAAATTCCATAGTAAACCACTCAATATAGAGAAGCTCAAATATCAACCAATGAGGTAATTAAAGTTTAAGCTTTATAGTTTCGAAAGTTTCAGAAAACGCCAGGAAACGGTTTAATGGTCTACAAACAAAAATCCACCAGCGTCTCATGAGCGGCTGGTGTTCTGTATATGCGTACAGTTGAGCCGCAGTTTCCTTCTTTTAAAACTTCAAATTTCTGTCAAAAAAGTACGCCCTGTGTATGAGGTAAAAAAGCTTTGTAATCCTCGAAGGCCCTAGTAATGCAGCCGCCGTTTCAGGCTGGTCCTGGTAAGGCCAGATAGATCATGGATAAAAAATCAAAAACAACCTTAAAGCTTTCATTCTGTTAGATTTTAGAAACATATGATAATGCTGATAAATGAAGCTGATAAATGAAACTGATAAATGAAGCATGATGATGGAGAAGAACCACCCAAATCGATCACAAAGAGTGTGACAGAAGAAGCTAATGCCATCGCAAACGACACAATATAAGGAAGCTCAGATATCAATCAATGAGGTAATTAAGGTTTTAGCTTTATAGTTTCGAAAGTTTCAGAAAACGCAAAGAATGCTGGATACAATTTAATGGTCTACAACATAGTCGGCCAAAGTGGCACCAAAGTACCGAACTTCAATCGGCTTCTTATAGAAATGAATACACATACACGATTACATTTCTCTCGGTGGCCAGCACTGGCAAGAAACATAAATCGTCGAAAGGAATGGTGATCTGCAGCTGTGTCAAGTGGAGCGGCCCTGTGTATGAGGTAAATGGCTTTATAATCTCCGTAGACAATACAAATAGACGATCCAGCTTTTAGGTTGGCCTAGGTAAGGACGAAATCTAAATAATGGGAAAAACAACGTAATAACTTTTTTTCTGTCCACTTTTAGGAATAAAAGATGCTTTGTACTATTGCCGTTGAAAGTAAAAGGAGAACTGTACGCTTGATGAACTGCTACATGGCACATGATCGTGGAGAAGAATTTGCCAATAAAGAGGACGATGTGCATATAATCTGGAGAACCTCAGACATCAACCAAACGGTGAGTCACTTTTTAATTTTATAGTTGCTAAAAAATTACCAGCTGTTAATGGGGGTAATAATAATAATGAACACACCCTTATTCCTACTAACAAAATAAAAGTTCTCGATATAACTCTTTTTTAATGAAAACTTTTTAAGTCTAAGATCAAATTATGACATTTGATATGGATCGAAATTTTATAACATATCAATATGAATAAGAGGAGGAAACTAATGAACTGAAATTTGCTTCAATTATAGGGATTTATATAGGATTCATAATTATGTTAAATAAACTGGTTAGCAGTCGTAAAGCAGCTCTGGTTTGAGGAACATCTCTCGCGTCATCGTAATTATTTCTTAAGTGCGGTCAGGCTTGTGCATGTTGTTTGGCCTTCGAGAGTTTTTCGTCTCGCTTGCACTGGTTGACTGATCTGCCACGGATAACCGTATAATTTTGCGGTTTTTTGTGGAATTTCTTTAATAACCACGTTGCTACTTCCTATGTGAAGGCATAGGTCGTGTACAGTCAGTCACAAAACCTTTTAAAATACTGTTAATACCATCTTGGGCATATGGTCTAGTTACCCCATCCATATTTGTGCAACACCATATTATGCAAATTCACTTTGTATAATATGTATAATAAATAAATTAACTGGTTAGCTGGAGGGTAAAAACAGCCCAGATATTTAGCACGAATTTGTAATTTAACTACCTGGCATACTCATACAAATATCAATGGGATCTATTACCTTATCCAAGTGAGATTTCCTTAGGGCAACTGTACGACATACGCCTTACATAAACATATTTTGAAATAGTTTACCCCCCCCCCCCCCCCCATATATTTTTGCTGTTTGTTGATTTTCTTTTGCACAATACTGTACATACACAGCGAAATAAAGGAGCTTATACATTTTATCAAAGTATGTATATACTCTTTAAACTCTTCTAATTTTTTATTTTTTATATTTTTTGTTTGCCTGCTTACTTCTCGCATTTTTGCTTTATCTTAATTGATTTTAATAATAATGTGATTTTCAAAGGATATGCGATTATTTATATACATGTGTATGTACATATGTATACATATCGCTCATTTACTAAAACAAGGTTGTAACCAAAAAAATTAGATTTTTATCTATCTATGTAGATGGATATAATAAATGGATGGATGCAATATTTTGATATCCGGATCTTCAGTCAATGAGAAGGGGTGTGCATCAAGAAGAAGATAGAAATTATTCTTTGCATACATACAGTATGCAAAGTTCGTATTCGTACACCTTCAATAAAAAAAACTCCAACTGCCTTGTAATAAACTATATAACTTAAATTACGTATTTCCTGCAAAAGGTTCGTCAGTAAATAATATTTGAAAATGATACAAAGCACAAATTTCTAAAAAAAAATTTAATGGATTCGTACTAACTAATATTTTTATCCATTTATTTCAATGTCGTTTATTTGGGCACTGCTACACGTTCAATATATACTGTGATATTTGGATCGCGATCCATTTAATGGATTGATGGATCACGAGCGTATGCTACATGTTCAATATAAATCGCGCCAGTATTTACGTTATTTTTGTTCTGTGCGGATCGTTTATTATTTTGCACTACGTCTTTTATTTTGTTTTATTTCACTTCTTATTAACGTATCGCGATCTAATATCATGAAAGTACTACACGTTCAATATTTATTACGCGATCCGCGATCTGGAATCCATAACAGGCCATTCTGCGCTACGGATCGCGATCCATCAATACTGCATGCTACACGTTCAATAAATATCGCGATACTTGATCGCGCAGTTTATTGCAGTGCCCTTTATTTAATTTTTTGGATAAATATTCCTATTGGTATTGGAATACGAATATTCAAAAATGGCCGAATATTCGGCCATCGTGCATCGCTAGTAATTATACATGAAAACAAAGCATTTTTGGAATATACTATATATGCCGACATATATAACGCTAAGAAAACTTTTTTTTAAATACTTCTTAAAATCAAATATATTTTCCAATACTAATTAAAGTAAAATATTACACCGACATATTTGTGCAAAAAAGCGAATGAATGAATGAGTTGGGGAACTCAAATTGCAGTGTGTAAACCGCAGTTGGAAAAAGTGGCACCAGAGTGCCGAACTTCAATCCGTTTCTTATACAAACGAATACACATGCACGAATACATTTCTCTCGGTGGCCTGCACTGGTGTAAACCCACCCAGTCTTACTAATGTAATCTTTCCCGTTACAATTTTCTGAATATTGAACCATTTTCAGCCGTAAATGATATTTTTATCAATGAATAATTTTTCTTATTCAGGCTTTCTAGTTCAGTATTTTCAATTCTATTTTGCATTTGAAATTAAATATTTTATTAATTCCTTTTATCATTTTATGCGCTAAACACAGCACTTTTATAAAGGGTCCGCCAGAAAACTTTTTTTTTTTGAAAATGCTATAAAAAAAAACTACTGAGGCTTCGGCTGTGTGGCACGTAGCGCCGTCCTGTTGAAACCAAATGTTGCCAATATCCTCCTCTTAAATTTTTGTGAACAAAAATTCGTTCAACAAGCCCGATAACGATCGCCATTGACTGTAACGGCCACTCCTTGCTCAATGGCCCAATTATGCCTCTGGACCAAAATCCGCACCAAACAGTGACTCGTTTTGGGTGCGTCGGCTTTTCAATGTATGCGTGCGGGTTTTCTGTGCCCCAAATGCGACAATTTTGCTTGTTTACATACCCGCCAAGATCAAAATGAGCTTCATCTGAAAAGATGATTTTTTTTTGGCAAAATCGGCATCTGTAAGTCGATCACAGGCCCACTTAGCGAAGCGAAAACGCATTGGATGGTCATTTGGCTCGTTCAGCGGAAGGATAAAACTAATTATCTGCCAAATCAGACATGAGCTAAGCGTTAGATGGTGGACCCTTTATTATTTATTATTTCTATTTTATTTTTAATAAAAACGAAATGGAGAATTATAAGTAATAGATACCTACATATGTATCTACATTTGCAAGTTTGAATTTACTAAAAATTAATTGCCGACGGCATTTCAAATTAAGATCAGTTCGCAAATATTTTTTTTTGTAAAACAAATGAAGTTCTAACATTTGAGCGGAAACAATTTTGTGGAAATAAATAAAATGAAAAGAAAAAAAAAAGAAAACACTCATACACAAAGACGCTCAGTAGCGCAAACAACAGCAACAACTCTAACAAGCAGTGTGGCCAATTTACTTTTTTTGTTGAAGTGGCGCGAACAAACCTATAAATATCGCGTAATACACATACTACGTTTACAAGGGCGACTTATTGGCAAATAAAAATATTGCAAATAGAGAATTTTGTCTCATAAACGGTGAATTAATTTCTTATTTGCAAAAAAAAAATAATTGTATAAATATTGCACAAAAACTTTGATAGAAAGAAGCAAATAATGCCCATTAAAACAGATAATTATTTGATATTTTGTACATTTACACCATTTTTTTTGTCAACACAAGTTTTCTATAGAAGAGATACCAAGTTTGTGTATTTTTGATATGCCGTATAAACAATCAGTTAATTTATTTACAAATATTTGTATTTGCAAATAGTGTGCGTATATACGAAGTAACAGACAAAAATTAAACTTCGTTATGATGAATATGGACCAATGATTTTTTTTTTATTTTATAATGATAAAACTAAGTTCAAACAAAAGAATTTACTGAATCACATAAAATAATTGTCTATAAATTCATAAACAAATTTTACAAAGAAGAGATAAATGAATTGTTTTGTAAAAACCACACATTTACTGAAAAAAAAAACTTTTTTTTGGTTATTATTTTTATGGTAAATAAGAAAATGAAACATTTACTTATTAGACTTTTAATTTAAAGTGTAGTTTGTGTATTACAAACAAATAAAACTGTCGAGTGTAAAACCAGAAGATACAAAATAAATTCATACGAAAAAATTTTCCATACAAGTTGAATGTTTGTAATGTAGAAACTAAACATAAATATGAATTTCAGAACAAGCATTTGTCTGAAAATATGTATTATGAATTTGTTACTGGTAATTTTGAATTTTTTTCTAAGCTAATGAACCTATAAAAAATTATGCACTAATGAATCACTGCCCAAGATTCTTATAAAAAAAATCAAAAAACCCCGACTGCGGCCAAATTTGAACCGTTAAATATCTTTAATGGTCATTCGTAGGGATGAAACGATACGAGTAAATACAAGTAGGTACTCGATACTTTTTTTTTTATCATAATCCAAGTACTTTTGGTATCGATACTTTACACTGAGTACCAAGTAGGTATAGTTAAAATGTACTCGTATCGGTCAAAAATACTCGTTTCTTATTTGCCACAACAATATTGAACATGACGTTAGTTTAACAAAATTTCATTTGTTCGTATTAAGTTTAAATTTATGTTTAGAATATATCTGTGGCAAAAAGGAAAAAGTGCTTAAGTCGGGATAATCTGTTGTTAAGTTGACGGTACCCATGTAATCTCCGTATTAGAAAGTGCCCCTGGGCAAAATTTAATTTATTTTGTGCGCTTTTTTAGGAAGTTATGGCGCGATGGCTTACTTCTTATCTTTTTTACTTTACCTTATACTTTGGCATATTTTAAATCGAATATGTTATTTATAGTGTAGAACGAAATTTTCTAAAAGAAATTTAAGTGAATACCGAATTTCCTAATTTAACTGTAAAATAAATACTCGTGGATTTCCGAAAATCGACTTGCTCTTGCAGTAGAGCAGTAAAATATGACTCAAGCACTTTTTCCTTATTGTATTTACTTTTGTTTCACTAGTCATTCGAAATGAAAAATCATAAGAGAAACCTAAAAATGATTTTAAAATACCTGTCGAATGATACCCATTTTGATATAGTTCGTTGACTTTTTATTTTTTCGTATTTACAGAATGGCGTGTGTTGTCCGCCATATTGAATTTTGACAGCTGGCATATCCTTAGTGACACTCCTGGGGTTAAGACAAATCCATTGACGTAAGAATCATCTAAGTCGGTCCACGCGTTCGTTTTATATAGTACCGCAAAGGAACACACGTATATATGTACATACATAGACTGATAAACACAATACCCACCCTTCTTTGCGTTGCGCAGTCGGGTAAAAAGATCATTTGCAATATTTTCACCGCAAAATAATTGCGAAAACTAAGATTTGCTTACGGTTTTGTAACCTCGAGCTCGCTATTTTTATATCCCTTTTATGAGTAAATTTGAACTTTAACTGCAAGTTCTTCATAAAAAATTTGCCGTTAAATTCTCTGTTAGCTTTTAGTGGTATAGCTAGTGAAAAGGGCCGTTAGTCATATATGTACATATATAAATACTTGAATAGTAATGAAATGTAAAACATTTTTATAAAAAAGTATTAAAGCATTTATTTGAATATTCGACAAAAATTAATCCAATGATTTTTTTTCTAAATTGAAAAATTTATGATATTGAAAAATTAAAAAAAAACTGTTCGAATATTCGAATAATTATTGCTCGAATGACAATATTAAGATGTTTAGCGGCAAATCGCCATATATGACAACACCGTTCACACATAAAAACTTGCAACTAGAAATTTTATTGTGAACGAACAAAAGTGATTAATTAGATGATGTTCAAAAAATATATTTACTATGTACATTATTGTATACATATGTACGTACATACATACATAATATACTATATAGGGTGATCGATTATTCAACTTTTTCCAGAAACCGGTTTTCGAATAGTTCGAATATTTGATATTATGAAAAACCCGGTTTCGGTTTTTACAATTCAGGAAAAACCTGTCAACCGGTTTTTTAAGTAAGGCAATTATTATACAAAAGTTTAAGTTTTAAATTGCTTTAATAAAAAGAAAGAGTTAACAGTTCATTAGTAAATACTATAAAACAATAAAAAAATTTAAGAAAAGCATAAAAATTAACTTCATATACCTACATATGTATGTGTAGTACACACATACACATACATAAGGTCTGTTCATTTACTTTGCCAGCAGAAACTAGCAACTAGAGAGTAAGTTAGAAATTTACAAAATTAATCTCTTAAATATGAAAAAGTAAATGA
This sequence comes from Tachina grossa, assembly GCA_949987645.1. NCBI lineage: Eukaryota > Metazoa > Arthropoda > Insecta > Diptera > Tachinidae > Tachina > Tachina grossa. The sequence goes on from OX465277.1 coordinate 112,091,337, forward strand.
ACGCTTTACTTGTAAAAACTTGCAAAAAAATTTTATTCATATCAGAACCATGGATGGAAATCATGATACAATTGTACTTTTTCTGATGTATTTTGATTGATAAAATTTTAAATTGCAATTTTTCTTTAGAAATTGACGTTTAATACGAAATTCTTTACACAGTTTCACGTCTTTTTACTATTTTTATGAATTTTTCATAACTTTTTAATTTTGTTCATTAACAAATACAAAAATGCCACTTTCCATCTCTGATCAGATATGAGAAAAAAAACAAATTCTTTACAATAAAATTGAATTTATGTGGCTTAATGAAAGAAAAACAATAAATTAAGAAAACATGCTTTGTTTTTTCATACGTATATATGTTTTTTTAACAAAGAAGTGCACATTTTTCAGTTTTCCTTTTTCAGATATTTTTGAAATAATTAATTTGACAACAAAACTTACAACAGGTGGTTGTATAATTTTTGCAAATAAAAATTCTACTAGTAATAATTTTTAAGAATTTTTTTGACGCTCTCTCCTTGCAAACTTTTTGAGTTAATGAACACTTTCCAGTAACAATTGTTACAAGTTCGTAACAATTTTTAGTAAATGAACAATCCTATATGAATATAATATACATATATACGTATGATTATATGGACAAAGTGGATATCTACCTCTATATAAAATATAAAGCAAACAAAACTAAAAAACATTTTTACAAATGGATTTTGACATCCATTGAACACATCCTCTGCTACCACCTCATAAAATAATTTCGCTTCAATTTCATGTTTCAGTAAGTGTTGCCATGCTCAAAAAACAACTAGACCTTTTACACTCAATCAATCAATCGAACACGTTGGTCTAAGTTTTAATATAGTAAAAACTAATATTAAAAAATATACAAATCGAAAAGTATTCGACTCAGCCGGTTTTTAAATTGTAAAAAAAAACCGGACTATTCGACATTCGAAAAATCAACATTTTGAAAAAACCGACCACCGTATTATGAAAAACCGGGTTTTAAAACCGGTTAAAAACCGAGTCGATCACCCTAATACATATCCATACATAAAAATATACATGTTCACATAGAATTTTTGTGCGAATTTGCACTCCTCTTGCACATGATGTGAAATTAAATATATTTTGCTTAAGTGTGTGTTATTTATTTTATTAGATCTTCATTTTGGCAAGAATAAAACAAAATAACAAAAAAAATTTGATAATTCACTCATCACTCACATTTAAGTAACTCACACTATGTTTCTCAGATTAATGCTTTCCCCTGCTCTCTGCCATCCTCTTTCTGTTATTTCAAACCCAATGGAGGCTCCCTTTTCTAAAAAAACAGGTGTCTGTTTGTATGTGTGTTTTAAGTTTTTATTGTTGTAATTATAGTCTTTTTTCTTTTGAATATTTGCGTGTGAGCGAGAATTTGCCAAATTTTAATTGAGAATTGGCAATTTTGCAGGTTTGAGTGTTTGCTTAGTATTTTATTAAAATTTCATGTGAGTATTATTTGCGGCCACATTTTGTTTGAGATGATGTCATTATTGAGCATACAAATATTTTTTTTTCTAGATTCTTAAAATTTTATTAAAGAGAAGCTTGCAAAAAAATATTTGCGAATTTTTTTTTGCAAGTTTCTCTTTCAAAACATTTAAGAGTAAATTAAGAGTAAAAATGTTTAGATTCATTGTGTATAAACATTGACTTCCATGATGTTTTTTTTTTTAATTATAAACATACATAAATGTAATGCGAATATAAATCAGACAAATGTGTATTCATATATACAAACTTTCTTTGATAATTCATTTTTGTATAGTAAATTAGGTAAATTATGTGTGATATCCGCTTTTGGCAAAATTAAAAATTTTCCATTAATTATTTGACATAAAGTCTTTATTAATTTAATTTGAAAATTTTGCTTGTTTTTATGGCTAAACAGTTGTCTATATGCATTTCGTTCCCGCTTTTGGAACTCATCAGTAGACTTCAACCCAAATTTTTTTGGAATATAGCTAAGAAACTAAATTCAAAAATTTTTTGGATTGAAGTCACTGATGAGTTCCAGCAGCAGACACACATGGAGAAGACAAATAGAGGCCGAAGTAAACAATAGCGGGAAGAGTTGGGGAGAACTGAAGGCTTTGGCATAAAACAGAGATACATATCGGTGGTCACAAGTAGAAAGGGACTAACTCAAATAACTACAACTTTACAGATGGTAAAAACATAATAAACAGTACAACTGCTTGTACAACTTGCTTGTAAAAGCCTTATTTTTTACTATTGCCATACATTTTTGTGACGATGTTTATTTGTGTGAAATGTATTCAAATCACTGAAAAACTCAATTTCGTTAAAATACGAGTAGGGGCCTTTCTATTTGTGACCATCTATATGTAAGTTCAAGAAATTTATAAGGTCTCTTTTCTCTTTGTAGGAACGACGGGAACTAATTGTTATTATTTAGTGTAGTTATATAGACCTTGGCTTAATTTAGATCTCAGCCGGCCAAAGTGGCACTACAGTGCCGAAATTCAATCGGGTTCTTATATAAATAAATAGACATATTATTGCATTGATGACATTTCGTTATCAAATGTATTGGCCACCACAGCTGATGTATGGATTTGACATCTTGTCTTGTCTTGTCTGTCCGTTGTCGAAATCAACTGACTCCTATTAAATGGGCCATGCTATTTTCGAGATTGTAGGAAACAGGAATAATATACTCTCATTATCACAAAATTGTTCTCATGAACGAGTAGATAAGCCCGAATTTTTGTTTACGATATTGACGTGACGTCGATGTTCACAACTAGAATAGGGGTGACTTTTTTATTCAAATTCCTATGACAAGAAAAAAATTCTGTTCGTAATAAACAATAAAAATTGTACTTGTTTCTTTTCTTTTGGCCAATATGTGTTTTGTATATCGTTATCTAAAGTGCAAAAAGGATAACTAACAAAAAAATTATATTATATATATATTTTGCATCTCCTGTAAAATAATATTTTTGTTAGTTAGGTCTTTTTTTATTTAAGCTAACGATATGTATTTTCATTATTTCGTTTTACTGTGAAAATGCTGCAAAAATAATAATGTATACTTTTTTTTGTATAATATAAATAGTGCTGACAAGGACTAAAATCCTAGTGAAAGACTTATTAAGGATACATAATATCACGCGTGCATCTATTTATGTACGTATGTATGTATATGTATGTATGTAAAAATTTAAATTAAAAAAGGTCAGATGCATTTATTGCAAATGCATCTGTTTTAAATTTCATTATCTATCAACTATTGTTTAGCAACATGTTGCCCCGAAATTATACAACAACTCTTAGCAATATTATTCCCAGTTGCTGATGCTCTTTTCTGTAGAATTTTTTAGTAAAATGCACTATTAAAGACAAAAAGATGCAATAAGTGCAAGTGTCCTTAATATCCTTTAATGAAGTAAATTATATTTTTGAACCGCTCTTTTATCTTTTTAGAAGAGAAAAGGAATACACTTGCTCTTTGCTTTAGAAAATGAGAATCTGAAATATATAAACTGCAAAACTTATTAGTGCGTTTTTAATTGCAGCTTTTCTTTTGTATGACTGAAAGCTGGTGAAGTGCTTGGAGAGTTTTATCGTTAACAAGTTGAGTATTTATTTAAATAAAACAAAAATAGGAAGAGTTAGCATTTTGAGTGCATTTTTTGCATATTTATTGATAATTGAGCATGAAGTCTAAAACAAAAATGCAAATAGTTTTTATAGTTAAATTTTTTTATAACATTTGCTCTTGCTCTGTCTGCAGTTTTCTTTTCTTTTGCTCTCATTTCACTGTTTGGTTTGTGTAAAGCAGGAAGGAGAACACGTACTTAGCCATATTGGACAAATTTACAACAACTAAAATTACTTAGTGCTTCATGCAACTACCACGATGACTATTTTGTAGGCAGACCAAAAAACATTTTCTTTAGTTATATGCACACATACATATGTATGTATGTATGTATGTATGCATATATAGGTATGTATATTCTATTACGTTTGTATTTCGTGCATCAAATGTATTGCTTGCGTAGGGAAGAGAGTCAGTCCAGCAACCAACCAACCAAACCATCATGACCATGCCACCGTTTCCCTAAACTTGTGTGCTTGCGAGTAGCTATCCTATATATCCAGTCAGTTAGCTATTCATCCATCCATTTATGTATATGTACATGTGTACATCCATCCATCCGTCCACTTTTCCGTCCGTCAACAACATCGTCGTTGTCGCCGTCGTTCTAGCCGTCGACACTATCCATTCGCAAAAATATTCAACCATCCACATCCATCCATTCCAACTTGTGAGCACTTATTTTAATTTTCTTTGTTTTTGTTTTTGCTTTGTGTGCTGTTTGTTCCTTTTTGCTGTTTGTTGCTATTGCTGCTGCTGCTACTACAACATTATGTGTTATTGTTGTTGCTATTGTTGGCTGTTTGTTGTATGGACTCCACTACTAGTGGAAGTGCTAAAGCTGGTGTTATTGTTGTTGGTTGGTTGGTTGGTTTGTTGGTAGACTGACTACCACTGTACTACGACACTTTGTATGCGATTTACTAGCATTTTGGCATAGAGTGCGGCCAGAATTCACTCGTCTCACACAACGAATTTAGCTGCGCTTGCAACAACGCAACTTTACGGGTTTGCTCGCACACCGGGGCCTAATACTACAACCACTACCACAAAATAAAACCAATAACAACAACTACAATTACCTTTAAGTTTCAATATCGTTTGCGCAAAAAAAAGTCAGCGACGCGAAAAAAATATTAAGAATAGAAATTTTACATATATACAAGCCCAAAAAAAAAAACGGCAGAAAGAAAACAGCATAATTTCTCATATTTTGTTAATTACAAAAAAAAAAAAAAAAACAGAACTAAAAAGTGACCATCAAGTGAACGTATTGAAGCGGGATATGTAACTATTTTTTTCTGCCGCTTTTACTGTGTTGTCACCATCATTATTGTCATCTTGATTATGTGGCCACCACATCGCATTTGCATCTGTAGCAGACTCGGCAGCAGCAGCAGCAGCAGCAGCAGCCCATGAGTTTTATGATCAAAACGTATAAAAATTAAGGAAGAAAAAAAAACATAATTTGTTTGCAAGTAGAGTGTTTAAATTCTCTTATTTTCTACCACGACACGTTGTGTTGCAAGAAAAAAAATTATATTCAAATTCAAAGATTTTGCGCCACCAAAGTATAAAAAATAAAATAAAAATAAAAATTGTGTTGTCGTAAATTTGCGCGGCTTCTTCGAACTACTTACTCTTGTTGTGTTGTTTTTAGTTTGTGGCATAAGGATTAAAAGAAAACAGTGTTCAAAACAATATTCATACATAATAATATACTAAAACGTAGAAAAAAATAGAGAGTGTTGGAAAATATTCACATACAAGTTTTTTTTTTTTGCTTTGACGTCGTTTTTTGCAAAGGAGTTGTGCCTCTTTCTAACCATCTGCGTATTCTAAACCACCAGTCAGTCAGTCAATCAAACAAATATTAATTCAGCCTGCTGACTGCTGCGTTATTTGGTCTTCGTAGATTTTTTCTATACGTATTTTTGCTATAGTCCGTTTTTAGGAAGAAAACAAAAAATCACAAACTCACACGATATGGAAAACTAAACGTATGTGTGCAATTTGCATTTGATTTTCCTTATTGTTTTTTTTTTTTTTTTGCAAATATTGTTGCGAGACTGGCACAAACAACAACAGCAGCAGAAGCAAACAACATCTAAAAACCATAACAGTGCCACACGTAGACGCACGTAGACGTATGTAACGGATGCATAAAAATATAATAAACATAAAATTTTACTTCAAAAACCAAAACAAATTATTAACGCGAATATAAATTAAATTAGAAAAAATAAATAAAACAGACGAATACGCCAGAAATATTGAAATTTTGCATATATCAAAATCTAGTGAAATTGCTAAAAATTCTTTTTTTTTTTTTTTTTGAAATATGAAATCAAACTTCTTGAAATAAGAAGATATTGTAAAAAAAAATTGTGCTTAAAAAAATTTACAGAAATACTTAAACAAAAAAATATTAAAATAGGAAATACTTACTAATAAAATGATTAAGATTTGTGAATTTTGAAAGTGTTACAAATAAAACTTAAAAAAAACACAACATTAAAACTCTCAACTGGAAACCTGCAAAAATTGTAATTGTAAGTTTAAGTTTTAAATCAAAAATCCCTCCAAATTTCAGATAATTTTAAGCTAAAATATGCAGTCTGCTAAGTATTTAACAAGAAAAAAATAATTTTATAAAAAAAAAAAAAATAATTTAAAAACCATTACATATTTTAAAAAGTGATCATCAAATAGTCTGGGGATTATGTTCAAACACTTTCCAATGTTTTAGAGAATTATATAAAAATTTTATTTTAAATAATTGAATGAAAAGCCGCGAATAACGTTGTAAGTGACAACATAATAATTTTTCAGTTGAGCAAAAAAAAAAAAAAAACTCAAAGACAAGATAATTTTTTTTTTAACTTATCGAAAATACATAATTTAAATTAACTTTAATTTTTCTTCCTCTGTTACATTTAACAATTACTTTCGGCAATTCCGTTCGTATTATTTTGTTAGTTAGTCCAAAATCACACTGTGCAAGTCTTATTGCTAAGCTGATTAGTTTCAGGGAGAGAGAGACGAGGGGAACAGCAACGTTTCTTTTCCCCCCGTCTCTCTCTCCTAATAAACTAATCAGCTTAGCAATAAGACTTGCATAGTGTAAATAGGGACTTACTTAAAAAATTCTTCCAAACACTGACTGTAATTACATTTTGGCCGGCGATAAGTTGCAGAATTTTGGATGGTTTGATATTTCAAAAATGCAAGAAAGTAATGTTAAGGATAATCTGGGGAAAAAACAAATTTTGAAAAATTTTTCTTTTACAACGTTATTCACGGCATTGCTTCAATTACTTATTGTTTGTACAAAATACGAGTATCGTTCCTTTCAAAAGCAGCCCGCCCACAGCATGAAATGCTGATTTTATTCCCACAATACGTTAAAAAAAATATAAATAGTTTATTTTGTCAAAAACAAAGTCAGCACAAGAAAATTAAGTGCATATGTGTGTCAGCTTTTAAAAGGGTGCCGCATTATCGAATGCAAATGAAAATTTTATTCCAATTGAGACCAATAGTTTGTTTTTTTTGGATAATTTACGCAGGAACGTTATTTCAACATTATAATATGTCAAAAAATGCGAATTTTATGTTATGTAAAAATTTCACGCAAAAGGCTTCTTTCTACACTCACTCACTCACTCACTTGGAAGGGAAGTTTTTTTTATATCTTCATTTAGTTGTACGTATTTTGAAAACTTTTTGAGTTATGATAATTTTCCAATAATGGAGCGCTATGTTCTATTCACATTTTTGTTGTATATCGTATGTAGTTTGAAGTACAAATATAGTACACTAGTGTTCCGATTTAACGAACGATATAATGTCAAGCCAGTTCCTTAAATCGAAAAAATCTTCAAGTCTCCTATAATTTTTTTTCCTTTAATTTCTTTAATAAAAATAAAATTCTTGATTGATACATTTTTAGATTTAATTTCCCAGCTAAAATAAAGTCTAGTTTATTTTTTCTTCTCTTCTTTAGAAACTCACATTAATTAATAAAAATATTTCATTCAATAAGAATTGAAATTACTGATCTTAAGCCCGATTAAGAAATTATTTCTGAAAATTCTTGATGTAAAATAAATATCGCACATTTATTGTTTATTTTTTGAGTTATGACCAGGGAAACCGCACATATGCAATTGCATGTTTTTTCTTGTGTGACGTATTAATGCGAGGACAAGATATTTATCCGTTTCAGATTATTTTATGAATTTTGGCATCGATTTGTTAGTGCATATTTTTGCATATTTTACCCTTCAAAGCATATTTTCGCATAAATCAGTCTTAAACGCATATTTTTAGCATATTTTTTTACTTTTAGAGCATAATTTACGCTTTTAGGGCATATTTTGATACTTTATAGAATTTTTTTAATATGCTTACAAGCTTATCTGTTGGAAACATTTTTATCTCTTGTTTGTATATATAAATTTTTCTTATATTTATATTACGCAGTTATTATGGATGTTAGTTTCAATAAAAATTCGGTTTGCTAGTTGTGACGCACTCTGTCCCGAGTAGACGTTGAAGGAACATTGTATGTATCAAAGTTTACTTAGATGTGACAGGCATCGATTTTTATTTAAAAATCTAGCTCAATAATTTGTATATATTGCAATAAAAATATAAATAAAAATCTTGTCTTTCTTATTCAAAATACAGTTCCAAAGTTTTAATTCTGACATCGTGATCTATTTTGAAATTGAAGTTAAATTTTAACGAGTATCCAACAAAAAAAATAAATAATTTGTATTATTTGTTTTAGCTAAAATTTATATGGCAATTTTATTTTAAAGTGCACTTCAAGCCCAAATTATTTTTTTTAATATGGCAGTAATTCTTTGTTAATGTTTTTATTGTTTCCTTTCTTTTGTTTATTTAATTTTTGTATTATTTTATATGGAAATGTTGTTGAATTTTTGAATTAAAAATTTATTTTCGTTGAAAAATAAACTAATTTATTTTATTTTTAAGAGCATATTTTTTGAGTTTTTAGTGCATATTTTCAAGTTTTTAGTGCATATTGAATGCGCATAAAACACTTTTTTTAGAGCATATTTCTGGTTTCCCTGTTTATGACTTTGTTTCAGTAAATGAGCGATATGTATTTATGAACACTATTACCTAATTTCCATTAAGCATTTTTTCAATAAATTTCATGAATTTTGTTGCACGAAACTTTTTCTATTTGCTAATTGCAGCTCTATAGAAGATAATTTTATATAAAAAAGGACGTAGAATAAATCTCTGATGCATTTTTGGCAACTTTTTTGATATGAGTTGCTCGTCCAAGCCTCCTATTGACAAATAAAAAATTTTCATACAACTAATTTCATGAAAAAAATGCTTAATGTAAATCAGGTATATGTTGTAGGATTGTGTAATTATATTTGAAAAAAAAAATTAAATTTATATAATATCATCAGTTTTTTCTCACTATTTTTTTTTGCAGTTGTATTCATAAAATATTTGGATTTTTTCGCAATAAAATATTTCCCCGTATTTTAGTTGTTTGTAAAGTTTTATTAAGTTCGAAATACTTTTGAAGAGTTTCTTATTAGCGACTTTGTAATTTTTGTTAAGTGCTTAATGTTTTTTTAAGTGCTTACGATGTATTTTTAGATCTAAATTTGAATTTGAAATTAAAAAAAAAATAAAATAAAATTGCATTTTCTTAAGCTTGCTTGGCCTTAGAATATTTTAAGGTTTTTTTTTTTGGAATTTTTCAATATCTTTCTTGCAAACTCGCCCGTTTTTATAATATATTATAATTTTAACACTCGCAGAGCCCGATTCCAACTTTAAAATTTTTTCAGCAATCTTCAAATTTTACAAACTTGAATTGAATTTTAAGTATTTTTTTTTTAGATTTCATTACTTGGAAATATTGGAAATTTTTATTGATTGTCTTTTCGGCCGAAATTTTTTTTTTTAATAAAAAAACAACATTTTTATTTAGTGTACATAAGTATCGTTGTCCATGCTAAATGTCACACACTCCCAATATTTAGTACTCCTAGAAGTAGAACTATTTATTATACAACATTTTTCTTTCTGCTGTAAAATTTCAAAAATTTTTACAAAAAATGTAATTCTCTATATCATCCATAAAATTAAAGTTTGTTTGCATTTGACCCAACATCCTTGACAGAAATCATATGAAAATACTTGTCGCTTTAAATTGCACTCAGAAAAAAGTTATAGGTAAATCTAATCAATTTCGAAGATTAAAATTACACCAAATAAATTAAAATTAAGCCAACCAATGGTGGTGCAATAGCTACATAAATTTTATTACAAAAAAAAAAACACTAATTATTAACTTGACTGCATCCGGTCAGAAAAATACTTGTGTGGCAACACTCTATTCTTGAATAGCTGTTGTTGTTATTTATATTTATTTTCTTTTTACATGCTCTTACAGCTACAATTCGAGCTGAAAAAAAGTCAGCCAATGTAGTAAAGTAAGAAAATAAAAAAAAACGTTATTTGTTGAGCTTCTCATTTGTTTAAACGAAAGTTTAAGATAATAACTCCAGTTGTTCTAAGAAATGTTTGGGTAAAGGTTCCCTGATGATCTGCATTAGCAACAGTGAAATGCGCATAGGATCCAACTGCAGCTAAACCCCTCCATAATCAATTTCAATGTATTTTTTAATAAAACAAATATTTTACTGAATAAGTAAAATAATAATTTGGGATTATTAGTGCGTTAATAAATGTTAACTCATACAATTGACATTCAGTCCATACCAATCTGAATAAAACCTGTAAAAATTAGTTGATTTTAGATTTTTACTATCTTATTCATATCCCTCCATCCAAGGAGGGCCTTTTAAAAAAATTGTTATTTTAATAATAAACTTTTTCATATTAATTATTTTCCTATATTTCCTGCAGAACTTGAAGGCAGCCTGTTAAATTAATATTATATTTGTAAGCAAATGTTTCTACCATCTATATTATTGCAAGACTTAAAACTTCAATAGCATTGAATGAATTTTTCTTAGAAAAGTATATTTTAATTAACAAGGCAGTACATTAAAAATTTATGTTGATTATTTGAAGAGTAACAACTAAAATTAATTCAAATTAACCAACTTAACTAGCTTGTTTATACAAATGATAACACTAACTTTTAATTTTAGTAAAATGAACAACTCCAATTGGTTCGATTAACCATTCGTGCCATAGCCGCAAAATTGCTTAAGCGACATAATTTTCAAACTTCATTTTTTTTTTTACCAAAAACGGTCATTTGCGATCGTAAATAGTCGATTTTCCTCAAAAAAACGAACTCCAAAAAATGTGTCGCTTAAGCTATTTTAGCGGTATTATTGCGTGTACGCAATATATAACATTGATCAAAGAAAATAGTGAACTCTGCTTTATTTTTATTTCTCAACCGATTTGCAACAACAATTTTCATTGACAACTAAATATGGTTCGACTAACCAGACAAACAGTTTGCTTATTTAAAAAAACTGACCAAAAATTCAGCTTACAAACTTACTTATTGCTCAAAAATATTATTAACCACGAAAATAACTTTTACTTGCAGTAAAATTAACAACTAAATTTGTTTAGATTAACCATTCTTATGAATTTGTGTTTGGTTTTTTAAATTGTGTATATCTATTAATTTAACCAAGAAAATAGTAAATATCATAAAATAATTTATAGTTGTGAAATTGGCTATTAAGTTGAAAATATATACATATTTTTATTTTAACTAAAATAATAGTTCTTTTGCAACGACAATGTTCAATATGAATTGAAATTCCAACAAAAATTTTCCTTAACGGTGAAAATAACAGTTGAAATTGGTTAGATAAACCTACAAAAATTTTGTAGTTGTGGCCTTATAGACAACTCCTGCTATAGCGCGTTTTCACAATTAAGCTCAACTGTAAAAATATTTATGTTATTTTATGGCAAAATGCATTTTTTATGTTTTGCAATTTTTTTCTCAATTATGTACATGCAGATTTTTTGTCTTATGCATAAAAAATATGAAACATATTTAAAATTACGATTTTTTAAAGCTTTTTTTTTTGGGTGGGGGAGGGGGGGGGGAAATTATTACAACTAAGTTCAACACTTATTTAAGGCACAAAAAATGAAAAAATTAATAAGTTGATAAAATATAAAATAAATAAAAAATAAAATGAATAAAAAATAAAAAAAAAATAAAATAAATTAAAAATAAATAAATAATAAAATATATAAAGACTGAAATAAATAAAAAATTTAATAAAATAAAAAATAAAAGAAAAATGTATGAATTATATAGTTATTGCTTTTTTTAAGTTTAACAAAAATACAAAAAAAAAAAAAAAATTACACAAATTAAAAGTTTTGAATTTTTTTTTAAAATTTTCTTCCCGTGCGAACTAAAAATTTAACCCACTATGTAATTTTTTTTAAATAAAAATTTTCAATTGAACGTTTTCTGTCGACGTCGTGGGCCAGGCGTTTATAAATGTTGTTGGAATTATCCATAAAAAAGTGTTTCTAAACAAAAAGCAAATTTGATAAAATATTTAGAAAAACTACTTTATATGCTGTTATATGACAAGTGACGTATAAGCGTATGAGTGATGTAAATATCGTTACCTTAATATATAAAGGCCCTAGCTCATAATCTTTTGTTCGAAATTTTTACATTTTTCGATCGAAATATACAAAAACTTCCATTTCAAAAAAATAATAAGTTAGGGCCTTCTATATTAAGGTAAGGTACATATGTATACTTTTTCATGAGAAAATTTAAATTTGTACATACACATGTATTTCTGCATATGAGTCCTTAATTATGAAAGTGGTCTAAGTCAGGTATTTCTTTTTTCGGGGTGTTTACTAGATTACATTTAAACAAATGAAAAAATATTTTTATATTATACAACATTTTAGTTTAGAGATGTTATAGTCTCGATTAGTGTAAATTCAGTTAATATTTATTAAATATTTATTGCAGTTTTTTAAAGATTTATTTAATATTTCGAAGCAAAAATGGATATGACTTAGACCACTTTCATAATTAAGGGCACATATATAATTTGTAAAACATCCAGCTAAAGGTAAATTTCGATCGGCAAAATGGTTTAGAGAATACAAAATTCAATGAATTTTTATGCACGTTACAAAATTGTCTTCGTAGCCAAAAACCGCTAAATCGACTTTATAGCTTTCTAGTGATTTTAGATTTAGATAAGATAAGATTAAATTTTAGAGAATTAGAAGATAATATATCGAAGTGTCAGCTAAACTTGTTAAACCAACAAACATTTTTATTCATTTCTCAGCAATCGCGATCACTTTACTTGGCTAAGAAGGTTTTCGTCTTGTTTTAAATTTTTTTATTGCAATCTTATCAGCTAGCAAATATAAAATTTCTTTGATTTTTAGTGCCAATTAAAAATTAATCACAAACTTTACTGCATACGAGCATGTTTGGTGATATTCAAATATGCGTATAGTGCAATTGCAATTGTTTCACATTTGCACAAAGATTGGAAAAAAAAAATAATTTTAAATTTGCACCTGGAGAGAAATATGTAATTTTTATTTATAAGTAGGACTTACATTAGATCCAGAATATAGAAATTATTCCGACAAGCCAGAAAGTACAGATACGTTATGTATTATGTCACACATGAATTTGAAAGTTATCAAATGAAATAGTGCACGAGAGTTGTTTTGATTCAGCGTATCTTAAACTACTGGAAGCGTTTTGTGAAAAAATATATATGTGTGGAATAACAAATCGGGCAGATGGCCGCCGCGGCTTTGCTGGCACACACGCGATCTTTTAATAAAATTTTCAATGGCCGTTTTGCATAAATGCTGCGGTATTTCATTAATGCAGCATCCAATTTCCTCTTTTAAGGCGTGAGTCGGCGTCGGCTTATTCGCGTAAACCATCGACTTCAAAAAACCCCAAAGAAAAAAGTCTAATGGTGTTAAATCGCACGATCTAGGCGGCCAATTCTGGTCTCCAAAATGCGAAATAACACGACCGGGAAATGACTGATGTAGCAATTGAATTGTTTCTCTGGCTGTATGACATGTGGCGCCGTCTTGTTGAAACCACATGCCCTCCACATTGATTTCTTCAATTCTAGGCACGATAAAACTGGTTATCATTCCACGATATCGAACACCATTGACTGTTTGCGCTTCACCTGCGTTTGAGCGATATCATCAAGTACAGCTGCGACATTTTCGGTCGATCGACCTGGTCGAAGGCGCGTTGTTGTCTTTACATCACTAACAGACCCAGTTTCGGCAAATTTATCCATTAATCTCTTTACAGTTGACTCTTTTGGAGCATTATTGTGACCCCAAATTGATCGCAAATTTGCGAACTGTAGCCGCAAAACTTTCACCATTTTGGTAAAACAATTTCACAATGAGAATGCGTTGTTCATTCGTGTAGCGCTTCACTTTTACTAACTTCGTACCTTCTGCTAGCAAACAATAACAATTGTTCAAATGTCAAACAATGGCACTTCGAATGGCGCCAAATTTAAATCTTGCGTTCTTGTTGGGACACCCTTTATAAATTTTCACAAATAATTTGTTATTTTTAATATCACATAAAACCTTAGCACTTATTATACTATTTTAAGAGTTTTTGTCCACAGCCACACGCTCAATAAATCGCTTTCAATTTCATTGAACATACTGTGTGTCAAAATTCCTTGAAATTGAAAGCTTTGATACAAATTGATAGTCAATGTCGTTTTATAAATGCCACCGACGAAGAAACAACTTAAATTTCTAGCTTCAATCAATATGTGCTGCTGCGACCAGCTGTTCAAATTGAAAATTAAAGCAATCTAGTTTTCGATTTAAAAAGTTTGTGTTAGTAAAAAAAATTGTGAGTGTATTGCAAATTGAACGGAATTGAAAGGCAAAAATTGAACGTGTTGCCCCCAAGTTATATATATATTAAATTTATATCATACAAGACCCCATTACATGTGCAAAATTTTGTACCGATGTATCGCCATGAATTAAATGCAACTAGTAATATATTATGCTTAGGAGTGGCCCCGCCCCGCCCATACATATTTCTTACTGTAAGATTTTCAAAGTTTCGTAGGAATCGGTTGGGCGGAAGCATAAAATATACAAAATTAATCCTTGAGGCTCCGCTCAAGGTACGTAAAATTGAATATTAAGTTTTAATAGGCGGCTTAGACCCGCCCATTTTTTTAAACATTTTTCCTTATCGCAGTTGGCGTATTTCAGCGTTGACGGCGACGTTTTTTTTAATAGATTAAGGAACACCACAACATTTTTCTTTAATCTAGGACTATAATGTCGCAGTAAAAGATGAAATACGACAACCACGATAAGGGCCCATTCAATTCTGTCATTATATATGTTTTGCAAAAATCGATTGGTTAGGGATACATAAAATTATAAAACAGATTTTAGTGGCCGTAGTCCCTCATAACTTTTTCCACAATCAGCCCGAACGGTGTATGAAGTTCATACACTATGAACCGAACTTCGATTTGTTATTGTTTGTTTTTGGAGTCAGTTGAAATTTTTTTTAGGTTGGTTAATACCTCGATTGTGAATGGCAACTAAGCTTTAGTTGCGTTGCCAGAATGTTATTTTCAGTTTCAAAATTGTAAAAATTTTTAGTTACTGCATAGCTTTTAGAGCAAAAAGGGGAACAAATTTAAATTTAATTAAATACTTTTTCGTTGGAAAGACGAAAATATGATTTAAAAATTAACAGCCTTATTTATAAGAATTCTTGAGGCTTTATAAAGGGTTTCTAAAACATATTTCCATATACAATTTTGCTAATTAAGTCTTTATAAAGCCTCAATAATTTTTATAAATAAATGAAAGTTATTTTAAGCAAAAACATTTACTCACAATAGAGTTGGTAATTCTAAAAGATATCAATTGTTTCTTAATTGTCGTCAAATAAATGCCACATTTTCTACTTTTTTCTTTCTCTGCATGGATAAATAATTCCACTGAAATTTTAAAAAATTTTTACTTAACATTTTAGCACTTATATTTTTTATATTTTCAATAGCCAATTGATAACTTTTTTGCGTTACCAGTTGACTGGGCAACTGAATTTTGCTTGCCATCCATAGTTAACAACGTTTGGGTTAAAATTGTACACATCGTCGTCAACTTGATAACGAAGTAGTGACAAGTTGACAACCAGCGTTATCAATAACCAAAAGTTGACAATTTACCGTTGTCAGTCCATACAAGCCCGTTCACAAGTTGGCAACCAGCGCTGTCAACATCAAAAAGTTGATAATGGCTTGTACAATTTAAACAACAACGTTGTTTATACACTTTTGACAACGAATGTGATCAACTCAAGTGTTATTTTTTTCTCCGGGCGTATAAATCGAATGCAAACATTTTAGAAGTTCGATGTACTGAACATCAAACCCATGTAATTTAATAAATGGGTTTGATCACCGGTTTGTGTACAAAATGAACGACTGAACGAGTTGGACCCAGCTGTAGCCTACAGACTTTTTTTGTGTTCTAAAAGCCTTTGGAAGAGGTTAAATATTCAAAGTCCTATTGCGGATTAGTTAAAAAAAAATACTTCTTGTTTTATCGCCAATTGTGGAAAATTTTCTTAAGTAGTATGCTGTGACCGACTATGGCCTGTAGGCTAAGTATACATAACAGGATGAATAAAAAAAATAAAAAAATTGTATTTCCATTTTCATTTACATAAACATATTTGAAATCAATTTAATTTATATTTTAAGCTATTCACAAATTAGCTAACCATTTTTTAGGGGAAGTGGGCGACTGAAAATTTGTTGCGATTTTAAAAACTTAAATATGTTTCAGAATACTAAATTTTCATAAATTTTATAAAAACTAAAAATTAATGAAATTTCACATCGACTGCATCGGTCTAAAGAAAAGTTAATTCTAAAATTATATTAAATTGTGTTTCTCATATTATTTACATGGAAAAAGGAAGTAGAAGAAGAGTAAAAAAATTTGCTAGGATTTTCAAGATATTAAAGTTTTATCCTTTAAATAAATTATCGTGAAAAAATCTCTTTTAACTTAAAATCAGTGAAATTTAACAAGCCACATCCGGCTTAAAGTGAACTCAAGAACTAAATTAGACTGTGTTTTTTTTTTCATTATAAATTACGTAAAATAATTCAGCTAAGGGTTTTGGTACATATTTATTGTTGCTAAGTCAGAATCACGATATCGTGCCATAACTGCCAAAAAAAAGCTTAAGCGACATAATATTCGAAATTAATTTCTTTTACCAAAATCGATTATTTGCGATCGTAAATAATCGATTTTCGTAAAAAACAGGTTCAAAATATTGCGGATCTTTTAGAGGAATGAAGCTAATGTGCCATTGCTCAACTGAAGTCGAGCTTTTAATTATATTGGTACAGTCTGGTAGAAATAGCTAATATAATATATTTATATTAATTTCCGCATGAACCAAATGGGAAGTATATCATATATTAATGTATACGTAGAGCACATAGCCTCAACATGTTTCGTTATCGGTTTTTTTTTTGTAAGTGGTAGTGTTACGAAGTTGCGAATGCTTAATTATTGAATTTTGGAAGTCTAGACAAATGACAATACCAACTGCCTTATTCAGAAAAAATAATTTTGGTTTACAAGAGGTTTACAAAACAAAGTTTGTATACAAATTTGTTTTTTAAACCTAAAATATATTTTTTCTGAATAAAGTCTCTAATCTTGAGTGAAAATACCTCACCGCCCTTAGTAACTCTTTTTTCAAAATTTTCTGTATACATTTTCTAAACCGTAACAAATCCTAACCCACCCTCTCCCCTTTCCACTGGAACGTAAGGTAATATGTGAATAGCCCCATATGTTTTATGAAAGAATTATTTTTCGGGTAGTTGCCGTGCATGAAGACTTTGATTTTTTGATACATTAAAATTTATTTATTTATTTAAAAATTAAAGCGCAAAAAATTATTTAGAATAAAGAAAAATAACAACTTTATATAAATAAAGAAGATGGATTTATTAATAAAATTTAATAAAAAAATTATTATTACTTCAATTTCTTTTGTTCAACTCCTTAAAAATTATCACAATTAATTGCTGTAATTTTTAAACAATCCCCTTAAAATGCTAAGAAAAAGTTGCAGCATAAATTTCCTTTCAAATTATTTCAAAATTAATACCGAAAGTAAATCCCAATAAAATCAAGAAGTCCATAACGGAATGTGTTTTCTTGTAAGTAAAAGGAAAACAAATCCTAAGGATCGAAACATGACACTTGAGGAAACTTTTTTCAAGCATAATAATAAAAAAAAAGAAAATACTCAAACTCCAGACAACCAAAAGAAAGTAAAAAAAAAAATACTTGCAAAGAAATTTGGAATAAAAATGTTGTGCAGCCAACAAATTAAATAAAAATCAACAGCAAAAAAAGTCAAAAGCAGCTGATTGTCAAGAAAACGCACTTGCTGCAGTCTCACATTCACACAAACACTCTGCAAAAGAACCCCCCACTTGATACTAAAACTTTTAAAGGCCAAGCCACCCACTTTAAATGAGCCATGCACATTTGCCCACAAACAAAAAAACAAACAAACAAACACACACACACACACACACACACACAAGCACACACGCACACACTCGCCTGCCTTTGCACATTCTCTTGCTCAAATGTAGTTCTTCTTATTTTTGTTTTTGTTTTTGTGGAGTGCATTAAGATGAGCCCCCCAAAAATTGTGTTTGCTATTATTGCGTCTCAATGGTTGGCGGCTCGGCTCGGCTCCATTTGCGGAAAGAGCTAATAATTTTATTCTCTTAACGAATTTGTAAGAGTATATTTTAAGGAATTGTATTTATTTATTCCTGTCTTAAGTATGTTTGTTGTTGGTTGGTGGGAGCTTACTTTGTGCTGCATACAATATTTTTATTTTGTTGAATGTCTGTCTAGTTGTGGGCCTGTGTGTCTGCTCCAGTGTGTGTTCGATTTATTTCTTGATAAACTTTTCTTGTTGCAGCTTTTCACATGCACTCTGTGTAACAGAGACTCTGGCTGCATAATGTTTGGTGTTTATTTTTTAATTTTTTTTATATTCTTTTTGTTTTTGCTGTGTGCAAAGACCATTTGAGTACGAATAACATGTGAGGGTTTTGTGCTGCGCTTTTGCAACTTTGCACACAAGCACACACACATACACACAAAAACGCACACACATAAAATTTTTTCAATACAAAGACAAAAAAGTTTGGGGACCTTCACAGAGATTGAAATTGCGTTAAGCCTGCAGTTCTTGCAGATACTTTCATACGTTCGTTTGTTACGCTTGCACCGGCCAAAAATGAAAAAATTATAATAAAAAAAAAATAAGAAAAAGAAATAAAATTTTAACCTTTTTCTTTTTTGTGTTGATTTTAAAATCTATAAAAAAAGTAACAAAAATTAAAAAAAATAATAATACAACATGAAGATATTTATGCATTTCAAGTCGAATAAATAAAATTTCCATGTTAATGCGCGCGTGTAAAACAACAAAATTTCTTTGAAATTACATTCTCACAAACAAAATTTCCATCGGTTTAATTCACTTCTTCTCTTCTATATTGTTCCTTTCAAACGCCGGACAAGTGCAGTGTATTAAGTTATTTCATTTCAATAAAACCCGCAAGAAAATATCTGATTTTTTTTTGTAAAGGAAACAAGGATTAATTTTCTTTTAAAATTAAATGGAATTAAAAAATCCCAAATGTACATAATTTTATAAGAATTTTCGATTTTATTTAAAAGAAAAGCGGGTTGATTGATGGTGAAACTATTTTGAGAACTTTTAACAACAACAAAAAAAAAAAAGAAAGTGTTGAATATTTGGTTTTAAAATAAAATTTTTGGATAAGAAGAAAAAAAAAAACTTCAATAAATAATTTGCATAAATGGAAATGTGCATATAAAGAATGAGTTTGCGGCGCAACCATTGTCAATTAAATGTATAAAGGAAAAGGAAAATTTTTTTTAAAGGTGGGTGGTGGAAAATCAAGGCTGATTATAGAATAAATAAAAAAGGAATTAAAAAATTTTGGGGAATTCTGAATAATATTTCAAATAATTTTGTTAAATTCTTGTGTGTATGTATTACAAAATGCGTTTTTTAAACGACAGTTCTTAAAGGAAAAATATTGCAATTTAAAGTTGTTTTCTTTTGAAAATACAGTATTGGAATATTTAAATTTCTTAACAAAATCTATCATTATTCATTAAAAATAATTTTGGCTTACAAAACTTTTAACAAACAAATTTCCGCACAAAATTTGTTTGGTAAACCACAATTATTTTTATATAAATACGGCAGACAAAATTTTTTTCCGAACAAATTTATTTTTGTATATGTATATTATGACAATTAATTTTTCTATATAACGAAAAACACTTCAAACTACAGACAAAAATTTGGTCTGAATTCATTCATTTGTTTGGTGAATTCAGCTTTAATGTGTGTTTTTGTAAATGAAATACAATTTTCGGTTCGGAATTTATATTGAAATTAAAAATAATTGAGATATTTTAAATTTAATTAAACTATAGTGAGTTTTAATTAGAAATAATTTCTTAATCTGGGTTAAGTTTAGTAATTTCTATTATTATTGAATGAAATATTTTTATTAATTAATGTTAGTTTCTAAAGAAGAGAAGAACAGTTAATTAAACTAGACTTTATTATCGGTATATCGTATCGATATTTTTCTGTGCAGCCACGCATAATAACAAAAATAATTTTGAATTTATCTGTTTTAAAACAAATGTATGTATTTATGTTAATTTTCAAACGAAAATATTTATCATATTTTCAAAAAACGGGCAGTTAAAGCCTAAAAATATATAAAAAACGTTTTGAAAAATTCGTGTTTTTCGTTGTTATTTTTTTTAGAGAAATGCTTGCAATTCTTATGAAATTTTTGAAGCAAAACTTTAATTAAAAACAACATTTCTAATTGGCTTTTTAATAGGGCCGAATGTGATCAGATGTTAATTTTTTATAAAGAAAGAGTGCAAATTTTTTGTGTTTAAGTACTTTTATTTCCAAAAAAAATTTGCTTACATTCCAATTCTTATATATTTAGAAACTCTTTTCAATTCAGACCTTAAAATTATAATATAATATAATATAATGTTTTTTTTTAAATTTCTTTAAAAAAAAATTCGTCGGCAAGGAAAGATTTTTTTTACATAAACACTATTTAAAACAATTTATTAAGTAAATTTTCAATTGTGAAAAACTTGGCGAATAAAACAATGAGTGTAAAAATGGTATAATGAATGCAAATGTAAAATAGTGCTGGATAAATTATAAGATCCAAATCTGATGATCCGCAAGCAGTGCAAGTGTTTATTATTTTCTATGATTTTAACGTAGACATATTTGTGAAAACAACACTGAATATAATCTTAGCAATATATACGAAAAAAAACTGTTAGTTATCGCTTTCATAAAATAAACGAAACTTTCGTACATAAATTTCGAAATAAATTTTAGAAAAAAATGTTGGAATTTTTTATAATTTCGAAAGTAATGAAAAGTTAGTCTCTTTGTTAAATATAAAATATTAAATACACAAGTGATATCTAATTAAGTGGAGATTGATTAAAATGTGCTATTCTTAAACGCTATGCTGTGAAATATACAAATATTTCTTAAAATGTTGCCTGGGGGGGGGGGGGGTATACTTTGTGATTCGAAACGGAAGAAAATGCTTTCCAATTTGTATGCTTATAACATGTAATTTCTTTCGTTTCGAATTACAGAGTAGACCCCCTGGCTTTTTCTGTGTACTAAATCTGAAGCTATAGTTTAAATACATTCAGTATAATTGCTAACCTGCTTTCAATAAACCTAAAATATTTATATTAAATTTAACATGAATCAATTGAGAATTCTACTATACGCATTATATCACACGACTTCAAATATGCATATCTTCTTGGAAAGTTATGAAAATTAGAATTTTTCTGATACTTCTGAAGCAGTGGAAACATATGTATCTTAAAATCCTTCTATTTTGCTGGCTATTTCATTAACCGGCCTAGACATGTCAAAATCCAATCCGTCAAGCATTCAGTTTGTGTTGGGATTTGTGCTAACAACATCATATCAGTGCTTCAATACAAGGCTATTAAATTTGGATTACGATTAGGATTCAATTAGATTACATTTATAAAAGAATTGTACTGATTATATAATTCTCTTTTAAAAAATTTCTGATAACTAATTGATTACGATTACTAATAACAAAAAATCTGCAAAAAAAAATAAAAAAGTCGGGACCAAGAACTTCATTATGTGATTTTAATGGACCTATGTATACATATGTGTCGTTGAGGGTAGTACATTTACATATACATATGTACATTAGAGTAGCCGTTAATTGTATGAAGACTTTTTTTTTTGATTTCTTCTACTCTCACCCCCAAAATCGGTTCAGTTTTATGTACAAAAAAAAAAAAAAAATACAAAAAAATTTCATACCGATAAATTGCGTTTAGGGGTTGCGTCCGGCCCCTAAAGATGGCCCCCGTTGGCGGACCATGCCCATTTTGTCTACAAAGTTTCATATATGTGTAGACATTATTTTCATACCAAATTTAATTCCGATATTTGCTCCGGAACGAGAGTTATTTATTTTGGGCCAGCTAAAAGTGCTAAGTCCTTAATAAATAATAAACAAATTTATTTAAATTAGCATTAAGAAATTAAAATTAATCAAAAAATTTTAGAATCAGTCTTGAATTTCATGAGAGCAAAAAATAATTCACCGGGCGCTTAGAATTTAAGCAGTTTTTCTTACCCACTAAGAGTACAATGCAGCATCAAAAGAAATATTAAGCTCTAGAGCAGTGAGAAAAGTTGTCTCATTCATCTCTGAAGTACATAGAAAAAAATAAATATTTGGAATAAATGCATTTTAGTAAAGCAACTCAAAAAATTAAAAGTAGCATATGTGATAGAAAATTAAAAAATAAGAAAAAACGAAATTAATTTAAAAAATAATTGGCTGCGACCCTAATTTCCCTAGTTATTGGTCTTTAAAGTTTTGATAGAAAAAGCAGTTTAGTGAAGCTACTACAAAAAAAAAAATCTTTTTAAACATATTCAATTTTTTTTTCTGAAAGTTTTGTAACATTAAACACATTGAATGTCGCGAAAAGCATTGGTGATTACAGAGTATGTTTCTCATACCACATTTTTTCCTTTAACTGTACTTACATACTTATCAATGCGCTTAATTTATCTAGCATACATAGCTTAAAAAGTAATGCGCTAACTTAACACCAGAGGCGCTTCAACGATTCTATTAATATTAACAAAACGCCCAATAGCAGAGTTGTAAAGCGATCTAAGCTTAATATTTTTATACTTCACCATTTGACCTCTCCTCACTATCCCTTTCCTAAAGAAGGCATTGATTACATAAGTGTTATAAGTGTTCTTATTAAAAAAAAAAAAACAAATTAATTACATTTAGAATTGCTTTGTTGGGATATTTTTTTTTGACTTCCACAATTTTCCTAATGTTTTCTCTATTCTATTATCTTTCAGGTTTAACCGATCTACCGCGAATATTTTTATTAAATAACAAAATTCCCTACAAAAAAGTGAGCGTTAGAAAACAACAACAATAACAATAAAGTTGTGGAATGTGAAAAATTTGCAACTTAGAACAGAAAAACGAAAACAGAAAAAATTAAAGAACATAAATCAAGCAAATTAAAATAAACTCAAAATAAAGAAATTTCGTTTTTATTCGTTTTCAACATAGACTTTAACATTATTTAAAATAATCAAACAGACTAGAGCCCTGTTTTAA
Source organism: Tachina grossa (assembly GCA_949987645.1). NCBI lineage: Eukaryota > Metazoa > Arthropoda > Insecta > Diptera > Tachinidae > Tachina > Tachina grossa. Next base: position 112,114,920 of record OX465277.1, read on the forward strand.
TAATTTGTTTTTAGTTGAACAGCCGTGACAGACTCGTTCGTGCAACAGCAACAAAATAATATAATTTTTCAAATACAACAAAATTAAAAATTTTCACAACTAAAATTTACAACTTTCGCCAATATTAATTTTATGTTTTCAAAAATACACAGAGCTCTAGTAAAAATTAAAAAAAACGTAACATTTTTTTCTGAATAAAAAAAAATTTTAAAGTTTGGAATTTTATTAACAAAAAATAAAACATTTCATTAAAACCACAAAATTAACCTTTTAACAACAACAACAACAACACAAAATCAACAAAAACTACAACCGCTCATCAGATAAAACAAAATATAATGGGATTTTTGGCGAATTCATACAGAAATCTAGGACAAACTGCATTTCTCACGAGTATTTGAAAATTAAAAAGAAGCGGTAAGTCTTTTTTATTCTTATTTATTTTTCCCTATTTTTCTTAAATACGAGTACATATGTACATATACATACATACATGTATATTCGTTTATTAATAAATGTCAAGTTTTCTTTTTATGTTTCTGTAATTAATTTAAAAAAAAAAAATTAATTTCTTCATACACCAACATTATAAATTTATTTTTATTATTGCATTTTAATTTTGATTTAAAAATTTTTCTTGCTTGTCTTAATTATTTATTATAAGTGTTGCAAATAAAACAAACGAGAGCAAATAAAACTCTTCCGATTCCCTTGTAAATCAAGTCATTGTTTTCTGGTTCTCTACACAATTTTTCATTAATTTTAATCAGGCTTTTGTGTGTAACTTCATTTGTTGTCTGAACAACAACAAAAAAAAAAAAAAAAAAAAAAAAAAAAAAAAAAACGAAAAAATTGCGTGTTAATTTCATGTGCAAACCATTTTATTTAGTTTATGTTGTTAGTTTTTTTTATATTATTATTATTAAAACATTTATTCGTTTTTAGCCAGCCGTCGTAATTTAGAGTTGAAGTTTGTACACTGAGAGAAAGAGATTGTCGTATTTTTTTTATGTTAGCATTCAACTTAAAAGCAATTAGCCGATGGGCGACGGAATATATAGTAATATTAAATTTCTTGGAGCCTTCGAGAACTATTATAAGATAATTGCAGAATGGCGATAAATTAAATTTTAAATCTGTTAATATTAATTTTAACGCAAAAATTACGTTTTATACATTTTACAAATTAAGCAAAAAAATATTAACTGTAGGAATAAATAAAAGTCACAAAATAACTTCTATTTTCTGAGGAATAAATAAAAATCAAGAAACAATGATCAGGGACCGTTACGGTCCCTGAATGATATTTACATTCAACCAAAATTTTACATTGAAATGATAATACAGTATTTGGGTAGCACGGTACCTTTTCAATGTAAAATTATCGTTTGTATACATATGTATGTATGTATGTACGTACCAGTGTTGCCATATTTTATTTTCAAAAATATTCAAGTAGACCAAAAAGATTTATTTTTGTTATTAAAACTATTTTTTTTTTTTTTTTGATAATTTTGAGCCTACTGTATGGAAATTCTGTTAAAATTAATTTTGCTTCAAGTGAACTAGCCTACAAGCTATAAACCTAAATATGTAACACAAAATGTTTACTTGATGTACATATGTACATACATACTACCGGACTTGCTCAAGCTGTCAGAAAAAGAGGAAATATCGCACTAATTTTCATAAAATTGTGTTTGTTTTATACTTGGGTCGAACTCGTTCAGTCGGTCGTTTTTGACACAAACCTATGATCCAACCCATGTAGTTTAATTGGGTTTGATCCAAAATTTGCGTCAAAAGCAACCGACTGAATGAGTTTGTCCCTAGTTTAGTTTGTATTAAAATTTCGATCGATATTGAATGCCGAAATTCACTTCCAGATTTAAGCGAATTATTTCTTCACTTCGATCGAATGCGTGTTTGCACACTGAGAAAACCATTGTTGAAATTTAATCAAATGCAATAAATAGTGTTGCAGCGTGTTACTTCTTTTCATACTTTTTATGAAACAAAGAAGAAAATATGAAAGTAGTTTAGACAAAAGGAATTTCAACTAATATGCTAAGAGTACCATTTTTTATATTTTAAAATTTTAAGTTAAGAAATCTTTTAGTATTTTTAACATCTCGGAAAACTTCAAAAATAAGATAAATCTTCACATATGGTAACGCTGGTACATAAATACATGTATGTATGTATGTATGTATGTATGTATGTATGTATAATATCCCAGCTGGAACTAGGAGTAGAAATGCCTTCTAGAAGGCCTCTGTACGCCTTCTTTTGGATGTAGAAGGCCTGCTCGCTCCATTCCATCCTCATATCTTTTTTACACGCGTTGTCATTGCGGAGCAGGCCTTGCTTCTTTGGTGATATATTTCATTTAAGCGATTTTTTTTTGTTTTAGCGATTTTTTTATTTTGAGATTTTTTAGTTTTAGTGTTTTTCAAAACTCCAAGAGTTTGCGTCTTACGGCTTCCAAGATACAGCAAGTTATAAAAATTACATTAACTGATAGAATACCCTTTAGTTTGGACAAAAATACACTAACATTAAAAGTTTCAAGTGTCTATATATAATGGTGTGTATATTACATTATTACAGTCTGTAACAGACAGAATGCAGACAGAAATCGTAGCGAAAACAATAGGATTCCTTTTTCTAAAAAAGTTTACACCTTATTAGCTCAAGCAATTTTCCTTAGTTTATTTTTTCTAAAAATTAAGCCAAATATAAAACATATAAAATCCAAAAGTAAAAATTGTGCTTAAAGCCTTTGATATTTTAGGTGACGATATGTATGCGGGATATGAAAAAGATTTTATTGAACCAGTTGTTAAAATTATTTTATTACAAAAAAAAAAAAAAAAATAATCAATTAATTTTTAGCGATAAAGCGTTTTAATGTGAAAGTTTTTGCCTATAAAAGCTCTTTGGCAAAAGTTTGAAAAGCTTTTCCTTATCATATGCCAAAAAGCTAATTTTAAGAACATTTGTATGTTAATTTTTCTTAATCGTGAAATAGCTTTTTTTTAAGGAAAACAATTTCCATCCATGCTTTAACGAACGAACAACAAACACATTTTATCGTTGTGTACAATAAATTACAAAATTATCAACATGATTTTCTTTTAGTATCTATGTACAAACAAAATTATAACTTTTAACAAGTTTAGTTGTACAATTAATGATTTAAAATAAAATTAAAATAAACATGTCTGTGTTTAAAGAGAGAGAAAAAAATGCAATAAAAGAAAAATAAAACAAATTTCTTCCTACAATCAACTTTAAAGTATATGTATGTATTTAATTTACTTAAAAAAGAAATGCTGTTTAATAGTTCTATGTGTAGTAGGGTTTTGTTTGAGATATAAAACCACACATTCAAGTAAAATATTGCACTGTGACTAGATTTTATACTTAAGACAAGTCGATTAAAATGTAAAAATAAGTTTATTAATAACGAAACTTGGCCATAACATGATTAATTAAACATTCAGCTTAATTAATATTAATTAAGTCAAAATTTTCTTTCGTACATTTAACTCTTAATGGAATATGCGAAAGGAAAAAAAATTAATTTATGCAATTACATTATTTTTTTTATATAGACATTGTGTGATGTTGTAATTCATGTGTAAAAATTTAAGTAAATTGTTGAAAGATGGATAAAAGATGATTTTAATCTTCAAAAGAAAATTTGGTTTTGATTAAACAAAAAACATTAAAGAGTTTGGATAACAAGCGCTGAAATTAAAATCGTTAGACTATGCAGTTTTAATATTTGTTTGACATGCACAGCTTTTTTTCAACGGCAACTTTTTGTATAGAGTAGAGAATTAAAAAAAAAATAAATTTTTTTAAGATAAGTAGTTGGTGTAAAATTCCAGCTTTGTGTCGAAGAAATTACATACAAACCTTTCTCTATTTGGGGCCTAAAGGTGTTATTCCAGAAGCCTAAAAAGTAGTAAATGGTTTCCAATTTTTACTTAAAAGAAGTTCTTTCTATTCTTTGATGTCTTCTATCAAATGGATTGTGGAAGTCGTCAATAATTTTATACGATTACACTTGTTCCTTCAGTCTAAACAAATGAATTTTTGCTGTTAGTTTTCATAATGAAACATATAATATTTTGTGAAGAATTTATTGATTTTATTGTATCAGTTTTCAATTTTGTAGTAATAATTGAGAAAATGTCAATTAGCATGCAATTCTTAGAACTGGTTCGCACACCTCAAGTTTTCTTGCTCAAGTTTATACGAGAGATGAGAAAGTAACACAATAATCACACAATTATTCTTTCTCAGTATAAAATCAAAACTTTAGCAAGAAACCTTGACGAGTGTGAACCAGGGGGTCTACTCTGTAATTCGATCCGAAAGAAAATGCTTTCGAATGTACATGTTATAAACATACAAATTCGAAAGCTTTTTCTTTGGTTTCGAATTACACAGTAGACCCCCAGGTCTTTGTACTAACTTTAATATGAACCATATGGGAATTATAACAATATATTTAAAGGCATGTTTCTTGTTTGGAAACTTAGAAGTTGATATTCTAATTGTCGGCATCGATGTCACTTTAACACAATACCAAAAAATTGGGGCTTGTGTACCCGTTGTCGAAAACAACTGACTCCTGTTGGCAGGTTTATGCTATTTTGTAGACCTTAGGGAACGGAAATAGATTGTCAGTTGCACAAAATTGTTCTTGAGAGCGAGTATACATGTTCCAATTTTTGGTATTGTGTTAAAGTGACGTCGATGCCGACAACTGGAATAAGGGTGAATGTGTTTTATTAAATAGTCTAAAATAAATAGTTACGTATAGGAAATTTGGAAGTAATGACGATGCCATTGCTTAATAATGACTTCAATTTTTTATTTTTTTGGTAATGATGAAATATGTATGTATATCGTAACATAAGCGAAAAAAAAGCTTACCCCCCGTTTCTTCAACCCAGACGGCCAGACGGAAAACACACATATTTTTGAGTGATTTTCATAAATATTTTCTAGACAAGTCTTCTGCCTGTCTTGAAGAAACTGCACATTAACCGACACATTTTTTGGACCTGGCTTTTTAACGAAAATCAATTATTTACGATCGATTTTGGTAAAAAAAAATTAAGTTCGAAATTTATGTCTCTTAAGGTTTTTTGCTAGTTTTGTAGTAATTATCAAGAAAATCTCCACTAACTTTCTCAAGTTTTCTTACTGAAGCTCTGATTTTGTATGACAGAGATGAAGAGAAAGTATTATATCTGTGGCAATAAGAAAAAGTGCTGAAGTCATATTTTACTGTTTTGCAATAGAGCACTTTTAAGTTTTCAAGTCGATTTTCAGAAATTTGTTTCTTTTACAGTTAAACTGACAAATTCGATATTCATAAAATTTTTTTTACAAAAACATCATTGTACACGTTATAAATAATACATTAAATTTTAAAAATACCAAAGTATAATCTTAATTAAGCTATTATTCCCTATGAGATTATAAGTTGCAAAAAAGATAAGCTGCAAGTCATTGCGCTGTAACTTCCTAAAAAATCAACCAAAATAATTGAGATTGTGTCCAGGGGCTCTTTCAAATATTTAGATTAAAGGGGTGTCATTAACTCAAACTCAGCTTATCTCGACTTAAGCACTTTTTCCTTTTTGCCACAGATATACATTTTGTATACCTTTGTCATTCTTTCTCAATATAAAATCAAAAATTGAGCAACAAATTTTATGTGTGTCTTATATTAATTTCAATGTGAACCATATGAGAATTATAACAATATATTTAAAGGCATGTTGCTTGTTTGTAAATTCGGAAGTTGATAATGAGTTTTGTTAAGGTATCGAAAATAACATCGAAAATTTCGGTGAGCAACGAATTTTCTATCGAACAGAATTTGACTTTCGATGAAGTATTTCAATATGAAATTTTTTTTAAAAATCTAAGTGTTAAACAATCAGGCCTATCATGAATAAAATTCCGCGTGAGATTTCTTTCTTTTCCAATTACAATTTGTTGTTTTTCCTATTATTACTTGCTGTTAGTTGGAATTGTTCCCAATGGAAAAATTTCACGTGAAATTTTGTTCATGATTGTCCTGAATGTTTATTTTTAAGTACACAAACAGAAATTGTAATTGTCGAGCTTATTCACAATAACGACGTTCTTTGTCGAATGCTCGTCATAATACCAAATTAAAATTCGTTCGATCAGTTCTTTCGACTACAGTCGAAGATCGAAAGTTGCTCATAATAAGGTCCAATGACTTCTTAAATTTCTTATTGCAGGGATTGTATATTTTTAATTATATTTAGTAATATATTATTAGCTTTACAAACATTTGATTATCAGAATGAATGCGGAATGAGTAGATATTAATATATTATTTTTATTCATTGCCACAATTATTTTAATTTTTCATTTCATTTGAAAAGTTTCCAAAAAGCTTTTAAAAGAATTAGTGTTATATAATACTCAACTGTACTTTTATCGCAATGAAATGTAAAAATATAATATAAAATTCAACAATATTTTTATTTTGCCCAAAATACAAGCATAAAGTAAATTCCAAAAAAAAAAAAAAAAGATATTTAAAGAAAACATAAAATAGAAATCAATAAATACCACATCAAATGCACCAAACACGGCAAATAACCACCTTTGCCATCATGCCGCAAGTTGACGCACAAATGAACCTACCTACACCCACCCACCGCCATACAGAAAACCACCCACCCATTCACTCACTCACTCTGCCAACAACATTCACTTTTCTTCATTCAATACACTCAGTCACTATCACAGTCACTCGGCTTCCCATTGCAAAAGCAACTCAAACCATAATTTCATTGCCAAAAAATGAGAAAACAAGTAAAAGAAAAGAAATCCATTTTGCTCACACATTTTCCCGTTACTCCCCCCGCCCCACCCCCCCCCCCCCCAAAAAAAAAATCACACATACTCACGAAAAAAGGAGTATGAACGTACATATGTATGTATGTGTGTGTATGCTGTTAATGCATATAAATACTTTATACTATCTCTGGCCTATTCTATTATCCTTTTTTATTTATTTCAACAAATACACATACATACGCAGTGAAAAATTTCATACATATTTTTCTATATTTTTATAAAAATTTTTTATTACCAAAATAAGACAAAACATTTGCCAAAAAAAAAAGTAAGAACAAACCAACTTAAAAATGTGTATAAAAACATACGATTCCTTGTGTGTTTTCTTCATTTTTTATTTTGTTAAGTCCCGAAAAAACTCTAAACGCACACACAAATACAAACACACGTATAACATCGAATGCATTTGGGCAAAAGGAATAATTTTATTTTTCAAGTACACACACTCACACAACAAAAGTATACATACATACATACATCACATTTTATTCATTTACAGGATACAACAATTCATTTTTACACACATACTTTTAAATTTATTTAAGTATACGTGTGCATACATATACACATGTATGGCTGGCGTACATGCAAAGTGAATATAGAGAAAATGACAATCAACTGAACTGACAGACCGACAGATAGAAATATCAAATAAAAATTACAAAATATTTGCAAATGTATGTAAAGTAAATATGTAAATGCACTCATGTAAGAGAATAAATACAAACTATTTTGTAATATTTGCATCAGGTGTTTTTTTAACAAGGCGGAAAACTATCAGCCGAGTTATAAATATTCCCGAAAAAAAATTCTCAGGGAATTGAATATTTTCCATGAAAAGAATATTTCTATTACTGACTGATGGCGAGAGAAATTAATGGTGAGAGCGAATTTCGAAGTCAGTTAATTTGTTTCTAGTTGTTTAACTTACCTGTAAGTTGGCAAAATATTTTTTAAAATAGGACAACAATAAATAGGGAAAACGGACTTGGTGTAAATTGACAACTTTGATTTCTGTAACATATAATTTGAAAATGTAGAGCCGCCCCCGTGCTCGAGAAATCTTTGCGAATTGTTCAATTTAATTTTTCGGTTTTCAGAAAAATACCTCTTCGCTTTTGACAACGAGCTGATTCGATCACGATTTTCAGTTTGAAATTATTTGATTAGCTATCGAACAATGTAATAATATCGAATGCCATAATATCAAACAGTAAAAACGTGATCGAATTAGCTTGCTATCGAAAGCGACGATTAGACCACTGTTATCAATTTAGCAGAGAACAGAGTCATGTGAATAAATAGTAAAGAAAAAAAAAATACAATGACAAGACTGTGGTAATTTGAGCTTTTATAACAAAAAAGCTTTCATAAAATTGTAATACGATGAATCAAAATAATTCTCGTATTCCATTTGCACTAAAAGTTATACATGCATGTAAATAAAACATCACCAGAGAACGCTGATGAAGAAAAAAGGATTTTGTTCCGTTCTTCTAGTTTTTGTTATTATATATATTTACAATTGAAGCATAGCCGCGAATAACGTTGTAAAAGACAATTTTTAGAAAACCATTTTTTTCACAGATTACCGTTAACATTAGTCTCTTGCATTGTTCAAACATCAAACAATCCAAAATTATGTATATTATCGCCGTCAAAATACAATTACAAGCAGTCAGTCAGTGAAAGAACTTTGTAAGTAACTAAAAAAAAACTTGAAACGAAATTGCCGAAAATGATTGATAAATGTAACAGATATACAAAGAGAAACGGTAATGATAATTATCATTATATTCGATTCATTTGACCTCAAGAAGCTTATTTAAAATAAATGGTTACACTTTATATGATACAAAGGACCCGAGAGAGAGCATGTGGTGGATCAGCAATTCTGATTAAGTCAAGACTCAAGCACTATGTCCTTGATAACGTTAGTGAAGAATATTTGCAAGCAACGAATATTTTCGAGCCTTGTTCAATACAATTTCAAAAATGGGCTTAGATGTCATTTCGAGTGGGGAGCCTACTTACTGGCCTACTGACGTAAGAAAAATTCCAGATGTTATAGATTTTGCCGTCACGAAAAATATTCATAGGAACTTAATTCATGTAGAGGCCTCTCTAGATCTGTCCTCCGATCACTCTCCAACAATAGTTACAATTTTCAACCCACTAAGGAGTGATTTAACTAACTCATATGTGAAGATGATTAATGGAATCAACTGGCTGGTATTCAAAAAATATCTTAGTAGTCACTGCGTAGAAAACATTCAGCTTAGATCATGCGATGATATTGAATTTAACATTGTCAATCTTAACGAAAATATTAAACAGGCTGCTGAACACGCCACTACCTCCTATCCGCAGACCGGCTTTAACAGAATTTATTCTACGGAAATTGAACGTCTTGTATGTGAAAAAGGAGAGCTAGAAGAGAATGGCAACAACACAGATCACCCCTAAATAAAACCAGACTTAAAGAATGTACTAAACGACTCAAAGAGCTGCTATCGTCGGAAAAAACTGCACTACTGGAAAAGTATTTAGAAGGTCTTGATGTAACGTCCGCATCTAATTACTCTTTATGGCGCGCTACTAGAAATCTTAAACGACCCGTTGATCTTAAATCACCATTGCGTACTGCGACCGGAGGCTGGGCAAGAAGTGATAGTGAGAAAGGTAACTTATTTTCTGAGCATTTAAAATCTGTATTCACTCCCAATTCATGTACGGGTGCTGCTGATTTACCGTGTGTAGTTTCTCTACCCCCTCGTCCCTTAAGGTTTAAGATGCGTGAAGTAAAAAAAGTAATTGCTGAACTCAACCCGAAGAAAGCTCCAGGTATTGATGGCATTAGTAACAAAATGCTCATGAACTTGCCTCATATTGCAATAAGAATCCTGCTATTTACTTTTAATGCTATTTTAAGAATGCAGTATTTTCCACATAACTGGAAACTGGCCAAGATCAAAATGATTCCAAAGGCGGGCAAAGATCTTACCAAGACTGAGTCATATAGGCCTATAAGCTTACTATCTACAATCTCAAAGCTTTTCGAAAAGCTGCTCATGACTAAATTGTCCAAAATTTTAACTGATGATGGGTGCATCCCGGACCATCAATTTGGCTTTAGAAGTCAGCACAGCACGATTGAACAAACGCATAGACTGGTCCAAGTTGTAAGAAGAACATTTGAAGAAAAGAAGTATTGTTCTGCTCTCTTTATTGATGTTTCTCAGGCGTTTGATAAAGTATGGCACGAAGGCCTAGTTTTAAAATTGAAGACATATCTGCCAATAAACATTCAAAAGCTTTTGGAAAGTTATATTATTGATAGGAAGTTCACTGTTGTGGAAGGAGAGTTCACGAGTGTGCCCGAAACTATATCTTCTGGTGTGCCCCAAGGTAGTTTCTGGGTCCTGTCTTGTATTTAATATATACTTGTGATATGCCTGTGAGCAATAATATCCATATTTCTACTTTTGCCGATGATACAGCCTGTATGAGTGTGCACGAAAACCCTTATGAGGGATCCCGCAATCTCCAGGAACATATCACTCAGCTGGAAATATGGTTGAACTTATGGAGAATTAAAGTCAATGAACAAAAGTGTGTCCATATAACGTTCACCCTAAGAAGAGATACTTGCTCCCCCATTCGAATCAACAATCAAAATATTCCTCAACATTCCCAAGTGAAATACCTTGGTATACACCTTGATCGAAGACTTACATGGAAACATCATATTGACTCTAAGTTAACTCAGATGAAACTTAAGTTAACTCAAATATATTGGTTGATTGGCAGAAACTCAACACTCACCTTAGACTGCAAACTTTTACTGTACAAGTCGCTTTTGAAGCCAATATGGTGCTACGGAATTCAGTTATGGGGCACTGCTTCAGCTTCCAATGTCGAGAGAATCCAACGAAGGCAAAACAAAATTTTACGGTTAATAACATCGGCTCCATGGTACATCCAAAATTCTATTATACATCGTGATTTAAATATGCCATTAGTGACTGAAGAAATTGAAAAATACACAGGCAAATATTTAACAAAACTCGAATCACATCCTAATCCGCTTGCTCGTAATATTTTGAACTTTACTGGACACGTCCGCTTAAAAAAGAGGACACACGGGCTCTTATACCTAACACTCCAGATGGGACTACTTGAAAATACTTTCCCCCCCCCCCCCCCCTTTTTTTATTATTACTACTAATGTATTATTTATAACTACCACTAAGTTTATGTCCGACACTGGTCGGGCCTAATAATTTTTTTTATAGATTTAAGATTTGAATACTTATTGTTAGTTCATATATGAAGATACAATAAATAAATACATGCACTACAAAAAAAAAAAAAAAAAAAATATTCGATAAGCTGAAAAAAATTAAACGAAAAAACAATATTTCTTTAAAATATGTTTTTTGGCTCTCCTGAAAAATTATTATTTTGTTACTTACAACGTTATTCGCGGCTAACCTTCAATTGTCTTTGGTATTATTTGTTCCTTAAAAATTATAACATGTAAATCACGTGTGATAAATTACAAACTATAGTCTTATTAAATCAAATAAATATAAAAAAAAAATTTAAGTAGGAAAATTGATATAAAAGGGTCCAATTTATTATTAGGATAGTTTCGATCGCGGGACAATCCAAACCTTATTCGTATTTCCTTGGCTGATTTGGCAAATGAGATGGAACAATGGGCTCTGGTGAAGACGACACTCAGGTGGTCAACAACAACTTGTAATATGTTTAGAAATTTTTGAGCCTCTTTGCGTAGACATATTACTAAGCGGCTGCTATTTAGTTTTGTCTTAGGGAACATTTTGTTTAGTTTTTCCTTGTGGTTAACATTTCAGGAACTATTCCTTCTCTTTTTCCGTGCGTTTTAGAGGAGCATATATTTTTCTAATACAGAAATAAAAATAAAATTTAAGTTTAAAATTTTTAAACCCACTAATAATCCCAAATTATTATTTTACTTATTAAGTAAAATATTTTTTTTTTTATTTAAGAAATTTATTATTCGACATATACCTGATTTACATTAAGCATTTTTTCATAAAATTTCATGAATTTTGTAGCACGCAATTTTTTCTATTTGCTAATTGCAGCGCTATAAAAGAGAATTTTATATCAAAAAGGACATAGAATGAATCTCTGATGCATTTTTGACAACTTTTTTGATATAAGTTGCTCCACCAGGCCTCCTACTGACAAATAAGAAATTTTCATGCAACTAATTTAATAAAAAAAAAATGCTTAATGTAAATTAGGTAATATTGTCAGAAATTTATTTTAATTTGAAATTTATTTGCTGGTGGTTCAGCGTTGTCTATATATTTCATTGTTGCTGTAACAAATCATCAGTAGACTTCAACCACACATTTTGAATAGTCACAAACCTCTTATCTTTATTATTTGTGAATTCTCAAATAGTTTTTTTTTTTTATTTTTTTTTAATAAGAGAAGTAACACTCAGGCAATTAATGCCTACTACTATTACTAGGTGTTACCTTCTTTTAGGAAAGGGATAGTGATAGAAGACAGGTGGAAGAGATAGAAGAAAGCTTCATTATTTTACAACTCTGCTTTTGCACGCTTTTTTTTAATAATACAGTGTTGCAGCGCCAGAGTAGCAAGCCGTAACGGTGCGGTTGGCGGCTAGCTGCTCAGCCGTTTTTTTTTTAACAAGCCGAGCCGCCGCCGAACCACTCGGCTTATTGGCGGCTTAGTACTCAGCCGATATTTAGTCTTTTGTTTTTTATACTTTTTGAATTATTTTTAATATTGCGTGTACTCCACTTGCTTATAGTTTTTATTTATATTTCGTATTGAATATGATAGCGAGTCCCTGAAAAATGGTTGACTTTGCTTCCACATAGAGAGAATGTGTATATGAACGGTAAGTCCCGGTTCACACACTTCAACTTTTGTTGATCAACTCGTAGCTCAGTTGTAAGACAGACGGAGGAAGAAGTACAAATATCTCTTTTTTTTCTTGCAGCTGTGTATGAACCGGGACTAACGTAGCTGCGACAACACTTACGTTCTCTATTGGAGTCCCTTCTCAAATCCATGGACGTTTACATAGACTTTTTTGTTGCAGCAGTCAGGCGACTTTTTATAATTATTTGATCGTTCATCCGTAGCAGTGTTGCAATAAATGAAATTTATATACTATCTAGTTTCTATGGTTTAACAAATTATTTACGAAGTTATTTTTATTGGCATTTAGGACATCAATTACTGCAATATTCAAACTATTGCAATATAAATAATGTTACAACGTGGTGATTCAATAATTCACGTACTTTTCTAGAAACAGACTGGGTTCAAAAAATTATTTTATATACTTAAACAAATCGGCGTTAAGACGTTCAGCCGCCGCCGCCGAAAATATTTGTCTTTCAGCCGCCGCCGAAATTTTTTGGTCGGCTTGCTACTCTGTGCAGCGCCTTCTGGTGTTAAATGAGGCGTATTAAATTTTGAAGCTGTGTTTAGTAGCCATTTTATTGGTTATTTTACTTCGCCGATGATTTTTGCTACACAATACCGACGAAGGAGGGCGCTCTGATGTTACATTAGGATTAGCATCTGCTGAAGTCGGTATAGTTCAGTGACCAGTGACTATGCCTTCATCACTTGAACTTTCCTACAACAACTGATGCAAAGGGACTCTAATGTACATGCGTGGTGTTGTTATTTTAATGACTGTCGGATACAGGGATTGAACCCAGGATCTTCAGTTTTGTAGTCAACGTGCTAACTACTTCAGCCAACGCCACCCTCTTGAAAGTCTGTGCATAAGATAAGAGATTTGTGACTATTCAAAATATGTGGTTGAAGTCTACTGATAATTTGTTTCGGCAACAATGAAATGCATATAGACAACGCTGAACCACCAGCAAATAAATTTCAATTTTTTTTTATTATTTTCATTCCTTTTGATTTTAATAGTAAGTAAATGTTAAATTAACGTGAAATAAAGTTATTTCGAAAGAAAAACTTTTCTTTGAAAATTACTAAAGGGTCCGCCATATAACGTTTTGTTTTTCAACTAGTGCTTATTTCGTGAATGGTAACACTAAGCTCATGTCTGATTTGGCAGATAATTAGTTTCATCCTTCCGCTGAACGAGCCAAATGACCATCCAATGCGCTTTCGCTTCGCTAAGTGGGCCTGCGATCGACTTACAGAAGATGCTGATTTTGCCAAAAAATGTAAACAAGCAAAATTGTCGCATTTGGGGCACAGAAAACCCGCTCGCATACATTGAAAAGCCGACGCACCCAAAATGAGTTACTGTTTGGTGCGGATTTTGGTCTAGAGGCATAATTGGGCTATTGCGCAAGGAGTGGCCGTTACAGTCAATGTCGATCGTTATCGGGCCATGTTGAACGAATTTTTGTTCACAAAAGTTGAAGAGGAGGATATTGGCAACATTTGGTTTCAACAGGACGGCGCTACGTGCCACACAGCCGAAGCTTCAGTAGTTTTTTTATAGCATTTTCAAAAAAAGAAATTTATCTGGCGGAACCTGTATAAATCATGTTAGATTAACATGAAACACATATGAAGCAAAATCATTGCCGAAAAAGATTAGACTAATCTTGTTTACTTAGATTTAAGTTGAAATTTTTCTGTGTGTACTTAATTTTACTCACATATTTACTAAATCCAATAACATGTTAAATAAAAAAAATTATAATCCCCCTTATTGCGAATGGCGTCGTCGACGTCACTTCAAGACGACAGTAAAAATTGTGACTTGCCTACTCTTTGTCGACAACAATTGACTACTATTGGCATGCTACATTAATTTACAATGCCTTAGAGATTAGTAAAAGATTGATTGTCAATAAGAGCCAATTGTTGCCGATAAAGAGTAGGGAAATGATAATATTTACTGTCGTCTTGTTGTGACGTCGACGACGCCATTCACAATATGGAGGAATAATTTTTCAGGTGTAGTCACTTGGGTTTAACCACCTGTTTTTATAACAATACAGACGGTCGACTTGAGTATAAAATTTATGTAGAAAGCACTCATTTCTTTGAGTGGTTTTTATAAAAATTGTCTAGACGAGTTGTCTGCGTGACTTGCGGAAATTGAATAGAAGTTTTCGAAAGATAATTAAAACACATTTTGTTCGAATGAGAAGGCTGGTATTTAAACAAACATTTATGGAGTTTTTGTAACGCGTTTTCTTAACAGCACTCGTTATGTGATCTATAAAGTATGTGACACATTTATTGTTCTTAACAAAATCCATTCCCATTTCCTTTGTCCTACAATCAATACCTTCAAATACCTGCCGAATTTTGCTAAAGATATTTACGCCGGCTGGCAGGCAGGCATGCAAGAATGTATTTTAACAAAAATATGTATTTTAATATTACTTTTTCTTGTTGGTTTTTAATTTCGTTATTGTACCAGGGAATATAATATAAAAAATATAAATTTCTGTAGACTAACCCTCATCATATGCACATTCAGAGAAATGCCCGAAAAAAGAACAAACACACGCACATACATACAGTCAAATCCCGATAATTCGTACCCTGATAAATCCTAATTCGCGATAATTCGTAACAAACTGTCGGTCCCTTGAAAAAATCTCGTTAATTCGTAAAATTTCCATACATTTTGGTCCCCTCGCTAATTCGTAATATTTTCTTCAAATAAAATCTTCTTTACCTCTTATAAATCGTAATTGTTTGCTAACTACCAATTATAATTCGTAATAAAAACAACAAAAACATGGAAAGAATGATTTTTTGTTTATCGCTATTTTTTTGCGTGGGGTTTTGCTTCTGCTTGTTTGTGTGTGAGCACTGTCGGTGTTACAAAAACAACAAATTTTTATTTTGTATTTTATTTTTAACAATTTTTTTATGCTTTTTTTTATCGTTTTAGTAAATGAATTGAAAAACCCCATTAATTCGTATTTATTTTATTTTAACCCCGTTAAATCGAAACTCCGCTAAATCTAAAACCCCTATAATTCGTAAGACATGGCCCGTAAGACGGTCCCTTGCGATTACGAATTATCGGGATTTGACTGTATATATTTTTGTTTCCAAAAAATATTCCCAAAAAGACAAGAAAACAAATAGAACTTTTTATTTTGAAATTAAAATAAAGAAAACAAAAATTACATTAAAAAAAAGAAGGCCAAAAAGTAAATGTGTACAATATATGTATTTTTGCCAGGACACACGATTAACTCTTTCCCAAACTCTAGTATACAACATACAAACATAATTGTGTGTTTGTATCCCTGTGTAGAAATCATCATTTCTATATTCTCATTCACACATACAAATTGCCAAAATAAAAAGAAATTTTATGTTTTAAACTTAAAACAAAATTTTGCGATTTTCTTAAAAAAAACACATACACACACACACATGCACACATATAAATTTTTACACAGAGTCCTTAAATGTTTTTTATTCACCAAATGAATGAAATACGAAATACGAAATAAAAATTTACATTTTTGTATTGTGCTTAAAACAAAAAACCCTTTTTTCAGCAACTGCATTACAAAAAGGTCCTGAATAATTTTTAACAAAATTCTGCCGCTGCAGTTAGACGCAACAGCAAAGTATACTTAATAATTAAAGTCGAATGGAAAGGAAACAAATAAAAAATGTGTGGAAAAAATATAATACCCCAAAAATATATCCTGGTACGAACGTTGTTTTTTTTCTTTCTTTTTTTTTAAATAAAGTGTACGAACATTATTCGTTTAAGAACCGGCAGCTTAAGGTAAAATTTTTTTAAAGACTGCTTCAAAACCTGCACAAAGTCACAGGGGTTGGTTTAAGTGGCGGCCTAGTTCACGAAGGAATTCAAGTAGAATCTAGATGATTCTTTTCTGAATATCACAGGGGCTACTCAGAGGAGAAAGAGAATTGTGTCTTTTTCATAACTTAAATGGCCAATTGATTTTTGAGTTGTCTTCTGCCATAACATAAATTTGTTGTGATTGAGAATACTAACTAACAATTGGGTTGTTTGAAAGTTGGCGTTCAAACTGAGTTGATTTTAGAACGGCAATACGAGCATGCATATCAGCTGGAACACACAGAAAAATTTCAACTTAAAATCTACTAAAACAAGGTTAATGTAATATTTTTCAGCAATGATTTAGCTTCATATGTATGTGTTTCATGTTAATTTAACATGATTTATAGTAATTGTCAAAGAAAATTTTTTCCTTTTGAAATAACTTTATTTCACGTTTAATTAACATTTACGTACTGTTAAAATCAAAATGAAGAATCATGTTGAATCAAAGTTATTACAAGTTAGATCAACATGAATTTAATTTAATGTAGTAATTGTATTTTATTAATTATTTAACTTACGTGTGGTTGACTTAGACATCAGAAAAATTTTTGTATATATGTAAATTAAATTGGCTTCCCCGGCCAAGATTTGAACTCGGAACTCATCGCTACAACAACTTTAAACATTCTTAAGATACACACTAAATATGTACCATCTTAAATTATATTATGATTTAACATTATTTCTTATCATTTAACCTACAATTTATTTGAAAAGTTTTAGTTTTATTTAAAAAAACAAAATGCTTTGACTTGAAAAGTTTAAGTTAAAAAAAAATACAAAATACTTTGACTTGACTCCAGGATTCGAACCTGCGATCCTCCGACTGCAAAACTAGTACACTGCCTACCAGCCAGCAGCAGTTTGTCGGCTGTTTGCAAACATAAAAAAAACAACAACAATACAAAAACAACCTACACAACTAAGCACAAAAGTGTATTGCAGCTATGAACAAAGCAAATAAACACCAACACACTCAAACAACATATTATTTCTTGTAAAATTAATGTGATTTGAATGAATTTGAATCAACCTTTTGGCATGATGATTTTACATTGGTATTTTTTTCTGTGTGAAGCTGCCATATTACGACGTTAGATCGTTCAATGTTAGCATGTTCTGATACTCGAATTGAAGTCGTTGCTAAAAAACAACTTAAAAACAGGGGGCAAATTACGGCACTCGTTATCGAACGAAATTACGAAATATTTCCATATAAACTCTATTGAAATATTTCGTAATTTCGTTCGATAACGAGTGCCGTAATTTGCCCCCTGATAACAAAGAATTCTTACAAAAATTTAGAGACGTACATGCATAGTTCATTTAGTTTAATTTTACATTTCGAACTTAAAGGATTAAATTCAAGGCTTTGAAGCACCTTACTTTTTCCTTTTTGTAATTGTTTAAGTTCTTCTTGTTTTTTTCAGCATGCCTGTGTTGTTGTGTCCTGTTTTTGTTTTCTTTTTCTTTGTGTGTGTGTGATTAATTGAAGTGTGAGTTTCAAAAGTTAAAAAACCGCCGTTACATTCATACGTGGAATCGTCGCGACGACGATATAAACATTTTAAATGCCGCTGTCGCTTTAATGGCAAATTTGTTTACGCACACACATGTATTTGTCTTTGTTTGGATACAACCCTGCAGAAAGTGCGAATAGTGAAAATATACTGAGTCGCTTTTGACTTTGTCACCAGTACTACTCTACAAATATTTCCCCATACAATACTTTATGCTATAGACATTTAGCATGTGCATACAAATTTATGTATATTGACAAGTTGTTGCAAAATCCACCAGAAATACACCACATCTCTCTCTTTTATACTGACGAATGGAAGAGAAATTGTAGACAATGTAACTACTACTAGAATTTTAGTGTTGACATAGAGACACTTGGCCCAGCCTGACTGCAGGGAAACTACTCACTCACACACTCTTATTTGTGTTGTGCCCCTAAAGGAAATGTCGATGGTGAAAATTTACTGAGTCGCTTTTGACTTTGTCACCAGTACTACTCTACAATTATTCCCCATACAATACTTTATGCTATAGACATTTATCATGTGCTTGTCATTGAAAATCTACTAGTAACACTAAAACAATTGACTAGGTAGTGAATTCATAGTTCTTATGGGAACATGTAGACATACCAACCAGACATTTACTGGTACATTTCTATACCTTACGTACAACCAAATTTATGTATATTGACAAGTTGTTGCAAAATTCACCAGAAATACACCACATCTGTTTTCTCTCTTTCTTTTATACTGACGAGTAGCAGAGAAATTGTAGACAATGTAACTACTACTAGAGTTTTAGTGTTGACATAGAGACACTTGGCCCCAGTCTGACTGCAGGGGCAGTAAAGAGACAGTGCATTTATATTTAAGGCAAGGTTTTTCTTGGTTTTATTTGGTCACTCACTCACTAACCAAAAAGTCGACATACTTTTTATTATCCTTGTTCGTCCTGTTTATGCCGAAATACACATTTGTCTGCGTGAGTTTCATGTTATTTTAAACTTTTTATTTTTACAAAAATGTATAAGAGTGGGTAATCAACATATGCACATGTTTCAGTTTGCCCCATCAAAAAATTGCATTTCGTTTCATCATCATCATCATCTTTTACTTTTACTTTTCTTTTTTCGCCGACTGCATAATTGCACATGCACACGATTTTTTGGCAACTTTTTCCTTTTGTTTTGCGAAACTTGTATAAAACCCACATGAAAAAGTTTTTATTTTTATATTTTGTAAAAAGAAAACAAACAAAATTAACCCTTAATATTTTATTTAAAGTGAAAAATTGAATTTGCTTATGCTAAAAGTGCACATTTGTATTTTTTTTTAATATTATTTTGAATGTGAATTTTTACACAAAAATCGATTTGTCTGGAAAAATAATTGATTGTTGAAAATTTAAATTAAAGGAATACAAAAAGAAAAAAATTGCCCGGTCAAATTGGAGAAACATTTTATTCTACTTTTTCCGATGTATTGCTGTAGTATATATAAACGGCGGATACTCAATACCAGTACAGAGAACTTGAGATAATTTAAAACTGCAGTGCTCAAGGGGCCAGGGAAAAATTTTATATACATATGTACATACAGAAAAAAAATAACAATGTAAAATCACCATGCAAAAATTTTGATTTAATTTTAATAGAAATAATATGTTGCTTCGTTCATAACTGCAATACACTTATGCTTAGTTGTGTGAGTTGTTTTTCTATTGTTGTTGTTTTTTATGTTTGTACGCAGCCGACCAGTGATGCCAACTTAGCCCTTTTAGGGCTAGATTTAGCCCGTTTTCAGTAAGTCAAAACGCGAAAAAAAATTGTTAGCCCTAAACTAAAAAAGGCGCAAACCTAGCACTTTTTACAATAATCTTTCAACCCTTTTAGCAGCCCCTTTTTAGTTTTTGCTCGATATGGCTACATTTAAACTTTTGCGAACTTTTTCTTCCTTTAATCTAGTAAAATCAAATGAGTAAAAAGTCGATATTGCTTTACCAATTTAAAGAAGAATAGTATAGAGTAATCTTTTATTTCTTCCAAATTTTTTATGCCTTGAAATTTATTCAGTATAGCCTAAAACAGATAATGTATGTTTTTGGAATAGCGAGAAATCGAAATTTTATTTAATAAAGCCAATTTTAAATGTATCTACTTATGTAAACATACATACATATGTACATATACACTCCGTTAACATAGGATAGCCTCACTTGAAATTTTAGACGAAAAGCCTTCCTCCTTCCTGATATTATAGAAATAATAACTATACCCATCTGGAATAGCGATATTAAAGCACTTTTCTTCAGAAAAAAATACTTT
This sequence comes from Tachina grossa, assembly GCA_949987645.1. Taxonomy (NCBI): domain Eukaryota; kingdom Metazoa; phylum Arthropoda; class Insecta; order Diptera; family Tachinidae; genus Tachina; species Tachina grossa. Next base: position 112,135,574 of record OX465277.1, read on the forward strand.
TTCCAATCGTTCGTTTGATGACCTTGATGCACCATCTACGTCACGTTGTCTTTCCCAAACTTTAGTCTGTGTTGCTTATGTACGTCTTACAATGGTGGCGTTTTTTGATGATTTAGATGCTTCAAGTACTCCGTGGTTTGTATAACATTATGAATAGTTATTTTACTGACGCTAACTCCGACTGCAGCTCTAATTCTACTTAAACTCACAGATGAATTCGAAACCATTTAGAGAATTTTGCGTCTATATCGAAGTGAAAACTTCTTGTAAGTTTTTCCTTTGTACCATTTGGAATACTCTGATGTATTCTTCATGTAATTGCTTATAACTTTTGGGCTGCGACGAAGTTTTCCGCCAATAGCGCGGTTTAAAAGACCTAGATCGTGGTACGTCTCAATTTTAGCGATTTCCGTGGAATTAAGCGACGGCTTTTTCCTAATACTTTTTCTTTGTGCAAATAAAACGTTTTTCTATTGCACTTAAAGGTATTTTGGCATAAACATCAAAGATTAATTGAAAATTCATCACTGCTGAGGCTAATCTATGTTAACACTGAAATATTAAAATTTCTCATGCTGTTTACGAAAACTATTATGAAAGTCCACTTAATGTTTACTGACCCATCTGGACCACCCCCAGGGGAGTGTATGGATTAATTATGTAGACTACGGGTGTGGCAATCCCGGGGCCCCAGCTAGGGTAATGTAGCTTTTTCCGCTGACGGACCTTTGGCTCATTACCTGTAAAACTTATGTTTTACTACCCAATCTCTGAACATAAACAGAGTAACGGATGTGCACATATTTATAAAAGGAAAACAAATATTGTACGCCCGTTGTTGTCAGCTAGGTGCAGCGTCACCTAGGACTGCCCCTGAGTTCAAAAGACGATAGAGGTGAAGCCATTGTGGTGGAACTTCGAGGTCTAACCAGAGGCTACTTCTGGTACCACGAGTGCCGGTTGCCCGACAGCTGGGCTGCTTAGAGATAAATGCATTGCGGTTGTCAAAAATTCTGTGCTAAAATGGCTTTTCGTCCTGGATATGACACCAGGACACTCTCACTTTTTAGTGTCGGGTCTTAGTAGGCGCAGAAGTTTTGGTGGCGAGCTTGCGTTCTTCTCGCGTGAGTGGTCCTCGCTGCTCTGAAGTTTTGAGTGCATGTAGCGGTCGTCAGTTTCCTTTGCTAAAATGCCGAGTTCGTCCTACCCCAAAGGGGTAGACCCCTAAGGGGTTAAAGGGATGATTTTGGTAAGTGTGGAGTAGGCACTGGTTATTTGGCGACACAGGCATGCGTTCTTTATGGATGAGTGGTTAGCTGTGCCGGCAATGGTTGAGGAATTTTCTTGGGGACCTCGCTTAGGTGTATACACAACACCTAAGCGTGGAAGCCGGAGAATTATCGTGGTGGCTGTGGTTTGCTACCAAACATCGCTGGGAGAATAGTCTTGGCTTCCCAGTGTTAAATCAATGCTAGTGGTTGGTGTGACGCGGTCAGCCAGACACTGTTCTAGGTGCTGTTGCCATTCAACAGAAGCTGCTATGGGCACGGACATAGCAGCAGAGTTTAGATAGCTCAAATTACCTCAGCAAGGTAATTGAATATAATACAGGGATAACTATATTCAAAGATTGCAACCTATGTGCCTTATGGAATGGGCCATAGGTTCATTCTAAAAGGGTGCATGGGGGCGTTGGTCTGGCGTCTAACCCACACCCGGTGCTTTGGCACCCGTGAGATAAGGCCGTAATGGCAGGTGCTCACGGAAAGCTATCGCACATCTGACCCATCTGGAATTTTTGTCAATAAAGCAACAGAGTATCCGCTTAAGAATGACTTAAAAACACATTTGCTTTTTTTTAAGGAATCGCGAAAATGTCTACTATTCTCTAAAATTTCAAGTGAGGCTATCCTATGTTAATGGAGTGTATTTATTTCTATTATATATGTATGTATATGCTAACTATTTAATCTACGTATGTACATACCTTATTGAAATGTAATATGAAATGTAAATGAAATGTGTACAATATTGAGGCTCTAAAGCTATGTATGTGTTGATCTAATGATAGTTATTTATATTCTAATAAATTACTTTACAAAAATTGATTTGATGTTTTTATTTTCAACAGAAACATTTTAATACTGGCCCCTTTTCGCGCTTTTTCGAAAAATTTTACCTTTTTTTTTATTTTTGATTTTTTTTCAATTTAGCCCTTTCTAGCCCTTTTTCAAAAATTTTTACGCGTTTTGAGTCTCAAAAGTTGGCATCACTGCAGCCGACAAACTGTTGCTGGCTGGTAGGCAGTGTACTAGTTTTGTAGTCGGAGGATCACAGGTTCGAACCCTTTAGACAAGCCAAGTATTTTGTTTATTTTTTTTTAACTAAAACTTTTGAAATAAATTGTATGTTAAATTATCAATTAAATAATGTTGAATTAGAGTTGTTGTGGCTGCAGGGGTTAGCACATTTAATACTACGCTACGAGTTCCGAGTTCAAAATCTTGGCCGGAGAAGCCAATTTAAATACAAACAAACATTTTTCTGATGCCTGCGCCAAATACACGTAGTATAAATAATTAATAAAATACAATTACTACATTAAATTAAATGTATGCTGTTCCAACTTGAAATAACGTTGATTCAACATGATTCTTCGTATTGATTTTAACAGTACGTAAATGTTAAATCAACGTGAAATAAAGTTGTTTCAAAAGGAAACATTTTCTTTAAAAACTACTATAAATCATGTTAGATTGACATGAAACACATATGAAGCAAACTAGTGTTGGTAAAGTATTGAGTATTTGAGTACTGAGTACTCAATACCGTGAGTTTTTCCCGGTACTCAATACACAAAAGTAACTACTCAATACTTTCAGGGTTGCATTTTGTAGTATTCAAGCGAAAATCTTCCTTTAAAATACATCAGAATTATACAACTCTGTGAGCTTGATACAAAAAAATATGACTCTGAACCTCATGGAGTTAGTGTAACAAACAGCCACTAAAAAAAAGTACTGCAAAATGCATTATTAAACTACTTCAGTCATTAATAAATACTATTTGACAGAAAAAGTGACCCTTTAGAATAGTGGAAGGAAGGCACGTGATACAATATAACAAACAAGTCAGCTCCTCACAAACATGAAAAATATTTTAAATTCTTTCGATGTCGGTAAAATTTTATTTCTACATTTAAACTATGACTAAGTAATAACATCAATTGTGAGAAAAAAATGTTTATTAAAAATATTTGGAAGATAATTTAAGAGATTAATGCACTAGAAGTGTTAAGAGTACGTTAAAATATTTTTATGTACATAAACTAATCTTCAAACTTATTTATTTTCATTTATTATAAATTAATTTCAATATACTTGTATTTAATCTTTGTTTTTCCATATTGCATTATCTATAAAATAATATAAATAATAATTTTTAACTTCCCATATACTTCCCATGTACATACATATATAAAGTATTGAGTAGTATCGAGTACCCAATTGAAAAAGTATCAAGTAGTACTAAGTATTCAAAAGTAGCCGCTTTTTACAACACTAAAGCAAACTCATTGCCGAAATAGATTAAATTAACCTGTTTACGTAGATTTTAAGTTGAAATTTTTCGGTGGGTATGTACCAGAGGCTTAAATATGATAGGAACTTAAAATAGTTTTTATGATAAGATGTAGTAGGAAAGTTCAATTTACAAGATTTTTTATAATCAATTTCTCAATAAATTTTCAACGCGATGCGATGCCTTCCAAATTATCGTCAGATTCAAGTTATCGTGCATTAACAGCATTTTGAAGAAAATTCTTTACAACCAAGATGCTTCCATTCAACACTTTCTGAAAATCATGTAGAATGCTGATACCAAGCTAGCCTTTTGCAAATAACTATCAAAAATCATTTATTATGTTCTAATTAAAATCATTAATAATAAATTCCTTTGGCATAATGGATCTAATCGTACAAAACAAGCAATTAAACATTTCTGTACAACAGCATCATATACATATTAATGGCAATCTAGAGTATTGACACTGTAAGAATAACAACAACAATAATTATTGATTGTTGGCCACAAAAAGTAAATCACAACGAAAAAATATCTGAAACAAAAATTAACTAAAAACCACAAGAAAATCTATCTCGTTAAGTGCTAGAAAACAAATCGTTTTGCATGTTCAAACATTTCAATACAAAATGATAACAATAATATATTTTCTGTTTATGTAATGGTTTCTCCTTATAGCCAAACTAAAATCTTGGCTTGTTGTGAAGAAGAAAGAAATAAAGAAAAAAAAAGTGCGTTAACACTTGCAAAAACGTATTCGTACACTCGTCTCTTGGTACCTACAATTTTCATGTTTTCTCGCGTATAATGAATGAATTTTTAAAAGATTATCAACATTATTCATTAAGACACCATCGAGAGTTAATTTACAACCTCACAGCACAGTGCTGCAAAAAAGTATGGCTACAAAGAAAAAAAAATTAAAAATAAACGCAATAAAATAAAAGCACACAAAAATAAAAACCTACACACATTAATCTGTGGAAAGAACAAGGTGTTTGTTTGTTGTTGGTTGGTAAGAGGCAAAGATAGAGAGAGAGAGAGAGAGACGCATGTGTTACATGCAGCTTGCTTGGGCAACGTTGTTTTGCGTTATTGCGTTTATGTCTGCATAACTGCGTTTTTATTTTTGCCATTCAAGAGTTACTTTTTCTTTCTTTCTTTTTTTTTGCTTAAATGTAATTTACAAATGCGTTTTGTGTGCACCATCAATTATGATAATTATCAGTTTTATTGACATGGCCTGTTGAAGTAGCAAGTTAAAGAAGCAACGAAATCTAAAGCGAAATAATAATAAAAATCGTGGCAATAAAGCTAAAATATTATAAAGTCACACACATGGCCATTGTAAATATTTTTAATCCCGTTTAAGAAATACAAGTACATGCATACACACATCAGCTTGCAACCAATTTCCAAAAATAAGAGGAGCATACAGTCGACGACGGCTGACTGAATCTGTAGTCTCAAGTATGAGCTTTTTTTTGAAGCCACAAATAAATACGCATGCGTGGCTGGAAAAAATATAGAATGTATGTAGTTCATATTCTCCTTTAAATTTCTTAAGTGGTCCGTGACAGAGGCAAAGATTTTCTTCCATTGCTACTATGGCTTTGTGTTTATGCAGCAACATGTGTCATTATGTTAATTGTAGCTGGCGCTTGCACCATTAAAGAAAATAATAATAACGCAAGATTTTTATTTGTTTTGTGTTTTAGCGGGCTAGATTCTGTGGTACATATGTACATATTAGAGTGATCGATTATTCGACTTTTTCCAGAAACCGGTTTTCGAATAGTTCGAATATTTGAAATTATGAAAAACCCGGTTTCGGTTTTTACGATTCAGTAAAAACCGGTCAACCGAACATGCGCCAGTCCGGTCACTCCAGTAATTCGGACGCTTCTACATTTCGGACAATTTAAAGTTTTTACCTCCACAATCCGGAAAACATTTTTTTATGCAAGAACCAAAACTAAAATCCAAGCAAAACATGCGAGTTAACGGGAATTTTTGTTTTGTTTTGCTATTCGTAATTTGATTTACATTTTTCACTCTTATTGCTTCAGTTTCGGTTCATTATTTCGCCAGCGTGTTTGTTTAATTCCATTCGAAGTGCCATATTTTTAAATAATAAACGCAAACATAAAATACTAACCTTAAGCTATGTACAGACGGTTGTCAGATCTTACAATATTGCCAGTAAAATTTGCTCAAAATTTCTTACAACCGTGTGAACTGACAATTTTTGTCAGACGTCGTTGCCAGAAAAAGCATTGTCAGTCCATTGCAAGACTAGCAGCTGACAAAAAATTGTCAGACAACTTACAATCATGTGAACACATTGTAAAATTATTGCCAGATATTTGTCATACATTTTAATATTGTCAGATGTGCGAAGTTTATGCATCTGACAATGGCGTCATTGTAAGAGAATTCTTTCTATGGGCAACACTGCACACGCTTTATTTTAAAGAAAAAATTGATAATAAAATATATGCAGAAAAAATCATTGCAATTGCTTCTTTATGGTCCATAATAATTTATACTTTAAATTTTAACATTTAACACAAACACAAACGATAAATATTTAACAATTTCTAGCAAATGATTTTAAGTCTGGCATCGCATAACAACAGATCTAACAATTTGTGCATATGACAACCGTGTGAACTGACAATTTTTCTACTGACGATTTTGTCAGATGATTTTATTGTCATACAACCGTCTAGCAATAAATTGTAAGATTTTCTGACAACCGTGTGCACTGACAAGGAATATTGTGCTGGCAATTTTCGATTGCCAGTAGATTGTCAGCACATTGCCAGATCTGACAATATAGTAAGATCTGACAATCGTCTGTACATAGCTTTACATTAGAAGTGTGACATTTTAAAATGTCTTGATGAGGGAAAAACTATTAGGCAGGTTGCCGAAAATTTCCATGTTCCTAAATCAACGATTTATGACATTAAAAAAAGTAGAAATGGATGCAAAAACAAAGATCTCTAATGCAGATGCAAAGAAAGCATTTCCAATTTGCATTCAGTGGGCTGAGCAGAATAAGAGAGACTAGAGCAAAAGGCACAAATCAGCCACCTCAACAAAGTTAGTCAGCACAAAATAACTTCGTCTTTTTATATATCATAGTATGTATGTATATATATATACATACATACATATGTACATATGTATGTATTTAATTCACTTAGATTATTTTAATATTTCAACTGCTATAGTCCGGAAAACTCGTTAATCCGAACGAGCCTAAATCTATATGTGTCCGGATTGTCGAAGTTGTACTGTACTATAAAACAATACAAAAATTAAAGGTAAAACATAAAAATTAACTTCATATACTTATGTATAGTACATAAATATTTATATATAATATACCATTAAGGAATAAACTCTATATACAACCATAATTTTTAGGGTTTCTGGAAACTTGGGAAGAAATTCAAAAAATTAAATATGCCAATATTTAGGGTGCTAATAAATATGTTTATACAAAAAATAATTATAATAACACCTACAGAAGCAAAAATATTCAAAATACCTAGAAAAAAAGTCTACATACAGGCATAAAATACATGAAAAAATACGTGCAAAATGTTTGATGTCGTCAACTTGTTTGAAAATACTGTGATTTTCGGTACCAAGCCGTCCACAAATGGCATCCAAATATAGTCTGTTATGTTGTTGTTTTTATAATTATTTTTAAATATTTTATTTGTTGTATAAATATGTTTATTAGCACCCTAAATATTGGCATATTTAATTTTTTGAATTTCTTCCCAAGTTTCCACTAACCCCAAAAATGATGGGTGTATGTAGAGTTTATTTCTTAATGGTATATACATATGAATGTATGGACAAGGTGGATATCTACACCTATATAAAATATGGAGCAAAATGTCAACAAAACTAAGAAACACTTTTTGCAACTTTTTGACATCCATTGCACACCACAAGGCCAATTAAATTCGCCTCCGCTATTACCTCATAAAATAATTTCTCTTAAATTTCATGTTTCAGTAAATGTTGCCATGCTCAAAAAAAGCTTAGAGCCTTTACACTAAAAAAAATATACTTACGAAAATCAACAAAACACGCGAAATGTACAAATCGAAAAGTATTCGACTCAGCCGGGTTTTAAATTGTAAAAAAACCGGACTATTCGACATTCGAAAAATCAACATATTGAAAAAACCGACAACCGTATTGTGATAAAAACCGGTTGAAAAAGCGAGTCGATCACCCTAGTACATATGCTTATACATGCAGCAGCATGTGTGTTTGTGTATTGTAGTCTATGAAGCTGTCAATAACTGAAGCACAGTGGTATGAAGTAAACGTTTGAAGGAAATCATTCTCAAGTGTTCGCATATATTGTCGCCGTGTTAACTAACTGACTTAACTAGCATTTTTGAAATTCTACAGGAGAGCAGCTTTCATAGTTGTTTTATACATACATTCTTATGGATGCGTCTGATATGTTTTTACTTTTATGAGCTCAACAGTAGTGCTTGCAGTCATACAAATTGTAGACCAGATGTCTTATCTGCATATATACGAGTATATTAAACGGAATGTGTATTTATTTTTAACCGACTTAAAAAAAAGGAGGAGGTTAACAATTCGTCTTTATATTTTTGGGGTATCACTTCATAACTCGGTACGTTTTAGACCGATTGTAAAAATTCTTTTTTATCTAAGAGGGTGTAGCTTCCCATTGGTCCCATTGTAAACGCCCACAAATTTTTTTATTTAATTTTATGATATCAAACACCTTTGATTCTTGTAATTACACAATTTGAAAGTTGAAAAGATTTGCAGAGTTGCGCCCATTAAAATTTATTACAATATTTCAAGTGGTTTTAGTTAACCGATTTTTACCAAACTTACCACACACCTTGAGCTCTAAAATTTATTCATTAAAAAAAATGGTCTGAGTCACTCCCATTAAAATTTTATATTTCACTTTACAAGACTTAAGACGCACCCTGAGCTCTTAAAAATACAATCTTGCATTTAAAAAATGGGCAGTTTTTTGGCAGAAAGAATTATATGTTTGTTTGTATTAGACCTCTGGACCGATCTTCTTTCACAACATTTAACTGGAACTCTGGGATGAAGTAAAGTCTACTTTTTTCTTAACCATGCCCACTTTTTTAAATTGTATTACTCTTTCCACATAGCATTAACAGATTTTCTAATACATAAAAAAATTTGCATATGAAAAGGTCCACTTAACTTTTTTTTTAATTTGGGAAGTGCTGAGCTTTTCGCCCAATTGACGACCAATTTTCAAAATGTTTTTTGCATATGGAAGAGGTAAAATATTTTTTTTATGTAAGTGGCGAAATGTGCCCTCAAAAAAATGGATTTAAAAACTTGCTTGTGGAAAAGGTTAACTAGAATTGTTTATTTTTAACCCCCGACTAAAAAAAGGGGTGTTATAAGTTTGTAGTGTGTGTCTGTGTATCTGTCTGTGTCCACATACAGGCCAAACGGCTGGACCGATTTTTATTTAATTTTTTCTGTTTGAAAGATGGCTTGATCGAGATTCCAGCCGTTTAGAAGATATAACATCTTTTCTGAAAAAAGTCGGGGGTTTTTAAAATTTTTAATTTTTGTTATTTAATTGGTGGACGGGGGTAGCAAAGCACACCGGGTTAAGCTAGTGACTTATGTATAAAGTCTAGTAGTTAACTTAGCTCATTAAAAAAAATCAGTTAAAGTGAAGTGAAAATAATAGTTGGTTTCGCTCTATTTCTTATTTAATGCTACTCTAAGACCATTCCAAAAAAAAAATATATATAAAGTTGCTGTTATCTAGATATCGTTCATCTGCTTAGAGTGTAAACCTGCTAAATTCGCTTTTTAAAACATAATTTCATATGTTTAATATCGTTCGAACGGAGAAGAGATGCCGCATCCACTGGCTAAAATATATAGTTTAACTTCCAACTCTAAATGTTGAAAAAACTTAATATATTAGGCTAATTTCTTGAGCTACATATGTATGGAAAATATTAACAGTTTTTTGTTTCTCCTGTAAAATTTGTTTGAAGTGAATTATCAGTTTAACAGTCCAAGCCGACGCTTTGTACATCTAAGAACTTTATTGCATTCACAGCAACAACAAAAAAAAAAAAAAAAACATGCAAACAAGTTAGTGATTGATATCCGATAGTAGTACAACTTGCGATCATGTTTCATAATTTTTGCACAGTCTTGTTTGTACGGGCAGGAGGAAATTCTCTTTTGTATATCTCTCCATCGACTTACAACACATAAATGTTGCGTTGTTTCAGCTACAACACAAAATTAATTGGCTTACAACATCTACTTCTTGTGTATGACACACATTTTTTTTATTAAAATAAAAATGAATAACTGCGTGCCAAAAATTATCAAGTTGAAATGAAACAAGTTAAAACTTTAACCATAATCGCAGAAAGTTTACTAGGCAACTAAGATTACAACACTAAAAGTGTTGTAAATCGGTATTGAGATTTGAGATATGCAATATCAAAATAACAACTGTTGTAAACAATAATCCGGGCCTAGATTTTTTGGTTTTCACTTTATGATTGGATTAAGCTAAAGTTCGTATCGCTCTGTAGGCCAAATTGCATGTGATAATTTTTAAGGCAATTGCAAATTATTCTGAAAGGCAGCCACGCCTTCATCATCAGCGTTCTTGTATTTGGTTCACTCTGTGTGTGGTGTAAATTAATGCAAACTTCAGCTTTTTATACATATTTTTCAATGCAAATGGAATATGTGAATTGTTTTGATTTATAGCACTTCAATTTGTTGAAAGCTTTTTATGTAATGAAAGCTCAAATTTAACATCAGTAATTACAACAGTTGAGGTTGTTTGTTGGTTCGTTTCTGCTTAACCCTCATACCTAAATAAGAGCGGCAAGCGTTGCGTTAGCAGCAGGGTACGCATTCTTAGTGCATTTAGATGTACAAATATTTTTTGATTGTACTGGAGATACGTACCCTGCTGCTAACGCAACGCTTGCCGCTCTTATTTAGGTATGAGGGTAAGAAGCTTATCAATAAACTTCAAACAAATTACTCTGAAAAAAGCTAAAAAAAACTTCCTGTGTTTATAGAAAAATTAACAAAATGTTATTGGGAATTAATTACGCAAATAAACATGATAAGTTGAAAAACTAAAAAGCATCAAACAAAAACTCGAATTCAAAACAAAGATTTATATTTACTTTTACTGATGAACAATAAAAAAAAGATTGTTTATGTTAATACATTGTAGACTTAACGTCAAATAAATTACTTTAGTATTTTTAATCGTATATAATTTTTAATTTCTCCAATAATCGAATAAAATTTATTCGACTAGGGAGATACATTTTTATTGATATGTATTTTATTGAAAACAAAATTTGTAATTGTAATAAAAATTGTAAGTCACTATTCATTCATTCGAACAATCGAATAAATTTTTTCGAATACTTTCCCATTAAGAATTATCTCATTTTCTTAAATAAAATTTTTTCGGAATGCAAATAAGTCATTGAGTGATTTTCATCTGTGTCATCAAATAGATGTTGCTTGTAACCAATTATTTCGAAAACAGTTAAAAATATATGTGTGTGTAAATTTAAATTTTTGACAGCTAGGACCACTGTGCGAATTTCGCAGAATTTGACTTAATTACTTTAACAACGAAACTGCGTGAGCGTATGTAATTCTAAGATTTATCAAATATGCATGTTTTGAGGATAAGAAATAAATAAAGCAAAAAAACTTAAAAGATAAAGATTTCCAAGTAGTGATGAATGATGGTGCTTAGAAGCTGTTTTGAGACCCAGCAACAACATTTACGTGTTTGCCGCCAATTTTACTTAGATTTTTTTTATTGCATTTGTAAGTGATTTGAAGTTTTTTGTTGTTGTCTGTCTATGTGTTACCAATGTAGTATGCATTGTCTGTATTTATTACTTTAAACGCATTAATGATGTTTGCTGTTGTTGTTGTTGTTGTTGTTGTTGTGGGCATCTGCCTGCCATCTCTTGCAATTTGGCATGTGTGCGTTTTCTTTTTTAAATATTTTTGTTCTTAAATCTGTCTGTGTGTCCGACCGTCCGTTCATTGGTCTGTCATTATAAATGCTGGTTTTTATAATTGACGATGATTAAATCAATGCTACTGCGATTTTTCTTTTATCTTTTGTATTTTATTTTATTTTTTCTTAAATATTTTTTTTTTTGTTTCATTTCGGACATTTAACACAGCTTCTGCACTTTTTTCACGCAATTTTTCATTTGCCACTTGTTAAATGCATCAATGTCTTGTTGCTGCTGTAAATGCCAGCAGCAGCGGCCACAACAACAAATGAATGCAGTTTATTTTTGCTACAATCTCCCCTTCTTTTTATTGCACGCGAATGGTAAGTAGCAATAAGAGTTAATCTGTTTTGTTGTATAGAGAGCTGCTTCGTTATTAAGTAATTTGACTCTTTGGGCAGAGCAAAGAAATGAATAACAAACAAATTCCTTTTTGATCTTTTAACACATTTTTATTTGGGATGATGTCGATTGTATTGTATGTGCAGTATTTTTCCTGACTTATGCAGTTATTCATTGTGTTACAGGTGCAACATAATTGTTTTTTTTTCATTTATTTTTCCCATGCATTCTTTGTTTTTTATTTGTTGTGTGTTTGTAAACTAGCGCCACCTTGTTTTTCATTGCTTTGGCATTGCAGCAGCAGTCCGACCCGACCGACCAATTAAGATCTTCTGTTTTTCTTTAGACCGACTGGAAATGTGTTGTTGCTTGGATTTTACGAGTATCTTTTAAACTCTCATGTTGCTGCTGAATTAATTCGTTGCGTTTCTTTTTTCGCTTCGCATTTCTCGTTGCAATGCGTAAAATAATTATTTAATAGCACTTTTGTTATTAATGCTATTTTAATGTTTTTCATGCCATTCCATTCGTCTTTTATTTTATCCTGTAATTTTGTAGTATAAAAATTATTTTAATTGGTTTATGGATCATACGAATAGTGTTTTATTAAAGTCATTCCTTTGAATTATACAAAAAGAGAAGAAAAAAAAAATAGCGAGAAATTGTAATTTGTTTTATCAAGGACTGGAATGAGTTAAATTAAAAAGTACTTTTCAGAAAAATACAAAAATTCAAAGCATTTAAACAAAGTGTATGAGAAAAATATTTGAAAAATTTTGTTATGGTTAAAAATTTTTGTGTAATAACAGATTTTTTTTTATTTTTAAAGGATATTTTTTTTTAAAAGAAATTTTTTAATATTTTTTTTTCAAAGAACATAAAGTAAATATTTTAATGAAATTCTAAAGAGTTTTTCCTTTTCTTTAATAGCAATATGATTTAACAATTATGCCATCTTAATGTATAAAAAAATGTTAAAGAAATCATCCGTACTATATGTAAATAAGGTCCTTTTTAAAGGGCTAAAGATAAGGAAATGAAAAATCGAGCACGGCAGATTGACTATATATTATCTGCTTAGATTAATTTTGTTATGATCGCAGTGCTGCCTAAAAAAAATGTTAAATTAGTTGCACAATGTAATCAGTAAACTTATAATGCTTTTGAAATGAACCGAATGAGAGATGCTGTATACAAAAATCAATATTGCTTTTTATTTCGACAGTTGGTAAATGCTAACACGACTTCTTAAGTATTAAAAATATGCATTTATGGAAGCGATGAAAATGTTGTTATTCTCTTAAAATAAAAAAGCTGTAAGAGCTACGGATCTGAAATTTTTACTTTGGCCGCTACAGCAAATATATGACAATTAAAAAACTAAAGGGTGTTCCAAAGTGAGCAACGAAAAATTTTTAAATCCCAATGTAGTATGTATATAGAAAATTATATTTAGGCACTTGCAATTTTCAAAGCGAGTGAATTTTTATGCAGACTACTCCAATTAAAGTGAAATTAAAAAAAAAATCCAAGGTAAAGGGTATTCAATCATTTAATGTAATTTTGACTATGTAATTTTGACAACTTGCGGTATCTTGGAAACTGTAAGAGGCAAACTTTTGAAGCGCTAAATTAAAAAACTACTAAAATTTTTAAAATTAAAAATACCAATAAAAATAAAATAATTCGCTAAAATGAAAAAAAAAACTCATCACAAGTAAACAAATCGCTAAGAACCGAAAAAAATACAAAAAACATAAAAAATTGGTAAAACTAAAAGTGTGTACATATTGTAAAAAAACCTTCAAAATTAATAAAAATCGCCAAACGAAAAAAAGCCAAAACTAAAAAAATGCTAAAATCCGAAATAACAAAACTAAAAAAACCGAAAAAGAGCTAAAACTAAAAAATCGCTAAAACTAAAAATATTTATTGTAAAAAAAACAAAAACCCCCATAAACTAAAAAAAAAATCACGAAAACAAAAAAGCTCTACAAATTAAAAAAAATCGCTAATCGCAATAACTAAAAAAATATATTGTAAAAAACAAACAAAAAATTGAAAAACTAAAAAATCGCTAAAACGAAAACAGAGTTAATGCTAAAAAAAATCGTTAAAACGATAAAAGCGTCAATACAAACATAATCGCCAAAAACCTAAAAAATGCCAAAAATAAACAAGGGCCGTACGGAACCCTTCATGTGCGATTCAAAGTCTGTCGCACTTTACTGAATTTATTTTTATTTTTTTTGCTGGTTGTTTTTGCTGTTGCTTTACTATTAATTATAAAGAGATAATTTTTTTGGCCAAAAATTGGAGAGTTTTCGGAACTCAAATTATTTGATTGCAAGTGTTTAATTTTATACTCAATTTGTATTACAGATTTGTATACTGACTTTGCATCAGACATGTTTTTGTATTCAATTTTAAGTGTGTGTGTGTGTGTGTCTGTCTGTCTGTCTGTCCTTTCTATTGTCTGACTACACTTTACGCTCTAAATACTCCTGAATCATAATCAACGTGTTCAGAAAAAAGTAAGAACCGATGAAAAAAAGTTAACGACATCACTGGCCCCATACATATTTATTTCCACAATTAAATATTTAAATGTTGTATCGTGAAACTCATACCAAACATAAAATTAATAAAAAAGGGGTTCTTTTGCTAGTTTCTCATTAATCAACTCCTGGGTTTTTTCCAACACTTTTTGGTTATGAGTAATTATGCATGTATGTATGTACTTATGTATAACTTCTCCAAAGTTGTTTCATGCTTGTGCAAACTATATTTTCAATAAACTTTATAATGATATGTGCACTATTAATAAACAACCCTTGTATTCTTTTAACCAAAATTATTTAAGAAATAAATTCAGTAAAGTGCGACTCTGACTCGCGCACGAAGGGTTCCGTACGAACACTAGATATGTAATTTAATACAAACTTCATCTTATATAATATATAGTTTTGGCATTTTTTTAGTTTTTCGGGTCTTTTCGTTTTTTTTTTGTTTTGGCGATTTTCGCGTTTTTTTCGGTTTTGGCGATTTTTTTAAGTTTTGGCTCCTTTTTTAGTTTTCGACACTTTATTTTCTTGTTTTGGCGTTTTTTTCATTTTGGCGATTTTTTTTATTTTTGGCGAATTTTTTCATTTTTGCGATTTTTTTTATTTAAAATTTTTTTTTAGTTTTGGCGACATTTTCGCGTTTTGGCGATTTTTTTCGATTTTTGGCGTGTTTTTTCATTTTGGCGTTTTTTTCATTATGGCGATTTTTTCGAATTTGGCGATTTATTTTGGTGTTAGAATTTTTTTTTATTTTGGCGATTTTTTTCGTTTTAGCGATTTTTTTTAATTTTTGGTTTGGCGATTTTATAATTTTCGGTTTTTTAGTTTTACCGTTTTTGAAAATTTCAAGTGTTTGCCTCTTACGGTTTCTAAGATATAGCAAATTGTCAAAATTACATAGTCAAAATTGCATTAACTGATGGACCACCCTTTAATATTAATTTTTTTAAATTTTAGTATTAATTGTTGTAGTCTGTATAAAAATACACTAATTTTTCAAATTTCAACTTTCAATATACATATGTTCATACATGGTATTTTAATAATTTTCGTTGCTCGTTTTGGAACACCCTTTAATTTTTAATTCTCATGTATTTGTTGTTGTAGCGGCCAAGGTTCTACATACTGTGTCCAAATTTCAGGTCCGTAGCTCTTACGGTTCCTGAGAAAATACCGTGTGACGGACAGCGTAGCGAAAACAATAGGGTTCCTTTTCACCTTTGGTGTACGGAACCCTAAAAAGAAGAAACTTTAAAAAAGTACGAGTATTTTTAAGTAAACAATGAACTCAATTTTATATGTACATATATGATTTTTTGATTTATTTGACCTTAATTTGTTTAATTAAATTTTATTTATTTTTATAAACAAGCAAGTGCATGATGCCGTCTGGCTATTTCATTATTATTAGGCAAATGTTTGGCGGCAACATATTCTTTACACTCAAAGAAATTCACTGCCAGTTACATATTTAAATGAAGCATGTATGCGAACACACAAAACAAAATTAACATGCAAGTAGTGTACTTTGCTTTATTATGTTGCATGTCTTTTGTTTGGTCGGCCCAGAAAACCGCAAAGTATCTTTTCTCCTTTTTTTGTGTACAATAAAACTCACATACACACACACACACATTATTCAGTCTGTCTTTTTGTTACCTACCGAGGTCGGACATGTGTGAACGCATTTGCTGCTTTGTCTAACAGCCTGTCTTACATATTACAAAATGGTTGTTTAATTAGAGTGAAGAAAAGTAGAAGAAAAAACCTTCATTTACCTTCATTTTTAATGGTTTATTATTGTAAACTCTAAATTATATATTTAGTTGCAAAGCAAAATTTAAGTAAATTATCCCTCCGTCAGTCAGCTCAGACAATTGGTCGGCTGAATTATTTAAATATTTACATACTATGTATGTATGTATGTATGTATGTGCACAAATATGTGTGTGTGTGTGTGTGTGTGGATATAGAGAAATATGCCAATTAATAATTGAAAAGGCCAGCAGAGTTCTAGGGAACGTTAAACAAATTGTGCATTGACACTAAAAATATGTATTACTATGTTTGTCAATTTGTGGGATAAACTGTTTTTAAAACAGTATCATGGTGGCTACAGTTTTCAACAATCATATCGCCGGGGCGTGATGTTTTAAGGTACAGGATGTGTTTTATAGAACCTTTTGTAGTACATTTTAACTTTCTAATTTTTTTCTTACTTTCGAAAATGCGGTAAAACAGAACCCTGTTCTAGAATGTTAAAATGTTCTAAAAAAATATATATGTATGTATGTATGCCATTCATTGTTACAATAAGTCTTTTTTACATTTATTACGCTTTTCAATGAAAAATCGCAATAAAATTGTTTTTTGAAGTATAGAGTTTATTACAGCGGCCCACCCACTCTCAATATTATTGTCCAATTTTTCGTATTGAACAATAATATCGCCAATGTCATATTCGAAGGTAGCACAATATATTCGCAAAAATCTAGACTTGATTTTTATTGCACAATCAAGAAAATTGTGTAATGTGGTGGCAATATTGACAGGAAAATTGGGCAATATTTTTTTTAAATATTGTGCCATTTCCCAGCAAAAGTTTTTGCTGGAAGACAGGTAAACGGAATCACTTGCGCTTTTATAATGCATGATTTTCGTTCGCGATGAGCCGCTTAGCAATAAATCATCCACCAAACGTGTATGTGTATGTTCGTAGATATTTATATAATTGTGTACAGACGTGACATAAAAACAGCCGTTCGAACCAAACTAATGGGCAAGACTGTATTCGATTATAATTGACTCGCCATAACGCCATAGCCATTGCAATAGAAACCAATTGAAATTTGGTTTGCTTATGGCTATGTCATTACTAGCGGTCTCCACTAGCCATGAACTTGGTATGGGCATCATGTCGGACATCGCAAATGGCTAATGGAGACCGCTCATGTCCAACTTTCGTCCATGCTCTGACATCAATGCCCGAGCATATGTCTGAGCAAAAATGTTCGCCATGATATTTGACGTCCGCAACCATTTGCAATAGAAAGAAAAGAGACAGAACAAAATTGGTAAATGTTCCATCTCTGTTGCTCTACCGCAAAATACTTTGATATGCCTGAACATGGACAACGCACGTGTTCACCACAACAAGGAAGTTGATGCATTTTTCAAAGTTGCTCTGCCGGGGTCATGTTCATGTCATGTCCAAGTCGATGGCTAGTGGAGACGTAGGGTTATGGCCATGTCGCGTCTAATTGAACCTTTAGAGATGCAATGTATTGCTTCTAACAGCTTTTAGTGCTTCTAAGTGTCGAATATTTTTTACTGGGTTATTGCATATTATACAGTCGAATCCGCTTTAGCGCAACACGCTTTATTGAAAAAAATCGGATTACTGAAAGCGATACAAATCCCCGCACTGATTTTAAACGCAGCTAGTATTATTCACTTCGCTTTAGCGAAACATCGCTTTACTGAAAATATCGTGTTACTGAAAACCAAAAGCAAGCCCACAACTACGTTTTGCATGAAACTTACTTCGCTTTAGTGAAAAAATAAACAATGACAAATTTATTTATTAGAAATCGATTGCATAACTTAAGGCTGAAAAAATTGTGCATGTTTTGTTCGTTAAAAAATTAAATGGCAAAATGTATTTGTCCTTTTCGCTCTTACGTACTTTCTTGTATTTTTCCATTACATTGCCAATGCAAGTGGCTAGACATATGACATATAAAATATTGTTTTACTGATTTTAAGCAGTACGCTTAACTGTAACAAATTTCAGTAATCCGAACTACGTTTTAGAAAAAAATCGCATAACTGAAAAAAATTGGTTTTTGGTTATTTCCAATAAAGCGGAGTCGTCTGTATAGTCAAAACGACAATATGTACAACAACATATGCAATACAATTGTATAATGAATGGGCCGCTTTAAGAATGTTAAGTTTTGCTTTAAAGAACGCCAAATTTAATTCTTCTTAAATAAAAAGTTAAAAAATTTTTCACTTTTTCCAGAAAAAAAGACGACATAAATGTGTAAAATGAAACGCGAAAGGGGAAAATTCATTTTATTAAAAAAAATCCAGAAATTTACCTAGAAAATTACATTTTTATCTTCTCTGCCCGAACCAAGCGCTAATATATTCTTATTTGCTTTATGTTGCAGTTTTATTTTCTTGTTTCTCGATGCTCGTGTCGGCACTTTGAAGTCAACATTCGATGTCTTATTTCGAAATACCGCTTGCTTTTAACAACTAATCCTAAAGTTAGAAACAATATCTGACGTTGTTTACAGCACTTACTGTGTGTAATAATATATGATAGAACTCTCACTTTGTTTGTATTAATATTAAAATTAATGTTTAAAGATATTCACAGTTGGTTATAAACAGGGAAACCGCAAATATGCAATTGCATGTTTTTTCTTGTGTGACGAATTAATGCCAGGACAATATATTTATCAGTTTCAGAACTTTTTATGAATTTTGGCATCGATTTGTTAGTGCATATTTTTGCATATTTTACCCATTAAAGCATATTTTCGCATATATCAGCCTTACACGCATATTTTTAGCATATATTCTAATTTTAAGAGCATAATTTACGCTTTTAGGGCATATTTTGATACTTTATGGAATTTTTTTTAATATGCTTACAAGCTGATCTATTGGTCAAAATTTTTATTTTTCGCCATTTAAATCTCATTTACAATCTTCCATGTAGTATGTGGACGTTTGTTTAAACAAAAATTTGGGTTTGCTAGTTGTAAAGGACTCTGCCCCGATTACATCAGTAGACGTTAAAGGAACTTTAAATGTATAAAAATTTACTTAGATGTGACAGGCAACGATTTTTATTTGAAAATCGAGGTCAATATTTTGTTGTTTATTTCAATGAAATTAAACAAAATCTTGGCTTATTTATCCAAAATACAGTTCAAAAGTTTTAATTCTGATATCGTGATCTCTTTTAAAATTAAAGTTAAATTTTTACGAGCGTATAAGAAAAATAATTTGTATTATTTGCTTTAGTCAAAATTTATATGGCAAATAAACCAATTTATTTCATAGTGCATATTGAATGTGCATAAAATACTTTTTTTTGGAGCATATTTCTGGTTTCCCTGGTTATAAATAATCATTCTCTTACTCTTTTGATGATACGAGGGTGGTTCATTAAATCAGTTATTTTTGGAAGAAACACAGGTTTTTATATATAAAGTTGTTTTACATTTCAACATATTCTCCTTTGTGTTCTATACACTTAGTCCAACGTTTCTCCAATTTTTTTATCCCTTCCGAAAACTATGATTTTTTGAGGTCATCAATGCCTATTTTAATGACCTTTCATGTTTGTGAGATGAATCGTTATTGTAGTCAAATCTCTTGCAGAAACCTCAAATGGGCATCCAGAACGTTCGATTTGTACGGTCACAACGAAATTCAGTGAACAACTGTTTTACAATTAAAATTGATGGTGAAGGATCTCCATGTATTTATCAAACAAAAAAATTTTTTTTTTAATTTAGTTCTCAAAACTAGCGTTAGTCTGCTATCAACGAATGTCATACACATTCAGAGCACATCCCTTTGTGGTCGATTGGCCAATGAATCGCAGTACGCATACAGAGAGAATTCCTTTTTTAGCCGCACTGTTCGTATGTGGAACCAACTATCTGTGGAGGTCTTTCCTGTCATTACCAGCATGGGAAGGTTTAAATCGAATGTCCACAGACACTATTCCCTCTATCCTCCTTCCCTATAACCTATTTTCCTAGTTCTAGCACAATGCATTGCATGCGTAGGGGTTATCCCCTGAGTGCTGGTCCTATAAAAAAAAGACAAACTAAATGATGCAGCTTATTCCAATTTAGACAGTAATCAACTGACAGTTGCATGGTGAAGGGAGCATTATTGTCATTTGATTAATTTGAGTGGAAAAACTTAATTGATATTATCAAATTATTTATAGGTGAAAATTGAATTAATTTTTTAATTGATATTACAAATATTTTAATTAATATTACAAAATCATTCATATTACTTTTTTGTGTGTATAACTAAATGATAAAAATATGACAGCGAAAAAAAATGTAGAAGAAGAAAAGTTAGTTTGTCACATCGATTTTGAATGCGTACTACAAAGTCTAGGCCAAATTCTCTACACTTGTCGCCCACAAAGCATTTTCGCCTGATTCACTTAACACAAGCAAAATCCAAAATGTAAATGACCTCTAAAGCAGAAATGTGATTCCTGCTTAGGATTTAATGATACAATGATGAAAAAGAAAATTTCACAGTTATTGAAAGCTCATTTAGCTGTAATAAATCTTAAA
The DNA here is from genome assembly GCA_949987645.1 of Tachina grossa. Lineage (NCBI taxonomy): Eukaryota > Metazoa > Arthropoda > Insecta > Diptera > Tachinidae > Tachina > Tachina grossa. The sequence continues at coordinate 112,156,514 of OX465277.1, forward strand.
ATGTCTTTCGTAATTAGTGGGAAAAAGGTACAGCAATATTTTATGATTTTAAAATTTAATTGAAATCTCAAAAATTTACTATAACTTCATATTGTTCTTTTTCGCTTGCTCTGCTCTTCACCTGAGATGCAGTGTAATAATTAAAAAAGAAAAAATAAACCCACAAGCTCATTGAATGTGTCTGCGTATCAGAGATCAATTGTGGCACTTCCTATGGCGCTAAAATTGATGTCAGAGAAAGAAAAAATACCCCCACTTTAACAGCAGCAGTAGCAGCAAAAAAGTGTAAAAAGCTTAAACAAAACAATGCAATTATTAAATGAAAAATTTGGAACTGAAGTTGCAGAGCACTACAGCACAGTGGGGCTGAACTAGAAATAAACAGTGATATATACAATATCTTTGAAATTATGTTGCCTTTTAAATAAGTGCTACAATAAGGCATTGGAATAAAGCTTGTGCTTAATAAATATTTGCTCTTTTCTTCATGAGTCCGTGAAATGTTAAAAAAGCACAGAAAAAAATAGACAAGAATTATTTTCAGTAAAACCATGTTATTGAATAAAATTTTAGTTTCAATAATATTTGTCATTAACTTGAATATTGAATATCATTTAATGTCATTTATTTGTGTTGTGTTGGTGTTTTCCTTGCTTGTTGATTGACTAAACCTGGTCATGTGCTGATGTTGTTGTTTATTTTGATTGTTGGTGTTGTATTCGTGTGCATTCGGACAAGAAGCCGAAAAATGACGTGGCTTGTTTTTTTTTTACTCAGCAAAGTTATTTTTAGATTAGAAGAAACAAAAGAAATCATGTTTTGCGTGTACTCATTATTTGCGTATCAAAAAGCGATTTGCTCTTTAGCTGAGTGGTAAGTACGTTAGTTTATTAGTCAAGAGATTGCCGGTTCGACTCATCCCAAACAAAGCAAACAAAAAGGTGTTGAAAAATGTGACGACATTCATCCACACACACAACACAATAACAATAAGTCGAACGCTGTCGACATGCTATCGACATTGCGGGACAGGCCCTTAAAATAGTTTCTTAAAGACCTTCAAGGTTTATGAAATCAAAATATTTGGTATGTGTTTTAATCAAATCAAATAGGAAAAACTAAGTAATTTGCATATTTCTGCTCTCCTTATTTTGCTGTCGGCTGCACACTGTGCTCAGTAAATTCAATATGAAATTGCTGCCTGCTGCACTCAATATGGAAAAAAACAAATGCTTATGGTATTTTTTTTAATGAATTTTTTAAAAGCCTCTGACGATGGCAATAGCAGCAAAAATAATGATGATGATGACGTTTCCTTGTTGCAGGATGATAAGTTTTTTCTTTATTCATTCAATTGTCCCAGTTTTATTTTTTTTTTTGTTGCATTTAGAATGAAATTATGAAACCCAAATTTTTGGTTAAGAAGAAGGGGTAGGAAGAGCAGGAATAGCAGCAGTAGCAAAGTGGCAGGCAATATGTGCATGCATGTGCAACACTACAAGCCAGCAAGCAGCAGCATCATGTGAATTTGATGATATTTAACTGATATTGTGGGTTTTTTTCTCAAATTTATTTACATGAAGTGTACACTCAAAGGAAAAAAAAAATTCTAAATTTAAGTAAAAAAAATTTCTAAGTTTAAGTAATTTTTTCTGAGTTTAAATAAATTTTTACAAAAATCTAGTAGAAATTACTTAATATGAGTAAAAAATAAAAAGTTCATATCCTTAAATGTAGTTCGTAAAAATAAACACAAAAATGCCCACATTCAAAGACAAGTTTACTGGCTTAAAGGATATATAGGGTGGGCCAAAAGAAACCAATGGGTGTAAAAGTTTAATAACTTTTTTGTTTATTAATTTTTTTTTATTTTTTCTTTCAGATTATATAATATACAAAATGGAAATTTTTTTACACTAAGTATGAAAAATGATGTCTCTTAAATGACCACCGTTTTCAGCTTCGCACTGATGGGCTCTTTTTAGAGCATTTTCCATAACATCTTTCAAAACTTGTGGCTGTAGCGTTCGAATTTCTGCAACAATGTTTGCCTTGAGTTCAAGGATTGTCTCTGGCTTGTTCACATACACTCGCTCCTTCAAAAAACCCCAAAGAAAATAGTCGGGTGCTGTCAAATCTGGCGATCGCGCTGGCCAAATAATTTCCGAATTTCGAGAAATTATTCGCTCTCCGAAAATTTGACTTAAAAGTGCCATTGTGCCTCGGGCAGTATGGGCAGTGGCTCCGTCCTGCTGAAACCACATACCAGGTCTGTTTTCAAGAGCAGGACGTAAAAAATTTTCTATCATAAACCGATACCGCTCTCCATTTACGGTTACAGCACTTCCATCTTCATTCTCGAAGAAGTAGGGCCCAATGACATTTTCAGATGTGATCCCACACCATACTGTACACCTGATGGGGTGCAATTGGCGTTGATGAATGGCTCTTGGATTTTGAGAACCCCAGAACCTACAGTTCTGCTTATTAACAAAGCCATTCAAATGAAAATGAGCTTCATCACTCATAATCAAATTTTCAATAAAGTTGATTTCATTTCTGGCCAACTCTTGAAATTTAACTGCAAAATTTAGACGTTGCCGATGATCTGCGGGTTTTAATTCTTGGACCAATTGCACCTTATATGGGTATAACTGTAAATCTTTTTTTAAAATGCGCCGTAGTGACGTACGAGACATTTCTAGCTGAGCAGAACGCCTTCTGCCAGATGTTTCTGGTGCTTCGTTAACACTTTGCTGTACTCGTTCAATATTTTCCGCAGTGCGACTTAAACGTGGTCTACCGGTTCGAGGCAAATCTCTTACGCTGCCATGTTGGTGATGACGATTAACTAAGCAACGAATCATCGCTTCAGAGGGCGAAATTCTGACGTTAAAATGTCGACGATATGCTCTTTGCGTTAAAATAATTGATCTCTGGTTTAAATTATAAAATTCTATTGTTCTGGTTCTCTGTTCAGTTGTGAACCTCTCCATTATAAATTCTCCAAGTGTTGTCTATATAATTTGAAAGAAAAAATAAAAAAAAATTAAACAAAAAAGTTATTAAACTTTTACACCCCTTGGTTTCTTTTGGCCCACCCTGTATTTACCAAAAATTGGAAAATTGTTTAAAAATTTAGGGAAATTGTATCCTAAGAACTAGTCAATCTCGTTGTATATCAAAAAATAAATTTTAAGAAATGACTTACTCCCGATTAGTTCATCATATTTGACTTACTTGAAAGATATAAAAAGGAATTCTGAATTTTAGAAAAATATTTACCACTTTTAAGTATTTTTTCTTTAAATTATAGAATTTACCTGTTAGGCAATTGGTTAGAGTGCTTGCCTATCATTCAGAAGGCTGTTGGTTCAATACTTGTCTTCTCTCAAAGAATTAATATGTTTGTATGGTGAATTAATTAAGAATATATAATGAAGATGTAATAAAAACATACCATGTGGTATAGAATTTAATGAAAAATAAAAAAGTACCAGAATTAAAGACATAAAAAAACTTTGAAAAATTTGCTAAATTTGAGATCAAAGATGAAAAAATATTTTTGCAAAGCTCCGAATTTTATGGGAAAATTTTACTTAAACATAAATAAAACATAAATATAATTTCTATAAACTAGTTCATTAATGAACTAGAAATTTAGTAAATATTTTATTGGTTTCAAGTAAAAAACAGCTTTGGCGCCATACGACAACTCTTTGTTACTCAAATTTAGAAAATTTTAGTTAGTTTTTTTTTGAGTGTAAGACGTTTTTTTTTATTATTTATACTTTTTTTTCGGGTTAACTTTACTCAGTATTCACAGCCAGCAAGAGCAGCAGCAACTGTAGCAGCAAATGCAGCAGAAGCCGTTGCAGCAAAAACTTTAACTTTCGAATTTTGTGGTGACTTTGTTTTATGTGCTTGAATTTTTATCGGGCTTCCTAAGTTTTAAATTTTGTGCGTTTTTGTTATTTTTTGTTTTTTGTTTTGAACGTGTGTATTATCGTAAATTTTTGGCAATTTTTTTTTTGCTTTCGTCTTGAACTTATTTTTTTTTTTTTTTTTCGGTGGATTTTTGTAAAACAGGCAAGTTCCCATACTTTGTTTCAACGATTTGTATAAATATTAAGTGGCTGGGTAACAAAAAGCAACCGGCCATGCATACAAAGGCACGCATACTTAACACACACAATTATGAAAGCATTCTTAGAAGTTCTCAAAAAAAAAAAAACCAGTAATCGTTAAAAACATCATTTCTTGGGTTAGAATCTTGGTAATTAAATAAAAAGTCTCAAGTGTACAATTCTTATTAATTCAGAACACTTTATTTACTCAACACTGCTATCAAGAACTTTTAAACACACAATGTTAAATTATTCACTGCTGGAATACCGCGATGTTAACTTTGCTGTTCTTGACACTAGAGTGTTTGCTTAGCGAACGCATCGTTTTTTTTAGCGTTCCGTACACCAAAAGTGAGAAGGAACCCTATTGTTTTCGATACGCTGTCCGTCTGTCCGTCACAGGGTGTTTTCTCAAGTACCTTAAGAGCTGCGGACCTGAAAGTTTGAACTTCGGCCGCTACATTTAAAAATTAAAGGGGGCTTCAAAACGTGCAACGAAAAATATTAAAATCTTATGTAATATACATACAATTCTATATAGACACTTGAAATTTTCAAAGATAGAATATTTTTATGCAAACTACAACAAGCACTAAAATTTAAACAAATCAAAATTAAAGTAAATGGTATTTTGACTATGTAATTTTGACAGGTTGCTGTGTCTTAGAAACTGCAAGAGGCAAACTTTTGAAATTTTAAAAAGCGCAAAATCCCAAAATTATTAAATCACCAAACTGAAAAAAATCGCCATATGCCGAAAAAATCGCCTTAAATAAGCGCCAAATTAAAAAAATCTAAAAACAAAAAAAAAAATCACCACAAACCGAAAAAATCGCCTAAACGATCAAAAAGCGTTAAAATCGCTAAAACTAAAATAAATCAGCAAAAACGAAAAAATGAAAACTCAAAAAAAAAACGCCAAAACTAAAAGAAAACACAAAAACAGAAAAAATGCCCAAATTCGTACGAAACCTTTCGTATGCAAGTCAAAGTCGTACTTTACTGAATTTATTTTATTAAACTTAAGATTAAGCTTCCTAGAAGAATGTTGTTAGCAGCCCATTCAACAGCCTCTCAGAAATTCATTTATGTATATCACTTCACTAGTGGGGTGTTGGTTGCAATTCGTTCTGCAGGTTTGTCTGTATGTACGTTGACAATAGATTATCATTGTAGAAGCATTATAGTTGTTGTTTTTTGTGTCTGTCGTCTGCATTGGCTTATGTGTTTTGTGTGGTTGTAAATTTCTTAATTAACAGAAAGTATAACATTAAAGTTTATTACTTTGCCTTGAATGTTCACTTCAAGATCGTATTGTATGTTTGTGTACTTGTGTATTTACTACTTTAGCTAATAATATCTGGATCATTCTTACTGTTGACAAATGTTTTAGGTCAATTCAAGGTAATTGCATAACAAACAATGTGTGTGTATTGTATGTGACCAACTAATGCCTATTTTTAAGCGACTTCAAAAAAGGAGGGCGTTATCAATGTTTCTGTATTTTTTCATAGCTTCGCCATTTTTAAACCAATTAAAAATTTCTTTTTCTAAAACGGTATAGCTTGCATTTGATCAAATTTCTTAAAAAAGACGCCCATTAAATTTTTCCTTTTGATTTTATGTAATTTTGCTTATCCGATTACTACAAAACTTAGAAAAAGACTTGGTCTATAATATTTGACACAGTGTGGTGGAGCCACACCCATTAAAATTTAATATAAATATCACGTGCGTCTACTTAACTGTTTGGAAAAAACTCTTGAGCTCTAAAAATGGCACGATCTTGCATATAAAAAAGTTGGCGGGGTAACGCCCCGATACCCATGAAATTTGCCAAGCAGTTTGGGGACTTCGAATGCCATAATCTGTGCTTACAAAATTAGGCGGGGCCATGCCCATTAAAAGTTAATATTATATTTTACGTGCTTGTAGCTTACTGATTCTTAACAAACTTGACACACACCATGAGCTCGAAAGTATCAAGATCTTTCATTTAAAAAGTAGGCGGAGTCACGCCCATTTAAGTTTAGTAATAAATTAAATGTACTATTACTTATCTCCGATCTCCACAAAACTTTGCAAACAGTTTAGGGTTTTGGAAACTTGGAAAGGCATAATCTTGTGCTTACAAAACTGGGCGGGGCCATGCCCATTAAAAGTTATTATATTTCACATGCTCTTCTACTTGATACATACCTTGAGCTCTGAAAATGGTGATATCTTGCATGTGCAAAACTGTTAGGGTGGGACCACTGATATTTGCAAAAGTGGGCGTGAACACTACCCCCGCCCCCACCTTGAGGATAATATAAAATTGGCACTAAAAACTTAAAAATAAAGCTTTTAAAAGAAATTGAACCGACTTCAAAAATAAGTACTAAAAATTTAAAAATAATTTAGATTAAGTTAAAAAAAAAATATTTTTATATGTGTTACCATAGTAGGCCTTATATGTGACAGCGCATAGAGAAAGGGACCTAAGGGTAAAAAAAATCAATCTTCACTTTTTTTTTTTTTTTTTTTTTTTGATTTGGACAACATCTGAGCATCGAATGAAACCGATCCCATGCCCCAAAAGTGTTCCCTCCCAGAGATATGCGCGTTTTATGATGTGATGGTACACCAAAGATACACGTATTTAACCCTCTTATGCAAAAACGTTTGTTAAAGTTAAATCATGTGTTAAAACCGGTTTTGCCATACAAAATTCGTTTGTTAAACCAACTTTAAGTTTAACAATCGTTTTTGCATAAGGGGGTAAATCTTTAAAATGGCTCTCCTGAACAAAACCGGTTTTTACCCTTAGATCCCTTTCTATTTTGCGCGTCACATATACTTCATCAGCATCTATATTCTACTTTAATGCTTTTAGAAATCTTCGCTTCAATAATGAATGCCAAGATCTAAATTTTACTTTTGAAAATAAATGTTTTATTGCACTTTAATGTTGTTCTCTTTTCCAGTCGACTTTTACGTTTGCCTTCGTTTTTATACCTACCAAAATTTCAGACAGCGTAAGCCGTCAAAAAAAGAGTACACATGAAAAAATAAAGGAAGAAATAAAAAAGGGTTAAATTTCCATTAACCAAAATATGATGCAACTGAGTAAACATTTGTAGGAATATGAGAATAATAAGTACTCCATGCTTCAAGTGCTTTAAAACACACACATACACATAATACTGGCTGTAATGTAGACGATGTCTTGTTTTTTTTTTTTTGTTACTCTGCTCTTGTAAATTTTTGGCAATTTTTTGTTTTTCATTGTTTCAGATACCTCTTACCCTTTTTTTTAACAATATTCATTCTTACACATACTAGTGCATGTTGCCAAAAATAAATAAATAAAAGTAAAAAGTCTTTTGCGGCTGGGTCCCTGCTTACAAAGAAAAAAAAATTGGTGTGGCAACTAGACCCTCTTTGGTAACGTGGTGTTTGCTTGGTTCTTGTTTTTTTTTTTTGGTTTTACGCATTTCCGTTTGTTACAATTCATGACACTTTATTCTTTTATAAATATTGCGCTGTTAGTCCTCCTGCAACACTCTTGGCCCTCTTAGAGCTCCTGTATCGCTTCGCAGTATTGAAAAAAAAAATATATTTTTTTGCTTATATTTTCGTTTTTGGAAATTTCAAATTCTTTTTTTTTTGCTCGTATGTTTGTTGGCTTGCATTAACAACAGCGTGTATAATAATCGATTTCAGGTATCGTTGTCATGATGTCATGTTGCATGTAATGTGCGTATGTTACATATGTCTGTGTCTGTTGCTGCTGCTATTGTTTTCATGCATGTGACCATAATAACAGTGTTTGGCTGTTACAAATGTCTTGCTATAGACTTCAATTTAAATTTTTACACATTTTAATAGAAACAAAATTGCATTTGAATGGTGCAACCTTATAAAAAAGGTAGACAGTACAAAAAAAAATTTCTTGAAAAACCTAAAAGAAAAACTTAAAAGGAAACAATTTTATTCACTCAGAGAAACAAGCAAAAACAGTTAATTATAAACTTAATTTTAGGGAAATATATTTGTTTAACTATATCGCTAGTTTATTGCAACATACACACAAAAAATTAGTGTGAATAATTTTGTAATATCAATTAAAATATTTGTAATGTTAATTAAAAAATTAATTAAATTTTCACCTATAAACAATTTGATAATATCAATTAAGTTTTTCCACTCAAACTAATTAATGCAATTAAAAATTTAATTGAATGAATTAAATTCTTAATTGAAAACATTAATTGGTGAATATTTTTTTTATGTGTAGTATTTTCAAAAATAATTAAAATTTTTGATTTACTGAAAATAAAGTGTTCCTTATTAATTTCTTTGTTTGCGCAAAGTAACAAATGAATTGTTAGCCTCTCCTAAAAACAAGTCTTGAACAAAGTACTTTTATATCCTGTTTCCAAAACCAAGAAAGGCGGCCGGCCTATCTACAAAATTTGTATGAAAATGGATGAGAACATCATGTAGCAAATTTTTGCAAATCAAATTCACACGCAGTGTTGCCAGAATTTCTAAGGATAAAATCTGCAAAACTTAGCAATTTTGCACGAAAAAATCTTCAAAATCTGCATTTTATTTTTAAAATCTTCAAAAAAATCTTTAAAGCAATTTTTAAAACATTTTTTTTTTTTTATATTTTATTCAAAAAGTTTACATAAATATGGATGGACATGTGTAAGATAAATATTTTTTTATTAACCCATACTCATAAAATTTAAACTCGTCTTCAAATGTATTTTATTTAAATTTTGTAGACAATTTTTTTTAAACTAACTTTCAAGCATTTTATTTTTTTTATGAATATAAGCCTTTAATGTGTGAATAATTTTCATTTCGTTTCTGCTTAAGAAACCAAAAATGTTTGAAACAAGGTAAAAACATCATATGTTTAAAGAACGTCTATCAATATGTTATAAAGAACTACGTAGACAAACTTAATATTCATAAAAATTATTTTTGGTTTCAAAACGTTTAAATGCGTTAGCAAAAATCTTTATAAGCTAACATCTTCGATTTTGAATCCACTGCTATTTTCTCGTTACGTTTTTACAATTACAATTCAATTTCGCAATACAATTTCAACCAATGTGGCAGTGGTTGAAGTCTAATGAGAGTTTGGCGGCTTTTCCACACTCAGGGTCGTATTCAAAAAAACTTAACAAAGCTTTGAAAAGCAATGTTAAGTAAAGTTGTATTCAAAAAAAAATTATTATATCAAAATTCTAAAGTAGGCACCTACGTTTGTTAAGGCTACTTTAAGTTGATATTTCCAAAATGTGTATTTTGTACCTCAAATATTTTTGTTAATATAGCACATATTGATTCATGTTACATCTGAAAATGAAGCTAGAAGTGCTAGCTCTTATTTTAAATTTATTATTTTTGTCATGTGATGAAAAACATCACTAAATTATCCAACTGATTCGAAATACATAGCAAAATCGATAAAAAAATATTAAAATAAATACAATTATACTAGTGATGTACATTCAAGCAAAACGAATCGAAAAAAGCTGGATATTCAAATACTCATTTCGTTCGAATAAAATAAATTGAGATAATTTTTCTATGTTCATCATATTTTTTTACTTTTACTTAATAAAAATGTTTATCTGTTTTGCTTCCATGTCAGAAGTTTATATTTTATAAATTAGGTTGCTTAACTTCAAGATAATAAAAATGTATTTAATAAAATAAAAAATTATTTGAATACTCGAATGAAATTGTATTCGACGTTGCACATCATAAGCTGTGAAATGGTTGTTGAACATGGTGGTGTTACCAGAATTTATTATTAAATCACAAAATAATTAAAGTTGTCTTTTGAATACAATTTCTTAACAAAGCAATGTTAGCCTTAAATTTCTTGGTAGCTACTATGAACTTTAAAACTAAAGTAAAATATTTTTTTGAATAAGGGGGTCAAAGTTTAATTTGTAAAGTCTTGAGTTTGTTGAAGAAAAAGGAATACAGAATAAGATCTCTTTTCTGTTCTCTCCCACAAACTCAAGACTTTCGTCTTTCTTTAGGAGTAGACTTGGGTCGAACTCGTTCACTAGTTCATTTTTGCCACAAACCAATGATCAAACCCATGTAATTTAAATGGGTTTGATCATTGGTTTGTGGCAAAAATGAACTACTGAACGAGTTCGACCCAAGTCTATTTAGGAGAAACGAAATACATATGTATGTGGCCTTAATTATGAAAGTGGTCTAACCTATATGTGGTTTTGCTTCCAAATATCAAATAAATCTTATAAAAACTTCAATAAATCCTTAATAAATATTTGGGGTATTCACAAGGGTGTCCTAAGTGTCATAAAGTCATAAAGTCCTAACATTTTAAACCAGTTTAAAACTATTTTTATTTTCTTTCATATAAAAGGAGTACTATATTAATACAATTCTTCACTCTATGTATTTGTTACTGTCATAACTAATTATTTTGCTTTTTACTTTTCTTTTTCGACAAAATGTCCATTTACGTTTAAATACGTGGCGTTTCTCTTAAGCAAATTTCTACTCAAATCATTATATATTGCAAAAAATATAAAAATTCGCAAGAGATTAAAATAATGGAAACAATATCCTAAAGCTAATTATATAGACCGCAAAAAAAGTAATAACTCGAGTATAGACTTACAGCATATAAATCGCAAAAACTTGCAAAAATGCGAATATATTCTAAACATTTCCAAAGCCTCAAAAACTGTAAACGAGCAAACTCAGTAGATTTTATGAATCAAAAATTATCTCACGTGCAAAAAATTTGCGAAAATTCGCGAATAATTTTTTAATTGAAAGAAACTTCAAATTTATTTAAAAAAATGCTTAAATTGTAAGGAATGCAGAAAACTTTTAAAAATCCGCAATACGAAAATTCGCAAAAACTTGGTGACATCAAAAATATATTAAAGTCTGATACTTAATAAAAAAAAGTTTAAAAAGTTTAAAGTTAAAAAAAAAAATAAAGAATTGGGAACAATCACTTTTATTGCAAAAATTTGCAACAAATTGCAAAAATTGTAAACAAGCTCCAAAATTACTTAGAAATACCTAAAGATCTAAGAAATTCCAAAAATCGCAGAAAATTGGCAAAATTATGAAAATTCGCACAAATAGATAGATGTATTAAAAACCGGTAAAATGGTAAAGATATAAGAAATAAGAAATAAAAGATATATAATAAAGATATAAGAAATTCCAAAAAATCGGAAAAATTCGCGAAAATGAAAATTTGCAAAAACTTGCTAATACCAAAATGATAGCAAAGTGTGATATAAAATAAAAGTCATCAAATGTGTAAAAAAAAGGCAAAAACTGCAACAACAAAAATAATTCAATCAGACAATGATGTGGCTTGATTCAATCCTAATTTGTTGAAATTATACACAAGAGCAATAAGCTTTATCAAAAATTACCTGATCGCAAAACTTAAGAAAATTTGCAAATAAATTCCAAAGCCTTAAAATTTTAAAAGGTCAAATGCTCGAAAAAATTTTGTTTTACATATTGCAAAAATTCGCAAATAATTATCGGAAACAGATAGAAGCCGTTAAATAATTTTCTCATAATTTTGCATATTAGTTAGTACCAAATATTATTTAATTTTTGTAATATTTTTTCTCATTTGTTTTGTATCATATTGTTTATGTTTCAACTAACACACTAAAATATGAGGGGTTGCTCACAGCAGTCGCATTTTAAACTAGTTTAAAAGTTTAGAACATTATGACGTTATGACTTTAACACTACCGTGTGAATACCCCAATTATATTTATATGTATATTTATATAAATCGATACTAGTACAATTCTAAATAAAAATTATGCATGATATAAAAATATTTTTTAATTTCTTCAACCGCAATCTACGAAATATCTCGACCAAAGAAAAATATGACTTAGACCACTTTGTTAATTAAGGACACATATAACCACTAAACAAATTCTTTAAATTTATGTGCAAATAATATAAAATTAATGAGAAAAGAAATCGGATATATAAGGACTTCGGAGTTTTGTTTTATTCAAGTTCACTTGACTGAAAATCTTTTCGACATTTGCAAATGAATGTTGTAAATACAATACATTTTGAATAAACTTAGGAATGCAAAATCGTAATCAGAATAAGCTCGTTTTATATCAGATATTCGTTTGCAGAAGCTTGCCAAAGTTACTTAATGATGTGTTCTAAGTTCAAAAATTGTAACTCTCTAAACTAAAAGAAACAAGAAGTAGTAGCAGTATTAGGAAAAATGTAAAAAAACCGCACTATGATTGGAGTTGAAGAATCTGCGTTTTTATGCCAAAAATCTTCAAATCTGCATTTCGTGTTTCTGGAGGGTAAAAATCTGCAAAATCCACATAAATCTGCATTTCTGGCAACCGTGTTCACACGTATTCTTATTCTCTTTCATTTTGTCTTATCTGAGATAAATTTTTGGTTATCTTTTTACTCATTTTTCTCAAACGCACTGCGAGAAATTTATTGTGTATTATGTTTATGTTAAAAAATGCTTTTGCTTACGTGAAAATTAAAAATTGTTTTCTCTTACAAATTGGTTTTTCGTAGTTTTAAGCTCAGACTTTAACGGCCATACGTATAATCAAAAATTGGCATGAAGTTAGCATAAGTGACAAAATTTAACATGATCTTATAACGTGTTTTGCCATATAATTTTACATTAAATATCATGCTAGGATGTAATCCTGTGTTAAAACTACATTATGCGGGGATTTTTAATGTCAAATTGTTTAGCGGAACTCGTCAACACTTAGTTCAATTTAGTCACTTATGCTAACTTCATGCCAATTTTTGATTATACATATGGCCGTAAAAGTGAATAATAATGTTTATTTATTACTTTTTGTTGAAACGGTATTCTAGAAAAAAATTCTTTCATAAAAAAAAATCATATAAGAATTACTTTTATTAATTATTTCTGCCTGTGTGTTTATCTTTTTCGCTTACTTACACAACCTTAAATTTATCTTGGTCACCCATGTACTAAGGTATATAGAATGGCCCTTACTCATTATTTTAATGAAATCGAGTTTTTTTTTGTATATTTTGATAGAAAAACATCTTATGTGTCGATAAATGCAAAATTATCGATTGCAAAAAAAATAATGAGTTACGGCCTTTCTATATTAAGGTAACGATATATTTATTTGATTCAAAAGCTCTCTATTCTCTGTTAACGATTTCAAAAAAAAAGCAGGAGGTTATTAATTCATCTGTATTGTTTTTACCCGATTTTAATGATTCTTAGATCAATCGATTTGTCTTAATCCCGGGAGTGTCACTAAAGATATGTCAGTTAACAAAATTCAATATGGCGGCCAGCAGACAACATTTTATAAATACGAAAAAATAAAAAGTCGGCGAACTATATCAAAATGTGTATCATTCGAAAGGTATTTTAAAATCAACTTTAGGTTTCTCTTATGATTTTTTATTTTGAATGACCATTTAGGATAGTTAACGATTCAAAGTTGGTTGTAGTCGGGTTTTTTTTATTTTTTTTTTTTATTTATTTTTTTTTGTTATAAATACTTGTTTACTGGGTTATATTAAAAAAATTAATTTTTAAGAAGAAACTCAAGCTGGTTTTATTATATGAGATTTTTCCCGCTTTCTGATATTATATGAATGTACTAGTGGTGCACGAATATTCGTATTCGAATTGCCGAATATTCGGCCATTTTTAATGCGAATACAAAGCATTCTTATTCGTCAAATTCAGGCGAATACGAATACGAATATTTTTCCAAAAAAATTAAATAAATAAATGCATAAATCCTAAACAAAATTTAAATAAATGGCTAAAAATATTAGTTTGTACGAATACATTAATTTTTTATAGAAATTTGTGCTTTGTATGATTTTCAAATATTATTTACTGACGATCATTAAAATTTTGGGTAGTTTTTATTAACTTCAAAGTACGCCAACAGGAGTATGAAGTTCTTTTTCATAAAATTTTTTAATATTTCATATTGCAGGCGTAAATAGAGCCCTAATTTAATGTCTATAAATTTCACATGAAATATTCCTATTCGTATTCGTATTCCCGAATATCGTTTCAAATATTCGTATTCGCGAATATCAAAAATTGACATTCGTTACATCACTAGTATGTACACATGTATGTATACGTTTTCAAGTGTGTGAAAAATTTTAATGCCACCTTTTTAATATAGAATTGGTATTAAAATATAAAAATAAGTGTTTTTGACAACATAATTCTTAATTAACACGAATTGCCTGTGAACCACAAAAAACTTTTCGCTTGGAAATTGCCAAAGCATATACTTACATACATGATTATTCAATTTTAATTCAGTAATTATACCTGTAAACTACTTTACAAATTATATAAATACTACAAATGTATACAAACCTACACACATGTACAAATAAAACATTCATCAACACTATAAATCAGATCAAACGCAAACACAGATGAAACTCACAACTCACAGATGCCACTACAGATTACAATTTTTATAAAATCAAAAAGTATATAAAAGTAATTTTGTTTTGTTGTTATATTTGAAAGGATTTGTAAAAGTATTTATAATATTTTGTCGAGTGGCGCATACAAGAGTTTAATATTTTATACAATTTCATTCTATTTGATGAAACGAATAACGAAAATTAAGAAAAACAAAAGTGAAAAGATGTGTAAATATAAAATGTGCATTCTTTTTTTTTGCATTTCACTTTGGCGGCAGAACTTTTGTTGTGCTTTGACGTTCAAGTTCGTCTTTGTGCTTTAGCGCGCGCTCTCTTGAGTTTTAAAACTACTTAAATATCAACTGTAACTATACCAACAAACTCTTAACATCAAGGCACAGTGGTCTACAATACAGCAAAAAGTGGTAATAAGTGTGGAACTTCTAAAAGCCGGAGAATTGAAATGATTATGGGGGAGGAAGCCCAATACACATCTTTTGCAGTCTGTAGCTGAACTAAGGATGGAGCTACATAAAGTGACAATTATATGCTGACCGATTTCTAAAATTTCAACATATTGCTAGAACATGCAAGAGAAAAATATTTTTATAATCTCTTCTCTTTAGAAAATCATATTGATTAATAAAAATATTTCATTCTATAAGAATCTAAAATACTGAACTTAACCGTTAAGTATGGACGTTTAGTTTTTCTAAGACAAGTTTTGACGTGGATTCTCACAGGCTCATATATACATATGAGGGCCACAATATCTCTGAAATTAAGTAGAGGGGCTAGTACAATAATACACATGGACTTATTTATTTAAGGACTAAACTAAAACGCATGATTTTTAACAGTATGATGCGAGTATCCTGATATACTCATCAATGCACCTCTGGTCACATGCAAGAAAATTTTATGTAGACTAATAATCCAAAAAGTATTTAAATGTTTGGAGGGCTATTCGTGAAATATGAAGCGAATAATACAAAATGTGATGTAAATTATGCAAATGCTATATCTTTAAAACTAGAGCTGCTACAGAAAAAAATGTGAGATAAACACCAGCTTAGAGAATGAACTATAGCTCTGTTCCTAGTTTAGCTGCAGGACTCACAAGGTGTTGTGCTCAGAACTTTAGAAGTTGCATACTGATTGACATTTTTTTTTATATTAAACCACTGTGGAACGATAAATATACTAGCGAATGCAACTATGCGGCAGCAATAGCAGCAACATCAACTAAAACAACCTGAAATATGTTTGTTTGTGTAGAGAGAGAGAGAGAGATACAGAAAGATATAGAGAGAGATAAAGAGAGAAACAGAGAGAACGATAGAGAGATAGATATAGAGACAGAGAGATAGAGAAAGAAGGATACAGATAGAGATAGAGATATACAGATAGAGAGGGAAACAGAGAGAGATAGAAATAGAGAAATAGATATAGATTTAGACTGATAGAGATATAAGAGAGATAGAGATAAATATAGAGATGGAGATATAAGAGAAATATATAATATATAAAGATAGATATAAAGATAGAGAGATAGAGATAGATATAGAGTTAGAGGTAGAAATAGAGATAGAGGTAATAGAGATAGAGACAGATATAGACATAATGGAGATAGAGATATATATATATAGAGTTAGAGGTAGAAATAGAGATAGAGGTAATAGAGATAGAGACAGATATAGAGATAATAGAGATAGAGATAGAGATAATATATACATATATATAATAGAGATAGAGATAGTGCAAGAGATAGCGATATAGATGGACATACAGATAAAGATAAAGGTAGAAATAGAGTTATAGAAAGGGATAGGGATAGATATAACGATAGAGAAAACAATAGGGATAGGGTGGTATAGAGACAGAGATAGAGGTAATAGAGTTAGATATAGAAATAGATAGTGATAGAGATCGAAATAGAGACAGAGATAAAGATAACAATAGGGATAGAGAGGGATAGAGATAATAAAAAGGGGGATAGAGATCGAGACCGAAATAGAGACAGAGTTAGAGATAGAAAGCTATAGAGAGGAAGAGATCAGCAAGCAGGATATTTACAGTGAAGCACAGAAAATTAGTGAGTACTTAAAATATATAGGTCATATGTGTTTTTTTAAGTTGTGTTTCTTTGTTTGTTTGTTTGTATTTTTTATCCTGGTGCGGAAATGACAATCTGTACACGTATTCAGTAACTTTTTGCGAACCGAAAATAATAATATCGATATATTTATTCTTTTGCAGATAAAATCTTCAAATTAAGGGCCTCTTCCACGTGGCCCTTGTAGCACTTGTCTCACACTTACATTCAAAACAAAATCAAATTTTAAAATTTTGTTGTTGTTTCCAATGTAACTGTGCGACAAGTCGAACGTTGTCGACATCGTGGTACAGGCCCTAAAACTTATGCAAATTGTAAGTCGTTATAATTATTTTTATTATATTTTTCGACTGCCCTGCTATTGTTTTTAGATTTTTATTTATTTTATTGAAAACAAGTGACGGTAGAAAGGGTTTCCATTTCTCTACAAGTTTTTTTCATCTTATGCTTTTTATTCTACTCGTATAATATATTGTGTGTGTGTCTTTTGAAACAAGGCGTAAAACAGTAAAAAGCGTGTAATGTAAATAAAAATTTATACACACACGCAAAAACAGGTAACAAAAAAAAAATAAAAAGCTAAAGGAAACGCATCGCATAAAAGAATAAAATGCAAGTGCTCTTGACGCTTTTACAAACAGAATAAAATATAAAATCTAAAATATGTGCACACACTTGTGTGTACACGCGTACACATACAAACATACATATATATGTATGTATAAATAAAGCCTTGTCTTGTATCCTTTACACAGATGAAAGCACGAAAAAAGCGTAAAATGCTACGCAAGCATAAAAATAAACACACATATCCTTACACTTGCTTGCTACAGACATACTACATCTGTACATAAACTTGCCACTGCATTGACATTTAGAGAAGAAAAATATGTAAAGGGTCCGCCATCTAACGTTTTTTTTCAACTAGTGCTTATTTCGTGAATGGTAACACTTAGCTCATGTCTGATTTGACAGATAATTAGTTTTATCCTTCCGCTGAACGAATATGGTTGTGTATACGCTTGAACAACGCTGTGAAATATCGACTTACAGAAGATGCCGATTTTGCCAAAAAAAAAATCATCTTTTCAGATGAAGCTCATTTTGATCTTGGCGGGTATGTCAACAAGCAAAATTGTCGCATTTGGGGCAGAGAAACCCCGCACGCATACATTGAAAAGCCGACGCACCCAAAACGAGTGACTGTTTGGTGAGGATTTTGGTCCAGAGGCATAATTGGGCCTTTTTTTTTTTTTTTTTTTGAAAATGAGCAAGGAGTGACCGTTGCAGTCAATGGCGATCGTTATCGAGCCATGTTGAACGAATTTTTGTTCACAAAAATTGAAGAGGAGGATATTGGCAACATTGGGTTTCAACAGGACGGCGCTACGTGCCACACAGCCGAAGCTACACTCGATGTTTTGCGCCCTGTTTTTGAAGATCGCATTATCAGCCGCAGAGCTGATGTCGGAGCTGCGATTTGACACCGTTGGACTATTATTTGTGGGGTGCCGTCAAAGATAAGTGTTACGCCGACAAGCCAGAGACAATTGACGCTTTAAAGGACAATATTCGTGCAGCCATTGGTGAAATACAGCTGCACACAATCGATAATGTGCTTAAAAATTGGACCGATCGTGTAGGCTACTGCATGGCCAGCCGAGGCAGCCATTTGAATGAAATTATTTTTCATTATTAATCGGAAGGATTGTACTTTCAAATAAAAAAAGAAATTTGAGAAAATATTCAGTAGTTTTTTTTTAGCATTTTAAAAAAAAAAGTTATTTGGCGCACCCTTTACATACTTATTTTGCACAAGTGTGTAAACGTTTGCAAAAACAAGTGCATAAAATATGCAACTGCATCTCAGCCTCATCACACACAACTGAAATGCAAAGAGAAAAGAAAAACAAATTTGCAAATTTTTTTTTCATTCGTATGTATGCATTTCAAAGTATAAAAGTGTAAGCCTGAAAGTTTTTTCTATCTACGCACTTATAAAAGAATTCATAGAATTTCTGAATATAAAGAGAAACAAGCATCTTTTAGAACAATCCCAGTTACCCGCATAGTCACGAAAGACATTTTCATCAATACCGAAATTAAGATGGATAAAATGGGAGTGCAATCAAAAATTTAATTGTAGCAGAAAGTCTACCTTGGAATCTATTACATATATCAAGTTGCTTAAATGTTCTATACACGCTACATGAAACCATGAAATATGTAACATTAGGTAAAGAAAGTGTATTCGGCTTTTTGTGGGTATCATATCTGGGGAGCACTTTAATTCTCTTTTTTTTAACTCTTCTCTGCATGATAACAAAAAAGGGATCTTTAAACGGTATTCTCATGGGTAAAACTGGGGTATACTCTATAATTCCAACTGAATTATAGAGTCATCGAAATTGCTTTATTCACTTCTCCGCTTTTTGGAAAGTATTCACCCTTATTCCAGTTTTCGACATCGACGTCACGTCAATACAATACCAAAAAATTAAGGCTAGTATACTCACTTTCGAGAACAATTTCGTGGTATTCACAGTCTATTTCGGTTCTCTAAGGTCTAGAAGATATCATTAGCCTGTCAATAGCAGTCAGTTTTATTTCGACAACGGGTAGACAAGCTCGAAGTTTTTGGTATTGTATTGAACTAACTGGAATAAGGGTGATTAATTTTGCAAGAGTCGAAATTCTTTAGATAAAAAAATTTCTAAAACAATATCGCAATTTTTTTTGGAAGACAGGTCTGCTGGACAAATGCTCCTTCAATATTCTTACTGCTGGGTAGTACATACATAAATCATTTCTATATTTTTCACTTTGATTCTTCAAATTCAGTCAAGTGATGTGTATTTTCCTTTCTAAAATTTTGCTTACAAATACTTGTGTATGTATGTATATGTAGTAAATTTCCATAGAATAAAAAGTGAAACTTAAGAAAATTATTTTTCATTTCCCACTGCATTTGAATTGTTAAAAATCTATCTAAACACGTGTGCCGCATTTTTCTCATTATCTTTGAGATGCAGACCAGTGTTGCCAGTTAAATTTCGAGATAGATACATTTTAGTTTCCAGAAAGATACATTTTTTTTCTCAAAAAGATACATTTTGAAAATTTTTTTTTTTGAAAATCCAATTTTACTTTTAACATTTATTAACACTAGGATAGCCCGGTGTTCTAAATTAGACCACTTGATTGACATGTATGTATGTATGTATGTAGGTCTCTATTTATTATAAACATGTGTGTACAGAACAAAAACAAAATAGTTATTTTTTAAACAAATTTAAATAGGTTTTTATCACTTTTATGCTCAGAACTTTGAAAAACCATTTATATTGTGCATATCTACACAAAAATACCTTTTAAATCATATATGTATGTATGTTTCACCAACATTGGTGGAGGATAAAATACTTAAAAGTATTCATTTTTATACAGGGTGGGCCAAAAGAAACCAAGGGGTGTAAAAGTTTAATAACTTTTTTGTTTATTAACTTTTTTTTATTTTTTCTTTCAGATTATATAATATACAAAATGGAAATTTTTTTACACTAAGTATGAAAAATGATGTCTCTTAAATGACCACCGTTTTCAGCTTCGCACTGATGGGCTCTTTTTAGAGCATTTTCCATAACATCTTTCAAAACTTGTGGCTGTAGCGTTCGAATTTCTGCAACAATGTTTGCCTTGAGTTCAAGGATTGTCTCTGGCTTGTTCACATACACTCGCTCCTTCAAAAAACCCCAAAGAAAATAGTCGGGTGCTGTCAAATCTGGAGATCGCGCTGGCCAAATAATTTCCGAATTTCGAGAAATTATTCGCTCTCCAAAAATTTGACTTAAAAGTGCCATTGTGTCTCGGGCAGTATGGGCAGTGGCTACGTCCTGCTGAAACCACATACCAGGTCTGTTTTGAAGAGCAGGACGTAACAAATTTTCTATCATAAACCGATACCGCTCTCCATTTACGGTTACAGCACTTCCATCTTCATTCTCGAAGAAGTAGGGCCCAATGACATTTTCAGATGTGATCCCACACCATACTGTACACCTGATGGGGTGCAATTGGCGTTGATGAATGGCTCTTGGATTTTGAGAACCCCAGAATCTACAGTGCTGCTTATTAACAAAGCCATTCAAATGAAAATGAGCTTCATCACTCATAATCAAATTTTCATCTCTGGTTTAAATAATAAAATTCTATTGTTCTGGTTCTCTGTTCAGTTGTGAACCTCTCCATTATATAGGGTGTTTTTTTGAGGGGTATAGAACTTCGAATTGAAATAAAACACAAGAAAATCGTTTTAATGTCCATCAATTTGGCTTTATTGGAAGGATAATTTTATGCCATTAATGTTTAAATATGATTTCGGGCATGTGGCTGCCGCGGCTGGCTCGAATAAAGCTAATTCTACAGGTCCAATTTTCAACCACTTTTTCGAGCATATGGGGCCGTATGTTGGCAATAACGCCACGAATGTTGGCTTCCAAGTCCCCTAACGTTTCTGGTTTGTTGGCGTAGACGAGCGACTTCACATATCCCCAAAGAAAATAATCCAATGGTGTCAAATCACACGATCTTGGTGGCCAATTGACAGGTCCATTCCGCGAAATTATGCGCTCATCGAATGTTTCCTTCAATAAATCAATTGTGACGTGCGCTGTGTGGCATGTAGCGCCGTCTTGTTGGAACCACAACTCATCCACATTCATGCCATCCAATTCAGGAACAAAATAGTCGGTTAGTCGGCTCCAATTGCTGTGCACGGTGGCGAATCGATTCATTCGGGTCCTCTTCAACACTTTGCTCTACAGCGGCAATTGTTTCTTCGGTGCGCACTGTTCGACGTCTCTGCGGATGCGTATTATCACATAGAGTAAACGTAGTGCGAAAACGATCCATGGTTAACCGAATTAATTGCTCTGATGGACGATTATGTCGACCATAAAATGGACGGAGCTTGCGGTAAACTTCGCGAACTGAACCATTATTTTCTAAATAAATTTGCACGATTTGCAAGCGTTGTTCTTTTGTCAACCTGTTCATGATGAAATGGCAAACCAAACTAAATATTAATCACTTAACAGCTGACAAAATGGCCGGCAGTTAAAAAAGTGATGCCAACTTAAAGTTCTATACCTCAATAAAAAACACCCTTTAAATTCTCCAAGTGTTGTCTATATAATCTGAAAGAAAAAATAAAAAAAATTAATAAATAAAAAAGTTATTAAACTTTTACACCCCTTGGTTTCTTTTGGCCCACCCTGTATATATTTAAGTCATAAATATTAGGTTTGTAATTTTCAAAAATTACAGTAAAGAAAACTTTAAAATTAATTATATGTAACTATCTTTGTATGTTATCAAAACAAATTCATTTTTGTAAAAATTAATATACGAGCGTTAATACTAAGGCGATTATATCAATAAGTTCGTATAAATTGCCTAAAATTAAAAACGATGTTACTATTTCCTCAGAACAACATGTTGAAGCATTCTTAATAGTGTTTTCACACTGACAAAATTTTAATAAAAGTTGGTTTTAACGTTAAAACCAACTGCACAAACCTGATTTTGTCATACAAAATGATTTTGTTAAAATCAACTTAAAACCATTTTTCAATAGGTTTTAAGTTGGTTATATGAAACACAACTTTGTTTTCGCTGTGCTTAGTTCAGTGCTGTCAAGTTTAAATGGCTGGAAGCAGCTGATAATGTTTATGGTAGTGTATAAGAACACATACCGATTGAGACATTTTCAACTTAAAAATTGAAACAGCAGCAACAACAATAAAAAATACCCCAAAAAAGTATCTTCTGGTAAGTGAAAAAAGACGATATGACTGACATCCATCTGCCTATAAAAATCGCTTAGCTTATAATGTATTTATGCGTTTTTTATATATAATAACCAGGGACAAGGACTTCATGCATTTAAAAAAAATATTTTAGGCGCCTAAAATATGACATCAAAAATGCAAAATATGCACTTAAAACAATAAAATATGCACATATTTTAAAAAATTGTTTAAAAAAGGAATGTTTTCAATTTACATGCAACTAAATAAAGATATATAAATATTTTATTTTCTCAAAAGATGCGTGTACAAGTCTTTTACATTAAATTTTTACACAAGATTAGAAATAATAAGGATTTTTTCTGCATTATTAACACCAAACAGGCATTTTTCGCTATATATTTATATTGCAATAAAAGAGCAATACACAAATAGAAAGAGGAAAGTGTTGTTATTAATTTATTTTCACTGACAAATTTTATATTTTTAATATTTTCGAATATAACGTCTATAGATGTAATCGGCTCAAATTTAAATGATTCTTAGTTAATTTTAATTATTATTCGAACTCCATTTGTTTCTATATTTATGATTTTAACAGGCTAAAGTTCGTATCGCTTTTTAAGCCAAATTACATGTGATAATTATTAATGAACAAATAACACCAAAGTTAGTTGTAAATATTCTGACAACACATAGTTGAACGGAACAGCCAGCCGTTTTCGAAGGCCACTAAACCTTCATCATCAGCGTTCTTCTGTGTTTGGTCAACTGTGTGTGGTGTCAGTTGATGTAGATTTCTGCTTTATATACTTAGCATTATTGCAAATGGAATATGTGAATTGTTTTATTCATCGTATTTCAATTTGCTGAAAGCTTTTTTGTATTGTAAGCTCAATTTTACCATATCTATATTTACAACAGTCTTACCATTGTCGTTTTGTTCTTTTACTAATTATACACATGTTAGTTAATTTGCTTATTTTTTGTTCTACTTAAGACAAACTGTTTTTTTTTTTGTTACTATTAAGTATATTTTTATTTAATTTTTGCCACAGGCCCATGGCTATTAATTTTTAGTTAATTTTAATTATTATTCGAACTCCATTTGTTTCTATATTTATGATTTTAGCAGGCTAAAGTTCGTATCGCTTTTTGAGTGGCCTTCAAAAACGGCTAGTTGTTCCATTATACTATGTGTTGTCAGAATATTTACAACTAACTTTGGTGTTACTTGTTCATTAATAATTATCACATGTAATTTGGCTTAAAAAGCGATACGAATTTTAGCCTGTTAAAATCATAAATTAAATGATTCTTTTTATATAATTTTATATATTTATTTAACTCAACCTTTAAAATTAATTGAATACTATGTTAGATTTGTTTTTTAAATCCGTTACCATTTTTAAAAACAGTATCAAGTTCCCGCAGAATGGTTTCACTACTTTCGGCTTTAATAGCAGACAATTTCCTCTTGAAATCATTAAAATGACAATTTCGATTAAATTTTTTAGGTGGTTGTGCTTGTATAATCGTTCTACAATTAAAGAGCTGGCAAACAAAACTAGACATGTACTCAGTAAATGATTTTTTTAATTTTTTTTCGGGCTCCGCAAATGCAAATCTTGCAGTTACGAAATATTTTCATCCAAAGCCAGTTCAATCCTGCTTAAAAAAAAAAAAAAAATAACAAAACTGACTTGTCCTTGCTAGTCTCTATCTAGGTAGCTCAGTTATTTGCCTACGCTGTAAAACAGTTAACGGGACTAGTCTGGTTTTATTCGTCAGTTCGTCAATTCCAAAAAAAATGCAAGCGAATAAGTTTGCAAAAAACTCAGTTTTACATTAATAATTTGTTAAAAATTTTTTTTTAGAAATTTGAATTTTTGAAAGAATGTGACACAAAACAATAGATTTGTACCAAAATATGAGACGAAAATATACATTCATGACCAAATTATGCAAAAATATGCATTTTCAGCAAAATATGCAAAAATATGCACTAACAAATCGATGCCATTTTAACGCAAATTCATTGTTTCGTAAAGATATTTCGTTCTTGCGATTATAAGGGTTAAGGGAAAAAACATGCATTTGCATGAAACCCCTGTCCCTGATAATAACTTTATTTCCAAGCACTTCTTCATTTTGCATAAGTAGTTCCATAATCTTAAAATGTTTATTTACAAAATATAAAATAATTTACATTTTAAATCGAATTGAGCAATTTCTGAGTTTTTCGTATGAACAAAAATAAGTGTTATATGTAAATAAATGTTATAAAAAGCAAAAAAAAAAAAAAAATACAGCAACAAATACACTTATTTCTACACGAGATTTATTTTATTTGGAATAAAGTTATTAGACAGTCTGTGTGGGTTAAAACCTGAATTTATCAAACTTGCAGTGTGAACGCAAAATCAGTTGTCTATGGTTTTAACGTTAAAACTAAGTTTTAACTTTAGGTGTGAAGACACTGTAAAGATCGTTATTGTTTTCTTCTAAAATTTCAACTCAACAGACATACACAAGAATAATCAGACGACAGAAGAACTTAGAAAACTTAACAGCAAAATACATGTTATTTTTGTATTTAGTTGACACTGTTAACGAAATTGATAACTTTAACAAACATTGTCAGAGACGGAAAGTTTAATATTTCATTTCTGTATATTTTGCGTACAGATTCAAAAGATACGAAAAATGTCAGGATTATACATTGTACGTCAAGTCATCAGAAAATACGAAAAATGTATCTTTCGTATCCTAATGGCATCACTGATGCAGACTAGAAGCGTTATGGGTTCAAGCCTTTGAATTAACGAAAATTCCATTCAAAAGATAAAAGAAGAAACGATAAAATAATTATTTTTTTTGAGAACGTAATAAGCAACGAAGTATATTTGACATTTAGTCTTTAATGTTTGCTTGTTTTTTTTTTTGCTTAAAAAACGTCTATATGCATTTCGTTTCAGTAGACTTCAAACCCAAAAAGTTTTGAAATAAGCTAAAAAACTTCATATGTTTATAGTAAGACTCTTAGGGCTAATAAATAAGTTCAAGTTAATCTGTGTTTTTGGTTTAAAATGTGTTTAAACTAGCAAACCTATAAATCAGTGCAGTATTTAAACGCATAAAATTGGGCGTTTAAACTACCAATACAGGCCATATGATTTTATTACTTACAGACCATATGTTTTGCATTTAAAAAGCATTAAAATTTTTTCCAAGCTTCTACTTTTTCTTCAGATCTTGATCGATTTGTTTTCTTACACTCTATTGTTCTTTCATACTATTCTACTTTGCCAAGAATATATATAATCTCTTTCTCAGTCAAATTTGGATACTTTTAATTAAATGTTATTAAATTTTTTGCCTTTTTGATTGTACAAAGAACTGATAGCCTGCTGCAAAACAGCTGTTTTTTGACATTTATTCTAGTGCTGCCACAGTATTACTTTTTAAACTACACATAAGGTATGGTTCACTGATTTACTCCTGTTGAGTTTAAACCACATATGAATTAAAGTTTAGTTTAACTAAACCACCGTTTAAACTTTAACTGATTTATTAGCCCTTAATATGTTATTGAGAATCACAATACACAAACACAAGATCTTTTAAAGCCTCAAACAAAAATATTTACAAAACCCAGCAACTTTATTCGATTCTGTTTGAATTTTCATTCTCTTTTAGCTTTTTACAATTACATAACTAGTTCCAATTGGGTAGCAATAAAAATATTTAAAGATTTAAATCTGCCTGGCGCACAGTGGGATTTTGGGGTCAAAAATTCTATACTTTCACCATACAATTCCAAAAATCGCATGCTGATTAAATGTACATTTATGGTATTTTAGAAAAATTGCATTTTATTAAAAAACATATTTAGGTAAAGTCGACGCAAGCCCGTATTCCATTTGCTTATAATTTTCTTGATAATATCTTTTTAAATTTAATTTAATTTAAAGAAAAACCAAGTCATAACCGTTAATAATCAATTCAATGGAAAACACATGGGCTGAATTAGGAACTAGGGCTTTTTAATTTTTTTGGACTTTTGGCTTTACGAAAAAAGAAAATTTATTTGATAAATCTGCGTAAGGTCTTCTTATTGCACAGTAGCTGCTCAACAAATTAAGCATTTCTGCCTAAATGAAAATTAAGAAAAATACATATGCATTACTCATTAGAGCCCTGCACAAACAAATTTGAAATGTAAATACCTCTTGGTTATTAAATGCATTTCCCTGGCATGTATTCTACCACACCAAAAGTAAATGCTATCGTATAATAACCGAAGCCCGATGGATGCAGTGATGTTTGTGTGTATGAAAATTTTCAAGTGATTTCGCGAACATTTCTTGCTCGTAATAAACTTTGGAGAATTTAAAGAAAAAATTTCAAACACTCCAAATGCCACCAGAAGGGATAGTGTCTTCAGCTTTGCTGCTTGTGTGATTGTAATTTTACGTATTGTATGTTTGAATGTGTGCGCAAGATATAGATGGTATACTAGCCCACACAACTAATGTAAATGCATGTGTACTTTTGTATGTGCGAAAAAAGAAGGATACACCAAAAATTCTTACGTCACGAAGTATTTGCTTCTTTATTTCGATATCTACAACAACTTAAACAAATGTCTTGCAAACAGTATCTGTCAGTGTTTGTTTTTCAAGACTTCACTACAGTAAAGCATTTGAGAAATCCCTCATGTCTTGAAAATTCTTTCACGTGGGCTTATGATATGATAAAGCATATATATCATATCAAAATTTTGATAAGAATTAATTATAAAATTTACTCATTTTATTTATTTATTAGTAAAATTCCTTTTCTGATTATGTGAATTTAATGTGCAAATATTCCACTGTCATCCTTAATGAAATTGCGTTAGCCTTTAATAATATTGATTGAAAACTGATCCATTTTTTTTTGTCGTTGCCTTATTAATTTATAGTATGAGGACATACAACATATAAACCTCATTGATTGCAATTAATTAAAATCTACTATTCGATGCGTGCTCAAGTGTTGGTTGTTGCACTTAAATTTCTTTTCATGCTAAAGTTGAAATAAAGCAAACAATATCTAAAACAGCTGTACATATATATAAAGTGTAGCAAAAAAAAGAAATAAAAAGAATGTGAACATTGTGAATATAATAAAGAAACTTAATAAATATTTGTAACAAAGTTATAGCCTTTAAATAATTGGGGCATTCAAACGGTAGTCATAAAGACTAATGTAAAGAAAAACAAAAGCAAAAATAATTATATTAAAATAATTTAAATTACTATAACACTGTAACACTTAAGACTACCGTTTGAATCCTCCCAAATATATATTTTGGATGTATAATATTTTTAAAATCTAAAGAAAATTTGTTAAGTGTAGGAGTTATTTAGTTAATGCAGAAAGCTTCAAGAGCTTGAAATAATTCCAATTTTTAAAAGCTTTTACTTTAGACACAAAAAAAATCAAAGTATTGCAGGGGAAAATATAACTTTTAAAGAAGTCAATAGGATTCCAGTATTATTATCCGAAATCCATGGAATTTTCTATAATTTCTAAAGATTTTTCATAGGTTTGTGCTTACGAGCAGATACATATCTTTCCCAATGTTTATTCACTGTCTTGGAAGTTGTGAAAAATTTTTCTTTTCAGCACTGGAAATAGACAAATTGTAATTGCTAATGCTTACAACCTTTTTAAGAGAGAAATGCCTGCTACTATCGCTAGGTGTTACCTTCTTTAGGAAAAGGATAATGATATAGAAGACAGGTGGTGGTAAAGAAAGAGATAAACTTTTTTTTTACTTTTAAGGCAATATTGCAGCGCCTCTGGTGTCAATGGGGTGTATTAAATTTTCGAAGCTGTAGTAAGTAGCCATTTTATTGATTATTTTACTTCGCCGTCGATTCTGCTATACACTATTGACGAATTAGGGCGTTTTGATGTTACATAATAATTAGTATCCGCTAAAGCCGGTGTAGATCAGTGACCAATATCTATGCCCTCATCACTTGAAATTTGCTACAACAATTGACATAAAAGGACGCTCGTTAATGCACATAAAAAAAGCGTGGTGACCGGACTCGAACCTAGGACCTTTGGTTTTGTAGTCAACGTGCTAACTACTTCAGACAAATGTTTAATTCAAAGTGTTATGTCAACATTTTATTGAATTTTTATCACATTTTTGTAATAATCACGAACGTGCCGTCCAGACGGGGCGCATCCGCAAACTTCAGATATTTATGTGGAATTCAATATGAACCGAATGGGAATTCTGTCATACAGTATAACCTACAAAAGCACTAATTATATGGTAAGGAGCACACTTTTCACTTGGATATCGGAACATATTCAGTTATCATGGTTTCTTACAACATTAGAAAGAAAAGCTTTAAATTTTGTGACAATGAATAACTTTTCTGAGATGTCCTCCCTTTGTATTTAATTCATTTCGCTAATGGTCGTTAAGAAATTTTCAACGCTAGTGCTCCACTTTCTTCAGCAAATAACGTCATAGCGAAATGAGGCAAACCACATTATTTATGTTGTAAACTCAGGAAAAAGTTGCAACTTAAAAATAAGAACGCGTAACATTACTTCAATAATTTTCAATATAATAGAAAATGTATACTGGGATACTTAAAAATAAATAAAATTAATAAATTAATACTATAAATTAATATTTTTCCATATTGAAATAATAAATTTCAACATGACTAGACTTTCTTTAAGGGTTCTTATTAATTCAATATGGTTTTTATATATTTTAAACTATTTTTTCTCTGAGTGTATAAAACAGTCGTTACTCACGTTTTACACACAGCAGTTTTTCCTGCAGCAAGTCCCTTCAATTCTCCTTTAAAACTGTCCATTTGCTTACACTAGTGTCCTGCACAAGACTATTTATAAGACCTTTCAAGACATGAGATTTTTTCAAATGCTTTACTACAGCGAAATAATCGAAAGAATCGCTAAGCAACACTGTTGGCAAGTAATTTTTTTCGGTGGTTTGTCTTGCCAATAGTGTTGTTTAGCGATTCTTTTAGAATATTTCGCTGTAGTAAAGCATTGGAAAAAATCTCTCATGTCTTGAAAAGTCTTATAAATACTCTTGTGCAGGACACTAGCTTACACACAGAGAGTGTGTTTATTAATTTTTAATTTTTTGATGTGTAAACATCTATACGCTAGGGGGTAAAAATCTTTTGACTTGGTGTTCCAAAACGAGCAACGAAAAATGTTAAAATCCCATGTAATATACCTACAATTGTATGTACATATGAACACTTGAAATTTTAAAAGTTAGTGTATTTTTATACAGACTACAACAATTAACACTAAATTTAAAAAATTTAAATCAATGGGTGTTCCATCAGTTAATGCAATTTTGACTTTGTAATTTTGACAACTTGCTGTATCTTGGAAACCGTAAGAGCAAAACTCTTGAAATTATCAAAAACGGTAAAACTAAAAAATCAAAAAAATATAAAATCGCCAAATATAAAAAAATCGCCAAAAACAAAAAAAAAATCGCCAAAACGAAAAAAAGCACCAAATTAAAAAAAGTCTCTAGGACTAAATTAGAACGCGAAAACCCGGAAAAATCGCCAAAATGAAAAAAATCCTTAACCAAAAAATTGCCAATATGAAAAAATCGCCTAAATAAAAAAAATCCCAAAAACAGAAAAAATCGCCAAAATGAAAAAAACCCCAAAAAACAGAAAAAAATCGCCAAAATGAAAAAAATCGCCAAAATGAAAAAAATTGCGAAAACTAAAAAAACGCAAAAAGAGAAAAAAAACGCCAAAACGAGAAAAAAGCGATAAAACTGAAAAAAAATCGTTTAAACTGAAAAAACTTAAAAAAGGAAGAAAGCTAAATAAAAAAAATAAAAAATCAAAACCGAATGTGCGCGAGTCAAAGTCGCACTTTACTGAATTTATTTTAATTGCAATGCGTACACAACAACAAGAACAGCAACAACGAAACGATGAACAACAGGAATTAAAAATTAAAAAGTAAAAGTAAAGGCATTTACCATAGATGAGCACTGCAGTACCACTAAAGTTTCAGTAAAAACAATAAAAAATAGTTTAACAAGTAAATTTTTACTGATTACTAAAGTTTTGTTTCTACAATTTTTATAAATTGCCTAAATGATTTGTTATATGATGAGATGCATTGAATTTTCAGTAATCAGTAATGCCCGTATTCATAATGAAATTCTACCAAGTGGCTAAATGTTTTTCATACAAAAGTTTCAAAATTTGAATCAAAAAACTTTGCCACTTGCTACAATTTTATTATGATACGGCCCTACGATTTTACTGGTAATGCAAATTAAATTTCATTAGCAGTAAAAATTTACTGAATTTTTTTTCTAATCAGTAAATTTACTGCTTACTGCAATTTTGAATGCAGTACATATACATATACTGCAGTGTGCCCATTTACTAACCAAATAAGTTTGATAAAACAAACAAAAACCAACAAATTCATATGTATTTACAATATTGAAAGTTTTGATACTTTTAATTAATTAAAAATTAAAAATTAAAAAAAAGATACTAAAAGCATAAGTACTTCCAACTTAAAAAAAAATTTTCATTACTAGATGTTTACACATCTCCTCTGTGATCGGACTCACATTGCTTTCTTCTTCTTTGGGGGTTTTTTTAATGCAGCGGATGAAATAACAAAAGATAATTGAAGTAACTTTTCGGTATAAGCAAGTCTGTAGCGTTCTTCTTTCTTCTTTCCCCTACCCCCAATAAACTCAGACTTACTTCAACAGAAAACTGATAAATCTAAAATATCAGTACACTCAGACAACTGTTGGACCATTGTGATTCCCAAAGAAGTAGATTTGTCTAAGATAAATGTGAGTATAAGCAAGTCTGTAGCGTTCTTCTTTCTTCTTTCCCCTACCCCCAATAAACTCAGACTTACTTCAACAGAAAACTGATAAATCTAAAATATCGATACACTCAGACAACTGTTGGACCATTGTGATTCCCAAAGAAGTAGATTTGTCTAAGATCTCCGGTGCTCCTAACACCGGGTGATTTTAAGTGTTCGCCATCGCCCCTACACAAAAAAACGACTTCAGTGCAAAGATCTGACAGAAGAAGTACGTGAAATATAAAATAAAATTTTAATGGGCGTGCCTCCGCCCATTTTTTAAATGCAACATTGTGTTTTTCAGAGCTCAGGGTGCGTGTTAAGTCTTGTAAAAATCGGTAAAGTAGAACCATTTAAAATAAAATATTAAATTTTAATGGGCGTAACTCCGCCCATTTTTTTAAATGGATGATTGTGTCTATTTTAGAGCTCAAAGTGTGTGGTAAGTTTCCTAAAGATCGGTTAGGTAGAACCGCGTGAAATATTATAATAAATTTTAATGGTCGTAATAACCCCGCCCATTTTTTCAACTTTAAAATTGTGTAATTATTAGAGCCTCAGGTGTTTGATAGGTTTCGCAGCAATCAAATAAGTAGAATATTATAAAATTAAATAAAAAAATTTGTGGACGTGTCCCCGCCCACTTTTTTTACAATGGGAAGCTATACACTCTCAAACAAAAATAAAATTTTTAAAATCGGTCTAACATGTACCGAGCAATGAAGTAACACCGCCACAAAAAAAAAATAGAGAAGAATTGTTTCACCTCTTCCTTTTTTTTGAAGTCGGTTAAAAAGTCGAGAAACACAAGTGTTATTTTGGAACACAGGCTGACTAATTTTTAATATTGTTCTGGCTTTATTTAGACATCCAATACCTATATTCGCGCAATTGGTAATGGCAGCAGTCACAAAAAATAATTAAGCTTCTCCGTTCTCCGCGGTATCGTCACAACCTCACACACTCAAAGAGATACATCCGCGAGAACCCAAAGAAGCGGATACATTCTGTAATTATTTGTTGAAGGTCTGCCCATTTCGGCTTACATAAACATTTGCACGAACTGAAAAGGTAGTAACAGCTCAGATAATCCAAGAAATTTTCAAAACGAATTTATAAAGAATTTCAACTCGTCTACTGCTTGGAAGAAATTTTATATTAAAATGAATCTTTTAACTATGATTTTTTTTTGCAAACGTCTAGTATATTATTTATGGCAACAATAATAAAACATTTTATAAACATTTTTCAGAGTTTTGTTGTACAAATTAATTTTTGCATTGCGTTTTACTTTATAATTTTTCATAATTCTATGATGTGCTTTATAGACCGTTTTTTTTTTTTTTTTTTTTTTTTTTTTTTTTTTTTTTTTTTTGGTGTGACAGTCGTCACTAAGTCAGTCATTTAGTCCAGTCAATTATTTAGTGCACTTTGGTTTTGATTTTTTTTTGTTCATGCATGTATGTTTGTATGTTGATGGTGAATGAAAAATAAAGTATAAAGTTTGTGTTTATTTATGCGGTTTTTAATGACGGAATTCCTGGAAAAACACTTGGCAAATATTTTCATTTTATGCTTATTGTTGTGTATGCAAGTGTGCAACAAAAGCCACCACAGAAGTGCATTTGAGTCAATAGTGGACAGTTTTAATTACGAGGCCAACAATTTTAAAGTGTGTGAAGATATCGAAAAAAATATATTTGTATGTAAGTAATTTTTTTTCCAATGAATTTTCTTGTAAGTTAATACTTGTTGTGTATTGGAAACATATTTTTTATTTTGTATATTATGCAAAATTTTCTACGAGTATCTCTCTTTAAGTGGCATTTTCAAAGAAAGTTTAATATTAGACTCATTAGCTTAGTGTAGCTCTCCCTGTTAACTGATTCTAGACAAAGAAAGTTCTTGCAAATGTCGCTTAAAGCAAGCTTTTTGTGGTTGTTGTTTT
The DNA here is from genome assembly GCA_949987645.1 of Tachina grossa. Classification (NCBI taxonomy): domain Eukaryota; kingdom Metazoa; phylum Arthropoda; class Insecta; order Diptera; family Tachinidae; genus Tachina; species Tachina grossa. Next base: position 112,189,919 of record OX465277.1, read on the forward strand.
TGTTGTTGTTGTTGTTGTTGTTGTTGTTGTTGTTGTTGTTGTTGTTGTTTGTTACAACTTTCTTTAATATGTACTCTACTGTGTGTGGCAAGTTATTATTTGTGTTGACTTAATGAAAGATAATTCTTGTTGAAGTTTTGTTTGTCATTGTTGTGTTTTTATTGTTATTTTCTTCTATGACTGTAAATGTCAACGTTGTCATGCCAAGATTTTTCGTTTTATATCCTATTTTGTTTTTCTTCTTTGCTTCATGGCTTGGCAGCAAACAAACAGATGAAAGAAGTCAAAGAAAATAATGTTGCACTAACGCAACTTTGTATTATAAAAGCACATAAATACATATTTATATATATATGTACATATGCATATATGTACGTATTCACGAAATGAATATAAAGCTTATCATTATGGTACGAGTATTTTTGCGCTGTTAAATGTAATTTTCTATGACATGCTTTACACTAACAGCGTATTTTGTTATCATTTATATTGAGGTTTAAAAAATGAAGTGCCAGTTTATTTTATATGTATTTTATAAAACGAGTTTTCGAAAGTAAGACGATTGGGTTTTAAACCTTAAAATTCAAAGTGCGCAATTGTTTTTGATAAAACAACACAAGTGATCATGTTGAATTGGCCATGAAATCAATGATTTCTGCAAAAAAAAACAGAAACAGAAATCTTTATTTCAAAAATCACTTCAGTCATAGGCGTAGAAAGGTCATTCTACAGAGGGGAGCATTATCCTCCCAAGAATTACCACTGGAATTATAAAAAATTGCATATAATTATTATATAAGTCATAATGCTCTCCCACACACCCACCCCCTCCCCCCCCCCAAAAAAAAAATTCTAGCTACGCAAAAGACTTCAGTAATACCTTATTCAAAAGAAAAAAAAACTGGCTCTAAAATATCTAGTTACAAGTTGACTGTAGTTTTTTTTATTGAAAAGAGAACAATTAGAACAATAGGCCATACTGTTGTCACCTAACTGTCTACCTAGGTCCAATCCCTGTTATTCTATTGAAAAGAAAACGGTTTCGAAGTCTCGTAATACTCAATTATACATAAATTCGAAAGTATTTTCTGCGTTTCAAATGACAATTATGAGTTTCTCAGATTAAAAAAAAACGACCGATGCAAGAGCGATCGCGACCACCTTTATCATCGAGAAGCATAGACGTGATACTATGGGTAGAAAGCGGAAGTTAGAGGCACACCTGATCAGTAAAAATGCGCAAGCGACTAATTGTAACCAAAGGAAATTCCACCAGATTTCTCAGACTACTAGTAGGTGGTTCGGAACAGAGAATGACAACGAGTACTCAAAAAAATATACATAAGTTTAAAATCTTAGTTTTAGTAGCTGCGTATAATCAAAATTGTACGCAATTATGACTATAGCCGATTCCAACATATAAAAGCATTGCTACTTCATTTATACTTAAAATAAAAGGCTCGAGTCTATCAAGCGCATTGATGCGCTCATAATTGCAGTCTGAGTATGCTTATCGGCTGCGGGTATTTAATATACGCATGATACTCGCGATATGATGAATTACATCATTCGCCACCGTATACACATTTGTGTATATAAAATGGAATGGAAAATGTCCCAGCAAAAAATGGTGCTTCGCTGGAAGCACCTATATAAGTGCTCTTTTGGTATGCAAGCGCTTACCCGATGCATGAAATTTTGCATGATTTTTATATGGTATTCCTCGCGTAGAAGCTCTGCCACGTCGATCTAAAATGTGATTCTTTGACCTGAATTCAGCAAATATATTCGTCTACCTGGAAGCATGTCTTTTTCATATGTATAGGGTGTTTTTTTCGGGGGTATAGAACTTCGAATTGAAATAAAACACAAGAAAATCGTCTTAATGTCCATCAATTTGGCTTTATTGGAAGGATAATCTTATGCCATTAATGTTTAAATATGATTTCGGGCATGTGGCCGCCGCTGCTGGCTCGAATAAAGCCAATTCTACAGGTCCATTTTTCAACCACTTTTTCGAGCATATGGGGCCGTATGTTGGCAATAACGCCACGAATGTTGGCTTCCAAGTCCCCTAACGTTTCTGGTTTGTTGGCGTAGACGAGCGACTTCACATATCCCCAAAGAAAATAATCCAATGGTGTCAAATCACACGATCTTGGTGGCCAATTGACAGGTCCATTCCGCGAAATTATGCGCTCATCGAATGTTTCCTTCAATAAATCGATTGTGACGTGCGCTGTGTGGCATGTAGCGCCGTCTTGTTGGAACCACAACTCATCCACATTCATGCCATCCAATTCGGGAACAAAATAGTCGGTTAGTCGGCTCCAATTGCTGTGCACGGTGGCGAATCGATTCATTCGGGTCCTCTTCAACACTTTGCTCTACAGCGGCAATTGTTTGTTCGGTGCGCACTGTTCGACGTCTCTGCGGATGCGTATTATCACATAGAGTAAACGTAGTGCGAAAACGATCCATGGTTAACCGAATTAATTGCTCTGATGGACGATTATGTCGACCATAAAATGGACGGAGCTTGCGGTAAACTTCGCGAACTGAACCATTATTTTCGAAATAAATTTGCACGATTTGCAAGCGTTGTTCTTTTGTCAACTTGTTCATGATAAAATGGCAAACCAAACTAAATATTAATCACTTGACAGCTGACAAAATGGCCGCCAGTTAAAACAGTGATGCCAACTTAAAGTTCTATACCTCAATAAAAAACACCCTTTATATAATAAAAAAATTTCCTCTTTATTTTTGTACTTTTTTTACTTTTCGTTCGCGCGTTGAATCAGGAGTCGATCCCAGGATTTCCGTATGTTAGGCTAGAACACTACCCACTGAACGAACTACCAAAGCACATATTTATTTTTGTACACAATTCAATTAAAAAATAAATACCAAGATATCAAACACGTACGAACAACAGACTCGAACAAATTTTCCCAACGTGATACAAACAACACTCACGAAATCAAATTGAATAACAAAAAAATCGTTTTTCTTATATTCAAATAAATTCATATGTTTACATAATTTCATCACTTTAAGCTGTCAAAAAATTTGCAGGTGTTGAGGGTTTGACTATACCAAATATGGAATTGTTTTCTTTATTGGAAATTCATGCTTATATATATTCTATACCTAAAATTGTTTTCTTAACTCAAGCAAATAAAGGCACTAAGTTTTTTATTGATCTCTCTCTATCTCTCCCTGTCTCCCTCCCTTTCTTTAAAAGTGTCAAGTTGGTCCTTTTGAACAAGCGTACATTAAAGCAGGCGTAGTGAGGAGCGCTTGTAACTGTTGAAGCACATCTTGGTGTCAACTTTGCAATTCGAAACGAAAAAAAAACACTTTTAAATTTGTATCTTAATAATTTAAATTCGAAAGCATTTTCTTTCGTTTCGAATTACATAGTAGATCCCCTGGTTTCCACTACATCTATGCCTTAAAAATTTAATTTTTCAGTGTGAACTTACCAACAACTTACTACGCATTATTTATCTACTCTTTTTTCAAAGTTGTATTTGAAATTTTCAGAATTTGCGGAATTTTTTTCATAATTTTCATTTTGTGTTTATCACAAAATCTTAAGTTTGGTAGCTGCTATTTGATGACTATGTACGAACGAGCCTTTGAATTTCGTGTACTTTAACTCCATTATATTTGCAACAGAACAACAACAACAACAAAACAATTGAGATGATAAACAAAATAGAAGTTTCATTTTGATGTTGCTACTTAATGTTTACGCGCAAAAAAGAAAAATCTTACATAAAAAGGATTCAGTTACAGTGCAACAAAAAACATATTGTGATGCTAACGTAGTGAAAATAATAAGACAGGAATAATTACAAAAAGTTAGGCTGCTGCTGATTAGTTGACTTTTGTCAACATCAAATGTTGAGTATCTAGACAGCATAAGAAAATCTTGTTTCATATCAGATATTTTCTTCTGTTTATAATTTCAACAGAAGCACTGGCAAGATTAGCGATTGTGGCAATGTCTAGGACAATTTTTTGTTTGGCTTAATAGCTTGAGGCATTGTTATTGTTGTTGTTGTTGTTGCAGATATGGAGCATTTTTCATGTTAAGGTTAAAGTTAAGGTTAAGAAGACAAATAAACTGAAAGAATTTGCCTCTCGTCTGCGTGTAAGCACAAAGCTTTTGTGTAAAAGCTCGCACATTGTGCATATGGCTTGGACGTAGCTGCTCTAAGTTGAGTTTAATAGAAATATTCTAAAGAGAGGGAAAAAGCAACAATCTCACTTTATCTGTGCAAGAAACCCATTGAAATCCATTCACTGGACCTATTTGATCATAGTGTGTCCAATTCTCATGTACACAGAAAAAAATATTCCTGCAATAAACAACTTTAGTTGAAAATAAAAAAATCAATTAAAAATTTATTTAAGTCCATTAAACTTTTGTTTAAAAATAAAATATTACTGCAATAAGCAACTTTAATTGAAAGTAAAACCAAAAATCAATAAAATATTTTATTGAGTCAATTAAACCTTGTAATTAATTAAATTTTTTAACAAAAGTTTGATTGACTTAAAAACATTTTTAATTAATTTTTGGTTTTATTTTCAATTAAAGTTGTTTATTTTATATTTTATTTTTAAACAATAGTTTAATTGACTCAAATACATTATTTAATTGATTTTTGGTTTAATTTTCAAATAAAGATGTTCATTGCAGGAATATTTTTTCTGTGTATGCAGTAGAGTTGAGCGATATTTGGAAACCTGTTACTTTTCACAGCGATTGAAAAATCACATATCACAACTGTGACTGAATTTATCAAGTAACAGGTTTTGGAAATATAGTTCTTTCATACAAACTGTGAATGTTCTTGTATGCTGCTTACTTTACGGTAAATGAAGCTACCACATTAATTTTTTGTTATACATTCAGCTTTTGTCAAGAAAAAAATCGTCAAATCGTCTTTTCTGGCAACTATGTACAGCTCACATTTTTATATTTGCAATTTTATTGTCTCTCTGCCTGTTATACGACAATTCTCAATGTATGGATGGGGTTGATTTCTAATTGTTTATTCTTGTCGCTCTTCTTATTAGTATTTATCAAGACGCCAATACTAATAAATACTTTTAAAGCAGAGTAGCTGAAATGTGTTAAATCGTGATCAAATTCAGTGTTTAATTTCACTGCTGTTCTTCTTATTAGATTTTCTCAAAATAACAGAACTGCTACAAACAAAATATTGCTAAACTGTGATCACAGTCACAGTTTAAAAGAACAGCGATTTAGAAATCACGTTCACAAGGAGCAACATTATTACAAAATCAAACTATCGCTCATCACTAGTATGCAGTCGTCGTGTAGTGATCTTCCTTGGAAAATAAGACGTATCCACACATGTTACATAAGGTTGAAAGACTTTCCTCACTATATATAACAAGTGATCTTCGCACTATCCAAAAGATGCATGCGGTATGTTTCGGGTTCATCGTACCGCCCCTTTTTCTCAGCCCTACATGTGGCCAATTTGATTTAAATGCTCAAAGACATCTTATTATTATATTACAAATACATACCCAGAAAACATTATTCCCAAAAAATTTTTAAACAAATATTTGTTTGAAATCAAACTTAGTTTCAGTAAATATTCTGTACTGTTCCACTAAATTAATTTGTACCAAAACAGTGTATAGAGAAGAAAGAGGCCACGACGTTTGTCGGCTACATTTCGGCATTCACATATATACAACACGATCAAACAAAATAAACAACAACTAAACAACAACAACCGCACATCAGCACGTTGTTCCTATCAACAAGCAAGATAAACACCAACACACTGAAATAACATTTTCTCTCAGCCGAACTATGATTAATTTAAATTTTTAAATACAAAATTTTTATCAGAATTTACAAAATTATTTGTAGGACCGCATTCAAATAAAATATTTACTGATTCAACGGATTTGGTTACTGAAAATGAAATTTAGTTTTTTCTGTGTATATCTTAGCTATAGCAATTGTACGAGCACATAAAAGAATCTAAATGACTTACGGCTTATAATACAGAAAATTGCAATACATATTTATTTCTATTTCATCACATTATGATAAAATTTAAATTTTTGACGCCTAAACATCTTACAAAATTTTGTAATAATAGCAAATTGAGCTTTGCGTCATTTGGTACACTTGAATTCTTGCAACTTTGCAGGCAATACTTGTGCAGAAAAGACGATCAAATTTCTATTTTATGTTATTCCATATTTACTTTTCATGGAATCATAAAGTGTTGTGAAGCAACCAACCAACCAACCAACCAACCGCCATGCAGCCGTCCAAGCAAGCAAAACCGACCACATTGTCTCCAATATATATATATTTTTTTAAGTTACAGTATTGTTGTATTAACTTTTTTTATATCCCAACTACTGTCTGCTGCCTTTTATTATTATTTTTTTTTTGGTAATTTCTTGAATTTTTTTCTTTCAATTTTAATTCCGTGGAACTTTGCCACACAATAATGTTCTTTTTCTCAATTCCTTAGAATTTTATGAAATATTAGACTTCACAAGTGTTCTGTTACGCAAATTATTACAAAAAGAAAACAGAGAAAACAAATAAAATTAAAACATTTTTTTTTTTGCAAAATTTACATATTAAACGCAATTCTTTTAATACAATTTGTTGTTGTGAGTATTTTTTTTTGTTTTTTGCCAAACGCGTTTAATACCAAATGTAAGACAATGTCAAATACTTGCCTGCAGTGTTTGTTGTTGTTTTATTTTTCACTTTTATTTTAACAATTTTTAAATGAGTTTTATTTATTATTAACTGTAATGTCAAACATTGTGAGCTTTAATAGTATTTAGTTTAAGCTTGTTAATAATCTTGGGCCCGGCAACTGCTGGTCAAGAAGGTTGGCCATTCAGCCAAAAATTTAACAAAAATGTTTTTATCAATTATGACACATATAAAATAAATACGATAATATTTTTTGTCGCCTGTAATCTGAGCTTAATTCATGCTTACAAATGTTAATTTTCTTAAACTTGGCAAAACATTTCTTTGATTGTTTTTAAATTATTTTGAAATAAATTAAATCATTTTAATGTTGTACATACATACTTAAATATATTTGTGCATATATGTATATGTACTATGTATTAGTGATGAATGTCAATTTTTGATATTCGCGAATACGAATGCGAATACGAATATTTGAAACGATAATCGCGAATACGAATACGAATATTTCATGTGAAATTTGTAGACATTAAATTAGGGCTCTATTTACGCCTGCAATATGAAATATTAAAAAATTGTTATGAAAAACAACTTCATACTCAAGTTGGCGTACTTTAAAGTCAATAAAAACTACCCAAAATTTTAATAATCGTCAGTAAATAATATTTGAATATCATACAAAGCACAAATTTCTATAAAAAAATTTAATGGATTCGTACAAACTTATATTTTTATCCATTTATTTAAATTTAGTTTAGGATTTATGCATTTTTTTATATAATTGTTTTTTTAAATATTCGTATTCGCCTGAATTTGACGAATACGAATGCTTCGTATTCGCATTAAAAATGGCCGAATATTCGACAATTCGAATACGACTACGAATATTCGTGCATCACTAGTATGTATATTAGGGTGGCCGTTATTTTATTTTTATATTATTTTTTTTTTTGATTTTTTTTTACTCTCACCCCCCAAATCGGTTCAGTTTTGTGTGAAAAAAATACCAAAAAATTTCATACCGATAAGTTGCATTTTAGGGGGTACGTCCGGCCCTCAAAGTTGGCCGTCAAGCCCATATATTAATTTTTTTTTTTTTTGTAGTTTTATTTTGACTATATGTATATTTATGAAATAATTTAATATATATAAGCTCTTATTGTACATGCTTAAAATAAAAAATTTCCATATAAATACATATAACTTTGTTACATTAAATTGTTGGTATTTTGTTGGTTATTTTCCTCATTATTTTCTAAAATATTAATTTTAGCAGGTCCGGACGCACCCCCTAAAACGCAACTTATCGGTATGAAATTTATTTTTACATAAAACTGAACCAATTTGGTGGGTGGGGGGGGGGGGTTGGGGGTGTGAGAGTAAAAGAAATAAAAAAAGTATCCATACAATTAACGGCCACTCTATTGTATATACATATCATTACCTTAATATAGAAAGGCCCTAATTTATTATTTTTTTTTAATATTTCGATAGGAAAACATCGCTAAATGCAAAAATATCGATTACAAAAAATTATGAGTTAGGGCCTTTCTTTTTTAAGGTAACGATATGTGTATGTACATACATATATGTATGTATGTATGTAAGTATGTATTTACTTAGAAGTCAACAACTTTGCAAACATATCTAAAATAATTATTTTAAGTAGTTTCCCTTAATATTTATATCGCACACCAAATCATAAACACTCAAACTAAAAAAAATCCCACATGTTCAGGAATGGCAAAAAACTGTTGATACTACAAAGATTACGAGAGTACATGCAAAACGGTATTTATTATAATATAACGGTATGTATTATAATATAATTTTTATTCTAAGGCCGCAATAATTCTTCTCTGTATTAAATTCTCAAGCTTAAAATATATTTCATCTAATGAAACAGCAAATAACAATTATATTACAGGTTCGCAAGGTATTACTGTGCAGCGCATCAATGTTCAAAAAAAAAAAAACTGTAGGACCAAACTGCCAGCAAATCCTCTGAACTAAAAAAGAATTTAAAAATCGGTTGACAATTGACAGAGTTATGCAGGGGCGAAAATTCCTCCCTGGTATTTCCGAAAAAAAATATTATGAGACCAAACTGCAGACTAACCCCCTTATGCAAAAAAATATTTTACTTTAGCTTTAAAGTTCATAGTAGTTGATAAGCACTTTAAGGCTAACAAAGCTTTATTAAAAAATCATATGCAAAAGACAACTTTAAATATTTTGTGATTTAATAATAAATACTGGTAACACCACCGTGTTCAACAACCACTTCACAGCTTATGATGTACAAAATTGAATACAATTTCATTCGGGTATTCAAATATTTTTTTTATTTTATTAAATAAATTTTTATTATCTTGAAGTAAAGCAACCTAATTTAAAAAATATGAGCTTCTGACTTAATAGGAAAACAGATAAACACAACCATGAAGTAAAAGTAAAAAAATTTGAAAAATTATCACAATTTGTTTTATTCGAATGAAACGAGTATTTGAATATCCAGCTTTTTTCGATTTGTTTTGATTGTATGTACATCACTAAAACATTTTTGTATAATTGTATTTATTTTAATATTTTTTTATGGATTTTGCTATGTATTTCGAAGCAGTTGGATAATTTGGTGATGTTTCCCATTACATGACAGAAATAATAAATTTAAGATAAGAGCAGGCACTTCTAGCCTCATTTTCAGATGTAACATGAATCAGTATGTGCTATATTAGTAAAAATATTTGAGGTACAAAATACACATTTTGGAAATATCAACTTAAAGTAGTCTTAACAAACGTGGGTGCCTACTTTAGAATTTTTATACAATAATTTTTTTAGAATACAACTTTACTTAACATTGCTTGGCAAAGCTTTATTAAGTTTTTTTGCATAAGACCCTAACACTCCCAAAAAAAAAAAAAAAAAAAAAAAAAAAATTGCAACTCGCTTTACAAATGACGAAGTTATGCATGGAGACAAAGTTTCCTCCGACCGATTTTCTAAAAAAAATTATGGATCCAAACTGCAGGCAAACCATTTAAAAAAATTTTAAAAATTAGTTTACAAATGACAGAGTTATGCATGGTGGGGTGCCCATTCCCCCTCCGATTTAGAAAAAAAAAATTATGTAACGAAACTGCAGGCAAAAACTTTCAGACAAAAAAATAATTTTGAAAATCGGTTTACAAATGACAGCAATTTTAGTATAATTTTTTTTTTATAATTTTTGAGTATTTGCATTGAAATAAAAAAGTGTTCTACAAACGGATCGTGGCTTTAAGAAGACACTTTCATCTGTCATACCATTTATTAAAAACAAAATTTTTATTTTTTTCTACAGAAGAGTAACACTCAGGCAATGAATGCTACTATTACTAGGTGTTACCTTGCTTAGGAAAAGGATAGTGATAGAGAAGACAGGCGGTGAAGGAAGAGACAGAGAAGAGTTTAATTTTTTTACAACTCTGCTCTTTGCAAGTTTTTTTTAATATTGCAGTGTTGCAGCGCCTCTGGTGTTAAATGAGGCGTATTAATTTTTTTTGAAGCTGCGCTTAGTAGCCATTTTATCGGTTATTTTACTTCACCGATAACTCTGCTACATAACGAAGGAGGGCGTTCTGATATTTTATTAGGATTAGTATTTGCTGAAGTCGGTATAGTTCAGTGACCAGTGACTACGCCTTAATCACCTGAACTTTCCTGCAACAACTCGCAAAAAGCGACACTAATGCACATCAGAAAAATGCGTAGTGTTGTTATTTAATGACTGTTTGATGCAGGGATTAAACCCGGTACCTTCGGTTTTGTAGTCAACGTGCTAACTACTTCAGCCAACCCCAACCAACATAACAACAAAAACTGCAGCCCGCTATCGATAATAGTTTCCGAGGAATCATAGTTTATTTCAGATCAAATCTGACAAATTTTTATTTTATTTTTAATTAACATAAATTTATTATTTTTAGCAGCATTCCACGCCCACTAATGCAAATATTTTGACCTAATTATTTGGCTAAATTAGTTTTGAAATATTTTCTGTGTGATGGCATAAAAATTTTAAGTATCTATTTTGGTTTTGGCCAATGAAAATTGATCCTGAACCACAGTGCCGCGGTAATGTTTGAACTGTCAAATAAAATATACATAAGCAGGCGCACTAAAGATACAGAAAATTAATTAAAAACTACAAATAATTTAAATATCTTACCTCTTCGTATGTAAATTGATATTCTCCTTTCAGCTCTCGCTTTCTCTCTGTCTCTTGCAATGCAGGTGAATTTGAAAATCTTATGCAAGCCACAGACCTTGCGACCGTTGGTACAACACGTTGGTTTATCAAGTTGTGTGTTTTGGACACAAACTATACAACAACGTGTGCAACATTAGCGCACAACTTCATTCCACAAAAAATTTGAGTAAACATGCCATCGGGTACTACTGCGCATATTGTAGTCGATAATTTTTTTTGTGTAAAACGAAGAAGAAGAATGTAAAAAAGGGCAGAAAAAAATTTGGTAAAAAAATTTGGTTTATATAAAAAGAAACATATTCTTTTTTTTTTTTTTTTTTTTTTTTTTTTTTAATGCATGTATTTATTTATTGTATCTTCATATATGAACTAACATTAAGTATTCAAATCTTAAATCTATAAAAAAAATTATTAGGCCCGACCAGTGTCGGACATAAACTTAGTGGTAGTTATAAATAATACATTAGTAGTAATAATAAAAAAAGGGGGGGGGGGAAAGTATTTTCAAGTAGTCCCATCTGGAGTGTTAGGTATAAGAGCCCGTGTGTCCCTCTTTTTTAAGCGGACGTGTCCAGTAAAGTTCAAAATATTACGAGCAAGCGGATTAGGATGTGATTCGAGTTTTGTTAAATATTTGCCTGCGTATTTTTCAATTTCTTCAGTCACTAGTGGCATATTTAAATCACGATGTATAATAGAATTTTGGATGTACCATGGAGCCGATGTTATTAACCGTAAAATTTTGTTTTGCCTTCGTTGGATTCTCTCGACATTGGAAGCTGAAGCAGTGCCCCATAACTGAATTCCGTAGCGCCATATTGGCTTCAAAAGCGATTTGTATAATAAAAGTTTGCAGTTTGCAGTCTAGGCTGAGTGTTGAGTTTCAGCCAATCAACCAATATATTTGAGTTAACTTAAGTTTCATCTGAGTTAACTTAGAGTCAATATGATGTTTCCATGTAAGTCTTCGATCAAGGTGTATACCAAGATATTTCACTTGGGAATGTTGAGGAATATTTTGATTGTTGATTCGAATGGGGGAGCAAGTATCTCTTCTTAGGGTGAACGTTATATGGACACACTTTTGTTCATTGACTTTAATTCTCCATAAGTTCAGCCATATTTCCAGCTGGGTGATATGTTCCTGGAGATTGCGGGATGCCTCATAAGGGTTTTCGTGCACACTCATACAGGCTGTATCATCGGCAAAAGTAGAAATATGGATATTATTGCTCACAGGCATATCACAAGTATATATTAAATACAAGACAACAAACTTTTAAAAACACTAAAAGAAAGTGAGCCAACCGAGACGCAACTTCATACAACGACCCCACACACTTTACAATCTCATACACAACCTGCTCATGTTGTACCGACGGTCGCAAGGTCTGTGGCTTGCTTTATGTTTCAGTTTATGAATTCTCGTGTGTGCAGTGTAGAGCAACATTCTTCAAATGATTTTACATATTGCAACAGAAACTGCAACTCAAGAACAGTTAGATACAATTACACTGTCATTCAATGTTGAATGGAGGAATGAATGAATGAATGAATGTATTTATGTATGTATGTGTATTAAATGTGCAATTGGAGGAATGCAAAAACGTGAAGAAAATGAATTCCTTGCTGCTTACATGCAAAACGTCATATTCTTATCGATCGGTTTCTTCTAGTTGTTGTTGTTATTATTATAAGGTCTGCTGCTCTATTGTAATTGCGTATACTTGTTGTTGCTGCTGCTGTTGTATGTCTGGAAGTCTGGCGTTATTTTCTTTTTATTATTATTATTATTATTTTCTTGTTGCTCTTACTTTTTTCTGTTTATTTTGTTGCAACTTGTCGTTGTCTTTCCCTATGCAAGAATGCCACAAAGAAAATAATAAAATTTTATATGAAAATAAAAGTTAAAAATATACATATGTATGTACGTACATATTGAAGTATGTATTTGTGTATGCAGATAAATGACTAGAAATGTACTTGTGTCTGCATATACAATTTTTTTAAAGTCTATGACTCTTAACTGCATTATGCAAAGGGATGCGCATTATTTAATGTTGTTTTGTTGTCGTCATCATACAGTTGCATAAATTCATTTACGAACATTATGTTAAAGTAACAATATGTTTATTTTTATTACTTTTGTATTTATTTCTTTTCGTCAAAAGCCAAAAAGGAAATACTTTTGGTAACAAACGGTAGCAAGGACATTCGTTTATTTATTTATTTAAGTTACTTGTGAGCACACATTCACACATACATGCAAACATTTCCAATTGCACTCTCACTCATTTGCACACACACTCGTGACGGATTGCAAGCCAGATCCCAGCAAACACATAGTTTTTAATTCGAACTGAGAATGATTTAATTTCGAATTTTTTAAGCTTCAGGGGAGATAAACTATTGTAATGACTCAGGAAAAATAATGTTAAGAGGATTGAAATCAATTTATGCTGGCTTGGGAAAACCTCTGGATTTCTACTCTGTAATTCGAAAGGAAAGAAAATGCTTCCGAATTTGCATGTTATTAACAAGTAAAGTATTTTGTTTTTTTTTTTCATTTCGAATTACAACAGCATAGACCCCAAGATGTCATAATATTACATTAAAAAAAAATATAAAAAAAATGAATTTTTTTTCAGTGTATTTGCCGCAACTTCGCTCTCACAATGTTTTGTAAGAAAGTGAAGACAAGAGTTGTGCTTCAAAAGTTTCTAAATGCAATTTCTTCTTAAATGCTCGATGTTACATTATATTGCCTTACTTAATGATTCTGTTATACCTAAAAGAAAAACTGTTATCTCTAAAGGTATGCTTGCTTGTCTGTCTGACTGTCTGTCTCAGTGTCTGGTTTATGCATTTGCCTCCGTTTTTCTGCCCATTTCTCTCTACGGATGGTTGACTGTTTGATGGCTTGTATGAAAGAAAATTATTCGACACGGGAATAAAGTTGAAAGTTGTTGGTTGTTTATTAAATGCAGCAAATATATCTACAAAATGTGTGCATGTGCATGTTTTTTTTTTTTTTTTGCATAAAAACCTTTTGACGACGACAACAACAACAACAACAAATGAGAATGCAAGTATACTCATCGCAGCACATTGCAGACATAGGAAAGTGCATAGAGATTTTTTTCTTGTTTTCAAATGTCCTTTGAGCTCAGCCAAATGAAAATAAAATATACTTTCATTTTTTATTTTTAGAAAGAAAGAAACAAAAAAAATCATGTACTCGTTTACAAGCAGATAGTAAAAAGAAACAAGTGAACAATCAGACGAAATCGAAATTGCTGCTCAAAAAAAAAAAAAATAAATAAATAAATAAATACGGAGGGAGAGTTAGAAAATTTTTTTAAATAAATTGTTTGTTAATTTTTTACTATTTTCTTTAGTATATTTTTAAAGTTCTTGAAAACCTCTGCAATTAGGAATTTGGAAAATTTTAAGTTTTGATTGTTTTTCCAGGTTGACCAGAGGAATGAATTCAATTAGAATTTTTTCACTCATATTCATATGTAAGTAGGTATGTATGATTATGAAATCGGAAAGCTAAGGATAGCATATAAGTTATGTTAGGCAAATTTTTGGCAGCTTGCATAATGGCAATCCATCCAGTCCAGCATATCGTTGCTAAATCCACTTTTTTGACGTTCGAAAGAGCGACAAACGCTGCGACGCGTCGCGACGTGCTTCAGAATCGTTTTTCATTGTTCAAAACATTGTAACTTTTAAACTAAGCAAGATTATTTTATAATTAATAATTTTTTTGTGAATAGATATTATCTTAAGCTTTTATCTAGTTTCTATATTGTAGTATCTATATTGAAAACAAAAACAAAGCACTCAAAATTTGTTTTTGTTTTCATTATAAATAGACAGCCGAGAATTTTTACATGGCTTCTATAAACTGGCAGTTAGTTTCATTAGAATAAGTACAGTGGTTGTTGAGGAATTTAAACTGAAAGTTGAACTTTCGATTTATTTTTTAATTTTTCATGAAATGCTCGCATTTTTTACTATAATTTTTTTTTGTTAAAAAAGGCCTTTTAATAAGAATAAATTGTCCTTATAAAAACCGTAAAGTAGGTTTCTGAAACATTGGGCCTGATTGTGTAAGGCGTATTTCAAATACGACTAAGACTGTTTGGTAATAGATTAAAGAAAAACTGTTAAAGTCTTCCTTAATCTATTACCCCAAATAGTCGTAGTCGTATTTGAAATACGCCTTACAACACTATCAGGCCCATTAAATACATAAACATAGGTTTCGCAGCCATAATTAGATTCTAGACTCTTTCTAATTATTTGAATTTATATGTACATATGTATATATACATACATATGCGTGTATATAAGTAATCAAGACATTCCCACACATAAATAACTGAACCGTTTCTACTAGATGAATATCTGCAAGACACGGAATTAAAACAATTCTTCAAAAAAAAAAAAACGAACCCTACTTCAATGCAAAGATCTTGTAGAACATATTACAAAATTAACAAAAACTAAATTTGGAAAATTTTTTCACATATGACAGAGTTATGTCTTTTCGTGAAGGAGCGCAGGAGTGGAGCAAATTTCTTCTCCAATTTTCGGAAAAAAATTATGGTACAAAACTGCAGGCGAACCTCTTCAAATAAAAAGTAATAATTTTAATAAGAAATGGTGGAGAGGGGAGAAAATTTCCCAATCGACTTAAAAAAAAATTTAGGACCAAGCAAACACTAAAAAAAAGAATTAAGAAAATCTGTTCACAAATCACAGAGTTATGCCAGGGGGGCGTGAAACATTTCCCCCTCCGATCTCCGAAAAAAGTATGGGATTAAACTGTTGCCAAACTGTTTCAAACAAAAAAAATTTGAAATTGTCTCAGAAATGACAGAGTTATGCATGAGGGGAAATTTCCCCTCTATTTCAGAACAAAAAAAAAAAAAAAATTATGGGACCAAACTACAGACAAACCCTTTCAGACAAATTTTTGAAACTTACTTTACAAATGACAGTTATGCGTGAACATAAAAAATTAAAAAAATACTAGCAATTCTGATATTTTTTTTAAAATAATTTTTGAGTATTTTCAGTAAAATAAAAAAAGTGTTCTACAGACGGGTCGTGGTGTGTATAGAAGTATATAAAAAAGACGCATTAGTCTTTCTCTATATGGGTTTGTGTTTTATCCCTTTTGATGTTCAAAAACTTATGTTTTGGCCAATGAAAATTGATCCTGAACCACCGTGCGGCGGCCAGCAGACACGATTTTGTGAATACAAAAAAAAAACAAAATAAAAAGTCGGTGAACTATATCAATATTTGTATCATTCGACAGGTATTTGTAAATCGTATTAAGTGTTTTCTTATGATTATTCATTTCGAATGACCATTTAGGATCTTTTAAAGGTTTAAATAAAGTTGGTTGCAGTCGGGTGTTTTGATTCTTTTTTTAATTTTCACTTTTTTGCGCAGTTTTCGTACCTAAAAAAGTCAAATGAAATTTATGAATATATTAAAAAGGGAAACAAAGGTTTGATTGCAAACATTGCAGATGTAGCAATTCTAGTTTTATTTTATATATTTATTTATAGTACATATTCTACAAAGTAAATTTGCAGAATATGGTTGCACAAAAATGGACGGGTGACTAAGACCATATTTTCATGATGTTGTTAACAGTATTAGTAAAAATATTTTTGTGACTGACTGTACACGACCTATGCCTTCACATAGGAAGTAGCAACATGGTTGTTAAGGAAATTCCACAAAAGAACCGCAAGATTATACTGTAGTACGTGGTAGATCAGTCAACCAGTGCGAGTGAGACGCAAAACTCTCGAAGGCCAATAAGCAACAGTGGCCTGGTTGCGTTTAAGAAATAATTGCCAACGACGCGTGATGTTGACTCGCCCAGAGCTGCTTTACGACTGACTGCAATTCTAGTTATTTTGTGACGTATGAGTATTTTATTATTTATGTAGTACAACAATCATACGCCACGCTTATGCAAACAAGTGAAAAATCAATAATTTTTTGTTCACTCGAAATTCATCAGAATGATGATAATAATTAGAGATGTGCGCGTGAGCGTTTTTTGACTCACGACACGCACGCTCACGCAGAAAAATATTTTACTCACGCACTTTCACGCACGAATGATATTGAAAATTTTCACGATCACGCACGCTCACGAATAAAATATTCCTAATCACGCACGAGTGATTTACAACTTATCACGATCACGCACGCTCACGAAAAATTATCTAATCCAATTTGTATCTTTTTTGGGTTGAAAAATAGGTTTTTACACATACATATGTATGTATGTACATATGTATGCACGTGTATATGTAAAATTTACATTGCACATTGAGGACTTTTAGAAAGTAAATTGCAATAAATCTGGAACTTCTAAACTCCTAACATACGTAGAGGAGGACTTAAGCTTTATAACACAAGCCTTTTGGCTTGAGCAGGACAAAGTTACAGTGGGCCAAAGTTGACTACCTGGGACTCAATAAAACTTCAGAGGCTTGTAACTTTTTTAAAAATTATCCGATTTTTACCGGATAAAGCATTTTGACATAAACTTGTAATTCTTAAGAAATAATTTTCCACGATGTGTTTCCGTATCTCTCATAAGATATTTCACTTAAGCAAAAAAAAATTTTTTTTGTCTTGACCTTTTTTAGTATTTTGCTTATTACTTTTTAGTTCATTGTTGGATTTTAAGTTAAAGGACAGCATTAAATTTTTGACAATTTTAAATAAAAATAGGAAAAAATTTTATTAACATATCCATTTGTGAAATCGGGAAAAGGCTAAAAAAATCCAAATTTTTAAACTGAAAAAGGCATGTGTTTTTTTAAGTCTCTTCATTATTTTCAGTTTTGTAAAAAACTTTGTGTAATACATTTTTAATTTTTTAATTACATAACGCTAAAGACAATGCATTAAGAATGTGCTCAGAACCAATTATTTTGTATTTCGGATCTACATTCAACAATATCCTAAAATAGTAAATTTTAAAAATATTTTTTGTTATAAAAAGTTGTGACGGTAGATTTTGAAAGTTTCAACTATAAGATTTTATTATGTAGATAGTTTTAAACGTTCTTAACTAAAATTTAAGAGTGCCTTTTCATAAATGCGGATGTGCGCGTAGTTTCTCTGAAAAAAGTCAGAATTTAGGAAAATTATAGTGTACCATAAAAAATATATTAAAATAATTTCATTTTTCTACATTGGTATATTTGAATTTCATATGAGCCAGTTTAATACGCCTAAAAAAAATTGTAACAATAGCTTAATACACAATCTTGTGCAAATGGTCTTGCATCGTAGCATGTGCAAAATGGTATAGTATATTGATACTCACCTATTCAGGAATGATATCTCGTGAGAGCGTGATAATTCGTGCATGATTAATAAAAATACCTCACGCACGGTCACGCACTAGTAATTTATTTTTAAGTCATGCTCACGCACTCACGCGTGATTAGTTAGAAATTTGATCACGATCATGCGTGAGTCACGCGTGACACGATAAAATCACGACATTTGCACATCTCTAATAATAATATAATTATACATTTGCATAGGAAGTAAAAATTTAATTTTATAACTTTCGAAATTTGTATTAATATCTATTGCAAACAAGTTTTCAATATATTTTAGTGAATTATTTTATGCGATTAGCCGTGCTGTGCTCTCTCCCTAAATCAAGTACAAAAAATCGTTACTAGACAGTAACAAATAACTAATTTTCAGATTTTATCCTCAAGGCAATTATGCAGTCATATTATATCATGAAGTTGTTGTTGTAGCAACTACAAAATGCTACTTCAAGTTTCTCTCTTAAAATAAATTTTCAGTTACACACATAAATTAGTCTGGTATGCGAAATTTCGAAAGCTCTCCTCATTTCATTTTTGTTAGCAATTTAATGTACATATAAAGAAATAATGAACTACAAATAGCATACTTGGAAAACTTTCTTTGAAAACACACTCATATGTTTATATAAATGCATACACGCATACACGCACACACACACTTGTATATGTACATGAAAGCACACTGCTTTCTTATTACTCATACGCAGTATGAACCCGAAAAAAGTTCTCTCCAGCTTCTGTTACAGAGCATAGTTTTATATACGTATAGTGTTGCATAGACATATACACACTTAAATATAGTTACCATTAAAAGCGGCAGGGGTTCCCACCAAATTCCTGTGTACGGACCGCTTGTAAATTTTATTTTCGTGGACCCACATTGGTTCTTTTGTTTCTAAGGTTGAATTAAAAATGCAAAAAATTCAGAAACAAAAACATATTCCCTCTTATTGTGAATGGCGTCGTCGACGTCACATCAAGGCGACAGTAAATATTGTCACTTGTCTACTCTTTATCGGCAACAATTGGATCTTATTAACAATCGTCTTGATGTAAAAAAAATTAATTGATTTTTCGGCAGCCTCCAACTAAATTTAATTGAACCTGAATGTGTTAAAATAAGGAAACAAAAAATAGGGGAGAACTCCGGGGGAGTTCTTAATCACAATAGGGGCTGATAGGAAAAAATATTTTCCTTGAATAAGAACATTAAATTTAATTTTTTTTTTAAATATTAAATTATTTTATTTTTATGCAACACCCCTCTGTACCAAATAGTTGCATAGGGCGCAGTGTATTTGCCACTCAATTCAAAAAGAAAATAATAATTAAACAAAAGATAAAAAGAAACGAAAGCCAACAAAAGCCAAATGTTTTTTATAACTTTTTTTTTTTAACAAAACTGAAAAATCCTGCCAAATTAAAAGTAGCAATTTCACATAATTGCTGCTGCTACTACAAATACAACTACACAGACACAGCACGCATTGTATGTTGGTAAATGCGTTTACATTCTCATAAGTCATGCATTTATTTGCCTTGGCAGTGACAACTTTTTCTTTTTTTTTTGCTGGCTTAAAGTTTTGTATAGTGTAGTTCTTTTTTCGTTTATTGCAACAAACATATGTTGCATCACCATTTTCTTCATCAACAGCACGATGCCACACAAATAAAAGATTTTAAGTTTTTTCTTTTGTTTACAGTTGCATTTGTGTATGTGTGTGAGTGTGTGTGTGTGTGTGCAACTGTGGCAAAGGAGACAATGAACTTCTGCTTTAAATCTCAACAGTTTCTTGTGTATGTTGAGTAGTTTTATTTTTTTTTGTTTGTTTGTTGTACTTTAAATTAGTATAAGAGAGATAAGTTACAGCAAATGTTTACTTAAAAAGTTTATAAGGGTGTCCCAACAAGAACGCAAGATTTAAATTTGGCGCCATTCGAAGTGTCATTGTTTGACATTTGACCAATTGTTATTGTTTGCTAGTAGAAGGTACGAAGTTAGTAAAAATGGTGCGCTACACGAATGAACAACACATTCTCATTGTGAAATTGTTTTACCAAAATGGTGGAAGTTTTGCGGCTACAGTTCGCAAATTTGCGATCAATTTGGGGTCACAATAATGCTCCAAAAGAGTCAACTGTAAAGACATTAATGGATAAATTTGCCGAAACTGGGTTTGTTAGTGATGTAAAGACAACAACGAGCCTTCGACCAGGTCGACCGCCCGAAAATGTCGCAGCTGTACGTGATGATGTCGCTCAAACGCAGGTCAAGCGCAAACAGTCAATGGTGTTCGGTATCGTGAAATGATAACCAGTTTTTTCGTGCCTAGAATTGAAGAAATCAATGTGGAGGGCATGTGGTTTCAACAAGACGGCGCCACATGTCATACAGCCAGAGAAACAATTCAATTGCTACATCAGTCATTTCCCGGTCGTGTTATTTCGCGTTTTGGAGACCAGAATTGGCCGCCTACATCGTGCGATTTAACACCATTAGACTTTTTTCTTTGGGGTTTTTTGAAGTCGATGGTTTACGCGAATAAGCCGACGACGACTCAAGCCTTAAAAGAGGAAATTGGACGCTGCATTAATGAAATACCGCAGCATTTATGCAAAACGGCCATTGAAAATTTCATTAAAAGATCGCGTGTGTGCCAGCAAAGCCGCGGCGGCCATCTGCCTGATTTGTTGTTCCACATATAACCTCATTTTGTCTACTTTACGATATAATAAAGTTTCACGATTTTTTTTTAAATATCTGTGTTTTATTTAAAATTTAAATCTTGCGTTCTTGTTGGGACACCCTTTATTATCATACAAACAGAGATGTTTAATTAACAAAAACACACGCACACATACAGTTTTTTTTAAGCCAAATATCTTTTGAGCTATAAGAGATACGGAAATATATGTTCATGTTGCTTTATCTGATTAAAATCGGATAATATTTAAAAAAGTTACATGGTTAAGATTTTTTTTTCAATAACAGGTGGTCAAGTTTGGCCCACTGTAACTCTTCTGGTGCTTAACTCAGAAAGAAGGCCGTCATAAAATGTACTGTAAAGTCTAAATTCTACTCTAAAGATGTTCGAAGTTTCAGATAAATCCCATCAGACAATTGAAAAGTTCCAGATTTATTACAATTTATTTGGCAATACTAGTAGTGCTCATTGTGCCACCATAACCATAACTCTGCCTTCCCTACTGTGTCTTGGTTACAAAAATATTTATTCTTCTATTTATCAGTATTAAACTTTTTTCGTAGGAAAAATATTAGTCCTTAATTGATCAACTACTTCCTTATTTAAGTGACTCGTTGTATATTTATGTGTATGTATGTATGTATGGAGTCCATGTTTGTTGCAGTTGATACTCGTAGTACATCATAGTAGTTATTTATTTATTTACTACTGATTGCACGTTGCACGACTGTGTTCTTTTCAAAACTGAATGAAATTGGAAACTTTCACTATTTTAATTACACGTGCAGTTATATTATTTATTTCACAAGTTTGTGGCATGATGTTTCAGTTGGTGTTAGAAAAGAAAAAAAAATCAATACAAGCAGTTTGTTTATTTTTCTTTGGAGGGTTTTTTCAATTGGGGTCTTCTCACTTTCAGGCGAAAAAAAAGTTGCAAAAAATCCGTATGCTGCGTTACAAAAGCCTTTATAGCAGCTACGCCCAAGCTATATGCACAATGTGCAAACTTTTTTTTATAAAGAGCTTTTTGGGCTTTCACACAGATGAGAGTTCAACATCCCAGCCACAAGACAACAGACACAGCAATGCTTGCTCTTACTTTGCAAAGAAACAAGAACAAATAAAAGAGCTTTCAAAGCTATTTACCTGAAATACAAATATCAGTGTATGTATGTGTGTTTGGACGTAGCTGCTTTATAGTATTCATTCCTTACGTGGTGTAGACCTTTTTAAATTATTTCAAAAAGCTGGTAAACTTTTGTTTGGTTTTTGGCGTTTTTTTAGTTTTGGTTTTTCGCAGTTTTTGGTGTTTTTTCGTTTCTGGCGATTTTTCGGGTTTTGGCGATTTATTTTAGTTTTAGCGATTTTTTTTAGTTTTTGCCATTTATTTACTTTGTGATTTTTTAGTTTAAGCGTTTTTGAAAATTTTGTTCAATACATTTCGTATATATTTCTTAGCAGCATGTTAAAAAGGGTACACAATTTTCTATGCCACTGTAAACTTTTTTGTACTCGTTCATTTACTCTTTTCAAATTAGCCAATGTTAATTTTCGCATTGTTGGTTTATTCCTCCTTCGTTCCACATGTTGCTTGTGCTAATTAAACATTTTTAGTTTCCTTCTTCCAATTTCCGTTATTGTGGTTGCAGAGTCAGTTAAAAAAGTACGAGTATAATAAAACATGTGAATGTTGTTTAGCAAAAGTTTTTCAAAGTTTTCATTGCCACAATGCTCCCCTCTCTCTCTCTCACTTTCACTCACTCTCTCTTCCTCTTTCTTTATCTTTGGCATAACCTTGTTGCAGCAGTGAATGAATGAATGTTTGCCTAAATTTTGTCAAATTTTGTAGAAAGAAGAAAAACAAGAGTGAAATTTATTAAGGAATTTTTTTGTGCACATTGTTCTAAATATATAAATTTCTTTAATTTTTTTTAAATTTCTTCTCTTGCTTGAAAAATTTTTTTTTGTGCAGAATATTGTATTTCTTTTTATCAACAAAAAGCTTGAAAAATATTTTAACAAAAACTAACAAAAGCTTAAAATTTTCTCGTTATCGCTAATGCTCAAAGTAGAAAGTTTTTTTTTTTAAGTTTGTAATTTCTTTTATGTGTTGCAGTCAAATAAATATACATACATATGTGCATGCATACATGCCTACACCAATAGATCAGGGCTGTCAGATATGGCGATTTCTCGCCAAACGAGGCGATTTTTTAACTTGTTTGGCGTCCAAATTTTTGGTTTGGCGACATGGCGATTTTTATGGCGATAAATAAATTTGTTGGCGATTATTATGGCTATTTTTTAAACAAAATTTAACTTTAAAATTATTCTAATTCATGAAAATTAGTTTGTTGAAGCAGTAGTTTCAAATATAAATCCTACCAAAACTAGTCTGAAAGAAGTTAAAACAACTTGATTTTGATGATTTTTCTTATATTACTTATAGTCCTTGAATTTGAACAAGAAATATTTACAAGAAATAGTTTTTGGCGATTTTATTTCTAATTTTGGCGATTTTCTGATAAATTTTGATACGACAATTTTATAAAAACTTATATTAAAAAATGTGTTATATAAAAACAAATTTATTATCAAATATTTACTAAGAAAAACTACATATAACTGATGTTTGGCGACTTTTGGCGATTTTTAAAATCAGTTTGGCGAAATAGGTCGGAAAAAATCTGACAACCCTGCAATAGATACCCAGTTGCCAGATTATAGACGACAATTTAAAGGAAATTGTCGTTCACGACAATCTGAGTAACAATGCCCTGCATGTTGTCCTGAATTAAATACTTTTGAATTTGTTGATGACAATCTGAGCGATGTTAGCCTCTTGCTGACAAAGTTTTAAGCTTAAATTAGACGTGACATAGTCATAATGCCATAGCCATAACCAAACTAAAATTCAATTGGTTTCTAAGGTGAGAGTTATGGCGTTATGGCGAGTCACCTTTAATCAAATACAGTGTTGCCCATTAGTTTGCTTCGAACGGCTGTTTTCTATGGCTATGGTTATGTAACGTCTAATTGAGCCTTTAGGTGGTGCTGCAGACTCAGTTCGAATACCAGCTATGTCTGTCAATAATTTAAATGAAATGGAAAAATCAAGTGAACAAAAAAAATAAAAATAAAAAATTTGTGTGATTGAAATATTAAGTAAAGTCTGTTTTGTTGAGTAAAATTGTCGCTTGAGAACTCATTCTATCATTTTGGTTGGTGATGGAAATTGTCGCTTGTGTGGTCTGGCATGATTTCGCGGCGATTTGTTCCAAAAATTCCGTCAACGATTTATTTGAGCTGTTGCCAATGTTATTCCATGCCCGAAAGACATGGCCAACTGGGTATATATTTATATTTATGTATGTATATGGAATTAATATTTCTATTTCTACGCAAACTCAACTGGATTAATGTTTTATTTATTTTTTTCTTCAACTCGGAATTATGTGCAACCTTTTCTTTTTTTGAAAATTCAAAACAGATAATTTTCTTGTTTGTTTAATTTCTAACCTCCATCAATTTACTCGCGGGCTAAGCAACCTTTAGCAAAACCTTATAAAATCTATTTAGAATTTACAAAAGTCACAAAAGATCAAACGCATTCCATTATAACGTTCACTCTAACAGCAATTTTGCTGTTTTTATGTTCACTTTGTCTGTCGGTCGGTATGACATTTAACTATTTAATGTTGTCTGTAAAATGTTAGAAGAAAAAAAAGTAAAAACTCGGCCGACAAGAAAAATTGCAAATGTTTAGTAACTAGTAAATATTTCTTACATGTAATGAGCCAGAGTCAGAGGTCAACGCGTGTCGAATTAAGTTGAAAATAACACAAAATCGTAGCCAAACACACACAAATTATAGCCAATCGCGAGTCATGCAAATACGTCACACAATTTCGTGGAATTATATAAAAATAAAAAATAAAAAGACAAGACCAGTTACAAAGATGATAATAAAAATGTTGTTATAATTGACAATTAGGGTTGGGGGAAAATCAGCCGAAACCCACAGACACATACAAATTCATACTTCATCTTAAAATGATGGGATTGTAAGAAATTATGGCATTTTTCTTAGTTTTATGGTCATAAAATTAAGAATTTTATTAAACTTAGCAGCAATTTGGGTGCATATGAATTTCTCTAAATGTATAAAACTATATATTTTTTTGTTGCGATGTATTAAACGTATATACGAGTACAATAATGTACATTGTACGGTGAATACATATAATAACAAGAATTAAAAATTTTAAAAACCCCCGACTTTTTTCAGAAAAGATGTTATATCTTCTAAACGGCTGGACCGATTTTCTTCAAACATAGCTAAGAAACTACTCGATCAAGTGATCTTTCAAATAGAAAAAACTAAATGAAAATCGGTCCAGCCGTTTGGCCTGTACATGGACACTGACAGACGCACAGACACACACTACAAATTTATAACACCCCTTTTTTTAGTCGGGGGTTAAAAATAAATTTTAGTGAATTTTAATTAATAAGCAAAATTATAATACAATTCATTTAATATCTCTTAACAAAGATTATATGACTTAGGCCCAATAAATGACTTCTCAATTAAGTGTCATTTATCATTAAATGCCATTTAAGTACCGAATTAATTTTTTTTAATTTTTAGTTTTTATATACTTCGTTTTAATTTGAGTTGGAAGTTGTTTTCTTCTATAATTATTACAAATAAAAATTTGTTGTGAATAACGGTCTGCCCCACGATGTCACCAGCAAACGTTCGTTCGACGACTTGTATTGCAAACAACAATAAATTTTCTAATGTTATTGTTGTTTGCAATACAAGTTGTCGATCGAACGTTTGCTGGTGATATCGTGGGACAGGCCGTTAAGCTTCTGTCACACTTGTCAAACATTTGCCCAAAAAAGCGTAACCACTAAATGGTAATGAAAAATCTTTCAATTCAGACAGAAAATTCGCTTGCGTGAGAGTTAATTTGACTCTCCTCCGACGACTTAACTGTGTTGAGCTGAGAACGATAATAGGGGCGCTGGCGACTTCTCGTTAGGGTTCCGTACACCAAATGTGAAAAGGACCCTATTGTTTTCGCTACGCTGTCCGTCTGTCGGTCACTCGCCATTTTCTCAGGAACCGTAAGAGCTACGGACCTGAAATTTGGATAGAGTGTGCAGAACCTTGGCCGCTACAACAAAAAATACATGAGAGTTAAAAGTTAAAGCGTGTTCCAAAACGAGCAGCGAAATATGTTAAAATCCAATGTAATATACATACAATTGTATGTACATATGTACATATATTGACAGTTGAAATTTATAAAATTAGTGTATTTTTATACAGACTACAGCAATTAATACTAAAATTTTAAAAATTTTAAATTAAAGGGTGGTCCATCAGTTAATGCAATTTTGACTATGTAATTTTGACAACTTGCTATATCTTGGAAACCGTAAGAGGCAAAAACTTGAAATTTTCAAAAACGGTAAAACTAAAAAGTCAGAAAATTATAAAATCGCTAAACCCAAAAAAAATCGCTAAAACGAAAAAAAGCACCAAATTAAAAAAAATTCTAACGCTAAAATAAATCGGCAAAACCGAAAAAATCGACAAAATTAAAAAATTGCCAAAATGAAAAAAAATGCCAAAAACCGAAAAAAATCGCCAAAAACGCGAAAAAGGCCCAAAACTAAAAAAAATCGCCCAAATGAAAAAAAAATCGCCGAAATGAAAAAAATCGCCAAAACGAAAAAAATCTCCAAAACGCCAAAAAGGCGTCAAAACTAAAAAAAAATCGCCTATATGAAAAAAATCGTCAAAATGACAAAAATCGCCAAAATGAAAGAAATCGCCAAATTGAAAAAATGTAAAAAACCGAAAAAGAGTCACCAAAACGCGAAAAAAAGCACCAAAACTAAAAAGCTATGAAAAAAATCGCCAAAATGCAAAAAAAATCGCCAAAATAAAAAAAATCGCAAAAATAAAATAAAACGCCAAAAACCGAAAAAATCGCAAAAAAAAAGTAACAAAACTTAAAAAAATCACCGAAAAAACGCAAAAAATGCCAAAACTTATGGCTCGATTATGGATGGCAACCGAACTTTGGTTGCGTTGTTAGTTGCCGAAATGGTATTACGGATGGCAACTGCCAACTAACAGATGGTAATTACAGTTGCCATATTGGCAACCACAAATTTGTAGTTGCTGCATAGTTTAAAAGCAAAAAAAAAAATTAAATATTAAATAGTAATTGCAATATTATTTTCATTTTAGAATTTTTTCTATGCATATTTAAGGAAAATATGCTTTACAGCTAAAGCAGAGATTGCTCAAACTTATTTTAGGCAACAACATTTACTCACAGTAGAGGCGGCAATTCTAAAGAGTCGTCTAATAGATTCAACTTTTGTACTTCCTGCTCTTCACCAATAATTAATTGCACTTAATAATTTTTATGATTAGTAATGTTTTTAAGCACGTTTACTCAATAATTTTATTTTTAGCACTTGTATTTCTTATATTTTAAATTTTTGTTTATATTATTTTCAGTTGCCAATCTATCATAATCGTATTTTCGATAACTTTTTGGCAACTGGAGGAAGTTGCCATACATAATACAAATTTTAAGTTCAGTTGCGTTGATAGTTAACTCGGCAACTGAAGTTCGGTTGCCATCCATAATCGAGCCATTAAAAAGGCTCAAAACCGAAAAAACCCAAAAACGAAAAACAAAGTCAAAACTATTTATTATATAGGCTAAAGTT
Source organism: Tachina grossa (assembly GCA_949987645.1). Lineage (NCBI taxonomy): Eukaryota > Metazoa > Arthropoda > Insecta > Diptera > Tachinidae > Tachina > Tachina grossa. The sequence goes on from OX465277.1 coordinate 112,217,783, forward strand.
CGTATTGAATTACATATCTAGTGTCTGTACGGAACCCTTTGTGCGCGGGTCAAAGTCACACTTCACTGAATTTATTTTTTTTCCTATTAACGTGGTTAAATTTATTCAATCCATTTTTAAATTTATTTTGTTCAATATTTATACTAATGTTTTTTAATTTCATTTACATTAACGCTGGAAGAGAAATTAAAAGTATTTTAATTAATTATAAATATTTTGTTATTAAAAAATGAAGGTTTATTTGATTTTATAAATTTTTCGAGGCATTAAAAATTATAATTAATTTTTTAATTTTTCCGAAAATTGTTCTGATTTTTTTTTTGCAAATAAAATTTTTTATCTTCGACTTTTTCAATGTCAGTATGTATTCACTAGAATATATTAAAAATTTAATTAAACATGTATGTACTCGTGTTCTTTAAATCCTTACAAATTACGAACCATTTTTAATAATCGTCTCTCTTATTTCTCTCTTTACAGGACCTTGTTATCAAAATTCAAAATTTCCTTTTCGAACAACAGAAATTCGAGAAATCACTACCAAAAAGGCAAAAAAAAAACGATACCGTTTGGCTTAAATTTCTTGCTAAAATAACAACAATAACAACAACTGCTACAAGTAATTATTTCCCTCTCTCTCCGTCCCACTCATACGGAGCAACCAAATTCAAAGTCAATTTATTAACGAAAATATTTAAGAAAAAAGTGTTTTAAATAGTTTACGTTCTCTCCGGCCCCAAATAAGACAAAAGCGAAACTTTTGATTATTTAATATTTTCTGTTTTTTTTTTCGTTAAGTATAATTTAAATTTTAATTGTGCGTGATTAATTGCAATGCTGTGTTAAGAAGAGAAGAAGGACAATCGTTATTTTAAAAGTAAAAAAAAACGCGTTAAACTATTTTAAAATAAAGTGTGTGTGTATTTAAAAAAAAAAAAGAAGATAAAAAGTGCAGCATCCAGATAAAAGTGTGTGTTTCTAAGAGCCACATAACGGAGAAGCGAGCGGCAACAACGGCCAAGATAAATAATCATCTTATGGATTGCTGGACGGGTGACGCCCGACTGGCGAGTGTTTTAGTTTAAGGTGAGTAATGTTAAAATTTATTTTACTCTATATTATTAGATTTAAGTTAAAATGCACGAAATCTTAAAACTTATAGGTATTAATTCAAGAAATTGCACTTCTCTGGTTATACTTATGATTGCATTATATTAATATTTTTCTCTCTCTCTGTTTAATATATCAATTATGAACAGTTGAAGCGCAACAAATGCGTTCATTAAATGTGTGAAGTAATTAAATGTAATTTTTGCTTTTGCGTTTTAGTTTCTGAAGCAAATTAATGCATCGGTTATGGTATACAAGGTGACAAGTGATATATCAAACAGTATGATTTTGCAACAAACTAATTAAAACAAACAAAATATTGGGCCTTATTACGAGTGTCGTCTTACGACTTCGACTACGACGATTTTGTAATAGCCTAAAGAAGATTGCGGCATTTTTTGTTTAAGCTAGTACAAAATCGTTGTAGTCGTAGTCGAAATACGACACTCGTAATTAATTGAGCCCATTATCCGAGATAAAATTATTCATTAGATTCTTAACTCTGAACTATTTAAGGCTCGATTTAAAAAAAAATTAATGCCTCCGTCTATACAAGATTATTATACGCCGAAGCATTTTAAAATTTCTTCTTATGCAACAGCAATGTGTACTATAAATTCAGTAACTGTTTACAATTAGTTATTTTAACTAGAAAAATAATTTATATATCGAAATCGCAACAATAACAAAACTAAACATCATGAGAGTTAGTTTAAATTTACAAAATTTTACCAACTGAACTGCAAACAACTATTTGCATTGAGTGAAAACTTGACAATTGAAATTGGTTATGTCAGAATTACAAATTTTACCAATTTTCAAGAAAAATTTTACCTTTTTTAGCACGATTGTTGCAATTTCTTAATTTTAATTTTTTTTAAATACTATTTTATAATACTGTTTTTCAAATTACGAAAATTTGATTTGATGTGATTTTGATTTGATTCATTTGCAGATGAATTTGGAATAGATAATACCTATTCCTCTATCAGTTTTTGAAATTTCGGGAAACATCAGTTCATTTACTTCATTATTCATTTCTAATACCTTCGAGCAAAAGCTACATATGTTGTCGTTTCATAAGGACTTAATAACTTCTACATCAACCATTGTTCGAAACCTGGGGAAAATTACAGCATTCGATACGATTCGAAATTTAAAACTATTTCCATATAAACTCTATTTAAATATTTCGTAATTTCGTACGACAAAGAGTACCGGAATTTGCCCCCTGGTTATTTATAGTTCAATATTTTTAGTGCCAATTTTTTCATATAATATAATAGGAGAAACAATTTTCAATTGTGCTAAATTGGTCATTGGGGTTAGATTTTTGCTACGCTTTTTTTGACATTCAATTAGTGCTAAAAAAAAGTGCAATTGTACCAACCAACTTTTCCATCCCTGGGTTAGATTAAACAACGACATTTTTTCCCGTTTCCAAATTGAATTAAAAACAATTGCTGTTGATGCTCTCCGGTGAGTTGTTATATAGATTTATTAATTGCATAGTACTAATTTGCTTGCTGTACCACATATTATGCGTTCCTCTGTTGGTTAGTTAACGCTCTAAGTATTTGCTGCTGTCTGGTGATTTATAATTATTTTTATATATATGTACATACATATATTTATACGAGTATTGTATGTTTCGTTAGTGACCTTGAATGCTTTCATAAAAGCCCATGTATGTAAAAGAGTTGTAGTTATTGTGTTTCCCTAATTCAAAGTTTATTATTTTTTTTTTTCGCAAAATCATACACACATACATATATACATTAGGGTGGTTCTATAAAAAAAATAGTTTTTTTTCAGAACCAGGTTTCAAAATTTTGTTTAGGTAAAAAAATAGGCCTGTTAAAATATCAGCTTATAATATAAATGATGAGATGGTGCGCATCGCACTTTTCGATTTCCCATACGATTTACATGGTATGAATTGATTTTATTCATTCTGATTGTCATAAGTAAAGAACGGAATGTCCTACAGCAAACTTCTTGGTACGCTTTTGTAGAAAATTGAACTCTCTACAAAAAAAACTTATATAAAATTTTTTGTTAGGTAAGCTGGATCAAAAGTTATGTACGGTCAAACTAAAATTTACACTAAATTTACGCGATTTTTCAAGAAAACACCAGAAATATTATGTTATTCGAGAAAATTTCACTAAACTTTCATACATAACTTTATTGAAAAGAGCCAAAAATTAGCTTTTCGTTGTAATAGAGAAAAATAAAATACTTTTATACATTTTTTAATTCAATATAGCCATAGCTGTAACAAGTGAATTGAATGAATAAGAAAAATATTTTTGTTTTCAGCTTTAGTTTGGATTTTAATTTTTTTTATAGAGCGTTCAATTTTCTACAAAAGAAGTTTACTGTGGGACATTCCGTTCTTTACTTATGACAATCAGAATGAATAAAATCAATTCATACCATGTAAATCGTATGGGAAATCGAAAAGTGCCATGCGCCAGAGAAACAAGTCGAGGCAAAATTATCGGCGGCGGCGGCGCAGTAGTTTTGTGACCAGCGGCGGCGCGCCGAGAGAATTTTCGGCGGCTCAAATAAGCATATGAAAATTTAGAGAGAAAATAAAAATTGAAACTGTAAATTGATTTTCAAAATTTCTCCGAAATTTGTCTTTTGGAGCAGATAAAATTTCGGCTGGTTTTGAGCCTATGCGAGCCGATACAATCGGCGGCGGCTTGATACATAGAAAAATAACCGGCGGCGGCGCGCCGTCGGCTTCGAGCCGGTCGACTTGTTTCTCTGCGATGCGCACCATCTCATCATTAATATTATAAGCTGATATTTTAACAGGCCTATTTTTTACCTAAACTAAATTTTGAAACCTGGTTCTGAGAAAAAAAAACACCACCCTAATATACATACATACTTTTGGTGTTTGCAATTAAAAAACAAATGATGAAGGCGCCATGTTTGCTGACATTTTAAAAATTGCAAACACCATTTCAAATAAAAAAGTATTTTATGTTAGAACAATAGCAGCAGCAAAAGCAGTAGAAAAAGCAGCAGCCGTCACGGCAGCAACAACTAAAAGCATACAGAGGGATACATACATACCTACACACACCTATACATACATATGCATATATGCGTGTTTGTATGTATATCAGTTTTATTCAATACTCCGGTTTTGTTTCGTTAAATGTCGTTTGTTTTACTTCCGTTTGAAAGAGAAATCTCGCGTTGTAGCTGCAGCTAAATGCCACAATCTTTAATGAAATGCAATAATATCTCAAAATGAGTACATAATCATGTACATATCTATATACATATGTATGTACATACATATGTTCAATGTACATATCTACATCCAAATATAGGGTGTTCTTTTTATAGATGTATAGAACTTTGAAATGAAATAAAACAAAGATGAATTCTTTAAATTGACATGAAGTTTACTTTATTCGAAAGATAATCTTCTGGAATTATAATTAAAACCAAACGGACGACACACTCGTCCGTATTCTAGAATCAAAATGTAAATAATTTAAGATTCAAAGAAAATGTATGTGTCTAAACGTCATAAAAAATTCATTAAAACACAGCCACACACAAACTTACATAATTACATATGCAAGCATAATTAAATAATACATGAAATTAAAAAACATAAACAAAATCCCTTCAACCAAGCTAATTCACTATATTCAATTCTCTTCCTTTAGGTATTATGGCTTTCATACAATAACAAATAAGAGAATAAAAAATTGTTAGATCAAGAGAAATACTACAAACACACACACACACACACTCATGTTTTGTTTCTTTTTTTACTTGTAAGCTAATAAATGCGTGCGTAATATGTGTGCATGTAGTAGTAGCAACTTTAAACGCTTATAGCTCCCAAAATACTAAACCGATTTCAATAAAATATAGATTCTGCACATCTGTACAGAAAATCCTTTAAAACCATATAAATCTTTTTAAAATCGGTGCAGTGGTACCAGCGTAAAAGGGATTACAAAAAACATGTTCGCCTATTAATTATATAGATAGATATACACAGAGAAAACAGATTAGTTGTGGCAACCGAATTTGTTGCCAATTGAATTTTGGCGGTTGCAGCAACTATCATAGAATTCTGCTATAGCGACTGAAATTTTCTTGTGGTACCACTATATTTTAATTATAACCCTCAACCCAATAGTTGCAGCAACAGAAAAAATTGGTTGACAGTATGGAATTTGAAATAAATGTTATTCTTGCTACTGAAAATTTGGTTAATATAATTAAAACAATATCATAATTGGTACCTGTAAAAGAAAAATTGGGCTTCCTTGCTGAAATAACAATAAACACAAATAAAAATACACAATTTAAGAAACTTATTATTTGACATATTGTCATAAGTTTATTTTAATTGAAATTTATTTCCTAATGGCGAAGCATGTCTATATACATTTCTTCAACCACACATTTTGAAAAGGCACAAACCTGTTATCTTATGCACAGACTTTCAGAAACCATTTGAGAATTCAAAAATCATAATATCTTTGAAAGTCACAAAAGTTAATTTTTTAATTTGCTGCTATAAACTATGATAGTAAACACAACCTCTAGTTAGTTGCAGCAACTGATTGAAAGTTTTTATTTTAATTTTAATATAGAACGACAATTTTTTAGTTGCTAATACCAAAAGTTGGTAGTAAAATCCAATTCGTAATATTTTATTCGGTTGGGTTAACCAATCAGTTAATTAGTCATGACAAAAGCATACGCTCGGTTGATGCAATAAAGTTAAGTATTGTCACAATCATATATTTGTTACAATTATGCCCTTATGGCAATGAACATGGATTGTTTTTCGGATTAACAGAAAATTGATAGCGTGAACTGAAATATAGTTAATGCAAATGATATTTTATTGGACTAACCGTTTTCCAACCAATCTTTTTTCTGGGTGCAATTTCTAACATATATATTTAATTTTTGCCACAAGCCAATTACTATTAATTTAGTCAATTAAATTATTATTTTTTCGAACTTCATTTGTTTCTATATTTATGATTTTAATAGGCTAAAGTTCGTATCGTGTTTTAAGCCAAATTACATTTGAAAATTATTAAGTCCCAAATCACACTATGCAAGTCTTATTGCTAAGCTGATTAGTTTCAGGGAGAGAGAGAGAGACCAGGGGAACAGCAACGTTTCTTTTCCCCCCGTCTCTCTCTCCTAATAAACTAATCAGCTTAGCAATAAGACTTGCATAGTGTAAATAGGGACTAATGAACAAATAACACCAAAGTCTGTTGTAAATATTCTGACTAACAACACATAGTTGAACGGAACAGCCAGCCGTTTTCGAAGGCCACTAAAGCTTCATCATCAGGGTTCTTCTGTGTTTGGTCCACTGTGTGTGGTGTCAGTTGATGTAAATTTCTGCTTTATATACGAAACTTTTTTGCAAATAGAATATGTGAATTGTTTTGAGGGTGGCGTTGGCTGAAGTAGTTAGCACGTTGACTACATAACTGAAGATCCTGGGTTCAATCCCTGTATCCGACAGTCATTGAAATAACAACACCACGCATTTTTCTGATGTGAATTAGAGTCCCTTTGCATCAGTTGTTGTAGGAAAGTTCAAGTGATGAAGGCATAGGCACTGGTCACTGAACTATTCCGACTTCAGCATATGCTAATCCTAATGTAACATGAGAGCGCCCTCCTTCGTCGGTATTTTGTAGCAAAATCATCGGTGAAGTAAAATAACCAATAAAATGGCTACTAAACACAGCTTCAAAATTTAATACGCCTCATTTAACACCAGAAGGCGCTGCAACACTGCATTATTAAAAAAAAAAGCGTGCACAAACAGAGTTGTAAAAGAAGGAAGCTTTCTTCTATCTCTTCCTTCACCACCTGTCTTCTATCACTATCCCTTTCCTAAAGAAGATAACACCTTTAATAGTAGTAGGCATTAATTGCCTGTGTTACTTCTATTAAAAAAAAAAAATATGACCGCCACGCCTGGCGTAGTCTAATCTTGAGGTCCAATTTGCGATGAGTTTTTCCAACATTTGTGGCCGTATATAAGCAATAATGCTGCGGTTTTCATCCTCCAATTGGTCAATGGTTTCAGGCTTATCGGCATAGACTAGCAACATATCCCCACAGAAAATAGTCTAGCGGCGTTGAATCGCACGATCTTGGAGGCCAATACACGGTTCCGAAACGTGAAACTATGCGGTTACCAAACGTTTCCTTCAATAAATCAATTGTGGCACGAGCTGTGTGACATGTTGTGCTGTCTTGTTGAAATCACAGCTTCTGCACTTCATGGTTGTTCAATTGATGAACGAAAAACTTAGTATAGCCTGATTTGGTATGTATGTATCTATGTATGTTAAATATTGTCTTCAAACTATCGCGTGTTTATTTGGAGACATTTAACTTTAAGTTGGCAATACTATTAGTGCTTACGCTTATTTGGACACATGGCACACAGATGTAAACTCGGCCTAGCATACATACATACTTCCACCTTTTCCGGCAGGCAAATCTTTGTGAATAATATTGTTCATAAATTGTCAAAATATGTATGCAATTTTTTGGAAGAAAAAAAAAATTAATAAAGCATTTTTACGGAGTTTAAAAAATTAAACATTCGGAAATTTTCACAACACATTTTATCAAATTTATTTAGTTTTTCTTTAATTCTTTGTGCTTTTCGCTTATTTGGATATATTTTATGTAGGGATGCCACGTGATATGCAAGTAAAACACAGATTTACACTTTCGTAAATAGGAACTTAGAGAATCACGTTATCGTTACCGCAAACGAATAAATATATCGATAAATATTAAAATTTTCGGTTCGTACTGGAAAATCTTTCTCTAAGTGTATAATTAAAATTCCATATTAACCAAAATCCATAAACGACAAGAAATAATAGAAACGTTTGTTTGAATTCCAAATGAGAGAAAAAAAAAACAAACAAATTAAGCAAAAATAAAAAAATAAACGTTTCCTACGTATGAATGCATTGCAAAATAATTTTACACACATTTTTAATTTGTTGTTGATTCTTGTTGGGGTTCACTTCAGTGACGACTATGGACGTTTGCGTTAAGTTGCTTCACATGCTGTTTGTTTGCATTTGTATTTAAGTACATATGTATATAGTTATTTGTATATATGTACTATTTTTTTTGTGCAGTGCAGTGCGAACAACGACGTGATGTTGTTGAGTTTGATTGTTTCACTGTCATTACGTTATTTTGCCCCAGCGTGACTGACTGTCTGTCAGTGTGGTGGCTCTCTCTGACGATAGTACTGTGATCGTATTGGCCTTGGCCTTGAATTGCAAAAAAAAAAAAAAGGAACAAAATGCAGGGATTTCTCTTTTTCACTCTTTCACTTTGTGGGAAGATAATCAATCGATGGCTCTTTCTCTTTCTAATGTCGAACTAAACGCACTCGCATTCTACACATGCTTATGCAGTCATGTTTTTTGTATTATCTTTCATACTATTTTTTGCACATAGAATTATTTTTGCACAAAGTGATATTTGTTGTGTGTTCGGTTTTATTGTTGTATTCAATTATTATTATGAATGTTGTTGTTGTTGTTGCTGCTGTTTTATTTTATAATATTGCTGCAAATGTCAGTTGTTGCTGTTGATGATGCTGCCTATTGTGCAGCATTTATGTACGTATGCAACTGTTGTATGTGATATTGTGTTATATGATTTTTTCATTTGTTTTTTCAGTTGGCACCTAAAAACATACGTGCATACTACATACATACATACATATGTATGTAAGTACATAAGTACCTATTTAACGACGTACATATTTTTATATTGTTGTTTTCCCATGTTGTTTTTGTACTTTATTTAGCATGACGTTACTCGGTGTGCATATGCGTTTCTTATTTTTCTTTTATTTATTTCTCTAGGAAAAGTGTGTGTGTGTGTGTGTTTATTTTAATAATTTATTTAAATAAGTTGGTGGGTGTTGTATAAGAATATTATCTTGCTGTTGCTGTATATCCATACAAAATTGCACTTTTGTATGGATATATGTGACGCGCAAAGTAGAAAGGGACCTAAGGGTAAAAACCGGTTTTGTTCAGGAGAGCCATTTTAAGATTTAAATCAGTGATGCCAACTTTTTTGGCTCTAAAAGCACTAATGTGAAAAATGAGTGAAGATTCAAATGAGTAAAGTTTTAATAATGTTTAATATTTCCTAAGCAATTCTCTATTTCTGCAATAATATCATATTTAATGAAATATATCAGACGAAAAAGGTATGCTTTAGACTGAAAAAATAAATACACCAAGTTTTTATTAAAGTAATTTTAAGAAGTACTCAAATTTCTTAAAAGCACTACTTAGGGCTAATAAATCAGTTCAAGTTAATCTCTGTTTTTGGTTTAAAATGTGTTTAAACCAGCAAACATATAAATCAATGCAGTATTTAAACCATCTGTAAACGCATAAAATTGGGCGTTTAAACTACCAATACAGGCCATATGATTTTATTACTTACAGACTTACTTACTTATGTTTTGCATTTAAGAAGCATTCAACTTTTTTCCAAGCTTCTACTTTTTCTTCAGATTCGATTCGATTTGTTCTCTTACACTCTATTGTTCCTTTATACTATTCTACTTTGCAAAGAATATATATAATTTCTTTCTCAGTAAAATTTGAATGCTTTTAATTAAATGTTATTAAAGTTTTTGCCTTTTTGATTGTACAAAGAACTGATAGCCTGCTGCAAAACTGCTGTTTTTTGTCATATGTTCTAGTGCTGCCACAGTATTAGTTTTTAAACTACACATGAGGTATGGTTCACTGATTTACTCCTGTTGAGTTTAAACCACATATGAATTAAAGTTTAGTTCAACTAAACCACCGTTTAAACTTTAACTGATTTATTAGCCCTTAGTGCTTTTTCTTAGTTTGGCACTAACGCTCAAAACTTGGCGTTTTGAGTCTTCAAAAAGCAATAAAAATAGTGCCAAAAGCACCAAGTTGGCATCGCTGATTTAAATACATACGTGTATCTTTGGTGTACCATCACATCATAAAACGCGCATATCTCTGGGAGGGAACACTTTTGGGGCATGGGATCGGTTTCATTCGATGCTCAGATGTTTTCCACATAAAAAAAAAAAGTGAAAATTGATTTTTTACCCCTAGGGTATGTATGTATGTGCTAGTGATGTTACGAATGTCAATTTTTGATATTCGCGAATACGAATACGAATATTTGAAACGCTTTTCACGAATACGAATACTAATATTGTATGTGAAATTTATAGACATAATATAGGGCTTCTGTTTACGCCTGTAAAATGAAACATGAAAAATTTGTTATGAACAAGAACTTCATACGGATGTTGGCGTACTTTCAAGTTAATAAAAACTACCCAGTATTTTAATGATCGTTAGTAACTAATGTTTGAAAATAATACAAAGTAGGTACAAATTTCTATAAAAAATTTATCAATTTATTTAAGTTTCGTTTAGGATTTATGCATTTATTTATGGTTTTTTTTTTTTTTTTTTTTTTTTTTTTTTTTTTTTTTGAAAAATGTATTCGTATTCGTTGATCACTATTATGTACATATGGGACGCTAAAATGCCTGACTCCACTTTTCGAAAATTTCTCAATTTTGTTATATTACTATCTAATTAGTTGTAAACTCTATGGAAATTATTTTGTTCTTCTAATATTTAGATATTTTCCATTAAAAACATGAAAAATCGGATTTGAATCTAATTTGAATTTTTTCAAAACATACTCCATCCAGTTAACTCCACTTTAATTAAATGGATTGGTTTAATTAAGCGAAATTTCCATGTTTTATGAAATTGTATAAAACTAGCCAATATATCTGTTTATTTTATTTATTTCTGTTAAATGCCATATAAATATTTTGTACCTTTTATAATTTTCATAAATTTTGGAAAAACATTTGACAAACATTACCAACGTTTTATTTTGTGGAGTTATGCCTTTTAGCTTCTGACACATCCAAATGTACGTTAGAATGGCCGTTAGTTGTATGGAGAATTTTCTTTGTTTAATTTCTTGTATTCTCTTCCCCAACTTGGTTCAGTTTGATGTAAAAAAAATACAAAAAAATTTCATAGCGATAAGTTGTGTTTTAGAGGGTGCGTCCGCCCCTCAATGTTGGCCCTCAAGCCCATATATTCAATGAATTTTGTTTTTTTTTTGTTTAGTTTTCTTTCGACTATATGTATATGTATGAAATTACCCTGCAGTCAGACTGGGGCTAAAATTCTAGTAGTAGTTACATTGTCTACAATTTCTCTTCTATTCGTCAGTATAAAAGAGAGAGAGAGATGTGGTGTATTTCTGGTGGATTTTGCAACAACTTGTCAATATACATAAATTTGTATGTACGTAAGGTATAGAAATGTACCAGTAAATGTCTGGTTGGTATGTCTACATGTTCCCATAAGAACTATGAATTCACTACCTAGTCAATTGTTTTAGTGTTACTAGTAGATTTTCAATGACAAGCACATGCTAAATGTCTATAGCATAAAGTATTGTATGGGGAATAATTGTAGAGTAGTACTGGTGACAAAGTCAAAAGCGACTCAGTACATTTTCACTATTCGCACTTTCTGCCGGGTATTTAATAGATATAAGCTCTTATTGTACATGCTTAATATAAATAATTTCCATATAAATATAATTTTGGTATATAAAATTTTTGGTATTTTGTTGGTTATTTCCTTCATTATATTCTCAAATATTAATTTTAGCAAAAAACTTTCTTTGAGATTAATGTTGTAGACTAGAAGAGCTAAAATATAGCCATATATCATATTCTTGTAAAATGATTTTATAAAAAGGTAATATGCAAAAAATTACATTGAAAATTAATAAATAATGCATATGCGCACACGTGTGTGCCTATGTACATGCATGACGTTTGTATAAGCTCCCAAGCGTAGGAAGAAGCAATCATCACAAATTCTTCCGTCATGAAGTATTTTTTTCTTTACTGCTATACCTGCAATAACTGAAACAAATTTCTTGCAAACAGTGTTTTTTAGCGTTTGTTTTAGAAGATTTCGCTATAGTAAAGCATTCATAAATTAAAATCTTGTAAGTGCTCTTATGCAGAATTCTAATATGCAAGTATTCGATTGTTTGTTTCTTAATCCGATTCACAAAAATCGTGTTCTCGTTGTTGTTGTTGTACTGCTCTTTTTCCTTGTGTTGTTGGTGTTGTTGTTGATATAAAGACAACAATCAACGTGTTTTGCATAATTGTTATACCTACATAGGTATCACATACTAAAGGGTGTTTTTTATTGAGGTATAGAACTTTAAGTTGGCATCACTTTTTTAACTGGCGGCCATTTTGTCAGCTGTTAAGTGATTAATATTTAGTTTGGTTTGCCATTTCATCATGAACAGGTTGACAAAAGAACAACGCTTGCAAATCGTGCAAATTTATTTCGAAAATAATGGTTCAGTTCGCGAAGTTTACCGCGACATAATCGTCCATCAGAGCAATTAATTCGGTTAACCATGGATCGTTTTCGCACTACGTTTACTCTATGTGATAATACGCATCCGCAGAGACGTCGAACAGTGCGCACCGAAGAAACAATTGCCGCTGTAGAGCAAAGTGTTGAAGAGGACCCGAATGAATCGATTCGCCACCGTGCACAGCAATTGGAGCCGACTAACCGACTATTTTGTTCCCGAATTGGATGACATGAATGTGGATGAGTTGTGGTTCCAACAAGACGGCGCTACATGCCACACAGCGCACGTCACAATCGATTTATTGAAGGAAACATTCGATGAGCGCATAATTTCGCGGAATGGACCTGTCAATTGGCCACCAAGATCGTGTGATTTGACACCATAGGATTATTTTCTTTGGGGATATGTGAAGTCGCTCGTTTACGCCAACAAACCAGAAACGTTAGGGGACTTGGAAGCCAACATTCGTGGCGTTATTGCCAACATACGGCCCCATATGGTCGAAAAAGTGGTTGAAAATTGGACCTGTAGAATTAGCTTTATTCGAGCCAGCCGCGGCGGCCACATGCCCAAAGTCATATTGAAACATTAATGGCATAAAATTATCCTTCCAATAAAGCCAAATTGATGGACATTAAAACGATTTTCTTGTGTTTTATTTCAATTCAAAGTTCTATACCTCTTAAAAAAACACCCTATACATATATACATACATACTCGTATTTACGTACCTATTCAGCTTTATTAATCTTGAACAAGTTGTGTTTCTTAATTTGATAGAATATTTCGTTGTCTTTTTTTTTGTGGCTGTTCTCTGTGTGATTATTTTTTAAAGCGCCAAAAGATAAATTTTCTCAAGTGTGTGAAACTTACGTCATTTTTATGGTTCTTTTTTCTAATTTTAATATTGATAAATTAGGATGTTTTATTTATACTTAAGTGGTACATTCCATACCTACAACTTTTTGCTGAAAATACCATTAGGAATTTTTTTTAATGGAAAGTGGCATAGGTATACATTTCTTTTATTATATACATACATATGTATGTATATGTATTCGTAGTGGGGCGGTTAGTCATTTTCCACGATCCAAAGTGATTAATAGATTTCGATTTCACGCAGAAATGAGGTGAGAAAATCGCCCAGTAGAAATGTATATTAATTTTTTTTTTTTGTTAAGTACGGTGCTTATTGCACAATTCCCATTGGATTTTTGTTGAAATACCTACATATGTACATTGCATCAATAAAATCTATCACTTTTTTAAATAATTTAAAAAAAAAATTTTATACATTTAAATATGTATAACTTTTCGCAAGATTAAAATCAGTGTATTCATTTATATAAGAAGCCTATTAGAGTTTTTCACTCTAAGTTTGTCCAAGTAACTATTGTCCAAATGAAAGCATTTGCTTAAACTTATAGAATACGATAATCATAGATGTATCTAATTTCACTATTTGTTTACTATTCAACATTTTATCACATATAATTGGCTGAATATCTCTGGGTCTGAGTTTACGTAATCGCTGGGCTTTTTAAAGCTTTGCCTAGTTTTCTTCCTATACTTACAGACATATTTCGTGCGTGTTCTTCATATAACAAACTTGAAAAAAAAATTAAATAAAAATTATTACGACAATCACACACGCACACTGAATTCTATCTCAACATGCTTACATTTATTTTCATACATACATAGACATTTCGCATTCTTTGACTCATTTATTCAGAGAAGTCAGACAATCAGCCTTTCAGTCAGTCAGTCTTTCATTCAATGAATGTCTTGAAAATGACGGACTGGTTAACGTTGTTTCTAAATTAAGTTGCGTTGATTACTGCATTCTGAAACAAAAGTGTGAGAAATTTATTATTGCGTATTTATTAAAGCGCTATTTTGCACGTTCTTTTTGCAAAGTATGCACACAAATACTTACATACATACATACATAATATGTATGTGTAAAAAAGCTTATAATGTTATTAAATTTTCATTAAATGTCACATACACACACATGTTAAGAAATTGAATGAAACTACTAAATGAAAAGATAGTTCGATGTTTATCTGTCTGTCCCATATATGTACGAGTATGTACTTACTAGAGGGCTGCGTAACTAATCTTGAAATGTAAATACGTCTTTTTTTGAAATGTATTGTCATATCATGTATTAAGCTAAACCAATAATAAATGATGTCGTTTAATAAGCGAAGCACTATGGATGTATTTATGTACGTGTATTTTTTTTTAAGCGATGTCGCGAAGACTTCTTGTTCGTAACAAACAATCAAAAGAAGTAGTGTTGATGCGTGTATGCTTGTTATTTTGCATATTGTACGGTTGAGTGTGTATGTGTAAGATGTAGATGGTAAGCTGTTATGTTTAAAGCGGCCCATACACTACAACAGCATGCACGCACAATCAAGCGATTGAGTATTCATGCTCGAACCACACAACATACCAGCAAGCTGGCATAATATTCATTTCATACAAAATTGCGGGAAGGGAGATTATGAATTGTCACACAGTTTTTGCTGCAATTATTATTGGTATATTGTTAAAATTAGCAGCTAGTATTACTTAAGTGCTAAAATTCTGTTTTTCATTGAAACAAACTATGTTTCAACAAATTATACTTCTTAAATGCATGTTTACTCCATGACAACTTTGCTCAACTGAGCTAATTTCATGATATACAACACAAGCAAGCTGGTACCATGAGCAAAATATCAAACTCTACTTGACATCGCTACAGCAAACCGTACAATCACACAAAACGCCCATACACGACCAAACCGCTGGCACAAACATTTGATTGCGCATGCATGCTGTTGTAGTGTATGGGCCGCTTAAGGGTGGTTTCTTAAAGCCAGCGCACGCAATGTCAGTGCATGTGTGCAGAAAAATAAAAGATCATACACACAACACGTGTGTGTGTGTATATACATGCATGACGTTTGTATACGCGTCTATACTTATAGAGAAGCAAGCATCACAAATTCTTCCCTCAAATTCTTCCTTACTCTTATACCTGCAATAACCAAAACAAATATCTTGCCAACAGTGTGGCATAGCGTTTGATTTAGAAGATTTCGCTGTAGTAAAGCATTCGAAAAATCCCTCATGTCTTAAAAGTTCTTGTAAGTGGTATTGTGCAGGGGTCTAGTACCTACTCAGCGATAACTGCAGCTAGAATGTATTAAGTAAGTAAGTATTTTAAAACTTCCAGCTTGATAGTAAGAATTGTTGGAAAAAAAGTGTGTACATATTTCTGATAAACTCAACACACTGCTATAACGTTCATATATTATATATTTATGTACAAAGCTATGACTAAAAAAATAGCAGTGGAAGGAAAGTTGCTTACTTCAAGCATAATATGTATAGGTTGACATCTTAAACATAAAGTTACTACTACTGCAGATTCAACCTGCAACCTCTTGTAGGAATTGCAAGACAATAGTTTTTTTAATAGTTCCTCAAGTAAGAACAGCAGTTTTCCACTTGTTTATCATGTGTTGTAATAAAGAGTTTTTTATTAAGAATAAAACCAAGAGTGTGTGAGTTATCATTGAAATTTCTTAGCTATTTGACCACTATTTTAGGGCTAATTCATTTGAATTGTTCTAGAAAACTTCGCCACCAGTGACAGATCAATATTAGTAACTTAAAAAGTGGGCACAGTCACGCCCATTGAAAATAAATATTCGTTTTTAACTACTTCTACTCAACCAAAACTTATGGAACTTGCCCAACATAATTACTAAGCTCCGAAAAATTGTAGTATTCTGACTAGAAAATTGTGCAGTGCCATGTCTATTTAAAGAAATCCTACGTGATATACCAATTTTCATTTAAATTGAGAAAATTCAAAATAATATTGAGATTATTCCAAACGAAATTGAGAATTTCAATTTGAAATTTATAAAATTCCAAACAAAAATGAGAATTTCAATTTTAAATTGGCATTTAGTAATTACAATATTATTTCAAAGTGCTCTGAGTATATCAAGTTTACATTTGTTACTAAATATTTGCTCTCAACTGTGACATAGTATGTATTCTGTTGCCAGTACTATAGTTTATGAATGTAAACTTCAATATTTACTTTTTTGTTTGTTTACCTACTCGTACTAGCGGTGATAACGGTCTTAATAGTTTGAGTTTTTTTCTTATACATATTTTTATTTTTTAAATATTCATTTCCAATAAGTGTCATAGTTGTCAATGTTTCTGCAACAACTACAAATAAGTTTATTATCAACTATGAAAGAAAACATTCATATGAATATTAGCTGGAAAAAAATGCGTTAAGAAAAAAATTGATTTGTCACGCTGCCGCATAAACTGCATAATTGCATACATGAGTACTTTAACTATTCAGTAGTTGCATATATTATTTTTTGTTTGTTTGCAATAGTTCCGCTAAGCAGCTCCAACTAAAGGTTGCTGATAGATAGTAAATGAAAACCAGCAAAGCACATTTTTCTGTGTGTGTGTGTGTGTATAGAAAAAGCAAATTCCTAGCAATTTCAGTTGATTAAACGTTTCTTTGCTGTGGGATTTCCGTATACTTTTGGAATGGAAGAATGCCTGAATGAATGATTGAACTTAAAAAACGACAGTTAAATTTATTGAATTTAACCAAAAGTAACAGTTACTTGTTTTTTTTTATTTGCAAAAATATATACCAATCAAAGGATGTTGAAAAAAGTAGTATTTATGCAATTTGGTTATTGCCACAAAAAAAAGAATAAATTAAATGTTAATATACCCACATATACTTTGTATAACTTTCTTATTACATGTGCGTTAATATTTTTATACCTATTTATATATGTACATGTCAGTGATCTGTAATGAATCGTTTTTTTTATGTGTAAACATCTATACGCTAGGAAGTAAAAATGTTTTTCACAATACAATCACAAATTTTGAGTAAGATCACACCGCGTTGTCAAATCATACGAACAAGAAGTACAAAGAAACTTAACAGCTGCATAGAAATAACTCATCTGAATTTTAAAGCATACCTTCAGGAGTTAATTTTAATAGAAATTGCTAGTGGAGTGTAACAGTGTTGCCAGTGGGGATCATTTTGTTAAAAAGTAGAAAAGTATAAAATAAATAAAATATATATAAAATTTTAAATAAAAGAGCGTTTTAAATGTCAAATATTTGCTTAAAAGATATATAGCAGTCTTTATAAAGAATTTATAATATTATATTATAACATCATAAAATTATATATGGTCCATATATTTCTAATATATGAATGTATATAACTATATATGAATATGTATGAATTCATGTATGGAAATGTATGGGATTCTACATGGCAAAACTTTACATATGAACTAATATATGGACTAATATATGAAATGTATTATAATTTATGAGCTCATATATGGAAATTTCATAATAATATATATAAATAAATAAGATTTAATATATGGAGCCATACAAGAATGTATGCATAAATGATATCTCACATAAGATCGTTTTGCAATCACTGGTGAATTGGAAATCCATTAGAAAATATATACGGTATGCAAAGTTTATATGCGTACCCTAAACGTTTAAAAAAGAAATACTTTTGTTACAAAAAAAAAAACCATTCTTGTATAATTATATACATTGTGGATCAAATAATCAAAAGGATAATCCAGTCATTAATTTTATCGAAAACAACAGAATTATCTAGATAAGAAACAAAGTTCATATTACTGCAAAAATTATATGGAAAACTTTTGTTAGACGGATTATTTTTTCTTTTATAATTAATTGCATTAGTTTTTAATCTGATTTCTTAAATTAAATTTTATGTACGAATATGATTTTTGTGTTTTTTAAATAATTGATTCACCTTTTGACTTAAAGTGATGAATGAAATGACTTTTAGTTCGTTTTTCATTATTTGTCCAAACAAATGTTTCACTAAATACAACCTCCCTGTTCAAAATCTAAAAAAAGTAGTTTTAGTAATTTAATTTATTGTACAATTGTGAATCAATAGAATATGAATATGAACTTTGCATTCTATATAGGGAATACACATTCATGTATGAAAATGTATGAATATATATTATCATATATGTCCATATACCTTCATTTTTCGGATCCGAACCATATATGGGATATCATATATGCTCCATACATATTTTTTTAGCTGGGATATCTTCATTACGTACTGTTGCCTTACACTGAAGCTGATGCACGACAATTGGGTATCAATCTCTATCTCATGCCAGTTATTATGGGTGGAGATTTTAATACAAATTTTGCAAACCCACAGTCGCAAGCTTTATCAAAAATTATTTTTTGACGTTTTCCACTTGCATATGAGCAATTCTCCACAAACCCCCATAACTAATAATTCCACTACTACAGATGCAGTTTTCCATAGATTTTTAAATACAGTAACCAGTAATGCTTGTATTCATAATGAAATTCTACCAAGTGGTTAAATTTTTTTCATACAAAAATTTCAAAAATTTGAATGAAAAAAACTTTGCCACTTGCTACAATTTTATTATGAATACGGTCCCACGATTTTACTGGTAATGCAATTTAAATTTCATTATCAGTAAAAATTTACTGAATTTTTTCAGTAATCAGTATATTTACTGCTCACTGCAATTTTTAATGCATATACTGCAGTGTGCCCATTTACTAACTAAATAAGCTAAATAAAACAAACAAAAACCAGCAAATTCCTATATATTTACAATATTGAAAGTTTTGATACTTTTAATTAATTAATTTAAAAAAATATACTAAAAGCATAAGTACTTCCAACTTTAATGCCCTCCCTATCACGGTTCTCAACTAAATTCAGTTTGGTCGTCTAAGAGTAGACCAAACTTACACACGACCAAATTCTGTTTTAGTATTATGAGCCACAACTGTTTTTTTTTTTTAGTTGAAATTTAAATCGCGTTGCCAACTTGAAATATCAAGTTTGGCAGAAAAAACACAAAGTTTTAGAAAAGGTATCGTTTTTATTGTTTTAGTTCAAAGAAATCAAACCAAATGGACACAAATATGTGTAGATTTATTTAATTACGACGAAAACGAAGTGGGAATTGTAGATGTTCTACATATCAGAAGAAAAATTTGTGATGATTCCAACCCTCTTGAACTACTTGAGGGTGGCGTTGGCTGAAGTAGTTAGCACGTTGACTACAAAACTGAAAATCCTGGGTTCAATCCCTGTATCCGACAGTCATTAAAATAACAACACCACGCATTTTTCTGATGTGTATTAGATTCCCTTTGCATCAGTTGTTGTAGGAAAGTTCAAGTGATGAGGGCATAGTCACTGGTCACTGAACTATACCGACTTCAGCAGATGCTAATCCTAATGTAACATCAGAGCGCCCTCCTTCGTCGGTATTGTGTAGCAAAAATCATCGGCGAAGTAAAATAACCAATAAAATGGCTACTAAACACAGCTTCAAAATTTAATACGCCTCACTTAACATCAGAAGGCGCTGCAACACTGCATTATTAAAAAAAAGCGTGCAAAAGCAAAGTTGTAAAAGAATGAAGCTTTCTTCTATCTCTTCCACCTGTCTTCTATCACTATCCCTTTCCTAAAAGAAGGTAACACCTAGTAATAGTAGTAGGCATTAATTGCCTGAGTGTTACTTCTCTTATTAAAAAAAAAAAAAAAAACCCAATGTAAGGTAAGGACTAATCAAATTAGGGAACCAATTCTTTAAAAAATAATTTTTGAAGGTTTTTAGTAATTCCAGAAGAACAAAGAAACGTTTAGTTATTTGTTGGATCACCTAAAACCATATTTAAATAAGTCTTTGTATGTGCCCGCTATAAAAAATTTGTTATAAAGCATAACAAATATTTCTAATTACGATTTTTCCACTTTTTTTTGCTTTTTATATCGCACCAACCTGTAACTAGAAAAACCCAACCACAGACCCAACAACTAAAAAGCAGTTTTGTATACTCAACGCTTTTGTCAACCAAACTGACGCACAGTTGTAAATGACAGTACCAAAACACAACTGAAAAGTCAATTGTTAATTTAGTGGAGAATGGCAATGCAAATTTATCAATCCCAACCAAACTATTTTAAAAGTTGAAAACCGTGATTAAAAAAAATTTTCATTGGGCGCATTCATAAGACGTAGCAGTTGAGCACAACAGTTGTGAAACTGTTGGCAACTGTTGGCCCCAACAGTTACGTCTTAGAAACGGCTTGATGGATATAATTTAATTTTATATCTTTATTTTGTTACTTCATCGCATTTGTAATATAAAATTTAACAAATAATTGCTCCTTCCACCTAACAAAGCATATAACAGGCATAACTCTATTCGAGCAGCTGTTTAGGCTGAGCACAACACGTTGACTATAGGTAGCGAAAAAATTTTATGATGGAAAATTACTCAACTGTTGAGTGGAGCGGAATTACTCAACTATGCGTTTCTAAGACAAACGCTCAACGGTGTCGCAACAGCTACGTCTTATGAATGCACCCATTGCTAGATGTTTACACATCTCCCCTGTGATCGGACTCACATTGCTTTTTTTTTTTGCTATTCATACTGACTCATGAAGTTTTATATATAAATGCGTAGACATCGTTTAAACTCAACTACTCACAATGATGCTAATCGGGACAGGTTTTTCAAAATCCCGGGCTTCGGGATTTAGTGATGGAGTCTCGAAATCCCGAACCGGGACACCGGGATTTTCGGGACTTACGAAATCCCGAGAACATTGTAAACAAATGTGCGTCTTTACATTAAAAATAATATTTTTATTTAACAATTAACTTTTTTTGCATATTTAAAAGCTGCATACAGACGAACATAAGTACATATGTATGTGTGTATGTACTTATGTAAATCAGACTTTTAATTAAAATATTAAACACTAATGCCGTCGTATTTGAAAGTATCCCTGGTCAAAATCTCAATCAATTTGTGTAATTTTTCAGGAAGTTATATCGCAAGTCATAACGACTCATCTTTTTTAGACTTCAAATCTCATTTGGAACAATAGCTTAATTAAGTTATACTTAAATGTATTACTTATAGTGTATAGAACGATATTTGCTTAACACGTTCGCCACTCACTTATTTTTCGCGTTTTCAATAAAAACTCACGAACAAACAAAAAAAAAGGAAATTTTAAAATAACTGATGAGTGTATCCACAAACCGCAGTAAAAAAAACCTTTCCAGAGACTCAAATATACAATAAAATTACTTCCTACAAACTATCATGAAGAAACAAATTACTAAATTTGATTAATTATGCGACCCATATACATATGTGACATGAGTTTTTTTTGAACACCCCATATCACATATATGTGACGCTGAGTGGCGAACGTGTTAAAAAACGGTTAACAGAGAATTTCCCGATTTAACTGTAAAAGAAACAAATTTCTGAAAATCGACGTGAAAGTTTAAAAGTGCTCTCCTGCAAAACAGTAAAATATGATTTAAGTACTTTTTCCTTTTTGCCATAGATATACATATGTATATTATGTACTCGTATACACAAAAATAATTATTCAAAGCAAATTTTTCATTTTAACTTTTTATAACAGGGAGATTGTAATAATTTTTAATATAGAATATGACAGTCAAAAAGATTATTTATGCAAAAACGGGATTCAGAAAATCCCGAAATTCCCGGGCTTTAAAGTTAAAAAACCCCGGGCTCCGGGATTTGCATAGTCCCGAAAATCCCGGGATTTCCGGGCTCGGGATTTCCCGTTTAGCATCTCCATTTGCAATAAATATGAATGCGACTTCGACATAATATTCATACCACACTCACACTCATAAATAACCCCAGTTTGATTTCAGGAAAATACTTATACTACTCACATTGATTCAGCTCACTCAACTCATGCATTTTTGTTTATTTAAAAGTTTAGTCATTAAACAGTTTGCAAGTAGTATACAATAGTAGTAAATACGGTAGGTTTTTCAAATCCTGCAAAAAAAAGCAACAGAGAAACACATAACCACATAATGAGAAAATTTAATGTTCGGTTGTGAATCATACTTATTTTGCATCGTCCATAGGCATTGAGTTAAGGAGACTCGAAATCAACAACGTCATAAATGTTGCTAAGTATGAGTTCGATGCGCACTTGAAACTTTCGAGTGAATATGATTCATAGACAACATTGCAATAAGTATGAGTGCGCATAAGTACAAGAAATTATAAGTCATGATTCAACTCTACTCACTTTTTCACTACTCATTGCTGTTCTCTGATACATACATATGTACTTATGTATTCAATTTCTTATGTATACCTACAATATTATTTTGCGGAAGTGAATTTTACAATTTTTGCAAACATTAGCTGTGTTGATGCTGTTAAAAATGTGTCGATGAGAGGAAATAATTTATGCATTTTACCTTGAAATAACAACGCAAAATTAGAATGAGAAAAAGTATACGCATGCTTATGTATACATACATACATATGTATGTTACTTAGTTTTTATCGATATTTCCGATGGATGTGCAGGTTAAATATGAGGCAGCTTTCGCTGCTGTCATGCTGATATTGATGGGAGAATATGGCACAGAAATGTGTGACAAAATACCAAACAGATATTTACACACTAACTGCATGAATTTAATAACGGAATAGTATGCCATTATCGAAGTGGGGAATAATGGTGACCGAACGCGAAACGGGTTCGAAACTTAAGAATATTCTTTCGTTTGTCGGATTATAGTACAGTTAAAAAAAAAAAAAAAAAAAAAACAATCAGATAAATTTGCTTAGATGGGAACTTCTTTGAATAACATCACCTTGCAGAAAGTCAGATATTTTGGGATACCGGAAATGGAACGCAAACAGCGGCCGATTGGAGAGAATATGTGAGCTTGATAAGATACTACTGTGGAAGAGTAATCAGAATCGCTTGGGATAATAGGAATGAAAGAAAGCATAAGAGATTCTAAGATTGAATATCCCAACACTCAGGAAACTAGTTTGCACAATAGCCGACCACAAGGAGCTAAGGTACATATATGTATGTAGACGAGAAGGAAACATTAACTTGTGCTATTGTTCAGCGCTTACTCAACTTAGAACACAAATTTTCCATAGAGAGAACGCACCGTACTTCTAATGTCTCGAAGACTCCGATTGGGGAAATCTCCATGTTTTAAATGTCATAAAAATCGGTTTGGTAATTTCGGAATACAGGTAATGCTCCCTACTTCCGCTTGATCCTACTTGAAAAAAAAAATTTATAATCATTGTACCATCTTAGACGCAGAAATATATATCTTTTGATTTTCATCAAAATAGGTTTAGTCGTTTAGTCGATAAATTAGAACTAACCAACATACATATAAACTGGAGGGCAAGTCAGACTTAAGGGCGAACAGTATATGAACGTTAATAGGGTTTTGTTTTTCTTTTTAATACGGAACCCTTTAATATATCTCTGCCAAATCGATGAATGTTTTTTGAGTTTGGGGAGTCTACCGCCTCACCACCCTATTAAAAGCACTTTAACGGGGAAAAAAATACCCAATGTCCATTAGGCGTGGCCTCTTTTGAGGAGTTTGCATTAGCACTATCGAAATGCAAAATATATTCTAGCTAAGCCACTCAATCTGCTTAGTCCCAATTTACACTATGCAAGTCTTATTGCTAAGCTGATTAGTTTGTTAGGAGAGAGAGACGGGGGGAAAAGAAACGTTTCTGTTCCCCTCGTCTCTCTCTCTCCCTAAAACTAATCAGCTTAGCAATAAGACTTGCATAGTGTGATTTGGGACTTAATTTATTCAATATTACTTTTAGTTTATTCTGCTCAAAATTTCAATAACTGAGTTGTTTATCAATCATAAGATAAATTGATTTTGAATTTATGTTCAATCAATTTGTCAATTCAATCAATTAAACACTTTAATTGAAATCATACACAATTTTAATAATTTTTTCATTACATATAGGAATTTTTGCTTGCGTTGCTTATGCATTAAGTTTCTGCTTGATTGAGAAACTAATCAGTAGACTTTAACCCAAAATTTTTTTTATTGACTAAAAGAAAAAAATAATTAGACTTACAAAATGTTATTGAGAATCACATAATAAGCTTAAAAGCATTAGAGAAAAATTTCTTAAAAACATGTATTCAGATAGAGTCGTAAAGCAGCTCTGGGCGAGTCAACATCACGCGTCGTTGGCAATTATTTCTCAAATGCAACCAGACCACTGTTGTTTATTGGCCTTCGAGAGTTTTGCGTCTCACTCGCACTGGTTGACTGATCTGCCACGGACTACCGTATAATCTTGCGGTTCTTTTGTGGAATTTCCTTAACAATCACGTTGCAGGTCGTGTACAGTCAGTCACAAAAATATTTGTAAGAATACTGTTAATAACATCATGGACATATGGTCTTAGTCACCCGTCCATTTTTGTGCAACCATATTCTGTAAATTTACTTTGTAGAATATGTACTATAAATAAATAAATAAATAAAATGTATTCAGATATTCATTATGTTTAAGGAATTTAATATTTGACATATTTCCTTCAGTTAATATATTTGGCATTTATTTGCTGGTGGTTAAGCACGTCTATATGCGTTTCATATTTGCGTAAGACAAGCGATTTCTGACTATTAAAAATGTGTGACTGAAGTCTACTGACTATTTGGCAAAGCACCAATGAAATGCATATATACATGCTTAACCACCAGCAAATAAATTTCGATATTTATTTTAAAAGCTTTGCTGGGACTATATTTTCTTCTGATCTGCTTCATGGTGACGTCATAACTGTTAAGAATAATTAATTTTATCTGTGTATAATTTTTTTCTGCGTTCACAGTCGTTTTTCGTAATCTTAATGATTGTATATATTTTTTTTTTTAATTCTAATAACATTGGCTGCATTATAAACCCAAGCAAATAGACATGTATTATATTTTTTATACGAAAATAATGCATGTATGTTTATTTACTCTTTATATGACACTACAATATTGCGTTACGCCTTTGACTTTAGTTGCAATTTGCGGCACAATTAATGTTAAAAAAACATCAATACAAAAAAAAACAAATTCATAATCAAGTATGTAGAATGTTAAATTTTGAGAGGTACGGTTTGTTAAAAAAGTAAACCTCTACTGGAAAGAAAGTTGTACTAAAATTGGACCTAAAATTATACATAACAATAAATCCTTGATATCTAGTATCCAATATAAACTTTGCTTACTAGCATAAAAAAAAAATATATCGTTACCTTAACATGGAAAGAATCTAAAAATACAAAAAGCTCAGTTTCAATAAAAAATGAGTTAGGGCATTTCTATATCAAGGTAACTATATACTCTCCATTCGTAAGCCCTTATAATTTGAACAACCCATTCCCACTTAAGGCCATGATACACTATCATACAAAGTCGTGCGATCTACGAAAAAGTACAACGCTGGTATGATGCAGCTTATGAAAATTTTCAAAAGACAATAACAATTCATAACACCATGGTTGTATATTTTCGTAGATCGCACGACTTTGTATGATAGTGTATCACGGCCTTTATCGAGGTTGGCATATTTCAACTTTGACTACAGCGTTTTTAAGTTTGTTCTTTAATCTAGCACCAAAATGTTCTAGTCGAAGCCTAAAAATTTTTGTATAAAAAATTATTAGATTTTTTCCTTAAAATTTAATACAAAATTTAACTCAGTTGAACGTAAAATCCAAGTTAGTTTATTGAAAATTAAAGTATTACCCCCTTATGCAAAAAAATATTTTACTTTAGCTTTAAAGTTCATATTAGTTGCCAAGTACTTTAAGTCTAACATAGCTTTGTTAAGAAATCATATGCAAAAGACAACTTTAATTGTTTTGTTATTTAATAATGAATACTGGTAACACCACCGTGTTCAACAACCACTTCACAGCTTATGATGTACAAAATCGAATACAATTTCATTCGAGTATTCAAATAATTTTTTATTTTATTAAATAAATTTTCATTATCTTGAAGTAAAGCAACCTAATTAAAAAAAATATGAGCTTCTGACATGGTAATAAAACAGATAAACACAAATATGAAGTAAAAGTAAAAAAATGTGAAAAATTATCACAATTTGTTTTATTCGAACGAAACGAGTATTTGAATATCCAGCTTTTTTCGATTTGTTTTGATTGTATGTACATCACTAAAACATTTTTGTATAATTGTATTTATTTTAATATTTTTTTATGGATTTTCCTATGTATTTCGAATCAGTTGGATAATTTGGTGATGTTTCCCATTACATGACAGAAATAATAAATTTAAGATAAGAGCAGGCACTTCTAGCTTAATTTTCAGATGTAACATGAATCAGTATGTGCTATATTAGTAAAAATATTTGAGGTACAAAATACACATTTTGGAAATATCAACTTAAAGTAGTCTTAACAAACGTGGGTTCTTACTTTAGAATTTTTATACAATAATTTTTTTTAGAATACAACTTTACTTAACATTGCTTTGCAAAGCTTTATTAAGTTTTTTGCATAAGACCCTTAATTTTCTGTGCTTTCAATGTTTATTTGTACGATCAATAAATTTTTGTCTATACATATTTCATTATGTAATTGGAAAGTACAAAAATAAGTACTTTCTCATAATGATATAAATAATTGCTTATATATATTATTTATTCCGGAGAAGTCATTATTAATACATATAAAATAAAAAGATAAATAAGCACCACTCATTACTTTGTAAGCCATTACAAAATCTCCATAAGTTTTTGCTGGACTACTAAAATCTTTGCGAAAAAAAAGTTACATCATGCTGTTAGGATTGTTTTTTTTTTAAATATTACAAAGTTTTATCTCTTGTGTTATTTATTAAACTTTTACCTTTCTTTGACGATTTAAAAAAAAATTAGAAATCCAAATTTAATTTTTTTTGTAACTAATCATTTGAATGTGAGTTTTAATTTTGTCACCGAGTGTACCGCAACTAAGTTTTGAAACAATAAAAATTCGTATGCAAGTAAAAATGCATGTGTAGGTATGTATGTATGTATGTGTATTTAGTATACGTATGCGTTTGTTGTTGTATTGTAAATAAATAAATTGATGTTGTTGTGAAAAAAGTAACCTTGCTGTGTAGTTTTTATTATTTCCCACACCAACGCCGCCGCCCCTCCGGTTTAACTTACGTGCCACATACGTACGTATATGTATATGTATACATGCAAGTATTAGAGGGCTGCACAAATAGTCTTGAAATATAAATACTTGTTGTTTTTAAATGTATGCTCGTGGCATCCCTGCAGATAATGCGACTAGTCCTTACATGCATGTATGGAGGAGTTGGAGTACTCCAAAACTACTCCAAATATATGAAAAAAAAGTTGGTCGGTTTAGCATTGCAATGTCCTAGGGTTGGACCACATGCTCCAACTTTGCACTACATCGGACTAACCCCAAAACAGCTCCATATGGAATAGTTATAGACTACTCGCATACAATTCGTGAGTGCCTAAGAAGAACGACCATAATCGTTTAAACACGAACACTTATCGTGCAGCATTGAATGGGACCATGATGTAACTAGTCTGTTTCATCTAGATTGGACCACGTACTCCAATAATATTTGAAGGGCTGTATTATATTAAACCAATAATAAATGATGTCGTATAATAAGCGAAGCACGATGGATACATTGAGTGTTAACAAGCGATATCGCGAAGACTTCTTGTTCGTAACAAACAATCAAAAGAAGTAGTTTTGATGCGTGTATGCTTGTTATTTTGCATATTGTACATTTGCAGGGCTGTATTAAGATGTAGGTGTTAATCTATTATGTGTTAAAGGGAGGTTTTTTAAAGCAAGTGCACACAACTAATGTTTTTTAAAGCATCACAAATTTTTTCGTCAACGAAGTATTTTCTTCCTTACTCCTAGCTGAAACAAATGTCTCGCCAACAGTGTTGTTTAGCATTTGTTTTAGCAGATTTCGCTGTAGTAAAGCATTTGAAAAATCCCTCATATCTTAAAAGTTCGTGTGAGTGGTCTTTTGCAGGGGTCTAGTATGTATGTATAACTCAACCATACTTAAAACAATAATTTAAATTTTGCCGCTAGAAATGGTGATTCACATTTTCGAATGCATTACAAGGATGGGAATGTCTTTGGGACGTGCTAAAAACATGAACGCCCCTTTTTTTTGTAGTAACACAAAACGTATTTAGGTATTTAGAAATTAAAAAAAAAACAACATAACTAGGAATGTTTGCTAGTTTTGTGGGTTAAGCTTGTTGATAAATATACCTAATAGAATGCATCATTATGTTTGTGGAAAAAGTACCGGGAACAGTACTGGTCAACTTCGGCATTAACCCTAAAAAAATATTTGATAAGAGCACTATTATTACAAACATTATTTCCATTATTACCATTAAATTTAGCAAGAAAATGTCCAGTGGAGAACTGTTTGTTTGTTTATTTTTTTTTTGCTCACAAAAAAAATTCTTAAAATGTCATTCAACCAATTATTTTTTTTTTTGTTACTTTTATTTAATCCTTCAGACTATTTTTTTTTTAAATTTTGTAATAAAAAAATTACTTGATACATACATATATTTTTCATGTTGATTTTATCTGATTTATTTGGAGGCTTTTCATTCTCTGCGCGGCGAAAACGTTTTTTTTTTTTTTGTTGTTTCAATAATTTTCGTGTACGTTTTACGTAAAATCACAAAATAAAAATCTAAATTATCGTGAAGGACTTTATGGTTTAAAGCATGTTTTGAAAATCATACATGTAACCAATTTTATAGATTTCTATGCGTTTTTCTAGTTACACGTACGTACATACATGCATTCATACATATTTCAAAACTCAAACACACACACACACACATACACACAAACGCACGCACGCTTGAATTTGTGTAAAAATTCATGTCATATTTCCGTTTCGTAATGTTTGTGTTTCTACTTTTGATCGTTCTCGTTCATACATTTAATTGAAAATTTCCATTGCATGCGAAATGTCTAACAAGGTTAATTTATCTACAATTTTAATTGTTGCTGGTACGGTTCTTGTTGTTTGTATTAGAAAACATCCATTATAAAAATCATAAGTATTGCACACTTTAGGCCAATACACAAACACACACACACGCGTGCGGTTTTAAACAATTAATTGTTGTTGAAAAAAAATTACATTAGAATTAACACACATCAAAAAGTGCTTTGATGAAAATTGCATCACATTTAATATTTATTATAACTTAATTATTTTTTTTTTAAGTATAAAAAGGTGCACCTAGCTAAAATACAAGAATGTAATTCATGTTTTGAAAGAGTAGTACTAGATTCGACATACGCAATAGAGAGCTGCGTAAACAGTCTTGAAATGTAAAAACGTCATGATTTTTAAATGTATTCACGTCGCATGTATTGTACTAAACCAATAATAAATGCTGTCGTACTATAAGCGAAGCACGATGGATGCATTGGTGTATGTGTATACCAGTGTTAACAAGCGATGACGTCAAGACAGCTTGTCTGTAACAAACACTCAAAAGAAGTACTGTTGATTAATTAGTATGCTTGTTATTTTTCATATTGTACGTTTGAATGTGTGTAATATGTAGATGGTAAGCTATTATGTGATTAACCGCATACAACTAATGTTAATGCATGTGTGTGCCTTTGCATGTGCGCAGAAAAATAAAAGGTCATACACACATACATGCATGACGTTTGTACACGCGCTCATGCGTAGAAAGAAGCAAGTATCACAAAATCTTCCGTCACGAAGTGTTTTCTTCTTTACTCTTATACCTACAATACTCAAACAAATTTATTGCAAACAGTGTTGTTAACGTTTGTTTTATAAGATTTCGCTGTAGCAAAGCATTTGAAAAATCCCTCATGTCTTGAAAGTTCTTGTAAGATGTCTTATGCAGGAGACTAATACGCAATGCATGCGAGCGAGTGAAGATCTTTTGAGCCAGAAATCAAATAAATCCCCAAATTTTAAAACTATCCTATTTGTAAAACTCAAAACGTATAGTTAAAAAATATTCGATTAGTTAATTATTCGAACGAAAGTTATTCGAGTAAAAGTTAATTCTTGGAATTGCAATTACATTAGAGATATTTACTATTTTGGCTTGCCACAAAACCAATTTTTTCTCTGCATATGATTAAAAAAATGTATGCGATTATTTAATTACTCGAATAAAAGGTATTCACATAAAGATTGTTAAATTGATTTATTGTTGAAATAAAATTTATTAGAACATATTCAAATAAAAAATACTCGTTAAAAATTTGCTCATATAAAAATTTTTCGAAAAAAATTACTCGAATAAAAAATTTCGAACACAAATTTTCTATTTTTTTTTTGTGTTCAAGTAAACACTTAAATAGTACTCGTATAAAATTTGCTCAAAAAAATTATTCGAATAAACATTTTAATTTGTTTATTATTTTGAAGTAACAACATTGTTCCGTGTTTATGATAAAAAAAAATATTTTTTAATGTGTGTCTAACATATTTCACTACATACTTTTTTTACCTATTTTTGTTTCTCGTGGCAAAAAATATGTATATATGTGAAAATTTTTCAGCACCATTGTTGTTTTGCAGCTAAACTAAAATGATGCCAGACTAATTTTGCATGGAAAGACATGATTTTACGTGTTTTTCACAACAAGAACAGAGTACTACTTTTGCGAATTTATTTCGCAAATATTTCATACCAAATACTTTTATATGTAGTTTGACAGCATTTCGCACGAAATTGTGAACAGATTACACGGCTTAGGGTAGCTTAATTGATTTTTCTTAAAAAAAAATGTATTAGAATATGTTCAAATAAAAGTTATTCGAATAAAAATTACTTGAACAAAAACTTCGAATAAAAATTGAATAATTTTTTATTTTTAAGTAAACACAATGTTTCTTGCTTAGGATAAAAAAAAAATTTTTGAATTTGTATCTACGAATATATTTCACTGCATACTTTTTTCCATTTTAGTTTCTTTTTGGTAAAAATATACGATTACATACGTATTTAATGACTCGAATAAAAGCTATTTGCGTTAAGATTGCTTAATTGGTTTTTTTTTTTGTTGAAATAAAATGTATTAGAGTACATATATGTATGTACAATAAAAATATTGGCAAAAAAATTTGCTCGAAGAAAAATTATTACTCGAAAAAAAACTTCGAAAAAAAAACTTCTATACTATAACTAACAGAAGATTTTAATGGGCCAAATATACCAACAAAAACTTCGAATCTTTTTACATTATTTGGAAGTAAACACATAAAATTTTTCTTTGCTCAGGATAAAAAATTTAATATTTACATAAGGATTTAAGAATATATTTCAGTAGTTTTATATTTTGGTTTCTTAT
The DNA here is from genome assembly GCA_949987645.1 of Tachina grossa. Lineage (NCBI taxonomy): Eukaryota > Metazoa > Arthropoda > Insecta > Diptera > Tachinidae > Tachina > Tachina grossa. Next base: position 112,249,818 of record OX465277.1, read on the forward strand.
ATGTCCTCGTTAAAAATTATACGATTATATAATTACTCGAATAAAAGTTATTTGCGTTAAGATTTTTTAGTTGATTTTTTGTTGCTTAGAATCTGTATGTATATTCAAATAAAATTAACATCTATAAAATTTGCTCAATGAAAATTTATTCGAATAAAAATAATCCGAATAAAATTTAATCGAATAAAAATTGTCCACCATTTATTAAATCGAATAATTTTTTTTTTTCTTTTCAAATAATCGAATATTAGATCAGTTGTTAAAATATCTTCATACTCGTAAAATAGGAAAATTATTCCTATGTACATATCGTGCCATAATCGCCAGGGTGCCCCTGTGGCTGAGTGGTAGCGATGCTAGCCTCTCAGTCCAGAGGTCGTGGGTTCGATTCCCACCCCGGGTTTTTTTTCGCAGACAAGCTGTTTGCAATGCGAATTGTGTTTGTGTTAAAAAAACAAAAAAAAAAAAAAACTAACCGAAATAATATTCGAATTTAATTTTTTGACCCAAATCGATGTTTTGCTATTGTAAATACAGGCAAATCTCGTATAACGAATCTCGCTTTAACGAAAATCCGATATAACGAACGTCCAAATTTTTTACATTAACAACCTTATATAGCAAATACTATAAATAAAATTCAGTGCTGCCAAGTTGAAATGACCGACAGCAGCTGGTAATGGTATGCCAGTGAATAACAATAGATGGCGCCTGAAAAATTTTCAACTTAAAAATTAATGCAGCAGCAACAATAATCAAAAAATTATGGATAAAAAGAGTTTTTTTTTTGGAAGGAAAACAACGAAAATATTTTAAATTGAACTGTGGAAAGTGAAAATAGACAAACAATATGACTGACATTCATCTGCTTATAAAAAAGGTTTATCTTATAATGTATTTGTGCATTTTTATACCATTAACAATATTTCCAAGCACTTCTTCATTCTGTATAATTTAAAAAAAATTTATTTACAAAATATAAAAATATTTCCATTTTAGAGCGCATTGTGAAATAAATATCTCAGTTTTTCATACAAACAAAAACAGTTGAACAGTATGGCCAACAAGTGTTATTAAAAAGCAGAAATAATGCAACAACAAATACACGTATTTCGGCAGGAGATTTATTTTATTTTGAGCAAAGTTATTAGACAGCCTGTGAGTTAAAAACTGAATTTAACAAACTTGCAGTGTGAAAGGAAAATCAGCTGTTTATGGTTTTAACTTTCAGTGTGAAAACACTATTAGTTCTACTTTATATAGTGAATTCTTTGATAAATGTGTGTTCTGTATAACGAACGTCAAAAAAAATATTAAACAAAATCTACAGCTGCAGTGGAAATACAAAAAAATGTGATACCGTTAGTTTGCATTTGGTAGCTTACTTGAAAAAATTGCCCTCATTATTTTAATTGTATCGTATTTTGTCTACAGTAATAATAGATAAAATAACACCTGAAAAGAACTTTGCGATATAACGAATTTTTCGTTATAACGAATGGGCCTGACATTATATCGTGCGTTATACCGAAATTTACTTGTAATCGATTTTCGTAAAAAAACGAAGTCAAAAAAATTTCTCGGTCATGATGATCTAGCGGTTATGGCTTGATATGCACATATACAGGGTGGGCCAAAAGAAACCAAGGGGTGTAAAAGTTTAATAACTTTTTTGTTTATTAACTTTTTTTTGTTTTTTCTTTCAGATTATATAATATACAAAATGGAAATTTTTTTACACTAAGTATGAGAAATGATGTGTCTTAAATGACCACCGTTTTCAGCTTCGCACTGATGGGCTCTTTTTAGAGCATTTTCCGTAACATCTTTCAAAACTTGTGGCTGTATCGTTGAGTTGAGTTCAAGGATTGTCTCTGGCTTGTTCACATACACTCGCTCCTTCAAAAAACCCCAAAGAAAATAGTCGGGTGCTGTCAAATCTGGCGATCGCGCTGGCCAAACAATTTCCGCATTTCGAGAAATTATTCGCTCTCCAAAAATTTGACTTAAAAGTCCCATTGTGTCTCGCGCAGTATGGGCAGTGGCTCCGTCCTGCTGAAACCACATACCAGGTCTGTTTTCAAGAGCAGGACGTAAAAAATTTTCTATCATAAACCGATACCGCTCTCCATTTACGGTTACAGCACTTCCATCTACATTCTCGAAGAAGTAGGGCCCAATGACATTTTCAGATGTGATCCCACACCATACTGTACACCTGATGGGGTGCAATTGGCGTTGATGAATGGCTCTTGGATTTTGAGAACCCTAGAACCTACAGTTCTGCTTATTAACAAAGCCATTAAAAAAAACCGTTAAAATAATTGATCTCTGGTTTAAATAATAAAATTCTATTGTTCTGGTTCTCTGTTCAGTTGTGAACCTCTCCATTATAAATTCTCCAAGTGTTGTCTATATAATCTGAAAGAAAAAATAAAAAAAAATTAATAAACAAAAAAGTTATTAAACTTTTACACCCCTTGGTTTCTTTTGGCCCACCCTGTACTTATATAATTTAACCCTTAATACAGTACCCAACTAAAATAAGATTCGAGTAGTAATAGCTAAATTATGGATGGCAACCGAACTTAAATTTGCGTTGCCAACTGTCAAGTTTCATTTCTTTTGCACGACAGGTTTTAATTGCATCTCTTATATATATTCTTTCCTTTTTTTGATAGTCCTGTGCAAGTTTTATTGCTAAGCTGATTAGTTTATTAGGAAAGCTTAGCAATTAGACATGCATTGTGTAAACTAGGACATAGTTTTAGGTAATTTTTAATTATTATTGTTTGTCAATGATAATAATGTTTGTCTAAGGATAATTTTTAAAGTAATAAAATTAAGGTTGTATATGAATAATTTAAAATATTTTTATTATTCTGAGATATTTGTTTATATGTTTCGATACTACATATTTTCTCATGAGCATAATGTTTCGCTTTTTGCAGTGAAAGTAGTATCTTTGCAGAGAAGGAATTCGGGAAAATAAAATTTATAACAAAGTAGTCTCAACAAAAAATCCATACCAGAGACAAAATAAAATTGAAGCATACAAAAGACTCACTACAACTGGTTAAATCACACATTTTATTAGTTTTGCCAAAAACTTTAGGAGAAAACTTAATAAATTCTTAAGACTTTTGTCATCTAAATGAGTTTATTTGCTTAAGTACATACATATGTTTAAAAAGTTCAGCAGAATTTTTTATTTTCTTTCTTTATATACATATTTTTCTGTTTATTTTAATTTATTTATTTATTTTTTTTTTTTTTTTGAAATAAGATCCCTTTTGTTAAATTGTATTCTGTTTTTTTTTTTTTTTTTTTTTTTTTTTTTTTTTTTGTTATACATATATGTATATGATAAGTATTAAATTAATATTAATTTATAACAACAGGCAAGTAACAATGAGACTTAAACTATTTAAGGCCAATAACATCGGGCCCGTCTTAGATTGTGTGCATGGGCTGATTGTGTGAGAGTGTGTTTGTGTCATAGGCGCCAATCCATATTTTTGTGCTAAAAATGCGACTTTCACAATTTGCTAGTTTCTGCTTTAAATTTTTTTTGTGTTCATATTCTATTTCAAAACTTCATTTAAACCAACAGCGGCGAACTTGTAGAAAACATGGTTTTAATTAAAAAATGCAAAAAAGTTTTCAAGAATACACCAAAAACAAACAACAAGAACTGCAAAATTAAAAAATGGCTTAAGCAACGATAATATGGCTGGAAGGAAGGAACCTTGTCTTCAGTAGCTAAATTCATTATCTTTCTTTCTTTATTTTAGTCTACAATTTATATTAGCGGAATACTAAACATTTAATTTATATAATTTATTTTTTCTTTTATCTCATTTATCTTGATAATAAAAAGAGAGATCTTAGAATAAATAACTTAGGAAAAAGGGCTTCTAGCATTGAAATTCGTATTTAAAAGGAAAACTAAATAGTTTTGCTCATAAAATGACATCATTTGGTTAATTTAAGGCGATCATAAATCATTTTTCATTAGTTGTTATGTTGCCAATGGGTTGGTTCGTGACGCTCTTTTTAAACTCAAGGAATTGGAAATTAGTTGAACAAATTTTTTTTTGTATCTATAGTGATTCCCAGATAAAAATGTATAATCGTACCTTTCACTTGTTTAAAAAATTTTTAATTTATATATTATTAGAAATTTGTAACTTCTTTTGTGCACCTGCGAAATAATCTGCAATGCACATAGTCAAAACTTGTACCTAAGCTTTAAACTCCATTAGGTTTTTAAGAGTTATTAATACGTTATCTTTACGTTTGTCAATGTTCGATAGACTTTGCTCTTGGGCCGAATTGTAAGTTAAACACCGCCAAAATGGGATTTAATTAACATAATAAAAAAAGAACAAATATACACATAAATAATAATTGCAAAGACTATTGTAAATGAATGTTGGTAAATTTTGAGCTTTCATTACAATAAATCTTTAAAAAAAATTGTGATGCGATGAATCTCAGCAATTCACGTATTCCATTTGCATTGAAAAATCTTTATATAATGCTGAAGTTTGAAATGAATGTTCGTGAATTTTAAGCTTTCATTATAATAAATCTTTAAAAAAATTGTGATGCGAGGAATCTAAGCAATTCACGTATTCTATTTGCATTCAAAAATTTTTATATAATGGTGAAGTTTGCATTAACTAGCAACACACAGAGTAGACCAAACAAATAAAAGCTCCAGATGAAGGCGTTACGGACCTCGAAAGCAATTGTCCTTGGTGTAATTTTTTCCTCTAAATTAGCACTTTGGCCTAATTTTATCAAAGAAAAAAATTTAAACAGAAATTATAAACTAACACTGTACAACAATTTTGAACTTTTTTACAAAATTGCAGGGTTCTGGAAACATATATTGTGGCAGAGAACACAAAAAAGAAATTTACGTGTGCCACATTGGAATTTTAGTTTGAACTTTTTTTTTTTTGCAAAATTATAGGGTTCTGGAAATATATATTCTGGTAGAGAACACAAATTAAACATGTGTGTATTAGCGTTTTGAAAGATAACACCGGAATTTTATTTTAGTTTTCACCTTTAGCCTGTTCTTGCAGCATATTGGCATATTAAACTATGTGTTCCTTGCATCTTAAGTATAGAGTACATGTGTTCAGCATTATTGTAGAAAATATTAAGGCAAATATTTTTCTAGAACATCTTAAACCCCAAACTCCAACACATAAAGAACATTTTTGGCTCTATTCTAACGAAACTCACTCTCAAAAAGGATGAGGGCGGTTATAAAATGTTCTACAAGACTATTGGCAATAAAATTTTACTGTTTATGTCAGAGCACACCAAGGCCCAAAACTTAATACAAAACGCAAAATCCAGCCAAATTCAAGATTGCCCATTGTAATTCTTACAAATTCCCTTGTGAAACAATTTAAAAATGAAAGGGGAAACTTTAATCCCCTAAAATAAAATTCCGATGTGATTCCTTAAAACGTCGACACATGAATTCTTATTTTGTCTCCTCTACCAGAAAATATTGTGAGAACCCGGAATTTTTAGTGTAGTACTGTGTAATTAAATTGAAATGAAAAGTCAAGGCCCAACTATAATATGAATAAGCTGGCTTAAGCTAATGTCAGAATTGAACGATAAGTCTGTCAAATGCTTAAACAATTCAGATGTGACTTTTAGGTGGCCACAATGTAATTACTTACATGCTCTTAAGTATTCTTTAGCCACAGCTGCACATCTAGGTATTGTCAATAATTTTGTATTAATTTTGTTTCTTCTCATAACTCATAAATGAATGCAATTCAATCAAACTAACTTGAAATAATGTCCTAATCTATTAAAAATTCACATATAAATATATCCATCACCTCATTACTTGTTTTATTTGTTTTGCCTACTAAAAAGTACAACAGTGAATATACATAAGTAAATACATGTGTATGTGTGTATATGTGTATTGTAACCCTGCAGTAAGACTGGGGCCAAGTGTCTCTATGTCAACACTAAAACTCTAGTTTTAGTCTACATTATCTACAATTTCTCTTTTATTCGTTAGTATAAAATAAAGAGAGAAAACAGATGTGGTGTATTTCTGGTGGATTTTGAAACAACTTGTCAATATACATAAATTAAGGTATAGAAATGTACCAGTAAAGTTCTGGTTGGTATGTCTCCCATGTTCCCATAAGAACTATGAATTCACTACCTAGTCAATTATTTTAGTGTTACTAGTAGATTTTCAATGACAAGCACATGCTAAATGTCTATAGCATAAAGTATTGTATCGGGAATAATTGTAGAGTAGTACTGGTGACAAAGTCAAAAGCGACTCAGTACATTTTCACCATCGACATTTCCTTCAGGGAAACAAACCATGAAAATAAAAGTTTTGCTTTATTTTCCGAGTTTAAAATAAGAAACAATAAAAAAATATTTAAAATCAATGAATATTTTCTGCTGCTGCTTGTTTGAGTTAAAAAAAAATGCACAAACAGTTGTTTCCTTACGGAATGTGCGTTCAGTTTGGCACTTTACTTAAGCAAATGACATTTGACGAAACTTGACGAAAAGTTTGTTAAGTACATTATAACCGCACAGTT